>JAWNOV010000142.1:4471266-5671899 GCA_035045575.1 Drosophila falleni
CACCTATTCCCCCTCCTCTCCGCTGAGCATCCCCTAGAGCTCGCTGACAACAACAACAACAAAAAAAAAACAGCTTTACGCCTCATAAACTCAACAACGAACACGTGCAACTCTTTCAATTTCTCTTTGACGAACTGTCTCCGAGACATGAAAATAACATAGAAAAAAATAAAACAAATCCCCGCTACCTTGGCAATGTTTTTCTGCAACAACTACAACAGCAACAACGGGCAACAAACAACGCGACAAAGATTGTTGGACGCATTTGCTCTCAAAGAGTTCAATGACCATAAATAAAAAAAACATCCAAGCGTTGCCTACAGTTTACTTATTTATTTAATAAACTAGTCATAGCTGACTAAATTTAGTAGCATATTAGTATATTTACTTGCGGTTCTGTATTTAGTAATAGCGTTCCAATTTGTAATAAATAATTAATTTACATTTTACTAAATTTTTAAATAAAAAAGTTATCATTCTTTTCTTTTTTAAAACAATCACATGACTAACTGACGGCCTTGTATTTTTGCCAGTTTTGGGTTTTGGCCCTCAGTTAGCAAATCTATTTAGTGGTTCTTTTCGTTGTCGTTACGCTCTCGGCTTTCTCTCGAGGCCAGAGTGAAAACAAACACTCAAGTTGTCGGAAATGCTTACGTTGAGATACGGAAGAAAGAATCATATCTATTTTCTATATTTCATTCACTGTCAAAACTAACAAAACTTTCGCCTTCACTCCACGAACACGATTCCCATGTCGCTTTTTCTATTTCTCTTTCCATTTTGTGTTGCCAAACAGAAGAGCTCTTATCGCTGATGACAACATTTTCATTTCATGGTAAAATACTTCAAATGACTTATGAGTAGGCAACTAATTAAGCTGCAAAACTCACAGCTGAATCGACCTTCAACTTGGACGTGCCTAGAAGTGGGAAGACGGAGGTAACTGACTTTTAGCCTGCATGATTATTGATCTTTAATTATTGGCCATTTTTTATGTGGTCTTTTGGCTATTGACATATTGACATTGACTTTGGTTTTTTGCGTTTTCTGCTATGGGCAACAGTGCTGTCAAAATAATCTGTGTTTAGAGGGAAAAAGATATAGAAGCCCCAAATTTTGCATAATAAATATTTAAATTAATTTCGATAGTTATTTATGTAACGGCTAATCGTTTTTTTGTTTATTTCGATTTCAAAACAACGGTACTATTTCGATAAAAAAAACTGTAATAGTCTTTGATTTAAAAAAAAACGGGTTAGATCGTTATTCAAACGTAAAATAAATCTTAGTTTAAAAAGCGATAAAAATGTAATTAAAATGAAAGCTTTATTGAAGCGAAAACTAACCATTATACATAAATCGATTGCTAATCGGTATTTTTTTACGGAGTAATACAAATGTTTCGGTTAGGATTTCAAAATCGGTTATCAACTTCAATCGGTTAATACCGGTTAAAGGTAACGATTCGATAACGGTTTTAATCCGTTATTTAAAGTTTAAATATTTCCGTTGCTTGCTGATTTTGTTTGTTTTTGCTGCAATTGAACATTTAAAAAGCCAAATTTAGCGGAAAAAAGCTGTTTGACAACACTGTTGGCCAACAACCTTTAGAGGCTATTTAGCTATTGTCTCTGCGTCTCTCTGTCTGTCTCTCTGGGAGAATTGTTAATAGCTCTCACCTGTGCAATTACGTAAACAGACAAAACACCTTATATTCTCTGGACTTTCTTACGCTTTTCTCATGCTTGTCTGTTCCACATTTATTTTGGTCAAATACGAGTATTGCTGTTGGTCTTTAGTTTTGATAGTTTACAAGCCAATTCAGATTTTAATTCCTGTTCGTGACTCATCGACACAAAGTGAGTGCCCGTTTCAATCTCAGTTACGTTGACTTGGAGATTGGACAAAGTGTTGTTGTTATCGATGCTGTTGTTCAATCAAAGCACAAATTTCAATTAAAGCTCGTCCTCCATTCGCTTTGTTTTTTATTGAATTCAATTACGAATACTTCATCACATTTTGTTGATCCATTTCCATTACATCATTTTCTACATCATCATCATCAACATTAATCATTATCATCCCTCACACTGTCAACTGTTTTAATATCCTTGCCAGAAGGTCCGTTTAGTTTCAATTATTTATGCCAATTTTTTATTGTATTTCTTTAACATATTTGTATATGTATTTATATGTATGTAATTAAGCACTTAAGGTCATAAATAGTTTTAATTGCTTTCTCACAAATGCTTCTTTGATTCACACACACACACACATTATACACACAAACAAACACATAATATATGTGCATATGTACGGTATATCAAGTAATTGTTTTGACACAGAAAAATATTAACAAATTTAATTGCTTTTTGCAAAAGATAGAAAGAGTAAATATAAAGGTTCTTTAAAAAAAAATCACTTTTAAGTTTTTATCTTAATTTATTATAATTTTTTAAAGTTTTTAGAAATTAAGTTATAATAGTGCTAAATATTTAATTCATTTTGTTTTAACCATTTTTTTGCAACATAAAATTATTATATTTTATTTAAACTTCAACTTTATTTATTTTTTTTATTCATTATTTTAAATTTTAAATATCACATTGACATTGGACATAAATAAATATAAAAATACAAATTATTCTTTAGTTAACTTAAACTTTAATATTTTATATTTTAGATTAATTTTTTTATTTGTACCCTCGACCTTTCAATTTGAAGTGTTTTACTTTTAAATATACATTTCAAAATAGGATATTACTTAAAAAAAATTAATTGTATGTTGGTTTAATTTTAATTTTTTCAACGATTTTTTACCTTTAATTTATTTAGTTTAATATTATTGAAAATGTTATATTCCTTAATCACAATTTCTTAATTTTATTATTTAAGATATTTATATATATCGACATTTTTTACTTGTCGATTCATAAAACTTAATAAATAAATATATTAATAGTTATGCGAGTTGTTATTTTCTTATTAAAAACAATTACTTAACATATTGCTCATAATCACACACACACACACGTACACACAATCAGAGCTTTGTTTTTAATGCGTTTCTTCACATTTCTTGTTTCTCTTTCATTTTGCGTTTTCTCTTTCACACCTTTGTTTGCATTCTCGCCGCATTCGTAAACGTTTAATTTGCGTCAACTGCTACAACACAAAACCAACAACAATCACAATTACAACAACAACAACAGCTGAAATATGTATTGGCAAATGAAGGCAACATGCAGCATCCATCAGCAACAACAAGAGCAAGAACAACAGTGACAACTACAACATTTTACCCAAAACAACAACATCTACAACAACTAACACCATTACAACTTCATTATCATCATCATTATAACAAATGATGAAGCTTTGAAACAACTACAACTTATACAACAATCACAACAACAACATCTGCATCTTCATTATCATTATCATTATCATCAGCATTATGAGCAAATACAAGCTTTGAAATTATCAGCAATTTGTTGCTATTGTTGTTTGTTGCTTGTTTTGTTGTTGCATTTTGCAAGCACAAATTGTTTCACAAAAACAAGAAAGAAGAAGAAGAAGAAGTAGCAATTGAATCCCAAAGTTGCTGCCCAGGTCAGGTCACCCAGGCGAGATCAACAACAACAGCAAAGAAGAAGAAGCGCTTCTCAAGCCATTGAGGAGCCACACTGGAATGTTGGAATACCCACAGCGATTTGCGCGCAACATCCCCAATTCCAATTCCAATTCCTCCACTGGACACAACACTGGAGCAACAACAACAACAGCAACACCACCACAGCTGCCACAGCATCAAAACTATCAAAGCTATCAGAGCTATCAGAATTCATATCGTCAACTGGCAACTGGCTCGTCACCAGCTCATCACCAGCGCCAATCGTCGCTGTCACAGCAGCAGCAACATCAACAGCAGCAGCAACATCAACAGCAGCTGCAACATCATCGCACACTATCGACAGCATCCAGTTGCAGTGCCCAGCACAAAAGTGTCACCTTCGGACAGGCAGCGTCATCATCATCGGCACTCATCGATTATCCCCTGAGCAGCGGTAACGGCAGCAACAGCAGCAGCGGTAACTCCTCCAGTTGCAGTGGAGCGGGAGCAAACGCCGGCAACAACGCTGCACCACAATCAATGGCGGGCAACATGAAGCACGGTAAGAATCGATAATATCTTTTTTACAACATGCTACAAGAAATAAAGTAAGATTATAGAGATCATCTTAGATTTTGTATTATTCAGGGGTGTCACAAAAATCGAAACCAACCGAAAATCTCTCAAAAATGTATGTAGATTTGGGAGATTTTCGGTTGGCCATTTTGAACTTAATATTTTATACTATAAATTGAAAACTATGATTTTTAAATTAGCATTGAAATATAGTTTTTTTTTTATGTCTAAAAGCAGGTATTTGTAAAAGAATTTAAAAAAATTAGCAAGTAATGCTTTTGTTTAAATTTATATATTTGAAAACAACTAACATGTTGCCCACTCTTTTCGGTTGTAGGAAAATCTCAAGAAGACGTCTGCTACGTGGTAGCGAAGTACGATTATGCAGCCCAAGGGGCCCAGGAGCTGGATCTGCGGAAGAACGACCGCTATTTGCTATTGGATGACTCGAAGCATTGGTGGCGTGTCCAGAACAATCGCAATCAGTCGGGCTATGTGCCCAGCAACTATGTGAAGAAGGAGAAGCCTTCGCTCTTCGACAGGTGCGTTCTACCCGGTTCGGTTCTTCCTCCCACCCGATTCCGGGCAGCTGTTGCACATTAATTGCCCAAAATTAATCGAGTAACTTCAAATGTGTTGGCAAAAAAACTAAAAACTAAACATTTAAGTATTCTTTTTATTCTGATTTCAGCAGAAATAAGACAAGCAAAAAAAAAAATAACAAAAACATATATGTCGAGTTTGTTTCCTCCTATTTTATGCTTTCCATTATTAATTATTCTGTATTTTGTATTGTAAATAATTTTGAAACGCTTTCGGCTTTTGTATTGTATAAACCAATTATGTTATTTGCTTTATTTCATTTGATTTTCGAGCAGAAATTGTTTTAACCGCACGATCCACCCGATCCTCGCACACATATATATATATATATATAGATATATTGAATGAAAACTTCCTTTCCTCCCTCCGGCAAGTGTTGAGCCCCACCAAAATATTCAAATGTAGGACTTTCTACCCATTATAAGCCCTGCTATATAGTCACTTTATTCTTGATCCGAGCTTCAACTAATTTTAGTTTATACACTTCTTAAATATCTTCTGTTTTGTAGTATCAAGAAGAAGGTGAAAAAGGGATCAGGTTCAAAGACACTGCCCAATTGTTCGCCCTCACGTCAAATCGAGAGTCCAACCATGTCGCGACGCTTGCCCCCGGATCCGTCTGAGGCCATTGGCAGCGCCATTGTCAAGTACAATTATCAGGCCCAGCAGCCGGACGAGTTGTCGCTCACGAAAGGCACCCGCATCCTGATCCTCGAGAAGTCAAATGATGGCTGGTGGCGTGGCCAGAGTGGCAACTCTGTCGGCTGGTTTCCCAGCAACTACACAACCGAAGATTGTGATAACGATGGTGAGATACACACCTACGCCATGGCGGAGAACGTCCTCGATATTGTGGTACGACCAAAAGCATATTTTTTAATTTATTTATTTTCCAAATATTTACTATAATTTTTCAATAAAAAATGAATACTTATAATAAATAGTTGTCGACAGTTGTAGATAGATATTTTTGTCAATTTCTTTGGTCTGTCACAAATTTTTCTGCGTTTAATCGGTTAAAAAATATTTTTTATTAAAAAAATTTATTGTATTTTTGGCGATATATTTAATTAAAATTACAAAATATTTTTGAAATTCACTAAATCTAAAATAAAAATTGGCAAAATAATGCCGAATACTTTTTCTTATATACAAAATAATTTAAAAAATATAAATATACCAGCATAATGCTTATTTAACGAGTATTAACGAAGGCCTTTGACTCAGTTTTTGTATACTAAGCTATGATAGATTATAATATAGTTAAAGAGGAAAACAAAAAGTTGGCAATCTAAAAATCTAAGTTTTTATTTTTATCTAATACAAATAATGTTAACGATTTACTCACTAATTTTACATTTCAGGTGGCGCTCTACAGTTTCACGTCGAACAATGATCAAGAGCTGTCGTTTGAGAAGGGCGATCGCCTGGAGATAGTCGATAGGCCCGCTTCCGATCCAGACTGGTACAAGGCACGCAACAACCAGGGCCAAGTCGGTTTAGTTCCACGCAATTATCTACAAGAGTTAAACGACTACTTGGCCACACCCTATCGCAATACCAGTGGCAATGCTGGCAACGGCAATGCTGCCAGCAATGGCGCCAATTCCGGCAATGGCGGCAATCCGGATTCCATGGAGCGTCGCAACGAGGGCAACAACAAACCCAACTCGCAGCCATCTCAGCCCATCGAGCGTCCCAACTTGGCGGGAAAATCGTGGTACTATGGCGCCATCACACGCAGTCAATGCGACACCGTGCTCAATGGACATGGACACGACGGTGACTTCCTTATCAGAGACAGTGAGACTAACGTGAGTGTCCCCATTTACAAAATACGCCATATTTTTATTGAAAATTTTGAAAACAAATATCAATTCAGTTTGGTGCTCAAGGTATTAAAACTACAAATCAATGTAATAAAATGAAAACTTGACATTTAAAGTTTTAAATTTTCAAAATTTCAGAGGGAGTATTACCATCAATATCAAGTTCTAGCAAAAAAATAATTTTTTTTTTTAAATAATAAAGTTTGAATGCAGAATGAATTTAGAGGTCAAATCATGATTAAAATGATATTCCACTTGAAAATCGGTTTAGTTTTGACTAAGTTATGACTGTTTGAAGTTGGTCAGACTTTGGATCTAGCACTTTACAAGTCAAAATTTTTGATCAATTTCCCATGATTTTTGACAAGAAAATGAAAAGTCTCAGAATCAAGTTTAAAGTGTTGTTTTATACTAATTATGATATTAGGAGTTGATTAAAAGTGAAATTTTGAGATTTAAAATTTTGAATTTTCGAAATTTTAAAGGGGGGACCCTTAGAATTAAAATCGAGTTTTGGACGAAAATAATTAAATTTTCTAGATGAATAAAAATTTGAATGCAGAATAAATGAGAAGGCCAAATCATTATTAAAATGACATTTGAAATTGACCGTTTGAAAATCGGTTTAGTTTTGTCAAAGTTATGACAGTTTAAAGTTAGATTGAATTAGCTATTACTTAATTCGGGCAGTCTGTATTTTTTTTAGTGTAATGCATACAAAGATGTTCGCATATGTTAACTAATTGATATTCTTTTCAGATGGGCGATTATTCGGTTTCCCTGAAGGCTCCCGGACGTAACAAGCACTTCCGTGTGCACGTGGAGCAGAATATGTACTGCATTGGACAGCGCAAGTTTCATTCGCTGGATCAACTGGTCGATCACTACCAAAGAGCGCCCATCTATACAAATAAGCAGGGCGAGAAGTTATATTTGGTGCGGCCGCTGCCAAAGGCCAATGGCACGTAAATGCGGTCAATAAAATACCCTAAATAAATGAGGGCAAGCAGAGAGAGAGAGAGAGAGAGATTCCGATGCATCTCATGAGATAGGACATATAAATATATATATTATAATATTACTCGTAATATACATAATACAACTGGAACAGCAACAACACACAGCAATAACAACTACGATAACAACATAAAACAGCAGCAAAAATAACTTCAATGATATACACTTTACAAACATTTATGGCTAGCTTACTGTGAAAATGTAAACGCATTGTTTCAAATTTCAGTTGTATGTTAAATTCAAAGGCTTGACAACATACCGAATGTATATGTATTATGTATATATAAATCGGTTCGTTAAGTGCGATTTAATTCAAACAAAAATTTATTAATTCGCTGAGCAGTGTAATAGACAACCAGACCTTTTTGTACTTTTATAAAATTACATTACTTACCACATATAAATATATAAATATTAATGATTAATTAACGCTTCGAGATTGGCTCGTTTTCAAAATTTTCAACTCGTTTCGGTTTTATTTACAAATTTTGTGATTAGGCTTCTTTTTGTAAACTATTGTAACGCCATTTAACTAGGAAAAAGATAAAAAATAATGTTAAAGAACAAGATCCAAAGGATTCTTTAACACAATTCTAGATGTCAACATGCATTAAAAGCTTAACACATACTCTACTCATACGATACGATATTACAAATTACGAAATTGTACACATTTGAAAAAAAGCGATTTTAAATTTCCAAAATCCTTGTACTTCATTTGTAGAAATATATGTATGTGTGTGTGCGTATGTGTGAGGTGTGAAGTGAAGAAAAAGATGAGATGAAAAAGCCATTTGTCTATTATCCATGCGTGTGTGTGTATTTTTGCAATTGCTTTGTAAACCGTTAAATGTATAACTATAAAATGCTCAATCCCGGGCTATATAATAATACCGCATATACCAAAATCATACCGATACCTTGAGTATGTAAATATATACAAGCGGAATTAACAGCACCCCCCAAAAAAATAAAACCACCAATAACCGGACACAACTCACGGTTCAAAAAGCTTCTAGAGAAGCAAACCTAAATTATTTGGTTTCTGGGCCTCAGCCAGAAGATAGTTAAAGAGAAAGATATAAAGAAGATTATCATCACTTGCCCCCCAGTCATTCTTGTTATTACAAAAATTTAATTAACATCTAACGATATAATCATAATAACAAAATAAATACCAATAATATCTACAAACAGCTGTTCTAGCCGCATAATTAGTAAAAACATAATCATCGTACGAATCACCATGAATCACATGAGAGGAGCCCTAACCCTACCCTCCCAAAAAACCCTATAATACATATAAATAATATACATATACGCATATAAGCCATACTGTACAGTTGATGATGATGCAATGCAATGCTAAACTAAGCACACTTTCACATACTTATATACATTATTATTATTTATATATATATTACTAGACTCGACCTATGATTAACTTCTTATTTATTATAATAAGTATAGAAACACAGCGATTCCAGCTTTAATTTTGTTTAATTATTACATTTTGTTTGCCGTTCGTTTTATTTTCTTTGATTATTATTACTATTGGTTTTGTTTTTTTTGATTTAGAGCTTAATTGAGAGAGAATAGTGAGAAGTAGATATGAAGATGGTGTTTTTTTTTAGAGCTAGTTGCTTTAAAATGGCGCTGAAGATGGTTCAAAAACCGCAAAACGGTGTTTAGATCGACTTTCGACTTTATTTCATATGCGAATTTTTTAATATATACATATACATATTAATATAAAGTTTAAATAATTTATAGTAATTTAAACGATTGCTAAACCACAACTAGTACTAAAAAAACAAAACATGATGAGAACAAACTAGAAATTATACCGAAACGGAATGAATAAAAATACATCAAATAAATTATAAACCAAAGTGTTTTTATTCTCCCCCAACCATATCCGGTCTATATATTATAATAAATAAAAGATGATTTCATGATTTTCATTGTTTTTATTGAAATTTGTAATTTTAAATATATTTTAAGGCTTCGATAATGTTTTACATGTTAAGGCTAAAAATGGAAAAATTCTTGCTTCTTTTTGGACTTGGACTTGTGTAGGTCAAATGAATGAATTACTTATATATGTAAATATATATCCAGTAAGCCGTATGATATATATTGAATCGCAGTTAACAAACTTTAACTTTGTGTTGAGCAAACTCTACATTTCTTCTAAGTGTGTGTGGGTTGTATTATGAATCGATAACAAGAAGCATTTTGAATTTAGGTACAAAAGCATATGTATTTATTTATATATGTATGTAGATATATTCGTATTTATATAATAATATATGTTATTTATAAATTTATATGGTATATGCATGATATTAAATGGTTGTAAGTTTAATGAACAGTTCCATCATTTTATTAAGGCCACACAATCAATAGCTTTTCTAAAACAATCAGGAAAATGGGGGAAAGAGAGCGAAAAGGATGCAATGAACGATCTTTCATTCCGTTACTTTCGACTTACAATTTAAAGATACACAAACAAAACGTGTTACGAATAAAAAAAACGAAACAGAACTAACCCGAATCTGATTAAACCTTAGAATTAATTGTATTAGTAGTTTCTCTTTAGTTATAAATATTATGTTATATAGTTTTGTATATATATATATATATATATATATATATATATTATGGTTTAAGTTAAGCTGGCACGACAACTGATGCTCAACGTGGAGAAGATTAGTTTTAGTTTAGTAAAAAGTCTGTAGAATGCTAAAGGCAACGTTAAATACAAATCTTTAGTTACTCGCCAATTGTCTATATGTATACATTTATATATTTTTTTGAAGACAATATCTTAATCGCCGTATAAATATGTGTAGAGTTAGCTTGTAAAAGAATATATATATATATATATCTTTCTATATATATGTATATATTGTACGATCTGTCGCAATTGATTCTCAACTTTGAGAATCCATCTTCAGCATGTATGTACGTACATACGCATATGTGTATGTATTTACTATACATATATATATATATATTTATAACTTGTGTTACTTTGTAGATTATTATAGCTATTGTTCGTAAAATGGACTAATTTCGGTTCACTTTTGCATTTTGTTCAGCGGCTTTCTTCTTAAATGTTTTCTTTTTGTTTTTTTCTTCGTCTCCTAGCGTCTTAGCCAAGTTGTATGCTGCTCTGCTTGATGTTGTTGGTCCTTTGTCCTGCCGATCAAGTCTGAATCTCATAAAAATGGATTATTGGTATTGATGGCGCCGCTGGCCTGTGTAAAGAGAGGGAAAAGTAATGATGAAAATTTCATTTAAATTCAATAAAACATACAATTTTCGACAAATAAAATTAAAGTGAAAATTGGAACAGGCCTTAATAAAACAAATTTAATTTATATAACGAGTTGTGTGTCAGTCAGTAAAAAGAGTTTTAAATTTTAATTTAAAGTTAATTTTTTCTTATGCATTTATCCAAGTGTTTGTCAAAATTTGTATGGGATATATTGAGAAATGTACTCACTGCAAATGGGTTATTAAAAGCGCCGGACATTCCGCCGGCCAGGACAGGAGCTGGCTGCATGCTGCCAAATCCACAGCCATTGGGCAGCCCCTGAGCGACAGCAAAGCCATTATTATTGAAATTAAAGAAACTGGCATGTGACGCCGCTGTTGTTGCTGTTGTTGTTGCCGCTTTAGGTTGCATCAACTGTTGGCCAACATTCTGAAGGGGACTGCTGCCATAGCCATTTGGTATAAGCGTTAGCTGACCATAGAGATTCTGCTGTTGTTGTTGTTGTTGATGATGTGTGCTGTGGTTCTGGTTGTTGTTGTTGTTGTTGATGATGATGTTATTGTTGTTTGCCTGAAAAGGATTCACCACGTGGTTGATGAGCAACTGCTGCTGCTGTTGCTGTTGGTTCTTGAAAGGATTAACAGCTGCTGCAAATGGGATAGTTAATTAGTTTGCAATTTGGCTCAAGTATTCAAGAAACACTTACCAACACTGCCAAAGGCGTCGGCAATATGTGTGTTGCTGTTGTTGTTGTTGTTGGTTGGCGTCGGCGCCTCTGTGGCAACTGTAACAACTGCTTCACTGGCCTTCAACTCACGCAGCTGCTCATCGAGGTCCTTGAGTGCCGCATAGCGATCCGCGCTGGGTGCACTGCCTCCCTTGGGGCTGTTTTTCTGACCCAACGTCGACTGGTTCAGCTGACTGCTCTGCAGTGTGGCGCCTGCAATTTAAAGATAAAAGAATTAGTCGAGTTTTCTCTTTTAGCGATTAAGCTGTTCAAAATGGTAGCAAGGAATTCAAGTCAAGTCAAACCAACAAGGCAACAAAACTAGCAGCAACTATATAAACAAAACACAAAACTACAAAAACCAGGGAACGCATGTAAGAACTATAAGATTAAAAGTATTTTTTGGATGTTACAAAAAATCCGTATTTCGTAACAGGATACATAATTATTTTCAATATTTAGCTTAAATTTATTTTATATGAATAATTTTCAACTCTTTTTTTGAGCTATGTAAAATAATAATAAATAAATACAAATTTAAAACAATTTAAAAGTAATTTAATTATAGCTCCCAAAATTGAATTTTGTTTTAAAAATTAAAAAAAAACCTTATTTTTATTATTTTGACTCTTTTTTCTCTATAAATATGTGTACAACATATTATTTAGAAATTGTGTTATAACTCTTAATTATGGGCAAATAAAGTTATTTAATTTTTTATATAAAAAGTAGCATATTTGTAACAATTTTTTATTAAGATATAAAAGGATCTCTGAATAATATATTGTTTATTTCATTTTTTCGGGTTTTTTGTTAGATAAAACAAATTATTACTAATAAAAATGCAGAAATTTAAATTGTATTTTGAGTACTCTTTTTATTACGGTCCCTGATAAAAGCCAAATAAACAAAATCAAGCCAAACGCAACGCGGGAAGCTCAAAAGTCAAAGGTCATAAACTTACTCCACGTAAAGAATGGATTGTAATATGCATTTAAAATACTGCAGTTTGAAACTGTTGTCTCTTTTTCGGTATCTGTATCTGTATCTTTATCTTTTGCTGCGTGGCAATCCTCGTAGCTCAACAAGGAGCTGCGTCGGGATGTGCTCGACGAGCTTTGCAGGATGTAGGGCAGAAATGGATTCGTTGGCGTCAGAGTTGTGCTCAATGCTGCTAATGAATCATCGCCAGAATCATCGCAGCTTGAACAGAAGGATTTGGCAGACAAAGAGTGGACCGAGTTCGTTTGTTGTGGAATCTTCTCTTCCAATGTCTTCGGCTGACCTGACTCATCGCTCCACTGTGTCTGCAAGCCGAATGTAGGCAGTGAAGTCTCCTTTTGTGGCTCATATACATCTGAGATACTTTCGAATGGATCTGGATCAAGAATTGGCATGCTCCAATCGTTCCAAGCTGACAACGTTGGCTTTGAAGGGAAATAGTTCGTCGCTAAGGGCAAATAAGGTCGATAATTTGCAATCGATAGTTCGGATAGAATGCAAGTATCGATTAACATCGATTGTTGTTGTGAATGCGGGAGAGTTTCAAGCGAGAATTGAGAACTGAGATCATTTCAAAATGCTCAATGATCGCGAGTGCCAAGCGGAATAATTGATTGATTGAGCAATTGATTCTTGTTGCAACATGTGGCGGATAGGTCAGTGTGTTAATGTGTGTGTGCATAATGGACTTTTAAGTTAAATTAACTAAGCTAAATCAGGGACCAAAAATTACAATTATGGAATCAATTTTTAAATTATTAATCATTGTGGAAAAATATATGAACATTTTAGTCCTAAAATTTTTAATTTGTATTTTAATTAAATCTGTATTCTTATAATTTAACTTGTATTTTAATTTAAAAGTCATAAAATAACAATTTTAATAATAATACTATTAGTTTAAAACTAAACATTATAACGATCAGATAGTTAATAAAAAAAATTATGTTATTATGAGAAAAAAATCAAAATATATGCTACCTTTTGACTTTTAAGTATAAAAATTATATTTATTTTTCTTTTATGTTATTTTTGAATTAAATTTATTATTTAAGCAAAGAATGAAAACCGAATTTTCAAAAATTAGACTGAAAACTTTTATATTGATAACAGTAATGGTTGCTGAGCAAAAAACAAAGAGTGTCGAGAGGGACAAGAAGATTATAGACTTGACAGTTATCAACTCACCTGCAACTCCATTGTAGATGGGCGCGTGCTCAAAATCCGCAAAATTCTCCGAACTGTTTCCATTGAGCAAATGTTGCTGTTGTTGTTGCTGCTGCTGCTGTTGTTGTTGTTGCTGTTGTTGTTGTTGTTGCTGGAGATGTGCCGCTCTAAGGGGCTGCACTTTGGCATAACCATTGCTGGAGCCAACGGAACTGGCCGAGGAGACAGCCGGCGAGCCAGTGGAACGCGCCGAGGTGGCATCAAATATGTTGGCGCTGCCAAAGTCGGCCACAAAATCGGATTCACCAGCGAATCCATTGCTGGCACAACTGCTCGTATCTGAAAGGGCGCCCGTGGATGTGGAACCGGCGCTGTTGAGGCTGGTCAAACCCAATCCCAGTCCGTTGAAAGCATCATGATGGGAGTGCTGATTGAGATGATGATGATGATGCTGTGGCCGACTGATGGCCGTTGTGCTGGATGCCGTCTTGGCCAGACCATTGGCTGCCGTGCGCTGTTGAGTCGGAGGTGTAAGATGAATGCTGGCATAACCATTGCACTGTGAGACGACAGTGTGACCAGTGTGACCATTGTAGCCATTGTGTGCATTATTATTATTATTATTGTTGGACGACGTTGTTTGCTTTAGATTGACGGCATTGGCCAGCGATTTTAATGGACTTGCCGGCTCCAAATAGTAACGTTTCCTCTCATACTTATCAATCATGAGCTCACGTTGATCCTGCTGCGGTGTGGCCCGTTTGGGATCCCACAATCCCAGCCACGTCTTTGCACACAGCTCGTTGCCGTGCGCCTGGAGAAAGTCCAGCTCTTCCTGTGTAAATGTGGCCATCGATATAGATTTCACTCGATGTGGTGGCGTCAGACCGCGTCTAAAATACAACAACAGCAAAAAGAGAACACAAATCCGGTTAGAAACAGTTTGACCAAGTAATAACTTATTTATATATTTCAATATAATAAACTAAAATGTGAATACAGTTTGCTGTTAATTATTATGCAAATTTATTTTAATTCATTTCCAACAACATCATTTAGGTTTTGTTGTAACTAAAATTAAATTTTCAGAGAAGTTTCTGTCGGTTTTTATCGAAAATTAAAAGAAAAGAATTTTTGAGTATGAGTAGAGAATTATCTGTTGATTTTTTATCAGAAATTAAATTTAAAATTTTGTTATCAAAATAAAAATTGTAAGTGTCATAATCTTTAATATCATTTATAATATTCTTATTAAGTTTAAATTTTTATTGAACTTTTTTTTAATACTTTGGTAATAAAACACTTTAAGAAATATATTTTTTTTATATTTTACTTTCCATATTTATTTTTAATTATAGAAAATAAAATTTAAGAAATAAATAATTAAAACTCAAATTTTATAACAATTTAAAATGAACTTTAAAGTTGTATCATGAACATTCAGCAATATAAGTTATATCAAAATTTGATCGTTATTCCAGATAATTTGATTTGCGTTTAAAGACTCTTATATATTTCATATTGTCGATTCCTGTTACTAACAGGTATCAAACATTGATATCTAGTCAACGTCAACACTTCAATCGGGTCAGAGTGACCCGCTAAATGGGCATTCAATTTCAGTAAATTGCACAAATTAATTATCGGCCTTGGTGCCGAGTGCAATTAGACCACGCCAAGTGGAAGGAGAAGCATGAAAACAAAAAATAAAAGCAATAGAAAAACGAAACCCATAAATGAAAACTCAAAGCGAAAACCGGCAACAGTGAATTTGCCTCGTCGTCTCTAGAAGCTAATTTCTGTTTTTCACGAATTTCCCAAACGAAACGGGCACAACAGCAACAGCAACAACAACAACAACATATGTGGCATATACAAATACATACATATAATAGCCATGTTTTTGTATTCTGTATCTACATATGTATATTGAAGAAACTGGACGTTTCACATGAACGCTTCAGTGGCTCACAGCGCCAATTCGTTATGGCAAACGAGACGAGACAACAAACAGAAGAAATGTGGAGGAAGACACGAGGAAGTGGCGAAGCGTGGAGGAAGGGGTACACAGCCGGGAAACTGGGGGCGAAAAGCGAGAGCTTGGATCACATTTTTCGCATAATTCTAATGCCAAGCCAAATGACGAAGATGCTAAAGATAATAAAACCAACTACATATGTATATAATTTTTAGTCGAATTGAAGTTTCTAAAAAAAAATAGTCAGTGAGGGCAAAAATATAAATAAATTTAGAATCAAAATCGGTTGAGTTTTGAGAATGTAAAAATTAAGATAGTGTCTGGAGTGCAGGTACAGGATTAGGTATGGAAAAAATTGACAGTGATGTCAAAAAAATTTTATATTTTAAATTTGATGCAGAATGAAAATAGAGGCGAAATAATGAAAATATTGATATTCCGCATGGAAATCGGTTCAGGTTTTACAAAATTATCACAGCTTGAAGTCTAAGATAAAGTATCTAGGAAAAATTTGACAGTAATTTAAAAAAAATTAAATTTTCAAATTTTTTATGCAGAATTAAAATAGAGGCCAAATGATGATAAAATTGAATTTTTATCAAAGCTATGACAGTTTAAAGATTTGTTAAAAGTTTTGAAGGGAAAGTACCGAAAAAGTAGACAGTGATTGAAAAAAGTTAAGTTTTTCCTAAGGATAAACGCAGAATCCAATCAATTTTCACATCACTACTAAACACTTATTTTTTCAATATTAAACTTGTTTAAATGCTTTGCTCAGCAGATGTCACTTGGCCAAAGTGCATTGTCTGATGCGGCCGCAGCTGCAACTCAAATTCAATTTTAGTTTCAATTTAAATTAATGCCCTTTTGCAGGCCATGCACATTGTCAAAGGGAACGCATCCTACGCTGGACTCACAAGTGATTCAATTAATGAGTGCACTTTGTGCTGCAAAAACTCGATTAGTGCAGATCTTAAGTGGTTTTGGGAAATGCAGTCACGATTCAATTTTGCAGGCATTACCGTTAGCAAAAATAGAGATGAAAAGTCGGGTGGAAATCAGGCAACAAAATGGAAATCAGTAAGTAGTGTAGTTTGTTTGGGTCAAGTGGTTGTTAGTTAGTTTGTTGCCATCTTGTCAGCAGCTCTAAGAGTGTATAAGTGTGTGTGTTTGGGTGTGTATCTGTGTGTGTTGCAAGCACGCACACGCACTTTGTTAGGCTGCAACCAAGTGCAGCTATTTTTGTAACTCGAGTGAAAAAAAAGTGAAAGTTGCCCCTCCACAAAACACACAACAAGACAAAATGCCACGCCCACCGTTTACAGCAAACATTTGAATCGCTTCGTGTTGTCGGTGACAGTGGCTTTTTAGACCCGGTAGCTCAAAAGATACAAGGGGCTAATAAGTTTGTGGCAATGTTCCATTTAAGCAGGCCTATAAAGTATAGTGCATACAGTATGAAAAGCAGCTTTTTTAACAAATAAAAATTGATAGATAGATGACAGAATATCAACTTTTCAAGATGATAAAAATTTAAATGCAGAATCAATTTAGAGCACAAATCATGATCAAAATGATATTCCGCTTGAAAATCGGTTAAGTTTTGATAAAGTTATGAGAATTCAAAGTTTTCGAAAAAACGTCAAAGGATATGTATGGAATATTGGTTGATAGATGGCTTAGTATCGAAAATATATCAAATTTTCCAGATAATAGAAATTTAAATGCAGAATCAATTTAGAAGCCAAATCATGCTCAAAATAATATTCCGCTTGAAAATCGGTTAAGTTTTGATAAAGTTATGAGAGTTCAAAGTTTTCGAAAAAATGTTAAGGGGTATACATGGAATATTGGATGATAGATGGCTTAGTATCGAAAATATATCAAATTTTCCAGATAATATAAATTTAAATGCAGAATCAATTTAGAGGCCAAATCATGCGCAAAATGATATTCGGCTTGAAAATTGGTCAAGTTTTGATAAAGTTATGAGAGTTCAAAGTTTTCGAAAAAATGTTAAGGAGTATACATGGAATATTGGATGATAGATGGCTTAGTATCGAAAATATATCAAATTTTCCAGATAATGGAAATTTAAATGCAGAGTCAATTTAGAAGCCAAATCATGCTCAAAATGATATTCCGCTTGAAAATCGGTTAAGTTTTGATAAAGTTATAAGAGTTCAAAGTGTGCGAAAAAATGTCAAGGGGTATGTATGAAAAATTGGTTACTTGTATATTTTTTAACGGCATGACTTAAAAGTTACTTATTTTTGACAAACTAATTGGACCCCTCGGATTTTTAATTACAGGGTTAAAAATAGTATCATAGGTTTTAAGTGTATAATGTGGCTGTTAAAACACACATTTTTGTTTCTGTTTGTTTATTATCTGCTAATTTTGAGTTCTTTTGTTCAAAGGAGCTCCGCATGCATTCAAAATAAGTACAGGGTAGTAATTTAAGTAGTTAAAAAATGTAATTTAAGTAGTTAAATAAATCGAATTTAAGTAGTTAAAAATCATCGAAGTTTAGAATTTATTACACTACTATTACAGGGTCTCTCATAGTCGGGTTCCTTAGACCTAAGTTTCTTCTTGCTAGTTTAAATTGCGCTTTTCAGTTGCAGTTTTGTTAATGCGCTAATTGGAATGGCAAAACGATGTGAGGTAGGTGGAGTAAATGCTAATAGCAGAGGGACCTCAGAGGTCTGCCACTTGTTACTAATTGAGAGACCAGAGAGTGAGAGAAGAGCGAAAGGCGAGAGAGTCACTTAACTAGCATTAAAAAAAGTGTGTCATCTGTTGGACAAGTCAGAGAGTCCAAGTCCGAGTCAGAGTCAATAACAGGCCAGTTTATTTGAGACCTGAGAAACAAGCTCAGTGAGGAGCAACTGAAATATATTTAGTTGTGGTTTAGTGCACAGTCCACATTTAAAAATACACAATCCACAATCCACAGTCCACATCCGAGTCATTTCTGGAAAACCCGTAAAGTTAAAAAAAAATAAAGTTCAGTTGAAACTGCAAAAGCATCAAACAGCTGTCGGTGTTTCCAAATCAACGCTACATCTTTCGTACTAGGCACAAGTGGATACAAAATTAAAACAAACACAATGACAACACACACACATACATAGATACTTACACACACACACACACACACACACACACACATAGATAAAGCTTAGTTGTTGTTTTTGTTGCTTTGCCACAAAGTGCAAAACTCGTTTTTTGCGCATTTTGCGCACTCAGCGTAAAAAAAAGCAAAAACAAAAAAAAACAGCAACAACAAAACAAAACAAAAGTCGTCGTTGGATTGCCGCAAAATAACAAATACAACAACTCAAAGCGGCAGCAACAAATTTAGCGAAATATTATGCATAGCCAACAGATACAGATACAGATACTTTTACACTACAAACCAGCGCAAAAAAGCAAGTAAATTTGAACTCAAAGAGTGTAAACGACCAAAAGATACCCTTTTGAAAAGGACAGCTGCAAATTTTGCGCATTTTATTGGAATTATTTATTTAAATTTTATATTATGTTATAATTATATTATACATTAAAATATATAATCACCCTCACATTCCCTCTACCAGAATATACCCATCTTGGATCCCTTTAGATTTGTAGAGTATAAAAGCAAAGGCATAGCACACTCAGACCTACCACATGACGTTTAACGCTGACGCTGACTTCTAACGATGGTGTCAGTAAATATTGTGCAAAGGAAGCCACAACAGTCACAAGAACCAAGTAAGTTAGCATTATTTTAATAAACAACAAAAACAATTACAACAATAAGCAGAATATCTACTAGACAGTAAGAGAGATAAACAATGGAAGAGAGAGAGAGAGAGAAAAGTTCCAATTGAATTTTTGCCTCGACTCGTGTGTAAGCGTAACCATCGGAAAATATTTAAACATTTATGTTTATTTATTCACTTCAGCGAAATTCCAATGAGTCACTTTAAAACAGAGAGTGGAAGAGACGCGGCTACCGACAACTGATAACAACACTAAGAAACGGCAATTAGTCAATTATGAACAAACAAAAAAAAAAAACAAGGCAAAGACCTCAAAACTTCCCTTGCCTCTGCTAAATATCTATAAAGCGAACCGAGCGACAGCTGTGGCATGCTTAAACGCAAATATTTCAATGTAACTTCTGGTTTTTCTCACAGTCTAAACGATTTTTTTGTATTCTCCAGAAATCCAATTACCTCAGCAAAACTTTAAACTATTGTATTTACCATGTACCTTTCTCTAATATTTAAAACTCTGTTTGGGATACTCGATTTGAAACAGCTCTTTTCATTTATTATTGAGCTCAATGAATTTTTTAAATATTTGCAATACTAAACTTTATATTCCATTTGAATTTTAGCAAAACTATCGGTAATTTGTTTGCTCACGTTTTATGTAGAAATTTGTGAATAGGTTTTGGATTTTCGCACAGAGTAACAAAGTGTGTAGAATATTAGTTTCCATGTCCAATGCTTAAAGTATATTAGGTAAACGACTAAAACTTTTATCAAAATAGAAATAATCAAAAAAAGGTATTATTAATAGTTTTAATTTAAATTTAAAATAAATGTAACGAAAAAGCCATTTTATTTAATGTTAATAATTTCGTTTTCTTCTAAATAATCAGGGAATAACACCGGAACCGATTCCGAAACCGTTAACCGAAACTAACCATTTCATTGTTAGTACCAGAACTGAGACCGTAACCGAAAAAAATTCTCTGTACAAAACTGAATACCAAACGCTTATACCGGTACGGTACCAACTTCAAACTGTCATAACTTGATCAAAACTGAACACATTTTTAAGCAGAATGTCATTTTGATGATGATTTGGTCTCTTAATTCATTCTGCAATTCAATTTTGTTCATTTAGAAAATTTAATTATTTTTGATCAAGAAAATTTGAAATTTTGAAAATTCAAAATTTTAAAACTCAAGTTTTCACTTTTAATCAACTTCTAATATCGTAATTAGTATAAAACAACACTTTAAACTTGATTCTAAGATCTTTCATTTTATTCGTTAGATTCGTTAGATTCCAAGTCTGACCAACTTAAAACTGTAGTAACTTGATGAAAACTGAACCGATTTTCAAGCGAAATGTCATTTTGATCATGATTTGGCATCTAAATACATTCTGCATTCAAATATTTTTAAATTCGTTCACAAATTTTGATTTTCTGTACCTTTACTTACCGGTACTGCTGCCGGAACCGAAAGGATAAAACCGAAATAGAATCTTTTACCGAAACCGAAACCGTAACCTATATTTGTTTCGGTTTGATTCACTGATTCACATAAAAATGAAATATTTATTATTTCATTTAATTTGTTTTAAGAGATACAGATAAGAGTTAAAATTAATATCACACACAAATTACTTCTTTTTTGGTTTAAATTTTTTTTAGAATTATCAGTTTTTGCCTTATTGGAAATCTATATTGTCAGTTGTTTGTAATGCCACAAATTGTTAAGGTCAGTCACTGAACACATGAAATGTGGAATTTGTATTGTGTTGAAGCTCTAAGCACTATAAGCTCATTTGTCAAGTATTTGCTGACTTTTTGAAAGAGTCTCAAGGTCGTGCAAACACTTTAACTTCAATTGTGTTGAGTTGGCTAAAAACTGTACAAATTTACCGAGGAGTTTACGATATTGACGACGATATATATCTGTTTAGGACGGTTGGTTGTGCGTTGTGTTCTTTGATCCGTCGACTGGTCGGTATGACGAGCTTATATCAGAGCTTGGACATCAACTGCCTTCACAGAGAGAATCACATAAAATGAGGGAAAACATATGAAATGCGTTGCAAGTAATTCATTTTGCATTGGCAAATATGTATTTGCGTTTTGCATTGGCGATAAGTGGATGTCAAGGGGCGTCTCATGTGTTTTTCCTTTTTTTTTCTATTTTTCGATTGAAACATTAATTCACGGAAATCAATTCCAAAATTAAAACCATTGGTTTTGCCTGGAAGTGATGAGCGGCGTTGACAACAAGAAATTCGAATTTTTCAAATTATAATATATAATAACAACTACTTTCAACATTTAGACAGGTTTTTTTTCCATAAATTTTATTTTCCTTGAATTTTTTAACTCTATAATTGTATGTATTTCAAGGGTTAAAACCATTTTAAAGAATCTTATTTTAGATATAGATATATTTTTTTTAGAATTTGAGTAGAATTTTAATTTGGTTTTGGTTTTTGTTTAATTTATTTTTATTTTTATCAAAATCAAACTAAAATAAAAGTATAGAAAAATTATATTTATCTTTGATCTAATTG
The DNA here is from genome assembly GCA_035045575.1 of Drosophila falleni. Lineage (NCBI taxonomy): Eukaryota > Metazoa > Arthropoda > Insecta > Diptera > Drosophilidae > Drosophila > Drosophila falleni. Next base: position 4,493,386 of record JAWNOV010000142.1, read on the forward strand.
GGGTTTTCTGGGTTTTTCCTAATCCATCCACTTATAATTATAAAAAAGACGACGCTTCATGGCGCAACACTGGTCACGACCATTTCAGCGATCATTTGTTGGAGGCGTAGTTGTCACGTGCAGAATGAGTTGCAGCTTAAAGTTCAGATACATTTGGTTTAATTGAGACACAAATGTCATTGCATCGCTTTTGTTTTTGAGAGCTTATCAACTCAACCGTCTACAGACTCTTCTGTACTTATTTTCCTGTTTTTTGTTTTATTTTTGTTATTTTTGCAGACAACAAAAGATGATCGATGAGGAAGATGGAGACGCCTCAATAACAGCTGCGGACACCGCCTTTTCTGACCTCAAATGTTGAAGTTCAATAACATTCACACTGAGTCAACAAAGTCTCTGTCTGTCTGATTCATTGCAATAATTGAAGAGAATGTCACCTGTTAAGAAAGTTTTTGTTTCTATCAAAAACGTCATGTTGCAATCGAGGCAGGGCTAAAAATATATATCCAACAAGTTTTAGTTTCAGCCGCAGTCAAGTGACACACAAGGCGACAATTCTCCAACAAATATGAAAGCTTTACAATTGAGAATTGAATGATTCCAAGTGTGATATGTGTCATACATATGTAAATATATATATTTATGTACTTGCATGCATGTGCTACACAACAGGCATTTATTTCTGTATGTGTATCTGTATCTGTAATCGCCTTGTAAATCAACTAAAATTGCGCCTAACTTGGAAACGGCGTCATTATTGTTGCCTAGACCCTGTAAAACTTATCATCGAAATGGCGTATTAACCTCATGTTTAGTCATTCCAGTGAGAAACATGCAACGCAATTAAGAATTATGAGTTCAAAAAAATTAAACTTGAAAATATTATCTGGATTAATGGAAAAATTTTAGATATACTATTTCTTAAATGTGGCATTTTGGAATCAGTATAAACTTATATTTTAAATTCTTACACTGCAAATTAGTTTAAGTTTTTCCTGGTTTTTAATCTAAATTAAAATAATATGAAATATCTTTTTCTCATCTTTTAATTTATTTATAGTAAAAGTTGGAGTCCCAGAAATATATATAGAATAAAAAAATAAACATATTTTTTAAACTTTTATAAGTAAAATTAAAAATATAAGATTCTATGTCTTTAAAAATATAATTTAAGTTTAGTTATTTCGAAATCATATTTTCTTTCATATTTTTTTTTTTAATATCAAATAATTTTTACTTTTAGCATATTTTATACATTTTTAAAAATCATAATATTTACGGCATGGGTTCACAGGGTATAGCTTAGTCAAGTACTCGAAATATTAAATAAAGATGAGCCTTAAAATTATGTCTCTGACGCCAACTGACTGTAAAGATCATTTCCATCGTTGTTCCCAAGACACGTAACTGGCGAGCAATAAAGCAAAGATGGATGAACTCGCAGTAATAATATAATTGTGGAGCACGTACGCAATTGGTAGAGTATTGACTAGTCAGCCAACCAAAGAGTAGACTACATTGCAAGGCTACCCAACGAGATAATATAAGCAAGTGACGAATACCGGAAATATTTGCTAAAATTTTTTATAATCTAATACAGCTAATTTCTAGGATGTCAAAATATAGTTTCGATGCGATATGAATGTATTTAAGCGAGTGGCGAGTAACTAAAATATTACCTAAATTTTAGCCTAGGCATTTTTTTATATTTTCCATATTATTCAATCTAATCTGAATTTAGAACTGGAAATATTTACTAAAATATCTTGAAAAATTCAAATAATTTCTGATATGTGCGATTTGAACTTCATTTTAGGGCTCTCCGACGAGAGATAAAACAAACGAGTTGCGACTATCGAAAAAAACTTAAAGAATAGCTATTTGCAAGTGTGTTTGTTATTAGAAATTATTGCTGTAGTAGAAAAAAAAACAGTTTATGTTCAATGTAGCTGTATAAAACTGCTGACCTAGTTGCAACTCTAGTTTCAGTGTCACATTCGATTTTCAACAAACGCAGCAGATTCGAAAATGGGCAAAAGGGAAAGAGAATAGCAGGAAAAGGGCAGAGTATCTTCAATTAGACTACGCTAACTGGCAGGAGAATATCCCACGCTGATGTCTCGTTTGTCTATCTATCTGTCTGTCTGTCTGTCTGTCTGTCTGTCTGTCACATCAATATCAATGACCACCATCTGCGACGCTATCTCTCTGCCTTTCTGTCCCCTTGTCTCTCTGTTCATCTGTTTGTTTGTTTGTCGTGTTGACCAGTTTTTGGCGCAGAGACATCGTTATGTTCTCGTTCTCAGCGTTGAAGGCCCTCTGTCAGAGTTTTGTCGCACAATATAAATTCAACTTGGCACCGACCGCAGGGCAATTGGGCGTTGGGCGGTGGGAGGCAGCTGGCAACTCCTAGTAAATTTGTAGGCCCTCTGAATCGAGCTCTCAATGAATATTTTAATAATGCAATGTCGCCTGCTGTCGCTGCAATTTGCTGAAAAAGCCTTGAGCTTCTTTGTTGCCTCGGGCTGTCCCAACAGCAGCCTGAAAAATGCCCTGTAAACTCAATGAGAAATGCATGGCCATTGAGTCAGTGCGTGGGCCGCTTTTTAGCCCAGTAAGTAACGGGGACAGAGGCTATTAAATTTATGACACGGTCTGTCGATGCTTTGAAAAAATAAGTGTCAGGTACGTTCACCGTTAAAGCATTCAATACATTTATTTCCATGGTTTTTTTTAAATTATTTATTATTTATTTAATTGATAGATAGATCACGTCCTATTTCATCGTGATTTTTTCGTTGTTCAACTCAATTGGCGATCAAAATAAATTTTCAAACAAATTTCCATTTTGTTGTATTTTCAAGTATTATATTATAATATATTTTTATTTAACTATTTCTGTTATTGTTATTTTTTGGTTACGGTGATTAAATCGTGCGTATACTGGGCATCTAACAGTCGAGCACTTGGACTGCATAATTTTTTGTCTGTTGACCCCTTCTTTTCTCTTCTTTTCTCCTCTCTTTTCTTCTCTTCTCCTCTCTTTTCTTCTGTTCTTTGTTCAGTCCGCCCATTGGCATATTGGCCAAATGACGTCGCCACATTCATTCAGTTTGAAGTGTGCAAACAAACTGACATGCTAAATGGATTTTATTTTGGCGTAATAAATCACAGCTGCGTAGGCGCTCCAGAGAATTTAGTCCTTGCTATCCACCGGGGGGTTTTCATCCAAACAAATTGTATGTACTACACAAGAGAGTCGAATACTCCCAATCTTAATTGGAGCTTATGTCTGCATCACGAGCATTCAGTATCCAGCTGTGAATTGGCGCCTACCACCCACTATTTAGCTCCCACTGCATTTGAGTTTGCCAGCTGCCTATTTCCTGGTTAGTTACCAGCTGCCAGTTGTTGCATCAATCTGGATGCCTAATCCGAATAATTCGCATTCGTTGATTGTTTTCGCACTCGAAATTGTATTAAACGTTTGCCATATTCCATTATTTATAGAATATAAATCTCGATTTCAAGGCGATGCCACCAGTAAAAAAAACTAAGCACTATACGGTCGACTAGCAGATATCCTAAACAGGGAACGTAGTCATTAAAAGCAGTAAAGTAAAAACAACAAACTAAGTAAAATGATGTCTTATGGATTTGCATCATCGATAATGATAAATTTTTGGAAGATTAAAAAAAAATCAGATTACATTTAAGCGAAAAAGAAAATCACAATTAATCATTATTTATGATATACACTTTATTATTACAATAAAAACTATTTTTATTTTTATGATAAAAGTAATTTTTAAAAAATACTTATTAAATATTTTGTAAATTTAAAATTGTATAAATTATATCAAATATAAATAATTATTGCGAGTTTAGTTAATTACAATCTAATTAACAATGGTTTCATTAGTTAAATGTTGATTCCATAACTGATATTACAGTATAATGTGCTATCATACCCATTTTAATCAAACGCATGTTTACAGGGTATTGAAAACGAAACAAAACAATAAAGCAAACGGCGATTACAACAACGACACCTTCTATGCATTTGCCTCAATACCAAAGTCTACAGTCGACAACAAAACTGCGCAATAATTGCCAATGAGAGCGAGATGCCAACAGAAAGAGAGAGGAAGAGAGGCAGAGCGAGAGCAAGAAGCGGGAAGAGATACGAGAGAGAGAGAGAGAGAGGAGAGTTTTGTTTGGATTTTTACAATTTATTGCAAAAATTCTACTCGTTATGCGATTCACAATTTCCTAATGTTAATGAAGGCGTACAAATTGCAAACACACACAGATAGATATACATTTAATTATATATCTGTGTGGAGCATGTAACTAACTGAATTATCAGACTGGATACTGGCAATGCCAACAAGAGCCTGCTGACAAATAACAAATGATAAAATAACAAATGAGGAAGCGCCACCAAAACGAATCTGTCGTTCATAGAAGTGTTCATGTGTAAAAATAGCTGGGAATTCTACACAGAAACAAAGATATATATATATATATCTCTTGTATATAAATATATATTTCAGTTGAGATACATATGCTACATTTGTAGCTGAGATTCATACAGTTAGTCGGATAAGTGTTTTGACAACATAAAAAATTAAAAAATTATTATTTATTAGGTAAAACTATTTTGAAATATTAAAAACGATACAAATGTGCATTTTTTCTTTGTCAAAACAATTACTTGTCTAACTGTAGATATATCTACATACAACTATTTAATTGTCATTGCGCGTCGCGTTTTCGTTGATTTTTTTGTTTTCCTTTGTTTCCTTTTACTCGCCAGTTTGTTGTTTTGGTTTTTTGAGTGTTTGGCTTTTAGTATTGTTTTCTTTTTATTGTTTTTTAGCTGTGTGGAAGGGCCCACACAGCTGACACCACTTGGTGAAAGTCTGCCCCAGACCTCGCGGCCTCCGCCCCCCTTCCCCATCACCACCTGCTTCCCCTTAAAGTCAAAGTCAAAACGTACTTAACCGCCTTTCGTGTTGCGATGTGTTTATGTTATTTCATAATCACAAAATTTACATATTCATTTGACCACAAGACGTGCAGCTGATTAACGTACACAGATACACACACATACATTCACACTAACAGCTACATATGTGTTTGTGTTTGTGTTTGTGAGTGTGTGTGCTAGCTGACAGTGATTTTGATCACCTACATTTGGGTATTTGTCAGCTGGGAATAGCAGCAATGGGCAGCGAGAACAAGAAAGAGACAACGGTGTGAGCGAGAGAGGTGCAGTTGCAGTAACAGTTACCAGTGGCGAGCATTCAACAGATAATTTTAATCAGTAATCGCTCCTGTACTTGTTATCGATCAGTAATCAGTACCTCTGAATGGCATTAAACATTTTTATGCACAATAAATTGCTATACCCTATGTTCTGTTTTTATTAAATCCCTCTGCTACATCTATTAAATTAATGTGAAAAAACTATATTCATCGTTTTGACAATTAAATTAATCTAGTTTCCAAATTAATAACAACAGAAGTAAATAAATATTCTTAAAGTGCAACCTGACTAACATTTTTCACTTATTTTAGACTATATCTGACCAATTTTAATACATGCGTACTTTGATTAAAATCTTATTTTTGATATATGTATCTTTTTATCTATCGTCAATTTTGTGGGTCATTTATTACGGTCGTTTAGTTCGATAAACCTTCAAAGAAGATGAATTTAAAGTACGTAAAAATCGCTTCCCTGAAAATATATACCTTTCCATATTTCAATGTATTTTTTACATCACTAGCTGTCAAAATTTCCGGCAACATTGAACAGTGGGCAGCAAGATCAAGAGACGAGTAGAGTAAGCCTTAGTAAGAGCGAGAAAGGCATAGTTGCAGTTACAGTTACAGTTAATCGTGTGTCTGTCTGTTTGCGTTGAGATGACGCACCTGAGAAAGTAGCTCAGTTGCAGAGGAGGTATGTCAGACATATGTCTGGTAGTCTGGTAGTCTGGCATTCTGACAGTCTGACGGTCTGTGCATATGCTTTGGCCTTATCTAATCAACAAGTTTCTTGTCACCAGATGGTTCTATTCCGTTTCGTTCCGTTTCGTTTCGTTCCGTTGCGACTGCTGCTCAATTGAGGTGCAACAATTTGTCTGCAATTGCCATTGCCACAACAAAATCGACTGCAACTGGCCCAAAAATATGCGCAAAAGCTGCTTGACAGGTTTTTCGCCTTTATTTCCATTTCCACTACCATTCCCACTCCCATTCCAATTTCCAATGCGATTGGCCGGCCGGTAAGCAATGCAGCCTAAGCCTAAGATCGTCGCACTATGGCTCATTTCAGCAAATTTGTTGTTAAAAATATCTAAATATTGAACTAGTTGAGATATCGATCTAAAATTTTAATAAACTATAAATTTGATTCCAAAAGATTACCCAAAATTCCAGGTTCTTTTTTGGATTTTATTTTTAGAAAATTATAAATGTTTTTGATAAAATTATCTTAAAAATGTAACATAGCTTAAAAAGTTTCACAAACAACAAAAATCTTATTAATAATATTAACTCTTTGCCTAAGTTATTATAAGCAATTTTTGATTGACCCACATCCAAATTTTTGTTAAGCGGAGCACAAAAAGAAATTTTTGCCAAGTTTATTGCCAAATGAGCCATAGTACGACGCGTCGCTTGAATGGCAGCAGTTCCTGCTATTTGTGGTTGTCTTTATACCCACACATATATAGCGAGACAGAGAGAGAGAGTGAGAGAGAGAAGGAAAGAGAAAGAAGGAAACATTGTAGCATTGAACATGCACAACAATTTTGTCTTGGACTTTGAGTTGGAGTTGAGTTCCTTTTGTTTTGTCTGCTGCAGTAGAATGTAAAAAGAGTAGGGAGTAGGAGTAGAAGGAGGAGCAGGGAACTAAGTGGAGTTGCTTGTGTCGCTGCTGTCTGACTGTATGTTGTCTGTTGTCTGTTGTCAAGCCAAAAGAGACACCAACAGCGACTGCGACAGAGGCATTTATGCGGCTTTCCATTTACATAGTCGTAATACTTATTTATTTCTCCTGCTGTTTACTGTTGCAACTTGACAGCAAGCAGAGGGACTGCAGTTTGGCATGTTGCATGCTACGAATGAGTCATCAACTCAAGTCAAGCATTGGCCAAAACACAAAAACGGGACCACTTTTACAAGCCAATTTATGCAAGTGCCAGAAAACTAACAATTGGAAGTGCTGTCGATAGATTTGAGCATATCCATAGAATGTAATGAAACTTAAAAATTAATCAAGATTTTACATCTTGCAACATTTTTTTAACATTTCAATAAGTATAATGTTACTATATTTTATTTTTTACACTTATATTCTAATATGTATTTTTTTATGCATACAACGATTCTCTACAAAATTATGGAGGAATTTATGTAACGTCACGTCACGTAAAATGAAGTATCATACTAACGCTAATAAAATAGAAATTGAAAAAGATATTTTTTTTTGCAATAGTCTGAAAAATAAACTTACTGTTTTTCAAAGCATTTAAAAAAAGGTTCCTGAAAAAAAACTTGCCAATTTTGAAGAATTTTTAGTTTTTTAATTAGAACTCCAAGCAAAATTCTTTTTTTGTAACGTAACGTCATCGCATATTTTAGTTTATATATTTTAATCGGAAGGATCGATTCTCTTAAGTTTTTTTTACCAAATGCAAATATGCGATATCGATAGACTATTGAAATAATTGCCGTCGATAAACAATCGATCGATTGGCAATGACTGGAAGCGATGACACCGATGACAGCGCCCGCATGTGAAACAATTGAGACTGAGGCGCTACAGTTGCATCTCTAAGTACGCTTAATGTAGTTTTTACTGTGGAATCTGGGGCACAATCTGTGGGAAATGTGCGTTGCAATATGAAAATGCACAGCTGGACGCATTTTCCCTACACTGCGGAAGCATTCAGATTGAAAGCAATCATGTAATGAAACGAGAGATGGAAAAGGGAATGGAAATGGAAATTGGGCATGGAATTGAAATTGAAATTGGAAGTGAGTTCGCTTGACTTGCGGAAGTGCGTAAATCAAGTGGAAACAAAACAAGTGGAAAAACTTCCAGGTGACCTTAATTTTCATTTAATCGCATAAAGTGCTTGTGCTTAGTTAAATTGTTTACCGTCGCATAAATCAAAACCAAGTTTCGTAATTAGTTGGCGCAAGGACAAGAAAAAGAAAAAAACGGGGTCTAAAAAGGTATCAACAAAACTAAAACAAAAAAGGCTTTAACACTTGCATGCCAAAAAAAAAAAAAAAAAACAAAAAATAGAAACGACAAACGACAATGCCAAAAATAATTTCATTCGATTTGGCCAAAGTGGCTGCCATTTAGCCGACAATTGAAAGTTTGTCTGCGATTTGCATTTCCAAATTGGAAGCTCGACAGTAAATGGAGAAATGAAATTACTTTCGCTTTCGCTTGTGGGAACACCTAATAGGCGCCGCTGGGAATTCAGGGACGTGGTAAGGGGGGTGATCGGTCGGTCATTGAATGCAATCCAAATTATCGGTCACTCACACGATCCAATGATTGGATCTTATCTTCCGCTGAGCGCAGTGAGAGTTAATTTGCACAACAAATTGCGGAGAGAGAGAGAGGGTAAGTAATTGAGAGCGAGTTTGAGAGACAGGTCAAGATAGAATTATAAACAAGATGATTAGACTATTCACTCTACCTAGTTTCCTTGAGTGAGAGTAATAAAAAGAGATATTTTGTTATATATTTTATTAATAAAGCAATTGTATAATTGCAAAAGCTGAAATTGTTATTCACTTGAAATTAGTTTCATTTAAATATTATTATTTGCTGGCACTTAATTTTTAAATTTGTATATAATTTTAATTTAAAATGATCTAAAAGTCAATCCAGTACTGATTTAGTGTTATTCTTTTCTTAAAAATAAGTTTCCTTTGCAACAGTGCAATTTTGCTATTTTAGTTCATAACACTGTAAGGGTGTGGTGAATTTAATGAATGCGTCACCTTAACAATTTTACCATGATGGCAACTTATCTTTAAGTGAGCGGAGTGAGTGAAAGAGAGAGAGAGAAGGGAAGAGAGGTGGTGATTGAGACACAGATAGAGTAAAACAGTGCAATACTTACAGTACACCCGAACAGCGTGTGCAGACAAACGAGCCGATGGTCATGTTCACGTAGGTGGGCCCCTTCTGGTTACAATCGAAGCACTGACGATTCCCTGCCCCGCTATTCACCAGCTCCCGCAGAGCTAGCAGGTATTTGTCGTCCTGTTTTTTGCGCACCGCCATGATATTTATGTTTGTATTGCAGTTGCTGTTGTTGTTGTTATTGGTGTTTGCTTTGTTTCCTGCTTCCGCTTGCCTGCTGAAACTCTCTGTCTCTCTCTCTTCGTCCGCGTCCTCGAGCCACTCGGTGTCCGAGTCTAAATCGTGGCTGATTTCCGCGGCGTGGGGGGCAGTACTGTTATATACGTACACGAACTGAATTTTGCCCGATTTGCAGCTAACACGATCGAGGCATATGTATATATATATATATAAAACTCTGTGTATATGTATATGTGTGTGTTTACGCAACGCTTGACCTTTCTTCAGCTGTGGCCACTTGCACACTTACTCAACAACAACAAAAAAACAACAAACGCCGCCGCTGCTGCGAGAGAATGTGAATGTGAGAATGAATTGGTATTGGTGTCGTGTATGTGTATTTGTATATGTGTATGTGCTGTAATTTATCAGACAACAAGCAATTTTTTGTTTTCGATTATTATTATTGTTTACGTTAACTTTAATTTTCACACTGCACTCTTTGCACCAAATAACAACGGCAACCGAACAGCATAAACACATAAACGACAACGACGACTGGTTTTTTTTTCCTTTACGTTTTTCTTTTATATTAATTGAATTTATTTACACACTTTTGCAGCGCAGTCTCTGGTGCGTTCTCAAATATTTTTTCTTTTTCTTTGCTGCGCCCTCGACTTCGATAATAGACTTTTGTTGTTTGTTGTTATTAACAGAATTAAGCACAACAGAATTCTCTTTAAATAACAAACAGAAAGAGAGCGCGTCCGACAAACAACCGACCCAACCACACTTTGAAAACTTGAAAAACGAACTGACGGTGGCCGTGCGCTGTCAACTTTTTAAAGGAAAAATAGCTGTTTTTGGCTTGAAAGCATTAGAAAAATGGCTGAAATTGCGATGCAAAATGGCTAAGATGACACAGCTGATTTCCAAATGTAGTTTTAGTGCTGCCAACTTGCGTTACTACAAGTTCACCTTAATTTTTTTTGTTTATAATTTTTAAATTAATATTTTTAATTAAAATATATAAATTTTAAAAAATTATTGCTAAAAAAAAAACTAAACAAAATTTTAAACCGTTGTGATCAATTTGTGATCGCAATTGCAGTCAAGCATATAAATGGTTTTTAACATTAACAGTCATTGAACAGAAATGTTCTTTAGCAAAGAAATGCTTTTAGGGCAGTGCTGCCAATTTAGCTGTACCCCATAGATCTAGCGGGTTGCAATTGGCAAATGCGGGATAAATTGTAAAATATCGGCTAACGGAAATTATAGCTATTTTCCAAACAAGGTGGAATCAGCCAATATTGAAATTCTGTTCCAATACTCAAACCTCCACCAAATATTTTCTGGCGATTTCTAGCATTTTCCAAAGGTTAGTTTAGCTTTTTTATGACCCGTAGAGCTGGCAGCACTGTTTTAGGGTGACCAGGCGAAAAAAACAAGTGCAAGGTCCCACAAAGCATTTTAAAGCGCGATTTTCAAATAAAGAACATATTAATTTCCAATTTAGTTTATTGATAACTTATTTCTAATCGTCTAAGGGTTTGCGTGTGTTTCCTTTATTTGCAAACTTGCGTTTCTTAAATGTGGCTGGCGCACTGGAAGATGTGGAAGCTTCATCCAATCCCGTTATGGTTTTTTCCTTGAAACGTTTTACAGGTGGTTCGATATCGGGCTGACTGGTGACAACAGGCGCTGCAGCATAATAATTTGATTGAGGTAGTTCCCAATCAATAGGTGCTGGCGGTGGTCTGCAAGAAAATTCAAGCATTAAAATTGTAATTATGATTTTTAGAATTTTATCAAAATCGGTCTCTGGAACACCTCATATAAAACGATCGACATCGATATGAAGAACTCACTTGGTTTCGACAATCTGCCATTGTCCAATCTCCTTAGTTGCCGCCTCCTCCTCCGTTTTGAACTCCAGTCTCTTTTCCTCCTTTTGTTTCTTCTCCTTGGAATTATCGGGCTTGCGATAAATTTGAGCATGACGTTCTCGATTGAAACGTGCAACTTCCTCATCCGCATTGGCTCGAAATCGCAGAGATTCCTTTGCCTGCGTAATTTCCTGCTGATCGATGGCCAACTGATTGATACGCTCGTATTCTTCATATGATAGATAACCCTCTTTGGGTGGCTGCCAGACGGATTCATTTGTCTTGACATTCCAGTAATATGTGTGGCCCTCATCGGATTTGCCTTCGACCCACAGTGAAGCATCTGGCACCGTTTCGGAGCTGCCAACTTTATCCACATTTACTCGGCGATTATCCTCTTCCTCATCGGAATCACCTTCCAGACGCATTGGATCGATTTGTCGCTGTCTGGCAACGCCAAAACCTTGCCTTCCACTGCTCGTCGATGCACCGAGCACTGTGTGAATGGAACGCGCTGTCATGTCGCCATGATGACCATGAATGTCCTGCGCATAGGATTTCATTGCCGCCTCCTCCATTTTACGGATCTCCGCGCTCATCTTTTGCTTCTCACGCTCCGCCTTCTCGCTGCTGCGACTAATATCCGTAATCCGCTTCGCCACATTTAGTTTATGCCGTTTGCCACTCTCGTGAAAGGCAATGCTCTAAAACAGTACAATTAAAAACATAGATTTGTTTATTACATTGTTTGTACTCACAGCTTTGTTGTCACTCAGCCAACATTTGCAGAAATCGCAATACTTGCGTTCGTTCGACTTCCAGTACTCCGTCCTGCAATGGCATACGAATTTAATTATCACACAATAAAAATAATAATAATTAATTTACTTACATTTTGTTTATATATATGATTTGTTTTTATTTTTACTGGCGCAGTGTGTAGTATCGATAGTATCGAATTTGTGAGTGATGGAAAATTTGCTGCAGTGATGACACCGGTTAAGTGTCATATGCGCTTAGCTATTTTATAGCTATACATAATTACTAGCTAAAAACAGCTGTATTTTTCTCTAAAAAGTTGCCAACAGTAGTCAAATGAAAAATTCCTACATTTTTAGAAATTTTGTATCAATAAATTGGCTTGAATTAATTAAAATCGTGTGTTAATATTTAAATTGGTTACGGAAATAGTGCTTATTGCTCCCAAACTTTGTGGTGTAAGTTTGTAAAATTAATTATTAACAAATTAATTATAAATAAAATAAACCTGAATTACAATATGAAAATGTCCCTTAATGTTCGCAAACCAAGCCTGCCAGTCCGTTTTTTCTTGCGACATGACTATTAAAACCAGTTGGCAGTTCTACAGTTGTAACTGTCTCGCGTAATCAGCTGTTGTTAGCGCTGGTCACTTGGCTGTGCAGTGTGCAATTTTTATAAGAGGGACGCGCTCTGTTTGTTCAGAAAGATTCAAGCCATGGCACAGGCCCGAGTAGCAACGGCATTTAATTTGGAAGACAAAATGACGGCCAAGACATCAAGTGAGTGTGAATGAATCGTCGGTCAGTTGCGACCTATGGTCCAAAGTTTTCAACAATTCCAGACGCCAGACGATTTCACCAGTCTCTGTGTGCGTGTGTGTGTGTGTGTGCATGTGTATGATGCGATAACAGCTGTTTGTGAATTAAGCAAATTTCAAACCTGTTCACCTGTGTCTCATTGTTGTTGTTGTTGTTGCTGTTGTAACTTAAACTATACTTTTTATTGACATTTCAGTTGGTCAATCTGAGCCGATGTTGGGAGAAAACAATTGGACTGAATTCTCAATAGAAGTTCCTTGGGGAACCGTCGAAGGTATGCACATACATATGTATATAGTGTTTTTTATTGTTTATTTGTTGTAGCGGCATTGCTGCGTCATCTTGAGTCAGCTTATCTTTAAAAATGTGCTTGAATCACAGGCACACGTTTATGATGGGTGTGATTATTATATTAACATGCCGCCGACACTCGATCAACAATCTACAACAGGCAATTGAAAAGTGTAACAAGGAAATAAAAAATTCAACATCGGCACGCCGATTATAAAATACCCTCAAGTCTTATATACACTATAGAGTATTGACAATAGACTGTAGAGAATAGAGATTAGGTAGAGTAGTGTTAACACCTTGACTGTACAACTTTCTCCACAAATTTACTCTAAAATCGTAGAGCGGATCTACAGTCTAAACCCTACACTACACTACACAGAAAACTCAATAGTGGATTTTAAACTTTATCTTAACTGAATTTTAAAATGTATGCTTATGTTTTTCATTATTGGATTGCCTTTTATTATTATAATGGGGAAATCTCCACTGCGACGCTCTAGAACTATTTATGAACTACCTAAAGTATGCATAATATTTTTTCGTCATTATTTTGGTTTCATTAATTTTTTATTCCAAGACTTTTTTTTTTGTTTTGAAATTTAAACAAAAAGACGTTATTCGCCTGAGTTACACATTTTTTAAAAAATATATAATACCCTCGGGAAGAGAATAGCAAGCAATTAAATTAAGTTCCCAAGTAAACAAAATCTTTTTCATTTCATTGAAATATATTATAATAATAAGTTGTATACGATTTTCAGGAAAATGGTGGGGCTGTCGAAACAAGCAGCCGATTCTGGCCCTGCACGGCTGGCAGGACAATTGCGGATCCTTTGACAGGCTGTGTCCGTTGCTGCCGGCGGACTATTCGGTGCTGGCCATCGATCTTCCTGGTCATGGCAACTCCTCTCACTATCCGCAGGGTATGCAGTACTTTATATTCTGGGACGGCATCTGTTTAATACGGCGCATTGTGCGCAAATATAATTGGAAGAATATCACGCTACTGGGTCACTCTCTGGGCGGAGCGCTCACATTCATGTATGCCGCCAGCTTTCCGGATGAAGTGCACAAATTAATCAATATTGACATTGCTGGACCAACAGTGCGAGGCGTCAAGCGAATGGCTGAAGGCACCGGCAAGGCTTTAGATAAATTCTTGGACTACGAAACGTTACCGGAGAGCAAACAGCCGTGTTACTCCTACGACGAGATGATTAAGTTAGTGATGGATGCCTACGATGGTTCCGTGGATGAGCAATCTGTGAAGATTTTAATGAAACGCGGCATGAAACCCAATCAAAAGGGTTTTCTTTTTGCCCGTGATCTGCGGCTAAAAGTCAGTCTTCTTGGACTCTTTACGGCCGAGCAAACACTGGCGTATGCCCGACAAATACGCTGTAAAGTACTTAATATTCGGGGAGTCCCCGGCATGCAGTTTGAATCGACTCAATTTTATGCTGAGGTCATCGACACACTCAAGCAACATGCCCAACATGTTGTCTACGTCGAAGTGCCCGGAACGCATCATCTGCATTTAGTTACGCCGGAGCGTGTCGCTCCACATATAGCACAATTTCTCTTAAATAAGTAAACAATTTTTGTAGAGTCCCGTTTTCTTCAGTTTCGATTAGCATTAGTCTATTTTTAATCATTGCTGATCGATTATGAAGCTATACGGGTCGTAATTAAGTAGGAGGCTTGATATCATGCATATGATATGTACATTTAATTAAATATATTTCTTTTGGTGAATTTACCAGTATTAAAAAACTAACCGTTGCTTGAAAAGATGGAAAACTTTGAAAAGCTCGCCTAAATTAACGGATTTTTATTTATAACAATATACAAGGAGTATTGTTTTCGGATAATTACAAAAAATGCGAATTTAACAAGTAACCTGATTTTGAAATAAATACATCTCATAAGATAAAACTAGGTAGCCAAGTCAGCAGATAAATTTGCAATCTTTAGGTAATCTGATAGCCCACAAAGGTTCACTAACCAAACAATTCTTAACGAGCATATTTTACAAAACTAAGAACGCTTTCCCGACTGTGAGATACCCGGTAGTCGGAATACAAATGAAAAAAATTAAAAATTTTGAGTTTTGTTATGGACCTTTGCTGAATATTTCATCGCGATCGATAAAAAAACAAAAAAGATAATTAAGGTATTGTATTTATTTTAGCTTAATGCTAGTCAGTCAACTAAGTCAACTTTTTTTATAATATTTAATATTTTCTATTACACAGAAAATCAGTTTTTTATGACTTTAAAAGCCTGCGCAATGCCGCCTAATATCATACTCCTATTTTAGGGCAACACTGGCAGCATTGTTGCCTAGCAACATTTTGTTTTGGCGTCATTTTGATTTCTTCGAATATTTACCTTCAAAGTCTTTTCTCGACTCAAAGCTAAACAAATGGATTTAATAAAGGAAATAAATGAAAAATATCAGGCGCTTGAGGCGGAAATAGATAAGAAACTGGAAAAGGTGTAAGTGTACTCTAATTTTATCATTGTTCTTCCAGTGTGCCACTAATTGCCACTGGTAATAAAGTAATAATGTGTAGCATAAGTTGCAGCAATTTCCGATCAAATTTTTATATTTTTTATATGTAGAATGCTAACAATTTAATTGTGTTGTAATAAAATTATCTTTAAAATCAATAATGCTAGTTTAGGCCTGAAAATTCGGCTTGAAATAAACGGTAGACTGTCATGCAGGCTGCGCACTGTTGTCGACAGATGGCGCTTGCATGTGAGCGCTGTAACGGCCGTTATTCAAAAAATTCAAAATAGATTTTTTTGCAGGCAAGCTGAAGAACAGAAATTAGAACGACAACAAGAGAGAATCGCAGAGAAATCCACAGCTGTGCTGTCACAAAAGGTTTTATCTTACGAGGAGGCTCTTCAGAGAAATGCCAATACCCTAAAAGTAAGTGTATGCAGTCTAGTCGATTATTAAATTTAATTTTAATTGCTTGACAGTCACTGGAAATAGCAAAAGCTCGTCTACGTTCACGTTCTACGTATTCACCTGTAGAGAAACTGCTGCAACGTGCTCTAGAGAATTATAAAATAGAATTGGAAAGTCTCAAGAACCAATTGAGAGAAGACTATAAGCAGGATGAGAAAGAAGAGGATAACCTCATTATGCAAAATGTTTTAGAGAACAACTGTATACGAAAGCAGACCGGTGAAAGTTATCGCAATTGACGGATATATATCGAGATCTGTTTTCATTTCATTTTTTTTTTTTTTTTTTGTGGAATTCTACAATATGTACTTTTGCTAGATGACAAGACGTGTCTCCTACTGAAAAAAAAAGTTTAATTCCCAAGCTGAATAAATAGACGACGAGGTGTACACTGTATACACATGACCAAACGAGAGTTGTATGCTTTTTCTTAGTGTAAACAAGAACCCAAAACGAATAAAAATGAGACTCAGCAAACCTGTTGTATGGATCCAATAACGATTCCATTTAAGAAATTCGACAAATAATACTAAAAATGCCAAAAATTTTAAAACTAAAACTGGAAAAACAATGAGATCAAACATGTAATTTGAATAACAATTTAGGAAACTTAAATTATATATTATCATATTGGGAAATTTAATTTGTAAAAACAAATTGGATGGTAAAAATTTGATTACGACGAACAAAAATATAATTTAAAAAAATGAATTGATTTTGAATTGGGAGTGCTCAAGAAATGTAAGTCAACCAAAAAAATTTGGAGCATCGCTGAATAAAATAATTTTAATTTCGGCTATTGTTTAACATTTTGCTTATTATTAATTTATTTAGAATTATCTTAATTTATTATTATTTTTATTATTACATATTTCAAACATTATTCGGAAAAATCATCAAAATCAACCAGAAATTTGAAGTTGATTCATGTTCTAATATTTGTGAAATATCTTCCTAATATTTGTGTTCTGAATCAAGGTGTATTTTTATTAGCTAATAATTTGAATTTGGGGTACCTCAATAAAAAGTAAACTTTTTAATTCAAGGTCTGCTAAATACAAAAATTGTTTTTTTTTTTAAATGTTTGCAACATGAAGAGGAATTGGGTTACCACTTGTTGCATCCACCACAATTGTATCCCCCCAATCTGCTAAGTGCAGTGAACATGTAAGTCGGTATCTCAAAGGAAAAGAGTCCCGATGGTGACAAGTTCAGCCACTCGACATAAGGCAAACACATTTACCAAATTGTTCTCTTAATTAGTTGGCAATTAGATGGTCCGAGCCACAGCAACAGCAGATCTTGGCTAAAAGATCAAGATCACTTCACACTGACAGACGGACAGATAGAGAGACAAAGAGACAAATAGACAGGTAAACCAGTAGACAGACAGTGTATGGCAATCAACTTTAGTAATAAATCAATTAATGACACCTCGGCTCGTGCAAACATCAAAGAAAATTATGAGTTTTCTCGACACACACATTGGCGACATGACATGTTCTTCCCTCGTTGATAAAGCGCCCAAAGAACCTTCTTCGAGAGTGTTTGTGTGTCGGTGTAAGGGAGAAGGGGAATGAAGGGGGAGCCCCGACTATCGCAAAAGTAAACGCAAACGTGTCGTGTGAAGAGCGCTTGACGTCGACACACATCGCGTATGTACAGTAGGTCAAGTAATTGTTTTGACAACAATAAAAAAAACACACACATATTTAATTAGAACTTTGAAAAGTAGTCGTACCCATTCTTTTGTAAATTCCAAATATTTTTGTTAAAAACATGAAAAAAAATAAGAACAAAGAGGGAAAAAAGTAGAAAATTATAAAAAAAAAATTAATGCTGATTACAAATTGAGTAAAAAGCTTAAACTTCTCTTAAAAAATTCTATTCAATTGTAAAGATCATTATCAGGCGTGTTTCGGAAAAAAAACCCATACATACAAATTTTTGTGGGCTTTTATTAAACTTAACTTACTGGAACACTCAGACATTTTTATTTCGAAAATTAAAATAGATGGTTCAAGAAAAGGATTTGTTTCTTAGAGTATAACTTGAACAAAGCAATAAATTATAGTAGTAAGTAAAAGAAAGAGCCGATAACTTTATTAAAATAAAAATAGTAAGAATTTGAAACATTTTTTATTGCAATGTTTTTTGGTTATTTCTCTTTAATTTTAATAGAAATGATCCTAAAGCAAAGAAGCTTTTGAATTAATTGAATTCTTTGAAAATAAAAATGACAAGAAAATAAAATTTATAAAAATAGAGAAAAATAAATATATATATACATAGTTTTTCTTTTAAATTTAATGTGTGAATTTTTTGTTGTATCAAAGTAATTACTTAACTAACTGTATGTTTGTAAGTGTGTCGCGTAAATAGCAAACAACATTTGTTATTGTAGTTGTCATTTGTCTCACACACACACACACACACACACACATACACCTTGACTACCTGCTGATAAGAGGAGCTCTCAATGCAACCGTACTTGGAAATCTATTGAGATAAATTGTAACGCACACTTGTCGTTAACATTTTCCATTTCGTTTTCTTTGGAGTTTTGAGTTGTTAATTTAATAGCCAATACAGAGGCAGCACACACACACATACACACCCGCATACCTGTGTGTGTGTGTATGTTATCTACAAAAATATTACCCACTTTTTCCCCCACATTTCATGCGTTCAATATTTCATATTTATTTGTTTTCTGCCTTGGCCTCACATACACAGGCTCCAGTGTTGTCACTTTAGCTATTATAAAGATAGGTTAGGAATTTTTAGACCCCGTACTTAAAAAAAGTACAGGGGTCTATTGGGTTTGTTTTACCGAATATGTGCGTAACAGGCAGAAAGAGGCGTGGCAGACCCCATAAAGTATATATATTCTTGATCAGCATCAATAGCCGAGTCGATATAGCAATGTCCGTCTGTCTGTCTGTCCGTCTGTCCGTCTGTCTGTATGAACACCTAGATCTCAGAGACTATAAGAGCTAGAGACACCAAACTTGGTATGTAGGTTCCTCTATACTGCAGGCAGATCAAGTTTGTTTCAAAATTCGGCCACGCCCCTTTTAACGCCCACAAATCGAAAAAAAAAATTTCATATCCCAATTATAAGAGCAGTTTAAAAGTTAGTGACACCAAATTTGGTATGTAGATTCCTCTATATTGCAGGCAGGTTGAGTTTGTTTCTTTTTTGAATCGGACCACTATATCATATAGCGCCCATAGGAGCAATCGGTCTAAAATCAAGTTTTAGTATGAAAAACTTTTTTGTTTTATGAGATATCGTAACGAAACTTATAGAATATGCATTTGAGTTAGTCTTATACATCCTTACCAAAGTTGGTTCAAATCGGTCTACTATATCATATAGCTGTCATAGGACCGATCGGGCGAAAATCAAGTCTTAGTATGAAAAACTTCTTTGTTTTATAAGATATCGTAACCAAACTTACAGAATATTCATAAAACTTGGCTTTATGTATTCGTTCAAATCTGAGCACTATAACATATAGCTCTCATAGAAACGATCGGGCGAAAATTAAGTCTTAGTATGTTTCATGAGACATCGTAATCAACCTGATAGAATATGCATTTAAGTTAACTAAATTATTTTTAATTTTTTTTCATTATAAGTTTTTTCCTTAGTAAGTACGGGGTCTCCGACTGTCGAGTATGCTCGACTGTAGCACCGGCCCACTAGTTTTTACTTCAAAAAATATAGATTTTACTATTTTATTAAATTAATTGATTACTTTTTCAAATTACCATATGTTTTCTTTGAAGAAAATATATTCAGAGTAAAGAAAAATAAATAAAAGAATATTTTTAAAGATATATGCTATTTTAGTTTTTCGTACCTAACTATTACTATTTATAGTTTAACAATAATAAAAATCTCGAAATTTTGTAGGTTTGAACAATGAAAATAAAAGTTTAATGTGTTGCTACAACCCAGTTTTTTTTTTTAAATCATTTAGAGTCTGAATTTGGACTTTGAATTGAAAAAAAAAACACTATAAAATTCTTGATTTAATGTTATAGTATTTTTTCAAAGTATTAATACACATTATAATTCTTATTAAAAATATAAAAAGAAGTATAGATGAATGGATTTATATAAAAATTTCAAATAGAACTCCGATAATACATTTAATTGAATCACTTTAAATAACTATTTAGCTGACTTTGTTAATTAAATTAGCTATTTTTAGCCCTTGAATAGCTGTCAACTCTGACAGGCTTCTCTCTCCACCTGCAAATAGAGTATGGCTGTATGTGTGTGTGTGTGTGTGTGTCTTGCAATTCATATCAGTTGACGGTAGGGAGAATTGGTTCGGTTATGTCGGTTCTACCGATCGCACAACGATCGTGGCAACGTCAACGTTGCTTGACGTTTTAAATTTCATCGACGAATTTAACGTTTCAGTTACGTTTTGATACGCGTCAAGTGCATAGTGAACTGCTCCAAAGAGCGATCGATCTTTAAGATCGAGATGAGGATCGATCTTGCCTAAAAACTCTTAATATCCGTGTGCGGGTCAAATTGTCGTGTGGCATGTGGCATGTAATTTGTGGGCTCTTCATTTGTTTCTCGATTCGGCAGCGAATTCCTTGGGCCAAGGGAATGCAAACTGTGATCGCATTGCAAAAAGTTTGTTCGTTTGGCTTAAGTTATTTTCATGTCTAAACTAACGCCACGTGGTGGAGTTCCCCTCCATCAGCCCTTATCGCCTTCAAAATGGCGATCATCCAACTCCCAACCTCCCACTAGTGGGCGTGACAAATCGCACTTTTGTAGCGCAACCAATACGATTACAAAAACCAAAAAATAACCGTCCGATCATTTGGAGTCGTGTTCATGCATTTGTCGACGTCATCTGAAATTGAAATTAAACGAAGACCTCAGGAGATCGGATCGGTAACTGGTTAACTCACTTTCTTCAGATAAGATTTGAGCTAGTGTTACCAAAGTTTGAGTAACATAAAATTCTGATCTCTTTTTAAAGGAAAAAATTAAAAAAAAAAACCTTAAATACTCTGAAAAAAATAATTTTTTTAATTTCCGCTTACCAAATAGCTTGAAAAAATTTTATGATGCTTGAACGTCGCCAGAATTTGTCAATTATTTATATTTCTATTTGAAAATATGCATTAAAATTTGTTAGGGTATAAAAAATTTAAGAAATATAGATAAGGTAGAAGTTAAAATATTGTTGTCAAATTTTAAGAAACATATACAGTTGAAGCACCTTTTTAACTAAAATTTTTGATTTTATGTTTACTTTTTTTCCAACATAGAATTCGAACAAATAATAACATTTTTTTTTAAGTTTATTGAGATTTTGTTTTTAATTTCAATAAATGCTTATAATAATCACCACGATTTGTTCATACAAGATATGCAAATTTGTGATCTACTTATCAGAAATATAATATATAAACATAAAAGCGAAGCACATAAAAATTAATTCAAAATTTCCTATCAGGACTGTTATCGATCTTTTTTTTTTAAATTTTTTTACGAAATTTGGCAATACTGAATCGAGCACTGCTCGCCCTTCCCCTCCCATCATTTGTAATTAATCATAAATTGCACAAAACCGTTGGTCTCTCATTCAGGCAGCGAGGAAAGCAAATCGAAGAGAATCGGGGATTGATAATGACACTGATACGCGATATGGTATACTCCACATATTGCAGGTTGACTCTCTAATCTTTTGCCGTTAAACTGATTGCGTGCCATAAGCGTAGCCGAGACACCTTTAGCTACCGAATAAATATAACCACGAGCTATAGATATCTTTATATACATATATTTACTTTATATTCAGGGGAATGTCGCTGATCGGAAAGTGGCGATCACAACGGCTTCTGGTTGAAGATACTGTGTGGTAAATACATTTATTGTGGGTCGTCAGGTTGTGAGGGGGGCGCCATAAAACACATTATCATTATTGCTTTGTACTATTTCCCACACGACTGTAAAAACTGATTTTTGTAGACGTGTCGTAGCTAACTTTTAACTCATTTGATACGCCTAAAGGCGGTCTAAAGAAGTGTTATTCCGGAACGGGGATAGCATAATTTTCCATTAAAGTTTTAAATTCCAGCTGACGACAGACGACGTGGCCTATTCATTCATTCACATAACTTTCTATCTCACACTTTCTCTTTCTCTTTCATTCGCTCTCTGTCTCGCAACTCAAGACTCAACTGATAATTGTGCAACGTATACAAAGCTTGCCCGAGTTATCAGTGAGAATGACAACCGGAAATTAAAGTTGAAATCGACACGATTACTTCATTAGCTCTGTTTACTTAAACTACATAGTTGAGGTTAGGTTTGAAGTTGGGGTTTGTTTAAGGTGAAAGGTCGACAAGGTCACAAATAAGGTTTAACGAACTGACAGAAATTCCTGCATTGTAGTTGGATTTATGCTTGTTATTTTATTATTAATAGATATACAGAGTCATTATTAACCAATTAACTTTGGATTATTGATAGCAAGTAGCGTCTGGTACTTCCAAGACCCCATAAATTACACTGATAAAAAGGAAATTAAAAAATACTATTAATATTGTACAATTTGATTCAAAAATCATTTAAAAACCACACGTAAAAGTCAAATTTGATTTTATAACGTTTTTAATATAAAATTTAGTAAAATGTTCAAAAATATTTTTTTAAAAAACTCGCAAAAGTTTATGAAAGTATATTCAATTTAAATATGCATAATATTTCTTTTTTCAATTTTTTCATTCAACTTAAAATCAAAGATTTTTGCAGTTTACTATGTTGTGTGAAAATTTCAATGTCCTAGTTCATACCGTTTAGGCTGCACAGTATTAAATAAAAATAAATATTGTTTATTATATTTTTCGTATTATTCTCTTTAAGTGACAAAAAAATATTTATTTAAAAAAATTCTTTTTGATGTTCTAGACTGAGTATTTTTTAACAGTGTACAAGGCTAAAAACCAAGGCAGGAGTTGGAGAGTGTAACGGAGCAGAAATGCGCAATTACAAGCTGTAAATAAAAGCTTAAGCCTTAAATTGATCAGGTGCAAGCGACAGTCGAGGACGAGAAAAGAAGAACATCGTCCAAGGGGATTTACCCCAGACCCAAAAATTGGAGGCAAAGTGGATGTCATTGGTAACGTCGTGGGTGCTACGAGCAACTTAAACTCAACGGAGCTGAATATGCCAAAGAAACGTCAAAAGAAATGAATTCCCTGTCCAAAAAGCCGAAAGCCTAAGAAGGCCTCAACAAATGATGACGAACGAATGATGATGAGTGGCCCCGAGCTTAGGACGGCTGAGGGGGGTTACCTCTCTCTCTCTCTTTCTTTCTGGGTTTCTCATAGTTCTAGGATTGGATAAATGCAAAAACTTTAGACAGGGAATCAATTGTTGCCTTGTTTTATTTCGCTCCTTCGTCGAAGACACGCAACAACAATAGGCAATGGCAATAGCCTGGTAACGATTCAAAGTAGAGGTGTGCTGTGGCAGGTGGGCCCAACAACCGTGAAAAGAACTTCAGGATGACAGTTATGGGTTACAAAGGCAAGGATTGAATCAAATAAATAAAAGCGCAAGGTTCCCACAGCACTGCAGTCAATGTGCTGATGTTTCACATGTTTCTGCTCGTCTGATGGTCTGTTGGTGGGTGTAATAAGTCTGAGCGCTACAGGCGAGTGTGCTCGACTCTAAACAGCCCGGTAGTGCCAAGGAATTTTCTCTATTTGCCATTCCTAGCCAATTTGACATTGTGAATTACTATCGATAAGTAATGAAGAAGTTTCTCTTGCTCTTTCTTAGCAAAATTTTCTATAGAATCATCTTAGATTTCTGCTTAAAATTCCCTAAGGATTCCTCAATATTATAGCGTCAATATTCTCTCAACATTTTTTCTGAATTTTTGAGAATTTTTGGTTATTGATGCATTGAGTGGAAAAACTTTTGATTGTGAGAAAATATACTTCGTTTTCATGTTTCTTATAACTCTGTAACTCCAGATAAATTTTTTTTCCTTTTTATTTACAATCAAAATAGTTTGGGTATTTAAAAAAAACTTTTGTCACCAAAAAATGATTTAAAAAAATCTATATTATGTGTTTTGTGATAAGTATTTTATAACAATAAAAAAATAATGTGGTTTTTAAAAAAACTCATTCTTTAGATAAAATTTAAATAAAATTCAATAAAAATTCAAATTAAAATAATTTTCTCAAATAATGTCTGATAGATAAAGAATATGTACGTGTATAGTTTATAGGATTATGATATTTTTCATCTGCCTGTTACAGAAACTGTCGAAATTTTATAAGTCTCGTACATTTTTTTAGTAACGGGCTATATACTTGGGGTCCTTCGACGGCAATAACCTTACCATGTCCATGTCCATGTCAAGTTTGCATGCGGCTGCAGGTAATTCTTCATTTCATGCCGCCCCTTTACATAATCATAATAAATGTAGAAAGCAATGAATGGCAAATCTATTAGCATAACATCGCATAAAACAATAACAAATATCTGCGTCGTCGTTGTCGTCATCGTCATCGTCATTTGGGGCACTTGGCGCTACGTGGTAATCCGATTGAAATCAGTTGCATTGGAGCAGTTAAAGCAGTTGAATCGCAATGAACATCTGGAAGGCAAGAGTGCTCACTGAGGTGCCATTTGGTCATGTGCTCATCGTCAGTGGCAAAGTTAAACCTCACCCCAATAAGTAGGCAACATATTATTTTCCTCTCATATTTATATCATCTTCACTTTGTAGTTATATCCAATTTTTTAATTTACATTTTTCCTTAACTATTTTTTTTTTAAACTTACATTTTTCCTTAACTATTTTTCTGCACTGTGATTCATAGTTAAATAAAAAACAAGTGCCTTTGTTTAAAAATGTAATATGAAAGCAGCTAATTTAAATAGATTTTATATATAATACAAATAATTAACTTATTTAAAAAAACCATAAATTCTTTCTTTCAAAAATATTTTATTAGTAGTTAATATAAAATATTTTAGAAATCGTTATAATTTAAGATGCAATATTCCTGACGTTCAATTCGTGTGAAAGTAAGTGAAAACTAAATACAAAAATGATTTGGTGATTTTTTAGTGCCCATCGAGATTGAGAAATTTAAATTTAAAAATTACAAACATAAACAATACAATTCCTCGAATTGAAGTTAAAATAGTGAAAAATACTATGAAACTTTTTTAATTTTAATTGACGATCGTAAAGGTTATTATTAAAAATGTATTTAGATTTTTTTTTAAATACTGAAATTTAACTTTTATTTTATATTAACAAATTTTAATTTTATTTACTTTCATTTTATTAATTTGGTGTGTTATTTAGTGTTTTTTTATTTTTACTTTTTTATTAACTTTAAAATAAGGTTTAAGTTAAATTAAAGTGTTTTGAGATTTAATTTAATGTTATATTTAAATGTAATATTTAAAAAAAATGATTGAATTAATTTTCAGAATATCGCTGGATCTGACGGACAATGTAAATGCGGAAAATGAGAGTGAAACGGTTTTTCTGAAGATCGAGGCGAATTTTCGAGAGGGACAAATCATAAGGAGCATGTTTCAGCCGGGCGAGGGCTGGAAACAGGAGGAAATATCTAAGAACTGGAAGTGTGATGGACCAAAGAATCCTTTGGTGCCAGGACAATGCTTTACCTTTCGCGTTGCCGTCTTGCAGCGTTGCTTTGAGATCTATGTGAATGATCAGCTCTATGGATCCTTTGAGTTTGTCAAGTTTCCCAAGCAAATCAATTTTGTGCGCGCCTATGGAGATTTCGAGAAGATCACACAGTTCCATCATCGCATGCTCTTCCCATTGGTCTTTCCCCGTACTCTCATGTGTGTCGATCGTGTTGCCTTCCAGAGCGATGTTCCACGGCGTTACGAAACCGGCACCGTGGTGGCCATGGAATGCATTGCCAAAGGACCGCCCACCACGGAGTTTTCCATCTGTTTCCAGTGCAACGATACGGGTCGAATGGTGCTCAAGTTCCATGTCAATTTCGACAAGACGACCGTTTCGCGGAGTTATCAGCGTGAGGACAACAGGTAGGTGCATTCTCCCTATAATTGGATTCTGTATTCTTTCTATAATAGAAATTTACCAAAGTTTGAGAAAAATCCTACAATTTGAAAATTAATTAATGATACGATCCTACAATTTGAATATCGGTTTTATGATCAAACAGAAAAATCTGAAAAAAATTTCATACGGATTTGACAAAGTTACTTTAGATAAAATGCTTAAATTAATATTTTTTTGGTTGGCACAAGTTAGGGTAAGGTCTATTTTGCTCTCCAACTCAAAAGAAGAAAAACTCAAATAATCTAATTTTTTCTGCTAAATAAATGATAAATTGCCCTCTATTTTTTGTTTTGTTTCCTTATTATTTAAATTATTTTAAAAATTATGTTTTGAAGATCATACAATGTATAGTTGCATATCAACTATACTGTTTATAGTAATTGAAATTCTAAATGTTAAACAAAATTTAAATTATGATTCCGGCACAGTTGTATAATTATTAATTAATGTTAAATATCACACTCTTTCAGCTTTGCCAGCGACGATGAGGAAACTGAGGGCGAGTTTCCGTTTGTGCGTGGAAAACTCTTTAAGATTGCCTTCGGCATTGGCGATCGTTCGTTCCTTATTGCTGTCAATGGACAATATTTCACTTACTACAATTTTCCGGTACGCCCGTTTTCCATCTCAACGCTCAAATGCTTTACCAATGACGTGGGTGACTTTGCCGTAAGGAGTCTTGAATATCATTCAGATTCCCCGCTTCTGTCACGCGTGGAGAAGCTATCCATCATCTAAATGAGCTGAGATCGTCGTCAGAATCACGCTGTTATCGTAGTTGCAATCGTTGGATTTTTCTTGTTCACCAGTTAAACCAGTTAAATATATGTACGAACTCAGATCTCCCAAGAAAAAGTGTATTCAATTTGGATTCCTTTAGTTATTGCAAAGACAAGGCTTTATTAAAAACAATCTATTGCTCTCGCCGGGTCCACTCAACGAAATACAACTTATAATTAGTCTTATGGTTAGTTTCGAGTTTCCATTTCAACACGCACACATATACAAATAGAAACAGATCTACGCGCCACGTTTATATCATTAATGATCCGCTGTCGTAGATACATTTAGGTATATTTCCCATTACATAATTTTTTTCACTAAAAGTAACGAAACTCGCCCTTTTTGCCCAAGTGCTTGCTACGCATCATATCCGTTGCATCCGGAGAGCGTTGATCTATGATTGCGTTGTCCTGAAACGAAAGAAATTAGATTAAATATGAAAATTTTATTAATTTTCTGAAAATTATGTTTTACAAAAATAGTAATGTAATGTAATGCAGAATAAATTTGGAGCAACCAAGACCCAGAAGCAAAATTTTTTCTCGAAATTTATAAAATTTAAATGCTTAATGAATATATGGGCCAAGTTATGAGCAAAATGACATATCGCATGAAAATCGCTTCAGTTTTGAAAAAGTTATGACAGATTCCAGTTAGATCTTGCAAGCTTTTCAAGTCAAAATTTTTCTAAATTTTTACATGATTCTTTACAAAAAATTAATGGTCTCAAAATCAAGTTTAAAGTGTTGTTTTACACTAATTTCGAAATAAGACGTTAATTGAAAGTGAAAACTAGAAATTTAAAATTTTCAATTTCCTAGACGTCTATAGTCTATATGAAACAATTTTTTGTACTTAAAATAATTAAATTTGAATGCAGTATGAATTTATAGCTCAAACCTAAAACAAAATAACATGCCGCTTGAAAATAGGTTTAGTTTTATCAAAGTTTTAAAGTTGGAAATTACCATATTGCCACCTGTTAAATGACGGGACTTGCTCGTTCCTCCCGCCTGCTGTTGACCATAGAATTGACCGTTGCCGTCGCCGTCTCCGTAATTGAAGGGCGTGACAATAGTGTGGGGAACGTGGGCCACCTGTCCTCTCATATTGCGCGCCTTCCACCACTTGCGTGTGTCATCGAGTATCTGTGTAAGAAAACAGCCTTAAAGAACGAATATTGGAAACAGATTTGACTGAACTTACCTCCAAGTATTCGCCGCGCATGACGCTCAGCTCCTTGTCGTTGTTGGCGGTGCGGGGGTAGGTGACCAGCACGACTTTGGCGCCCGTCGACTGCAGATCCTCGAGCCACGCCTCCAACAGCTGATCCTCGCTGGCATTGGGGCTGCCCACACCACGAGCAGCAGCTACTGATATTTCCGAGGCGCCTCCAGGAATCGCTCCATAGTTGCCTCCTATGGAAGCAAATGGAAGATTGCAAAAGAAGATTGATATTAATATCGGTAAAATAACATAAATAGTATTTAAAAAAAAAATATAGATTTTTATATCATAACATAATATCACAAGGAATGTTGACAAATCAAAAATACCCTGTGCCCAGGTACTCTGTACTGACACCCCTTGAC
Organism: Drosophila falleni; assembly: GCA_035045575.1. NCBI lineage: Eukaryota > Metazoa > Arthropoda > Insecta > Diptera > Drosophilidae > Drosophila > Drosophila falleni. Next base: position 4,521,986 of record JAWNOV010000142.1, read on the forward strand.
ACTTTTTCATAAATTTCAAACGGTCATAACTTTGTCAAAACTCAACCGATTTCCATGCGGAATATCAATTTGATCACTATTTCGTCTCTATTTTGATTCTGCATCAAAATATTTTTCACTTTCAAAATTTCACTCACTGTCAATTTTTTTCGTTATTTTCCATAATCTCCCCTTGACACTTTTTCATAAATTTCAAACGGTCATAACTTTGTCAAAACTCAACCGATTTCCATGCGGAATATCAATTTGATCATTATTTCGCCTCTATTTTGATTCTGCTTCAAAATATTTAGATCGATTTTTCCTATTGCAGCTATGTGATATTTTAGACCGATTCTAACCAAATTTGGTCAGTATGAATAATACCAGCCCAGATGCATATTCTATCAGTTTGGTTCTGATATCTCAACAAACAAAAACTTTTTCATACTAAAACTTCATTTTTGATGTAGCGTTTCTATTGCAGCTCTATGATATAGTTAACCGATTCTAACCAAATTTGGTCCGTATATTAAATGCAGAAATAGATAATCGAAGAATATTTCATTTACCCAGATTATTACTTGGGATTTGATAAATTGCTTTTGCATTTCCTGACTTTATTTAAAAACAAAATAGCGTTATCTATGACACCATATCAATAACCATTCATACCTGCTCCTCCGCCAACGTTGCGAGACTCCCGCGTGTGCAGATTCTGCAGACCCGCTGTGATTGCGCTAAGTGTAGGTCCCTGAGCACCTGGACCGTGTCCATGACCAGCTGCTGAACTGCTGGACTGGACGCCTCCACCGCTGCCGCCCCGCTCAATGGAATCAAAGGAGAGCTCGCTGCGAGCATTGAAATCGGGAGTTCTATCACGATCACGATCTCGATCCCGATCATTGCCATGATGAATGGTGTACTTCTCGCTGAGTGAGATGCCAATTCCATTGGTATCGTAATCATCGTATCCACCTCCGGCAGCGCCTCGTCCATTGAGCCCAAGTGCTGCTCCCGGACCAGTCTGCACATCGAGGCGACGCTTGCTGTTGACATGTGTCGGCGGAGATGGAGTTTCCAGCTCGTCGATGACTAAATAATCGGGTGACCAGCCATCAAGAAATACGGGATGATAGCTGCCAACATCTTCCTTCCACTGGTCACGTGGTATCACCCAGGCATCGCCCAAGGAGCGCCACAGTTCCGTCTCCTTGCTGGTCACACAGTTGATTAGCAAATTGATGGCCTCGCGCGTCAGGAGCGGATTAACAACACGCGAGGGTAACTGCGACTCATAATAAGTGTCACTTGAAGCCTCCACAATCAGTGCCAATGGCGTAAATAGAAAATGCACCAACTCCGGTGCATTGGGATCATGGATGTGTGCCTTCAACTTGGCCAGCAAATTGAATGAAAGTTTAAATTTGGCAAAGATGTCCACAAACTCCTTCTCATGCGGCGGTCGTGTCCTTAAAGTGAGCAATCCTTCTCCCGGATCACGTTTCTTTGACTTGCGATTGCGACGACGTCTCTCCAGTTCCCTGAATACATTAGAAATATTGATATCGTTAATATTTCAATATGAAAACCATTATTTTAATTACTTGATTATTTTCCTACATGTATGAAATATATTAATATCACATACATTTTTAAATTTATTTTAATATTTAATGTAATAATAAAATTATAAATAAAAATTTCTTACACAAAACTAGCTAATAAAATTTTGACGAATCAAAAATCTGAAAAATTCAATTTCGAATAATTAGTTAGAAATGTAATTTCGAATAATTAGTTAGAAATAAGCAAAAATCAATAAATTGGGAAAGCAAGTATTAGAAAAATAAAAAGTCCTCAATATTTAAATAAACAAAGTGCTGATTTTTATAAAATATTTTATCTTCTCCACTTTTTTTGCTAATGTATTTAATTATGGCTATTTATATTGGAAATATAAATTTCAAACAATACTTTGATATATAACAAATATTAATTTTGAACAATACTTCGATTTTAAAATCAGGAAACCTACCTGGATGCGGCAGCCGCATGTTGCAGACGTGCAATGAACTTTTCAATATCATCGAAGCAATGATTCAGTACGGCGACGTCTCTCTCGTACTTCTCGCTGGATGTGGAGCTCGTCTCGTCGCGATCATTGCCTCCGACGCCATGCTCCGAATCCGTTTCGCCATTGTGATCGACTCCGCCGCCGACTCCAACTCCGGCAACTGCACCTGATGCCGCCCGCATGCCATACTGCAGTTGCAGTTGATGATCTCGCTCTCTCTCTCGCTCCCTTTCCCGCTCGCGTTCCCTCTCCCGCTCCCTGCCACGCTCCCGATCGCGCTGTTCCCGCTGATGATGTTCGGCTCGACTGTGCGACGATGATGATGATGTTTTGCTCATCATCATTGCCATGCCAGAGCTGGAGGCACCTCCTCCCCCTCCGCCGCCCACATGCTGTGTGGGCGTGGCACCTCGCTGCTGTGTGATCATCTTGCCGCTGCGCAGTAGCTTAAGATCCTCCACCAAGTGCACGGCAGACACGCTTTGTGACTGTTGAGAATTGCGGAACAGATGAAAATCTTCACTTCACATCTATATATTCTCTGGTCTACTCACCTGGAATATGTGCATTTCGGAACGGGATCCTCCACCGCCCGAAACGATAAATACAAGTATATTGTTGTACAGTTCCATGGCATCATTGGATGTGAATGCTGTTGGTTCCTGAACAAGCGAAGCTGGAAAACGCTCGATTATGTTCTGCAAAAATGAAATTATTAGGTACTTCGTGAAAACTGTAAATACTTTTGTTGAAATATAATTAAAATAAAACTAACTATGGAATCTTTAATATGAATAAAAACTCAAAAAACTTTAAACTATGAAAATTTAAATTTATAAACCTTAAAATTAAAAAACATATATAAAATAATTTAAAAATTTGTCGGAATTGTAGGACACATTCTATTATTAGAAATACCTTTTATTTATTTATTTCTAGTCTAGCACGATTTTCAATAATAGTATTTTTGATTTGCCTATCAAATTCGATTTTGTTTCTAAATTATATTATATATTCTATTTACATAAACATTTTTCTGATTTGGGTTGTCTTACTTTAATTTCTTAAATATTATAAAACTTCCCATAATGCATTTCCAAATTCATTATTTTCTAATATTGGCTGCTAATTTTGTGTTTTCAACAATTTTTCCTAATTTTGGTTGTTAAAGCTAAAATTTTATAAAAATCCACCATACATATTCTTTGTTATATTTTGTCTTAACATCAGCAGAGTTGCCTATTCTTAATATTTATTGTAAAAACTACCATAGAGTATTAATGAATATATTTATTTTATTTTCTTTTTTTTGGTTAACCTACCCCCGTCTCGTAGTCCATGATGAGCACCCACTGGTAGTCCAAGCAAAGCTGCATTTTTTGTGACCAAATTCCCGTAGTCTTCTCCAGCTGCAAGAGTCTTCGCATGCCATCAGCTGGATAAACAATGCCCGATTCCTTGTTCACAGTGAACGTGGCCAGATGTTCCAGCAGGTATGTGGGCTTATCATGTAGATCGCCATCTAGACGCTCCCTTTCCTCTCCGCCACTGCGATCATCTCCAGAGTAATCACCGCCACCTCCATGAGCACCTCCACTGCTGTTTCCGGCGCTGCCGCCACCATTCGAATGATGGTTGACCATGTTAATTATGCCGAAATTGTGACTATTTTCTGGTCCTTGGATCGGCAACTAAAAGTGAAAACATCTTTATCTAATATACATATTTATTAACACACTTATGGGAATGCTATTGCGCAGTCGCTGAGACTCTGATTCAAAATCGAACAGAAACTCAAACTCAAACCACATTCCAAGCCAAACAAGCGACCACAATCGCAATTATTCTCAAACTTTAACATTTTCGTTCATTGGAATTCAAAAATCGCGCGCCTGTCTCCACTCCCCTCACCCCTCGATCCTCTCTACACCACCAACCCTCAGACAGTTGCCAGTTGTAGAATCTACCTGATTGTCTATGTGGCTGTCGTTCCCCTTCTTGTTCCCCTCTTGCCATCAGAACTTGCTAAACAGTTTTGCAAATGAGCAGAGAGCAAGAGAGAGAATGCTCTCTCATATACTCACACACACACATACATGTATGCTTGCATGCGACAAGTGAGCACTGAGAGAGACAGAATGAGAGACAGAAACAGCCGCTCCCTCGACTTAAGTGACAGCAACTACTAAGGCGTGTGCCGACGGCGACTGCGCCGGATACCCAGCAGCACACACACACACACACACACACACACAGTTGCAAATTTGCTTGTATATGTACACCTAAAAAAATGTAACCTTCTTTTAGAAAATCACCTTTGTTTAAAAATCGTAATGTTTGTTAAAAATATAATAAAACAATTTTTAATATTAGAAATACCATTTCAAAAATATGAATAAAAGATTTTTTTAATAAAAAATAAAAGGGTGATTATGTTTTTTTTTATTCTTTTCTAAAAATTAAGCCGAAATTAACCGTTGTTGTCTAAACCTTAAGGTAAGAAATAATTTTTGTTTATTAATTATTTTCTTCGATTCGAAGCTAAGGTGTAAGAATTAAGGCCTGATTTTAGAAAATCGAGACGAATTTTTCCAAGTGTATGTATTTTTATTGGAATTTTTAACATGAATGTTAGAGCTAACTACTCTGTTTGTTATTTGTATTTGGCATGTTTATATTTCGCATGTCGAATTGCATCATCGTCAAGTTATTTCAAAGATTTACAGCATACAGCAACTAAACAGAAAGACAACGAGGCAATGAGAGATGATGACGAATCAAGGCGATAAAAGTTATCACACGCAGCTGGTCGAACCGCAACTATCTTTAACTAGTTCCAGGTTTATATGACAGTGCCGTAAAAGCTATGGAAATAAGTAATGGTCGTGGAGCCGGTCGGCCTATTATTTATTTAGTAAAGATAATTAATAAAGCTACGATAAACAATAATTTGATAGCAACCAAAGTCATTTGATTTTTGAGTACTAAATTTTCAAAATATCTTCAATATGTAGGAATGTAAATATTTATACAGTTAGTCGGGTAATGAATTTGACAAAATACATAAATTACATATTTTATTTTACACCTTCCATCATTATTTTATTTTTAATTTTAAAAATAGAAATTATTATGTGATTTATTGCATTTAATTTGTATAAATAAAAATAAAAACTTAATTTTGTTTTTTTTTAGTAACTGTAATAATGTCTGTATGAATAAAATTTAATTTTTAAATTTTTTATTATTAAGTTACTCTAAAAAAAAGATTTTATATTTTCATTTGATCAAAACACTTTGTAGACCAACTGTATGTATCTCAAGCTGCACCCTCAGCAAGTGAGCATGCGTATAGGAATAAACAAATTTAGATAAGCAATACACTAAGTTGCGACGTAGCATTTAATTTTAATGTTTTTTTTTTCGTTTTTGTTTATCTGAAAACATTCCAAAGCGAAGGCAAATGGCAAAACAACAAACGTTTTTATTATTTCTGTAGTTGATGTCGTTGTTGTTGTGCCCCTGTGAAAAACCAGCTTGCGAACAAGTGAGACAGACTCTCGCGGCTCAGTTACAAATGGGGAGACATCGACATCGATACCGACACCCCAAGCATAACACTATAGCCATCTCGTTTGCACACATGCGCATGCGTGGCTGCTGAACTGACAGGTACATGTAAGCCGAGAGAGTGAATCTCTCTCTCCTACTTTGTCTAAGTATGTGTGTATGCGTGTGTGTGCGCGCTTTAAAAAGGTAACTCGCATTTTTGTCCCCGCTGCGTCTACTGCAACTTTACTTTTTGACGACCGCATTTTTTAAGCTTTCTTTTCCACCTGTTTTCCTCTTTTGCTCAGTTGATACTTTTATGATATTTTTTTTCACACAGTCGGCTGGCTGCTTACGGTTAGGTAGATAAAAGTCTACACAAAAATCTACATACAGTGGCGCTCAGTACATATTTTGTTTGTTTTTATTTATGTACATATATTCAAAGTAAAGTACAAAATATTTTAAATAGTTTAAAAATTATTAAATTTAATTTATTACTTCTTTTTATTAACAGATAAATACATTTAAATATGCAATATGTTAGACTAGTATGTCAAATTAGCTGAGAGCCACTGTACGGATATAGAGAATAATACCAAAGGTATGCAATGCACATACAAACACAAACACACGCACACAAACTGGGAGCGGCGGCAGGTTTCTCGTATTGATTTTCAATGCTTTTGTCCAGTTCATTCACTAATTCATCGAGACCTGCGCTATCTATGTTTCTGTAAGTGTGTGGTGTGTGTGTATATTCTGATTGGCCGCTTTTATTAAGAGACAGCAATCTACAGATATAATGTTTGTATTTATTTATTACGCAAATTCTATTGTTATTCACTGTGTATGGCTACAGGTATTTTACATTCAGTGGCTTCCAGCTTATTTGAGCCTCTAGTCTTAACACTACTCATTTAAAACGAATAAACGAATTATTGTTTGAATTTAAGCTAAATAGTTTTTAATTATTTTTAATTTATATAAGCAATAAATACCAAGCAAAAAAACATAGTGGATCAAATTTGGTGTTAACCACTGTACGAATCTTGTTAACAGTTATCACCAACAACACATCATCCTTCTCTCACTCTCTCATGCTCGCTCTCGCTCTCGCACGTTCTCGCGCATTCTTTCAAATTAGCACGAATTTGAAATTTTGTTGTCACGTTCACTACTTGTGTATTTATTCAACTGGTTTTCAGATAATCGCTTCTGGCATATGCATCTTATACATAAACAAACACTTGATGTTTACTTTTCACAGTTTTAATTCATTTTATTTTCATCTTTTTGTTTCAAACATAAAACCTAACTGTAATTGGGATTGCTTTTGTCTCATTTCTTTCTTTCTTTCACACTTGACATCCACACACAACCAATCCCAGCTTCAACTTGGCTCCACTCTTTTACCTGTCGTTTACTTGTTTTGCTTTTGAATTTTCCTTCGTTCGCCTTCTTCCACTTTCGTTCGTTTGTTCTCAATTTTACAACACTTTTATTAATCAAAGCTCAATACTGGCTTATATGTATGTATGTATCTATGGAAGTACATAAGCAACACTGTTTATTATTATTTAGCTCCTTTAATTTTATGAAAAATAAATGAAATAAATAGCCGCAACGTCGCCGTAATTGTTTTTTTAGCACACGCGAACGTTTGTCCGCTGTGGCCGCGTTTAGTACGTCAGGCGAGACCAAAAGCAAGGTACTAACTTGGCTAACTCAACTCGGCTAGCAGCTCTAGCTCCCTCTGTTAGCCAGAGCCGCAAAGAGCTAAGCCTCAAAGCGGTGGCTCTCACGGTGAGCGTCGTCACTGAGAGCGAGGGCGTAATTTCTAGCGATGCCACCAAGTTTCAAAAAAATGATCAAAATCAGCAAATGGCGCGCATTTGAATCATTTTAATTTTAAGCAATAATTTGTAAAAATTAAGCAGTTTAATGTAAATTTTAAATTAGGTCAAATAAAGTTGAATATCTTTATGAATGCCAGGAGTTCGATTCACATCAAAGGCAGTTGTGTAGCTAAGTTTACCTTAATTAAATCCCAAATAGTTGATTTGAATTTTAAAAATCTAGATTAAAATTATAGTAATTGCATTTTTTGATACATTTTAAAAAATTGCTTATAAAAATGGGTTTAAAGCGAACCAAGCCTGCCATCCCGTTTTTTTGTTGCAACAATACTTTTAAGATAAGTTGGCAGCACTGCTACTTCTTTGTAAATCAGCTGTGCCGGTGTTAATATAGTTGGCAAGATTTTTAGCTATTTTGCATAGCGACTTCAGATTTTTTCAAACAGTAAATGTTTCCCTAAAAAAGATTGGCAGCACTTATGCGACCATAGGGTTTATTGTTATCAAAGAAATGTTTACACTTATTAACTAACTTAGAGCAACTTTGATGATTCAACTCTTGTTCTTCTTGTTGGCCTTTAGCAGCTTCGCCTTCAACGCATTGACATCAACTTTGGAGTCGTCGCTTAGACGCTTGCGACTCGAAGAACTGGGATCATCTTCATTTGGCGGCACAAAGTCCTTGTTACGACGTTCGTCCTGTTTCTTGGCCGCCTCCGCCTGCTTGGCACTGCGCTCCTGCTGCCTCTTGGCCTGTTTCTGCTCCTGGTTGAGGAAATATTCACCCGACGCCAGTTGCTTGTCAATCTTACTCTCCGGCTGTGCGGGCGGGAATGGTGTATATTCCTTTTTGGATTTCTTGATCTTTGGCTGCTTGCGTTTGCTAATGTTTTTATTCTTGAACTTGGGCAAGAAACGCGACCAATCCTCATTGGCCAATTTGGGATCCTTCATCAGCTCGCGCTTGATCATAAGTGCTTTTATATTGTAAATCGGATGTACATTGTTCATCGTCTCCAGCACAATGTCACGCACCTGTTGAAGGCCCTTGTAGGGTCCCAATGCCGACACCGTATTTCCCTGCACCAACACATAACAATCTGTTAGCAATTCAATGGATTTCAGTGTCGCTCCATTGGGACCAATTAGACGCTGTCGCCGCTTCACAAACTTCTCCTTTTTGTGCACCAAATTGCCAATTTTGATGATGTCACAGCCAACGTCATCTTGGAGCACCCGTTTTGCCTGCTCGAAAGGCACACTGCGTGCCATAAGTTTGATCATGTCTCGCGATTTAATGATGATATATGGATCCCAGGTTTTACGCGTTGTCTTCACCACCATGCTGCCCTCCATCAAATCCAATTCCGCCCGCAAATGATGCTCGGCCACACATTGTTCCACCAGTGGCCACACTTCTTTCAAATACTTTTCACGATATTTGGGAAAAAGTGTGGCAAACGAACTTTCTTCGACGAGACCATGCGGATTGTCTGCTTCCTTGAACGTGGGTATTTTCAGTGCCCAAGCATTGTCCACGGGCTCAGTGCTCTGCTTTGTCGGTCCCTCATCTTCATTGTCGCTCATTTTTTGAATATTATTATTTATTTATTTTTTTCTCGTTTAACAACGTGCACGTTTGTTTTGAACACCTGGCCCAAAGGTTGCCACACAGTCCGAAGGTAGCCACCCCACAAAATTACCCGATCTGGCAGCTCGTACAATTTTGGCTATAATGCCAAAATTGGTAACTTAGAAATTAATTTGTCTTAACTTTGACTTTAGTATTTTAAAAAACTACAGAATTTTTGTTCGAATTTTCTGAATTTTTAATATTTATATTTTTTTAATTAAATTTTTAGCGTTTATTTATTTAAATCTTCAACAAATTAATAATTGATTACAAAGTTGTCGCATTTTTCAGCTTTGAATGCACAAAATTTAAATATATCAGTGTGGCCACAAGCGATTACTTTACTCGTCGTTAGCAATTTGCTCCTTCTCACGATAGTAATGATTGGCACACTGTGACAATTTGTGATCAGGCATTCATGCACAAAGGGTATTTATACACCTTCATTCACAAGTCAAAAATTTTCTCATTAACATCACAAAAATATAGCACATTATGGCCATATTAACAAACAAAGCTGATTTATTTTGTGTGGGAGCTATTTATTATTGTCACAGAGCGTCACAGTTTTCCCAAGAAATATTCATCGGACTGTCGTGATGAAGTTCCGATAGCTATGTCCAAACAAGCGAAATGAGCGATCAACTGAACTAAATGAGCTACAATCAGAGATGTATCTGGTTCGTTTTCTTTGTTGAGCAGTTCAATTAAACTTATTCTGAACGATTCGATTCATTTCATTTTTCATTCTATTGTTGAATTTGGGTGAGTTTGGTCGATGTTATTTTCGTTGCTGCTCGGACTTCCACTTTCGAATTTAATTTGAGACGCAATAAATTTTCAAATACACAATATCAAAAATAAACAAGTTCAGCTGAGAAATAAATTGATTGAATTGATTTTTCTGGTAGGCCCATATTGCTAAAAACTGTATCAATTACGTAAAAGAAAGTGTCTTCGGAAAAAATGCCAAGTCACTTTGGGGCGTGGACGTGTCGTGCAAAAATTGCAGAAATTTGAGCCAGTTTAGTTGTTAATATTATGTGGAAAATATTGGTATTGCATTAAAATATCTAAAATACTGCGTATTTCGTATTATTGTGAAACTATGTGAAAAATCAATATGGCGTCTACAAAGCCTTTGTCTACGTGGCATTAGGAGGCGCTGCCAACTCTTTTATAATTTAAAAGTCGAAATGCTTTAAAACCTAGCAGTTTACATTAAATACTTCAAGCGCGTGTCGAATAAAAAAAGTTAAAAAAAAAGAAAATTTTTCTAGAAATTTAACCGCAATTAAGCTGCAAGCGAGTGGTCAGCTCTCAAACCAGGGTTGCATTGCAATTATCGATTGCGTTAGGTCGATTTATTTCACCACGGCGATTGATTTTTACCACAGCGACGCGAAACACGTTTTTCTTACAACGTTCTGAAGCAGAAAATTGGTAATAATAATAAATCTGTTAATATAAACAAACTTCAAACAGTTTATTGAAGGTCATTTGCTGCAGGTTTTGAATTTTAAATTGAAATCTTGTATAGAGACTGCATAGTATGGTTGGCTTTTCTTTAATTTAATTGCGTCGATGGTGTGGTTGAACATTATATGTGTGCAAATTATTGAGTATTTTTTTTCTACGATTTTAGATGCTGAAGCAAATGAAAGATTGCAACTTGATGGCCTAAAATTGGTGTATTACGTAATCTCTGCGAGGTGTTTGTATCTTAATTATTTACATTTACACGCATGCTACATAAGGGCGTCTGCGTTAGAAAGAGACGACAACAGTGCATTTGCTATTTAACGGCGTTGCCGTATAATTTATATTAAATTACAATAACTACAAAAAATATGGTGAGTGCGCTTTGTTTTGTAAACGTTTAAATTTACTTACATTATTATTGCTTTATTTATAATTTACCAGCCACGTATAATACCATTGCAATTGCTAAAGTGCCTTCGGGTGCTTTTGGACAACAATGGTGGCATACTCAGTACAACGGAAGTAAAACGTATTGAGGGGTAAGTTGCCGAATTAGCTATCGCCATCTAGCGTTAATATTATGAAACTATTTTCATTAGGTTGATGACGAAATATTCAAAAAAGTTGGTGTCCAAATGCGTATATGTTCAGATATTGAAGTCGACGAAAACCGAGTTGTTGGGTGACTTTATGACGGTCGGTGGCTGGGGTCTGGTGTGTACTTGGCTTAGTGATGGCATACGCACTATGAACTGGCCTCTGGTGCAGGAGATTTTGGAACTTTTACTGCTCTCACCTGTTGATGTGAATAGACTAAAAATCAATTCGGCGCCTGTTTTGGTCAAAGGACTTTGCAAAGATGGCGGCAATGAAGGTAAGTGTGACGACGAAAGCAGTGTTGCCAGATTAAAAAAAAAATAAAACGAAATTAAAATCGGAATAGGATACAAAAATTAATTAGGAGTTAAGTAGCAAAAATAAAATACATTGTGGTATTAATTTATTACTTAACATGTTAAATAAAGCCTAACTGGCAACACTGGCTGCATGTGATAGTACTATGTGAATTCAAATAATTTAAAGTAATTGTAAATTAATTAAACTGACTTTATTCTCAATACAGGTGTGCGTATTCTGGCTAAGAGACTGGTGGAACAATGGCTAAAGATCGTTACGGAAAATCCAAACAGCGCAGCTGCTGCAAATTCGACAGTGGGCGGAACCGGGGAATCCCCGACAACAAAGGATTCTTCATCGGGACAGGAGGGAAGGGCTTCACCTGGCGCCGTGGACTCTGTAACAAACGCCGAAATGGAACAGAATTCGTCGGACAGCACGGACAGCGGAGAAGCATCCGTTTCCAATACCCAAAACTACACAATAACGACGCTGGGAGAACGCAAAAGCAAAATAGTTCTAAAAATCAAAACAGTTGACAAATCTGCTGCTGCATCATCGGTAGATAGTCTATACAATGATGACGATAGTTCCTTGCCTCGAACTCCCGACTCGGGCGCTGCTGAGTGTAGAGGAGGTGGGGCAGGGGCTGATACAAATACCAATACCAGTATAGAGAGTTGTGAGAGATCCATGTTAGATGATAGTTGTAGTACAACAGAATCAAAGGCCGGGGAGGATGCTGACAAGAAGCACAAAACTGCACGTGACAAGAGCAAGAAGGCTGAGGTGAAAACTGATCGTGATAAGGACAGAAAGTCATCATCATCATCGACGAGTCACAGATCATCATCTAGTCATAAGTCTTCTTCTTCTTCGTCAACATCCTCCTCGTCCAAGAGCTCGTCAAAGAGTTCGTCACATCGTAGCTCCTCCTCGAGTGACAAATATCGCGATAAAGACAAAGACAAGTCACGCTCAAGTTCAAGCTCAAGCTCTAACGCTAACAAAGATAAGGAACGAGGAGGATCTTCCTCCTCATCATCATCAACTAAGCACAAGTCTTCAAAATCGTCCTCCTCCTCCTCGTCGTCGTCATCTTCATCCTCTTCCACTAGCTCCTCCAAAGATCGCAGTCGCGATAAAGACAAGGAGAAATCCTCGTTGATTAACTCTAAGAAAGAGCACGATAAAGATAATAAACTAATGCCACCACCAACTGCATCGGCAGCAGCTGCCCTCGTATCTGATAAGAAGAAGGATGGCGATGTCGATATTCAGAAGCCCAAATCAATACCCATACTATCTAGAAAGGCATCAATTTCAATTGAAATACGCCGTGATACTGAAAAGAATGCTACCGTAAAGACGTATCAATCTAAATTTCGCTCCCATGGTCTGACGGAAGAGGCGCCTCCGCCCCCATCCCGCAAGGGTCTAAAGAAGCCAACGACGGCGGCTACGACGACATCATCATCATCCTCCTCCTCCTCTACAGTTTCCACAACACCATCACCAACGGTGCTACCGTCTATACCAACACTGAAGCGTTCATCGCCACCGCCGCCAAGGGACAGTCCGGCGGAGAAGAAGGCCAAGATTGACATTAACAATGTGAGCGGGCATGTGGAGAGACCTGGAGCTGCCAAATTGATAGCGCCCAAAAAGAGTAAGCATCGATTTGATCAACACGTTACTAACATTTTCTTTATATCTCTTTACAGACTTTACACGGGTTTTTGCTTTTGATTTTTTTTTTAGAGATTTTTTGAGACACGAATTTGTGTAATTATGTTGTAATGATTTGAAGGAATTTAATTTGTCGCTTGGGTGGGTGATTTATTGATTGACTGAGATTGGTTTGTTGCTTGCAACATGCAATTATCATTAGAAATGGTGGGAAATGAAAAAAAAAATGGGCCACGTTGCTTATACGTAATATTAATGCGAATCAAAATGGGGGGCTAAACGACTAATGGTTATTAGGTTAAACTGTGATTTAGTTTGGCATACGGATTTTCGAAGCCTACAAAAATTGGATGCCTGGAAGAGAATTGGATGCACACAGTTGTACCAACTTTACTGCGCATGCGCTTCAGTGGAAGACCGAAGACACAGACGTTGCCGTTGGTGTTAAGTATTAAATAAATCTCTCAATCTCGACACATTCATACCCTTATACTTATATATATATATATATAGATACAATATAATTGATTTAGCTTATAAGGTATGTAGATTCAGCTTACTAACCTAACTACATACAAAACAAAATAAATACAACTTTTCCAATATATAGAAAAATCTTACTTTTTCTATTGAAATAAAAAAATATATGCGAAATTGATCAACCTTGAGCTGGCGGTTCTTAAAGTTTGGTAGCATACATGGAACACTGCTCAGTCGCAGGCTTGAACTGAATTGTCTTGACCATGTCAAAATACTCACAATTGATTGTAATTGATAACAATTACTACAAGTGGCGCTTATCAGTGCTAGTTGATTGCTGGCTGAAGACTGTACACTGCTCTCCGTGCATGTTCATGGCGCTACCAAGGTCTGAGAAAAGGTGCCGCTTTTTACTTGCGAGATGAGATCAGTTGGTTTTAGTTGTGGCGTGGAGAATAGAATGAGAGAGAGGGAATACTATACACAACATCCACGTGCCACATCCTGGGGGATAAGCACTGTGTGCTTGTTTAGAATTTGTACAGTTTATGTACTCCAATCTAGCATTGAGGGCTTAAGGGGATTCCCATTTGATTAGCTATGTATGTATTATTGTGGTTAGGAAAGCGTCTGGGTATCCTTTTCTTTGTAAATCACAAAAGCAAAAACCCGTAGAGTAAGCATAATAATTCCAATTGAGCGTGAAAATACGTACTTCAATTGTAATTATTTTTTGTATTATCTTTATTAGAACATTAAAGTCCTTATATTTATAAAATTATATATGCTAAATAAGTATTTTATGGCTAATTAACAAACAACCAAAATTTGAGAAGAAATGAGCAATTTAATGCATAATTATTTTTATTTTTATTATTAAAATGTCCGCATTAAAAACGTATTCTTTTCTTATTAACTTTTTAAAATTGATTTTTAAGCATTAAAGCTCATATAAATAAAAAACTTTTCAATCTTCGATACATAAAATGTTCATTATTTTCTGTTAAAAATTTATTTAAATTTGAGCATTCTTGTGCATTGTAACGAAAATTGAATAAATTTGAGCATTAAAGTTGTTAACATAATTTATGTTTTCATAATTCTTATTATTAAAGAACTTTAATGCATATAGAGTATAAATAGCTTTCAACATTAATTATAATGAAAATAAAATTGCATCATTAAAATTCTTATTTAAAATTTTTATGATTTATTTAAGAAAGTACTTATTTTATTTATAATATTTATTTCTATTTGCAGTTTGTACTTTGGTCGAGACGAACCTATTCTCGGATGCGCTGGCGGCGTCCATTGAACCCAAGAAGGTTGTGAAGCGCAAGAAGCTGAACGCGGCGATGTCGCCAACGGAGAAGGATGCACCGCTGGCGCCATTAAAGTTCTACCAGGATACATTGGATGAGTCGAAGGGCGAAGATAAGTCTGATGATAGCACCAAGGAGAACGACGAGAGCCGAACGGGATCCGATGCGGACGATGATGATATACCATTAAAGAAGGTCAAGGAGGACATTGAACAGCAGGTGCAAAAGGAAAAGGACAATCCGGAAGGAGATGCAAGTGCTGATGATGCTGATGACACGCCGGAGGAGCCCAAGAAACCGGGACCGGGTTGTGGACCCAATGGACCACCCGGCGTTTTAATGCTGCACCGTCGCAAGGGACCCAAGAAGAAGCTGACATGGCAGCCGGAGGATAAGCTCACCCAGATCCGTTACTTTGAGGTAGATCACTCGGAACGTGTGAATGTGACTAAACAGAGTTTCCTCGAAATGAAGAACATGGAGCGTTACAGTGAACGCGACGCTTTAAATATTGCCCGGCGAGGATTTGATGATAACATGGAGCCGCAAATGGAGTGGCGAACTCCCAGCGAGGTGGACAATGTGCCCGATCATCCCAATGGGAATTTGTCGAAACAACGCTTGGTTCAAGCGGAACGGGAAGCAACCACATTGCGTGCTCTCTACTTCTCGCCGGACATGATTCCGGATAGCGCTGCCGAGGCGGAACTGGAGCCACATTTCTCCCATGATATACCCATTATACCCATTGATGATCTCACCGGCAATCCGGATGCAGTTAATGATTATAGCGCCTTGCCGTGGCCGGAGCCAAAAGGATTTGGTGGCAGCAGCAACAGCAACTCTGAAATGGGTTTCACCGATAGCTTGAATAACCTGAATGCCGGCATGAATCCCAATGTGATGCCCGGCAATCCCTTCCAGCCGTTTTCCAACAGTTTTATGCCTAATCCAAATCCCAATCAACCGATGCCCATGAATATGCCGCCAAATGGTCCTCCACCACCAATCTGGCAACAGCCCATGATGAATAATATGAATGGACCGGGACCGGGTCCGGGACCAGGCATGGATATGAGCATGCCGCCCAATTTTATGGGACCTCCCGGACCATTCGGCAGTCCTGGTCATGGCCCTGGTCCGTTTGGACCACCGCCGCCGGGCTTCAATAATATGAACTTTCCGCCCATGATGATGAACGGACCGGGACCGGGACCGGGACCCAATGGCCCTATGATGAACGGACCAATGCCCAATGGCATGGGCATGGGACCAATGACAAATGGTGGACCACGCAATAATATGAATAATCGCAAGAACAACGGAGGCGGCGGCAACTGGCGAAGCGGTGGCAACAACTTCCAGGTAAGAACTTTTCAAAAATATCAATATCGATTTAAAAATATATGAAATTTCATGTTTAAAAATATCAACATCGATGCTTTTCCAAATAAGAAAGGAAATTTATTTTAATATTTTTAAAATGATCAGTATTTCTATATGAAAATATTATTTTGAATCTATTTGAAAATATCAATAACACTAATTTTTCGATATGAAACGATTTATTTTTACTTAATACTTTTAAAAAAAAAAATCGATTGATAATATAGATAGGAGGTTTTTATATAAAATTCACTGCCAAAATTTTGTTGCAGTTAAGGGAAATATAAAAATAAAATCGATATTGGTATTATCATCAAAAATAACGTCGGTCAACAAAATATTTTCATTATACATATATTTATCAATTGATGTCTAATCAGCAACTGTACTTTCAGGATAACTCCGGTGGCAATTGGCGTTCAGCGGGCTCTGGCTCCAATCGCGGCGGGGGCGGTGGCGGTGGCAACAACAACAATAATACCGGCATTTGCAAGCAATTTATGCGAGGACACTGTCACATGGGAAAGGCGTGCAAATACGTGCATCCACAGAAGAAGAGAATGTAGGATTCAGCCGAATCTTCTGAGGAAGATTCAAATGTATAAGATCTCATAATAGCACCCCATCCATCCTCATTTAATGTATATTCACAAAACATTGAAATCTCTGCGATATATAGGGAATGTGTGACCCAATCCAAAAGGGTCACGCCCCCCAAATTGCCCATACCCCCAAGCCAATGAAGACTGTAGCCTGGACGCCGAGTGTATGTTATTGGCATCCCAAAGGCGCCTAAGATTTATTTTTATCATGTATATATATTTATAAATAATTAGTTATTAATGTTGTTCAGTTAGCTGTACTTACATATATATCGTACATAGGTATAATGTATAAACGTAGAAAATCGTTTCGAACTTTATACTCTTGATTTAAATATTCTTAGATTATAAGTAAACCAAATAAATAGTAACGACCAAGTCATATGAAAAAAATCCGATTCGATTTCTTTTTATATTTTACTTATATCGTTAAAGCGAACTATCGATCGCTACTAATCGATTGTCGTCATCAACATTGAATTGTGTCCAAAATGTTATATGTATTAGGCGAAATACCAGGCGAACAGCGTCCACAGCAGGTGCATACTAAATCTCGCATTAATTTCGAATATTCATGTTATGTCGCAATGTACATGTGCATGTGTTTAATGACCAAAGCTGCAGTTATAATCCAAAGAGAGCGCGCTGGAGAGAGCACTGTATATATGAAGCATTGTTGCCACACTTGTCGTTTTTAAGCAAATACTGTTTTATTTTCCGTTGGCGCTTTGACACTAATCTTGATTGAAATTCACTCATTTTGGTTTTAAAGAAAAAAATTACTTGCAATGTAATTAAGGTCTATATATTTTGTGTTTTAACAGTAAAAGTTATGTTAACCAATAAAAAATATGTGTTTGTTTACTTATTTACTAAACAAACTTAAAAAATTTCCTTAATTTAATAGTTTTACAAATACAAAAAATTCTTTATTTTAAATAACACTTTAAGATTAAATATATAAATTTAATTTTATTTTTTGATTAAGTATATTTGATTAAATAAGATACAATACTATAAAAGAACTTAATACATTCATATATCCCATAAGTTAATTAAATTTGTTGTGCGTCAGTAAAGAAAATAATTTGCTATTTTTTTTATTATTATTAAATAATTTTGAAATGATACTGTTTTTTTTTTTTAAATATATTTTTTGGGTGCATTTGTATACCCTGGTCTCTTTGTTTTTATTAAGTGGCAACCGTGTATGCAGAGGAAGTGCGATCCAATAGGAACGCGTCTGCATATGTATGTGTGTGTAATATTTTACAGATCTCATGTGTGCATAATCTGTATATACTTTTACATGCAGTGCACCAATCCTGGCTGTTGATTCTGTTCGCCTGGTAATTCAGTTGGTCGTCGTTTAAGAAAAAATAGTTTACTAGTAATATATGACAAAGGATATAATAAATATGCACATATTTAATAAATAATATTTATTGTACCAAAGATTGTTTTTTAAATAATAAGAGAGAAAGCAGTGAATCCTCTCTGCAGCACAGCAATATGACCCAATGAGAGTCTTTACAGGCATGCATTTATGAAGTGGACGTTATCTTCGAGCAATTATGATCCAATTGGAGCACGCCAGCATATGTATGTGTGTGTTTACACAAGATTGAAAAGTGAAGAGCATTTGTGGGTGGAGAGCGCATTACACTTATCGTCAATGCTTATTCTGTATGGATTTACTCACATTACAATAACGATTCCATATTTGCTGCTTATTCTGTTCGCCTGGTATTTTAGTTCGCAGACGTTAAAGAAACTTTATCGACCTGCTGAAAATGAAAATTAAAATGCGGACTAACTGTTTATAAAAAAATATAAAATGTATTATAAGTTTATTATTATGCGTTATTTGAGTGTAAGCTTTCGATATGTACATATGTATAAAAATCTGTTTAATTATAAAGATTATGTTTGTTGGATTTCGTTTGGTGTATGAATTTTGAATGTGAATCTCTTTTCCAAAATCTGATATCATTTGTCTGGATTTTTAATCATTTCAATTATAATCTTAAAAATCTGCATGTTAAGTATGGTTTCTCTAGGGTTTCACAAAATCCAATCAGAATGCAAATCAGAAATATATCTTATACGATTTAAAAAATTTAATTTTCATCTTTGATCTGCCATTTTTAATTTTGCTAGTCTGTAATACTAACTATTAAGGGACATTCATTGGCAATGACTTCAGCCCAAAACTAGTCGAATCTGACGTAATTTTTCATTTTATGCCACTATAACTTATTTATACCTTAATTAATAGAAGATATGTAATTTTAAATTTATAAATATATACATTGGATCTACTTGGAAATAAACTAGACTATTTAGTATAAAATAACTTATTAATAAGTATACATATATGTATATATACATATGTCCAGCTTACATAAGCAATTTGTGGCTGCCAAAAGCCAAATTCTATATATATTTTTAAGAATATATCAGAGACGACTTTGGGAATAACCAGTCAATGTTATATATTATAATTTTAAATTATTCTAGGAATGCTTGAACGGTTGATAATCAAGCTGAACATTTTATCAAACTTACAGCAACTTGGCGGGTCAATATAATGGAACCATATGTGACTTCGTCGTCAATTGGAATAGCTTTTATAGCTCTTGCTCTTACTCTTATAAAAGAGCCGTTATGATGATACGCCCAAAATAGAAATAAGTATTTACTTTGAAATGAATATTTTTGTTGTCATTATATTTAAATGTTAATCATTACTCTAATATATTATTATAATTAGCATCATGTATAACATACCCCGTTAAATCAGAAAATATTAAAACTAGTTTTTCTAATATTATCAAAATAAAACTTACCGAACTTTTGTTTTTTAATTTTATATTTTTTTAAATTTCAGTTACCAAATTTTATTACTCTGCAGGTTTATTTAGTTGAATTTTTTAATTTTCATTATAATTTTAGTTGTTTTTTTCTTCTTAGTTTTTGTAATTCTTACAAATAAACATATGAGGTACCACAAAATGTAACACAGAAAATCAATTACACATTTACTTTTTACATATGTACATAGGGGCTAGTTTGTTGCACTTAACCTAAAATTTATAAGGCTTCTATTGGTTGTGGTCGCTCGATGCCAGGTTTTTTAATTCAGTTGCTTAGAGGTATTTCATCATACGACTCAAGTTCCATTAGAACAATGAAGTTCATCGGTTTTTTGCTGATTTTGTCCGCACTTATTGGAATAGGAAGTGCACTTAGTTTTACCGTGACTTCACGAATCTATATGGACGTCAAGCAGAACAAGCAGAAACTGGGACGTATTACCTTTGGTCTCTTCGGGAAACTAGCTCCCAAAACGGTGGCCAACTTTCGACATATCTGTCTACGTGGCATTAATGGAACTAGTTATGTTGGATCGAAATTTCATCGGATCGTAGATCGCTTCTTAGTGCAGGGTGGTGATATTCTCAATGGCGATGGCACTGGAACCATAAGCATCTACGGAGATTACTTTGAGGACGAGGAAAAAGCACTTAATGTGGAGCACAATCGTCCTGGCTACCTGGGAATGGCGAATCGTGGCCCAAATACAAATGGCTGCCAATTTTATGTAACTACAGTGGGTGCAAAGTGGTTGGACGGCAAGCACACAGTTTTTGGAAAAGTGTTGGACGGAATGGACACGGTTTATGCGATTGAAGATGTAAGCTATGATAAATTAAACAACAAAATTTTTTTATTTTCCTTTAAAACTTTTACCAAATTTACTTTTATCTATACATATGAGACCCGAGATGACAAAAAAACCATTTTAAACATATTTGCACCGTAAGACTTATAAATAATTTTTTAGTCTATATCATCATATAAACCTAAACCGTTTAAAGTGGTTTTCTTTTATCTTTTGCTCTAAATGTATTAGAAAATAATAAATTTACTACAAGTTACACTCTGACTGTAAATATAATTTGTAATTTGTGGCTCAAATCTTGTTGGCTAACAGGTAAAAACGGACACAGACGACTTCCCCATTGAATCAGTCATGATATCGAATTGTGGAGAGCTTCCAACGGAACCATTTGAGCTCTATCCCGATGACTTCAATATATTAGGCTGGATCAAAGCAGCCGGATTGCCGGTGACCAGTTCATTTCTCGTTCTACTTATATTTCACTATTTTTTTCGACAACTCAACATGTATTGCTGACGGAGTGCATTTCGTATTTTATTTTTGCACATACATAAATTCAACACATAAATAACTGCAGCACATCACGTCAATAAAAATCAATTACCGCAAAAGGCAACAGAATATATTTTATTCATGCTGAGATCACGCCTCGCACTAGTATTGGCAGAGTTGGTCCCATGTGGAGCTGAAAAAAAACATAAAAAATGTATTTAAGTTAAGGCAGCAATTTCAGAAATAGCTAAGTTAGTAGAAAAGGTTACAGTCGAAGGGAGCCGACTGTGACAGACCTTGTTGCTAAAAACAAATACAACCACTAAACGCTGTAGTGTCAGGTGCTCTCTTCTTCTTTCAGTATTCTTCTTCCTGCTGGCTAAAATTGTTTTTTGAAAAAATATCAAGTTAATTTATGGGGTTTTTTTTTTACAACATTTACAACATGCATTAAGAATTTCAAACTTGGTATGTATGTACTATAGGTTCGTGCGCAGATCAAGTTTATTATAATCTTTTTTTTATCGGACCATCTCTTATCGAAATTTCGATAAAAAAACTCGATCTAAAGTTTGGATTAACGTCACTAATCAGAGGTATTTTTACTTTTTGCCAATTTCTTACAATAACTTACATCGATGTATATGTAGTCGACTACTCGCTGATCCCGTACATAATACTTTGACTCTGGCTTGAATAATCCAACTAGTTTCATTTCAACGCCCGAAAAATTGGAATGATGAGCGGTTAAGATTTTGGCTAGCGTAAAATGATGCTTGTGATCTGGATAAACCGATGGATTTAGGCTGTTGTAATATTCCTCAATCAGACGACGATCTCTGTCTGTTACGGCACGTTGATGCCTATCCAGTTTATCAAAATCGAAGGAGTGTGCGTGTTTCACCCTCGGATTCTTATCCGCATCGAGCAACCGTTCCCACATATTTCGGTATCCCTTGTCAAAGAATTCGGGAGCGTTGCACTTCTCAGCCCAGTACGTAAACTGCTTGTCGGGACTGCAGAAAATATTAAATTTAGTTCATTTTGTGATTAATATTAGCTTCGATTCAATTTTTTGTAAAGATATAATTCTGCCTGAACTTTACAAATATTATAAGTTAAGTATTTTAATAAACATGCTATTTTTTTGAAGTTTGTTGAAATTTGAGACTCATCAATAAAAATCTTTGTTAAAGAAAAGATAAAAAAAATTCGGCTAAATAATTATTTATTTGGTTATTTTCCTACCAATCAAGATTTTCTTTATTCATACATTTTTATTATTACTATATTTTTAGTTCGAATTTTAGACTTCCCCAGTAATGATATTTATTTCATATTATTTTGTATTATTATATATATTATTATATATTATCTATAAAACATTTTTGCAAGCTACCGTTGAAAATTACCTATTAAATTTTCAATGGCAAACCAAATTTAATCAAACTTAAAAGACATTATGTGTCTTGTTGAAATACTGAAAATTATTATAGTGCTGAATAAACTCCAGTAAAAAAAAATTTTTTTTGTATTGTAATTAGTTTTTTCAACTAATTGATTTTGGGAATCTTACTGATTGTCAACCTGTAGGTCAACATAGAGACCGGGAATTTTGACCGCTGTCCGTGCGCATGCAATGAGTTTGCCGGGTCCAAAGAATTGCAATCGCAGTTCGAATCTTCTGATCGTGTCTAGAGTGAGGGTACCCAAGTCAAGGACATAGGCGAGTTGTTCACAGGGCAACGGTTGCACCGTAAAATGCTTAACATTTGATGGCTTATAGCCCTGTGACTTGTGAAGATTCACATATTTCTGATACACCTTCTGATGCGTATTGTAGAGTTGTGGATTTATACGCAATCGGTGCAGATAACGCTCTGTGACAAGCATCTGATTGAGCACAACGGCATTTGGCAGTTCCTGATTATTATTGACAAGCACGTAGGTCTGTACCATCTTAAATAGCTGAAAGTCGTGATAACGCTGTCGAGCCGAGGACATGGATTCCTCAGTGTCCGACAGCTCGGAGAAATCCATGGTAATAGTGTTCTCCTGTTCGAGCTCCTCGTCAAAGGGACCTCTCAAATCTGAATCAATCTCTGAGATGCTCTTAAATATCTCATAGTTGTAAATAATGCGCATGAATGAGTATTCCTCGATAATTTCAGACATGCTTTGCTCGACTTTTGGCAACAGCGTTGTTATGTTCAATATAGGCAATACACCCTGTCCTCGCAATCGAAAATAACTGTTGGCACTATTATTTATTAGCAATCCAAAAGTGCGAACAAAACTCTCATTAAATCCAAGAATGCCACAGATTTTGATTTTATCAGAACCCAAGGGCTCCAAATCCATTTCATCCTCCTGCATGATCTTGGCATAACCTTCAGTAAGAAGCTTATCCTTGTTCTCATTCCTCATTGTCGTCAGAAGTAAATGGAGTGGATATTTGGTCACATTCGATATGCGAAATGTGGCGCAGAAACTCTCGTACCAGGGCTGCAATAAGGTGCGAAATATGAGAAACTTATAGGAAATAAAAACAACGACAATTATGGAACTAAGTTTTAATCCAATCTGAAAGAATTTGATTTATATTATATTTATGTATATTTCAGTAGTCGTAATTTTAAAAATCATTGAAAAACTTCTATAAACAGCACTATTTTTTTTTATAACAAAAATTAAAATTAAAAGTATTTTAGCACCTTAAAATGTATTAAAATTGCTTGTAATTTTAATACATTTTGGTATTTTTATAGAACAAATTGTGAGTTTAAATTTTGTATCTTTTATCAGTGCATAAAAAAATAATAATAACATATTATTAATTTAACTATCTTATTTTCAATTCCAACACTTACCTTAATATTGAGATAGATATTGTCTTTCTGGAATTTTATTTTCTGTGACAAATTGACAAGAGTAACGGATAAATACTGACTACGTCCGCCAACCACGTCCAGCTGGAAAAGCGATTTCATCTCATGACCACGCCGAATGTGAGGTAAATGGAGAAGGCAACCCTGATGCTGTAGCTTATTCAAGAAACCGGACTTTTCATAGAAATATATGAAACGATCTGAGAAGCAGTATTCCGAAGATGGAGATGACAACTGCTGACTTGACTCGATCATGAGCTGATCGAGAATTTCATCGATCGTTTGACGAACAAAACTCGAGGAACTGTACAAATCACTGTCGTCGTATGAAGAATCCATTTTGTTCATGTCTATGATAAAGCGTCGATTCTCCAGATCAATATCACTGATGATTTCATCGATAATGTCGAGTATCAAACTGCCGTTTTCCATTACTTTTTGGTTTTGACAACGAATTTGCTGGTATCGCAATGTCATATTCGTCTCATCGCAATCATACTCGAGTGTACGTAATATCTGGGACAATACTTCGGCCACTAAATCCTCTGGATCATCGTCACCAATAAAATTCTCAGATACTTCGATACGCTTCCATTTGAAACTAGCCTTAGAGCAGCCGTGGTTTACGACTTCGACGCAATCATTAAAGGGCTCTCCACGATCAAATAGAATTAGTTCCGGTTGAAGGATTTGAAGTTCGGGCACCAAAACTGACAGACGCAGCAGAAGAGGTTTCTGCATTTTGCCAATTGCAAACACACTAATACGACCTTCAACCTGCCTGCAATTAGGGATTATAATAAACTAGTGGGCCGGTGCTACAGTCGAGCATACTCGACAGTCGGAGACCCCGTTCTTACTATGGAAAAAAATGAAAAAAAAATAAGTTAACATAAATGCATATTCTATCAGGTTGATTACGATGTCTCATGAAACATAAAAGATTTTCATACTAAGACTTGTTTTCGCCCGATCGGTTCTATGACAGCTATTTGATATAGTCGACCGATTTGAACCAACAGAACGTATAAGAGAAACTTTAATGCATATTCTATAAGTTTGGTTACGATATCTCATAAAAAAAAAAAGTTTTTCATACTAAAACTTGATTTTCGACCGACCGATTCAAAAAAGAAACAAATATAACCTGCCTGCAATATAGAGGAATTTACGTACCAAATTTGGCGTCACAAGCTTTTAAATTGCTCTTATAATTTGGATATAAAATTTTTTTCCGATTTGTGGGCGCTAAAGGGGGCGTGGCAGAATTTTGAAACAAACTTGATCTGCCTGCAGTATAGGGAACCTACATGTTTGGTTAGTTCTGAGATCTAGGTGTTCAAACAGACAGACGGACAGACAGACAGACGGACAGACGGACATTGCTATATCGACTTGGCTATTGATGCTGATCAAGAATATATATACTTTATGGGGTCTGCCACGCCTCCTTCTGCCTGTTACGCACATATTCGGTAAAACAAACCCAATAGATTTGTATTGTATTTTTTTAAGTACGGGGTCTAAAAATGTTGCGAATATATAGTAAGAATATTATTTTAATTCTTGATATTTGACAAATGAAATGTTTTATATATAAACTACTATAAACTACACTGGCACTTATCATCTATTTTGGTGTGTGGTATTTCAAAATATTTGAGTTGATAAATAAGCTAAGCATTCTATCAAAGTGGAAATTGTGGTAACTGTGGCTACATAACCTTGAGTACCTTTCTGAACGTAAGATTCGAGTTAAATTCTATATATACACAGACATACAAAGTATATAATGAATGTAGCTCTGATAATCGTTTCAAAATTTACTTCTACGCAAAAACTCAAATGTCGACTCAGTCAGTCTTTAAATTCATTCAGTGCAATTCAGTCGCAAAATGTTGAACAAAATAATTTATATAGTCTTTTTAATAAACATTTTAACTTCGGTTTCTAATGGAATACACGTCTCCGAATTTAATGACACTAAAATGTTTCATTCAATGAATTCCCAAATATCTGAACTAAGGTAAGAACCTTATCGCTGCTCCACGCTAGTGAAGATAGCAGTTCTCAAAAGCACATACAAAGTGAAAACTAAAATAAACGATTTTTTCAGAGCTGAGCAGAAACATCACGATAAGTTGATCGAAGGGATATTCAAGGCGTTGGATCTTCAAATACTTAAAGCCGAACAGGAACGACAGAAAGTAGAACTGGAACAATTGAAGAAAGATGGAATTAACAAGGACTCAGCCATAGAACTTCTTAAAGCTGAGCTAAAACTACAAAAAAAAGATGGAGTTAACACGGAGTCGAAGTGTCAATCTCTTAAAGTCGAAATGGAACATCTAAAGAAAGACGGAGATGATAAAGAATCGAGGATTAACTTCCTCACAGCGGAGCTGGAGCGTCAGGGAAAAATAATAGGCGAACTTAATATGCAATTAAATAATCAGACTTTCAGAGCAGAGCAAGAGCGACAGGGAAAGCTGATTAAAGAACTTGTTCAGGAATCGGAAAAATACAATTCATTGTTAAACTCACACTATTGCAGCGAAGTCAAGTTAAGTGGGATCTACACAACATTCCTCCCCAACTTTGGTCTTCAACCCTTCAAAGTGGCCTGTGATGCGAATACCCAAGGAGGAGGCTGGACGATCATCCTGAAGCGGATCGTTGGAAGTGTCGACTTCTATCGTAACTGGGCTGCATACAAAGAGGGATTCGGAGATTTGAATGGCGAGTTCTTCTTGGGATTGGATAAAATACACGCATTGACGACAAACAGAAACCACGAATTACTTGTGGTTTTAGAGGACTTCGAGGGAAATGAAAAGTTTGAGTTGTATGACAGCTTTGCGATCGGCGATGAGAATCAACAATATGTCCTACACACCCTGGGCAAAGCAAGTGGAACTGCGGGTGATTCACTTAATTATCATCGTGGCAGTAAATTCACCACTTTTGATCGAGATAATGATGATTATGAAGGTTTAAACTGCGCCGTACACAGCACTGGCGCCTGGTGGTACCGTAGTTGTCACAACAGGTATGATGAAATGTTAATTGTATTTCAAAGCTTCGTTTATTAACTTGAATTCTTACAGCAACTTGGCGGGGAAGTACAATGATAATACATGGGGAAAAGGCGTTAATTGGTATGATTTTAAGGGTTATGAGTACTCACTCAAAAAAGCAGTCATGATGATACGCCCTAAGAAGTAAATTCTAAGACTCTACAATGTTTGTAATCTTCTTCACCGTTATATTCCAATGTATTTTGCAATACCTCAAAATATATTCTAATTAACATATTTGTAGATATTTTACTTAATTATTCGTTTTAATCCGTATTTCATGTATGTTGATCAAATGAAACGACTGTGAATACACGTGTACTGGGCAACTAAAAGTCGATCACTTTTTACTAGTTGCTGTTGTTGTTGTTGTTGTTGTTGCCTCTTGACAGCTTGTTTTGGCCAACTTTACATGCAGTGACTCATAAATTCAAACATTTGCTTGCAGTCGAATTCCATTTTCCACACAATTGAAAGGCGCACATTGCTCAGACCCCCTCCCTCCCCTCTTGTCACTCTCCCCTGCTCCTTGGGTATTCTATTTCCGTATTAATCGAAGCTCAGTTCGTTGGCAAACAAATGGCGATTGCTCCACAGCTCGCGATCACATCTAACATTTTGCAAAAAATAAAAAGAAAAACAATTGCAAACCTATTGCAATTTTTCGTATGCCACGTTTTCAGCTTTTGGGGTGAAACTGCAGCTGCCAAGGGAGGTGAGGAAAGAGTGAGGATGAGTTTGGAAAGAGTGGGAAGAGGAGAGAGGGGAGAGAAGAGAAGACTCTTGGGTTTGGGAGCAAAGACAACAGCCAACACCGAAAACAAATAAACGCAGATAAAGAGCTGCGAGCTGTGAACTGGCAACCAAGGCAAAGAGCAAACAACGTTCTTCCTCTCTCTTCTACTCTACTCTTCTCTCTCCTCTCCCTCTCTCTTGCAGCTGAAGCTGCCACAAGACGGAAACGGAAACGCGTCACACAATGTCGAAGCGAGAGACGAAGAGAGAGGGAGAGAGAGTGAGAGAGAGAGAGGAAAGGCGGCAGCGTGAAGCTATTAGATATTTATTTCTGCGGATGTTTGTCTGTGTTTCTGTCTCTGTCTCTGTCTCTCTCGCTGCCAGTCGCCCTCTCTTTCCCTCTTGATCATTCTTTCCTTGTCGAGTGTGCACATATTTGCACATGTTTCGCATTTGTATTCCATGCGTTATTGAGCTGAAAATTGATGCACATTACTTGCTCTATTGAATTACACATTAGCCATTGCTTTGGCCCTTGCTATGTGGCCTTAAGCCCCTCTTTCTCTCCCTCCCCTTACTCCCTCTGTTTCTCTTGTTTATACTAAAACTTGTTTTTCGATCGATTGTTCCTATGGGCGCTATATGATATAGTGGTCCGATTCAAAAAAGAAACAAACTTAACCTGCCTGCAATCTACATACCAAATGGTGTCACTAGCTTTAAAGTTGCTCTTATAATTTGGATATGAAATTTTTTTTTTCCGATTTGTGGGCGATAAAGGGGGCGTGGCAGAATTTTGAAACAAACTTGATCTGCCTGCAGTAAAGAGGAACCTACACAGACGGACAGACAGACAGACGGACAGACGGACATTGCTATATCGACTCGGCTATTGATGCTGATCAAGAATATATATACTTTATGGGGTCTGCCACGCCTTCTTCTGCCTGTTACGCACATATTCGGTAAAACAAACCCTATAGAACCCCTGTATTTTTTTTTAAGTACGGGGTCTAAAAAACAATTAATCCTTTTAAGAGATGGGATAAAAAATCATGGAACATAAGTAAAATTAATGTTTGAAAAAAAATCGTAAAAAACTATTAGCTTATTTTCTGTTTAAATAAGTAAAAAAATTTAAATTTAAAACAAATAAAAAGGTTTTTTCTAATTTAACACAAACCTACCTGCAATATAAGTGCTTCAGTGTCGCCTTATTTAGATTCACAAAAATCTCCTTCCTCTCCAATGGACTCAAAGACAAGTTGATCTGTTTTTCAAAATTATCTTCAAACATTTCCTTGATGCGAAAAGGTCCTTGTGCTTCAAGTGTCACATTCTCAACGGGTAGAATATTTAGATTAATTAGTTCAGCGGTTTCAATATGCGATCGCTCTTTTAGGGGATGACTGGGCTGATAGTTGAAACTGAGTTGTTTTCGATCCCAACCCATATCACATTCGATAAAAGTTGCTTTTGCAGTGACTTTTATCACATTCTTACGCTGTGGATGCCGTACGTCTGTTATGGACCACAGGAAATCGCTGAAGAATTCTCCTTCTTCATAGCCACTTATGAGGATCTCAACGAAATCTTCCGAATTCGGTGAAAGCTCTAAAAGTTTCGGGCTCATTTCGAAGCGCGCAGTCAGCGGTTGATTAGCACATGCACTCGGCTTCAATGCCGGATTATAAGTTTTCAGCCGTGAAATGGCCACACGATAATTTTGGTGTCCTCGGTTCATTACTTTTACCTGAAATTTGTATTTGTAGATATTCGCTTGAAAGTCTTCCTTCAGGTCGGTGAAGAGAAGACCCGCATCAAAGCCCTTTCTGAGGTCGGGCTCAAAGTAAAATGGCACACCTTCAACCAAAAATGTGATTTCTATTTCCATCACATGATCGAACTGAAGATCCACGTAGAGTGTATTCTGATACAGATCTGGGTCGGGAAACATCGAAACTAAAGTTGTGTACATGCTTTGTCCGGTTGGAGCCAACATTCCTCCTCGCGTTGTCAGATGCTGAAACCTTATGTCTTTCTGTGGGTAATATAACATAATTTATATTAAAATAAATTTGAAATTTTGAGATTAAAAAAGTTGTATATATTTTTTTAATGTATTTATATAGTGACAAGGGGAACGTATGGAAAAAAATGGACAGTGATGGAAGAAAAATTCAATTTTTCAATTTTGATGCAGAATAAAAACATAGGTCAAATAATGAAAAAATTGATATTCCGCATGGAAATCGGTTAAGATTTGATAAAGTTATGGTAGTTTGAAATTTGGGAGATATTTTAAAAAATACAGGGGACTATTAAGTTTGTTAAATTTTGATTTTTAAATTTAGATTTACAGTTTGTATTTACTTAACAAATAAGTGTGTAAAATTAAAAGAGAACAAATAACTTACCAGCTGCATAGTTAGCTTCGTGTTTGTTGGTGAGTGATTGTCGATGTAAAAGTGAACCTTGTTTTGTTCAAAAACCTGAATCCGTCGATGCACATATTTGGGTGTTATACGTATTTCCGTGGGCAGGACATTTCCAAACAGATGGAACGGATAAGGATGTGGATCACCGACTATTTTTAATAATCCGGACAACTTGTTTTTACCCAGTACCCGAAAAGTGACATGACACTTGGCCATCACTTGGGACTTGGAACCGATGTAAAACTTCCAGGTGCCATCACGAAAGCCCATTTCATTTGGCTGTAACGGAAAGATTAATAATATCCGTTTATTAACTCTATACAAATTCAGATTTTATTGTGAAAATTATATAATTAAAGAAATAACACATAAAAGTAAAATATAGTAAGTGGATATCAAATTAGGGATACAATACAAATGTATTAAATATTTAAACTGTTGTAAAAACATTCTGAGCACAACAATTTAAAAATTACAAAAAAACATAAGTAAAAAATTAAGAAAATCTAATTTAAGCTATTCTTAAATTAATTTACCAATTTTTTTTTCTTTCCTAATTAAAATTTTCTAATAGAATTTCTGCTTGCCAATACTTTCTTCATTTTAAGAATTATTTGTTGAAATTCTTGTAGGAACTTTTACTTACAATGACATCAAAGTGTAAAAAGCCTCCGACGGGGGATATGTTCGTAAAAAGCATATTAAAACTGTATTCTTCTCCGGCATAAATAGTGCGTTCGGTCAGGTTGACGATGTTATACCAGTCGATATCAGGGGTAGAACAGTTGTATTCAAACCACAGTTTTGAGCAAAGATATTCTGATTTGATCAATGTCTTATGCTGCTCTTCCTCACTGGATTCTGAATTTGCTGTGATCATCGCCGGACAAATGCGCACGGTTAACGATCGATTAAAGTATCCGACTCGATTTGGTATGATTAAAATGGTAATACTACGACCAGTGTTGGGGCGCAGATATATAATCTCATTATCGCAATAGACTTCATTGGGATCACTTGGGATACTATTCCAGTCCATAAATATGAAATTATTGTGTTTCTGAAATATACTAAAATAGTTTGTTTCCAAGAGTCCTTGTAAAGCCTCTTGAAGTACACGTTTATCAGTTTCCGATTTGTCAAAGACTTTTTGCTTTTTAAGGTTCTTAAGTAGATTACTCGCCATCGCGGGAACTGGTTCTAAATTTATTAAAATAAAGAGAATTAGATTTAAAAAATGAAAGTTTTAAAATTATAAAACATCAGCTTTGATTTTTATTATAAAATTAACAATTACGTTATTTTCTTCAGCTAAACTTAAAAACTATAAATCTATAATGTTGTTTAAAATTAAAATCATTCTATTTCTCTATCACTCTATTAATAACAAAAAAATTGAAAGTACAGTTTTTGAAATGATAATTGATATTTATTTGGTTATCAAATAAAATTCAATAAAATCTTATCAAGAACATTTTATTGATTAAAAAAAAGTAATTGATATAAAAATATTTTTCCCTTACATGATATTCCAAGAAATAAAAGGCTTTTTCCTCTATCAAAGTGTTTTTCTAAGCTTTTTTTTAACTCATATGTCTCATTTGCGATCACTTATAAATAAAATTAATACAAATTAATACTTACCCATTACATCTTCTTCGAATTCTGAGCTATATACCGACTCGTTGACTGTATATGATTTTTCAGATTTTAAATCGTCGCCCATTGAGGTTATTTCAATTCTCTGAATTATATCCATGTCATCGAGAAGATCCTCATGGGCTTTCTGCAATTCCTTGATTGGATCACGAACCGTTATAGGTAGTATTTTGTTTGGATCTCGTATGTTGAAGACCAAAGGCTGCTCCTCACCATCCTCGGTCGCATGGACCTGAAGGGTAATGGGAACAGCCAAAGGATTCATGAGCAGCATAAAGCGTTTTTGTGGCACAGCAAATGGAATAGTTCCGAATTCCACAAGTTGTGGAAACGTGCGCAGTTGAACATGTTGTCCAGTACCTCTGAGTTGGTTTAGTATAATGGATAGAATGAATGAGAAGTTTTAGAGTTGAATTGCTTACTTTATCTGCACTTTATAATACAAGCCATTGTCAACCTTGAAGCGCAGTGTTATCGAAAAACGGGAGGGAACAATGATAAAGAAGGATAAGTGAAATATGCCACGTTCGCAGGGCTCCAAAACAAATCCCTCCGAGGGCGTAACTCGCAAACCACAAGACTCCGATTCTAGACAATCCTTATACTTGACTTTGGCAATCACATCTGATAAATGATTTGGTTTTTTTTTAAGATAATAAATTATTTAATTACTATCTACTACCAACCATCTATATTCAAGATCTTGATGAAAGCACAATGCTCCTCGCCCAAATATATCTTTCGAAAATCAATAACCTTTGGAAACACCTCAACTTCAATGCCAGCGATTTCGCCTTCAGCCACAACATAGTGAGACTCGATGCATTCATCGGAATCGGTAAAGCATATGAATATCTTGGTGCGCTGAAAGTAAGGTGGATCCATATTTTCCGGAAATATTACAGTGTCATTGTATAAAGGTCGAAAACTCAGGGTAACCTCGTAGGACGAATTTGGTTCGAGGTTTTCTGGTCCTTCGAAAACAAAGTGCACGGAAGCTTCCTCATTATAAAGTAGAGATGAACTTCGGTTCTCTTCATCAAAATCATACATCAGAACGCTGTGCATGCTAATCGCATCATCAAACATCTTATTTGAATATTTGGAGCTCTTTGAAACAGCATCCGATTGAGCATCCGAATCCGAGGCTTGTTCGTTATAAAACTCACTTTTCATATTAATCACATGCGGGCTTTCGTTGCATACAATAAAAGAGCGTACTATCTGCTCCCCAAATTTGGAACGGCCAAACGAAAGATGACCTCTGCTCAGATAAGCAGACATCGACTTGGGTATAAAATCAAATATTACTAGTTTTGGAGGAGCTGCAAAAAAATAAAGGGGGAACGGAATTCGGAACTCAAAAACTTTCTTATTTAGAAACGGCCCTGTATGCTAGTGACGTAAGCATTACAAAATTAAAATTAAAATTTAAAAAATTATCAAAAAAAGAAATTTATAGATATTTCGAATTAACAACATTTTTCAAAATGTCTCTACGATTTACAAGATCCAGCCATTATAATTAATACTTACACACTGCAAACTTGATGTTAAAAAATCCCTTGTATTCCTGCAGCTTCTGGGCCTCAAATGTAAGGAGCAATTTAACATAGTCTCCTGCGAGTACCGTATTTTTGTTCAAATAATTTAGATTGAGTCCTTTGTAGCTACTGCAATTGTTAAATAAAATGTTATAGCAATTTAAATTCAGATGTGACAAATTAACTGACTTTCTATATTTGATATTCACGGGTTCTTTAGTGGGATTATAAATGATCATTTCGTAATAACTTTTGTCCTTGATCACAGCTGAGGGAATGGTAATGTGCTCACAAAAAGACGGTTCTCTCAACTCGTGTAAAACTAAGGAATTTTTCAGATGGATATATTGTGTATGTATAGGTAATACTTTTGGTTCTCTAAAAGTAAAGAAAACATAGTAAATAATTACCAATTATTGGCACTTCGAATGTTATGTTGGGATGGAAACTATGAACAAATATATGACGACGTCGATTAATATTCTTCGATGTTGTGCTGCGTATGGTGATTTTAACATTCACTATTTTATCTGTCTCGACATAACGATTGATATCAGGTTGAGAATACGATACCACAGTATCATTAGGACTGTCTGTGCTGAACTCAAGCAAACGAGGATACTGCAGATAAAATATATAAATCAAAGCCTATGGGATAAATCATGTACTATATAGAAATACCAATCCATTATTGCGTATCGTTAATGTTAAGCCATAGGTTGAGTTCTTATGGAAACATCGCTTTTGTATGATCACTCTGGGAGCAATATGCAGTGAGTCCACCAAATTAGTATATTCACTAAAGTCTGAAATAAGAAATAAATTCGAAGCTGATCAAATTGAAATCATACAATATACTTACACTCTTTGAAAATGCAACAAATGCTTGTCTTAAATCGTGTATTGCGATTAGCAGGCTCAGAATCTCTTTCATTTGAATTCAATGTTTCCCGCTGTCCAGATGTTGCAAGTGATGCACGCGGTGGTGGCGGTGGTGGTGGTTCAACCAATAATTCGGGTGGTGTACCATCACAATCCCGTACGGTGGTCACTGTGCGAACTGGAGTTTGTCCATATTTATGAGTAAGTCCGCATTCCGACAGCATTTTTTAATTTCTATTGAAAATAGAAACAAATACTTCTGTATATTTGTTTTTGGGAACCTTAGAATATTGTACTATGATCCAGAGTATATTAAGTATATGAAAGACATATATTAAATTAGGTATTGAGTGCATAAAAAATATGTTTCCCCTTCATAAAATTATTTTGAATAAAATATAAATTAATCTTTCCTGGAAATTTTTGAATTTATTTTTATTTTATTTTAATAAAAAAATATTAAACATTAATATTATAACAATTTAAGGTCAGTATAAACCACTAAATATTATTTAGTGGCATGAAAATCTTTTAAAGTCTAATTTTAATGTATCTAATGACTTGAGCATAGAGTATCGCGTAGTCGAGTACTTTCGAGAAGAGCTTTCTTACTTGCTAAATTATATTGTATTGTCTACTGTTTGTTGGCGACAGGCTGATGTACTTGCTTTTGGTGGAGAGTGCTTACGTCATCCAACACACAGGACTCACACATTTTGGCAAGGACAATCCAACATTGCTGATACGCCCCGTTGTTGTTTGGGAAAACAATTTCAATTTGGCAAAACGCAACGCAGCATGTGACCGACAACATGTCGAACTTGTCGATTTCTAGGCGACTGTCAGAAGACAAGCGAAACTAGAGACGAGTCCGGAGTCGAAGTCGGAGCCTGTCTTCATACCACGCAGAGAAAGAGAAGCCACAATAGAACAAATGCACAGTCACACAGAGCGAAAAATTAAAATATTTCTTTTTAAAAAAGCTAAAATTAAACCCTTATTTAGTAGTAACTCTAAAACTGAAAATTAGTCAAGTTCCTGACACAATGTCATAATAGTTATTTAAAAGAATATAGAAAAAAAACAACATAAAAAAATAATGTTTATTTGTATTTTTATTATTCATATTAATGTTCAGTATTCCGTACGTACATATTTAAATATAGATTTTAAGAAATATCAACTATTTAAAAAAAAGTTTACCTTATTTGCCCTTAATTGATTAATAAATATGTATGGTAATTTTCCGTGTTCCGTACTTAAATTATATATATGTTTTATTTAAAAAAATAAACTAAATTCGAGGTAGTTTACTGAATTATTTCTCTCAGTGCAGTTGCGACAACCGCAGAGCTGGCAATGCACAACAAAGTCGTTCCTTTTTCAACCTTATTTATTTGTTGGTCGGTTCCGTTGATCTGTTCTTTCTGCATTTGGCAAAGGCGAAATGTCCTGCCTTTTGTGCAAAATTAATGATATGGGCAGACTAAAGTTGGACCATCGACGTGCGGTTACAACGACCATCGACTGGCCTCGTCTATTGCCCATTTTTATTGTCAACGGACACAAGTGCAAAAGTAAGTAAAAAAAAAAATCAGCCCCAAAAAAGCTATGCATTTAGAAAACCCGTAACCGGCAACCCGTAACCAACAACCGCAAAACGAACAAAGAAAATTGAAATGAAAAGGGCATCAAAGTGAGAGAGAGAGAGGGAGAGAGACAAAGAAAGTCGCAGAGAAGTGGAGAAATTTAGAATGTGCAGATGCCAAACTATTTTGCATGTGTTTTCCCCCCATTTGTTCTTTCATTTGTTTGTGCATCCGCCCAAAATGGGCGCAACCCAATCTCATTCTCATAGACATTCTGTGTTTATTATCGCCAGCAAAGCGCTTATAAATCACGCCACTTCACAACCAGGACCAAAACGAATCTAGGGACACAGATAATACATAGAAGCCCAATGTCCGCACACATGTCAATTGCGAGCAGACGGTCAAGGATATCCCAAAAATCCTGAATTCGGAAGCGGAGAACTCAATGAAGCTATTGCGAATGATGAAAATGCGAATTTGTCATTTAAATTTTATTTTCCAAATTAGCGAAGCAACAATGGAAAATCCTTTTTATACCCAAAGAAAGGCAATGTCAAGTCAATTGTGTTTTTTATGTATTGTTAAAGGGCTGCAACTTAGTGTTGTCAAAAAACTACTTGCTAAAGGGAAATAAAGATGGTATCGGTCCACAAATGGACTAGTTGTTATAGTCCAGGGACCACAAATATCCAAGGTAAGTTACAGGCTCTTCTTTGCTCCGGTTCTGCTAACACCACAAACAACTGAAAATATGGTATATTCGGCATGCTAAAGATTTGATACCCTGTATTGAATTCCGAAAATCTGAAACTACCATTGAGGTTCCATTTTTAATTAAATTAAGGATCAGAACTTTTAAAAAAGTTTTTATCTGTGAGCTAGGTTAAAATTTTTTATACTAAAAGTTCTATATTTCAATAGACAAAAAAGTTTTTCTTACTATTGGATGTTTTTTTGATTAATCAGTTCTATCACAACTATAAGATATAATAGATAGATTTAGTCGAAATTTTGGTAGAATGTAAAAGATCATTCGAAATACACAATTTATGAATTTGATTGTAATACCATAAGAAACCAAAAAAAATTGTTATACTAAAGGATGTTTTTCAATCGAGCGTTGCTAACATAGCTATTTCTAATTTTAACCAATTAAGATTTGGATGTATAATTAAACATTAATTATGATCTGTGAAATATTGTTTTAACAATTGTTTGAGATATCTCAAATAATTAATAATTTATTCATGCTGAAGGTTGTTTTTCAATTGCTCATTTCCATGGTAACTATAAGATATAATTTGTTTGTAAATTCTGTAATATTTTGGATGCTACTATATAAGAATTTAAGGGACTTACAATTTTTATCTCAAGAAATTACAAATTCTATAAACAATCGAAAACACCCTCGGCAAGTGTATATTAAATAGTAAGAAAAAATTGTAAGAGCAGCAACCCAAGTGAGCGGTTTTTATATGCTCGGCTTATGTGGTCCTTACGACTGTAAAGTGGCAATTCTTTAACAATTTATGTTGCCAAACCAAAGTCGAGTGTGTGTGTGTGTCTGTGTGTTGGTGTGTGTGTCTTGGCAGGACCCTAGTAGGTGATGTAACAGTTCCAGTTTCAGCTTCAGCTTCAAATTCAGCTCCTGTGGCTGCATTGGACCCTGCAACAGCTGACGCCAGCTGAGATCGCGTTAACCCCTTGCTGCCCCTTTTCTCTATGGTTGAGTTGGTTGAAGGGTTCGCTTTTTTATTTTGTTGAACCGTCGGCTGTGAAATTTTCGTGAATTTATGAGCACTTGAGAGCAGGCGCCATCGCCATCGTCATCGCCAACGGCTGCGATGTCCTCAACGACATCCTGTTACCATTCCCAATCCCCCTCCCATTCTCAGCCTCATCCTTGTCGGTGACTTTGTTGGCCTAATATAAATTCCAACTTTAACAACAACTGTGCGCAGGGGTCGAAGTCGTTGTTGGGCATCGCCCGGCAACATTTTAATGCGCGTCGCGGTAGTTTTTTTTTCCTTTTTTTTAACCCAGCACCTAAAGTGTTAAGAGGCTTTTGGGTTTGTGAATATGTCTGTCAGCTAGTACTTATAGATCTCAGGGGGTGATAGAGTTAAAGATACCAAATTTGCTGACAATATAATAGATCAAAGAGTTGATCAACTTCCAACTCTCATAACTTAATCAAAACTAACTCGATTGTCAAGCGGAGTGTCAATTTAATCATGGTTTGGCCTCTAAATTCATTCTACATTAAAATTTAATTCATAAATTTAATTATTTTCGACCAAGACTCGATTTTTATGGTAGGGGTCCCCCCTATAAAATTTCAAAAATTCAAAAAGTTGCTAGGTCCGAGGCTTGAGCAACTTTAAACTCATGACTTTTCTCTAAATTTATTCTTAATTCAACTTCTGTTAAATTTGCTTTAAAAATATTATTTCTCTGGATCAAGGTATTTAAATCAATGTAAAATATTTTATTTAATTGAAAAAATCTAAGATAAAAAAATATTTGAGCTTGAATTAAAGAAAATTCGCACTTTTGACGCCCCATTATTTAATTTATCATATAATTGTAAAGATTTTATTTGAGTTTTTTGTTGACCCCACATAAAGGTAGACCTGGGAATTTGGGGGCTAAATATGCATTTCTTTTAGTAATTTTTTGCACCTAGTTTTGATTTTTGTTTTGATAATATTCAAGGTTAATATTACTGGGCATCTAAAAGTCGAAGATTCTTGTTTATATGATTTTTTTCGCCATTCTAAGTGGCAGGCAGCGGCGCAATAAAACGCTCTCCAAATGCTATGAAAGGATTGCGGCCAAGTGTGTGCGGTCGTAAATCGTAGACGGCAGACCCTTTGCCGTCGCATAAAAATTAGTTTACGTAGCACATAATTTTACATTAATTTCATTTCAAATGACCAAGGGGGCACACTCTTCACAGCAGTGATGACAGGCCGAATATGAGTATGAGTATGAGTACATGTGAATATGTATGTACGAGACGCACTTCAGTTGCCACCCACTCAACCACAGAGAAGATAGCACGCTTTGCCAAAAACCACTTTGCCACATTTTAAAGTATCTGTCACATAAAGTACACACAGACTGCTGTTGCCTGTGGCCACAAACCAAAAGAGAGAAAGGCCGAGAACAGGGAGTTAGGAGGAGGCAGAAAGAGATGCAACTGCCAGCAAAAAAAAACAAAATGCAACAAAATATTTTGTTTTCCTTTAGTAGAAAAAACAAAAACGAGGCCAACAGCAACAAACACAAGTGCTTATAAAATGATAAGTTGTGTTGCTTCAAGACGTTGAAACTGACGCAGACGCCGACGCAGACGCCGACGCAGACGTTGGCGTTGACGTGGCAGTGAAGTCAAGTGAAATGTATGAGCCACAACAAACAACAACAACAAGCACTATCAACAACCACAATCAACAACAAAAACAGATGCAACCAACATTATCATTGTCAACGTCAGCATCGATGTTCTCAGGAAATATTTTGTGGAAAATTATTGCAGCAGAAGAAGCAAGTTTAACGGGATTCAAAGACAACAAAAAAAAGAGAGCCAAAAATATGGAATACTTTTCAGCAGTTAGCGCAATTATTTAAAAAAAAAATATTTTATTTTTAGCAACAAACTCATATATATTAAAAACATAAAATATACCTGCAATTATAATAAAAAAAACTAAGCAAATGAAATACAGTTTAACAAATAATGAGATTATCGAAAACTCAAAGGATTTCCTCGAGAAATTTCTTGCTTCAGCATCAAATTTGGAAAATACATTTTTTCCATCACACTTTTCCCATAACTTTTAGCTGGCATAACTTTATTTTGTCATTGTTTAATCAATTTTAATCAATATTTAATGCATTTATAAAATTTAATAAATGCAATCAAATATTTAGTATATCTGAAAATTTTCCAGATAATAATATAGTTTTTCAATCAGGGTTGAGTACCTGTTTTTTATTGTAAGTAAAGACCTTTTTTCCTTATAGAAAACGGGTCGTATACGTAACGAGTAAAAACGCATACGAACCGCAGCTAATTTGCGTGACAAATTGCTTAGACAGTCAACTCAGCTAAATGGCCAGTTGATGTCAGTTAATATAAATGAAAACTCATTAAAAATTTACAACTGATTGACTGCACAATATTCACTGATATTTCGGCAATTCTGACATTGTCCTGCGACATCGAGCGGGCAATAGAACGTGCCCGTATTGTCAAATGATGCATCCATTCAGCGGTCATATTGTACACGAACCATCAGACAGAACCCAGTATTCAAACCCCTGATTTCATCCCATCCCTTTACCATACATTGGGAATGGCCATTGCAATTTATGCTAATGCTCGTTAGTGAAATCAAACAGCAACAGCAGTGAAACAATTGTGTAAACAACAGGGCCGTAAAGCAAACTACGTGTAAGGCAGACAGACAGACGGATAGAGAGACAGATAGACTGATTGACAGACTGATAGACTGAGGGACCGATGCAGCTGTCGGTTGCACAAAATATTGACGCATATATTGCCAGTGACAATTAATCTGCTAATTGCCAATTTAAGCACGTAAACCAAACACAGGCAACAGCATCGACAGCATCGACGGCATCAAAAGCAGTCAAAACCCAGGTTCTGGCCATGTCTGGGCGTGGTCAGAGTAACTGGCAGTTATGGGCTGCCAACGATTTGAAAAATATACGTGAACTGCAATTGGAACAAGTGCAATAGCAATTGCAACTGCAACTACACCCAGAGAAAAATGCTATAAAATTTAAAATATCCACTCTATGACTTAACATTTTTTGATCTTGAATTTAGTCAAAAAAATTGAACATGGATCATAGATTATATATATAAAACTCATTGTTCTGAGTCAAAACCGTAAAATTTTAAAAGATTTAACAAAATATAATATTTATTAAATGGAGTTTAATTATTATGAAACGGAATAATATATTTTTTTAATGAATTTTTTAATTATAAAAAATATAAATAAACCCAATAATTATGTTAGGAGTGACTAACTTTACGAATGGTTTGGATTTCTGGAACACATCTGATAGTTTAACATAAAACAAAAAAATGCCATTTTAATGTAAAGTATTTTGTTACTTTGATTTTAATTTCAAAATTAAATATGAAATTTGAGTATGTCAAAGGGGGTTTTAATTTAATAATGAACCGTTTTCTATTTAAAATAAATATGATAGAATAAAATATGTGTTTTTGTTTTTTTTTGCTACATGTTTTTTTCTCTAAGTGTTCAGATGCAACTGCAACAGCAATGGCAACTGCATTTGATTTGTCGTTTGAGCCATGTGAATGACATTGGAGTACTTCAACGTAATTAGAGCTAATGAAAGTCAACAGACAAGGACTTGTGATGGTCTCCCTCGCTCTGGCACACAGTGCGTATGAATAATCAGGAAGCAAACTCGTAAATACATAAATTAGTTTTGCTGTTGACACGCCGATTTGATTTACGGATCGCACTGCGAGTACGTAAACGTGCCAGCTTCTCCGTCGGATGTGAAATCCGAGCCCGTACAAGTATCCGAGTATCTCACACAATGGCTGCCTAACGAACACACTGATGTCCTGTTTACATTGAGAAACGGCGTGTGCTCGGAATTTTTACTACGCTTTTGCAATATTGTAAAACTTTTGCGGGTTGGAGATAATGACTTGACTTTACAGCTAAATGCACATCATTGTTGGCTTGAGACAAGCTCTATCTTTTTTAATACCCTGTGTATTTTTAATTATTTAAAATTATTGCATTATTCAACGGTTGCACACAAGATAAACATTTTATCAAGGCGGAAGTTGACTAAGCTATGGCTGAAAAAAAAAAACAAAAACAGTCATGATGATACGCCCAAAGAAGTGAGCTCTACGACTTTACAATATCAAAGACTCCTCCACGAGTATATGGTCTATATTACTAAGTTTGTAATATAGCTCTATATATAACTCTACATTACATCAAAAAAAAAAAAAATTAGAATAAAAAATTTCTGAAAAATTCAAATAAAATCAATTGACATTCTCCAACATTCCTCCTCTCTCTGTCTTTATCCCTTTCTCGCTCTCTTTTTTACTTGCAGTTAGTGCCAAAAGAAGTGCCAAATGAAGATAATATAATGAGTTTTGATATGCAAATTTTTATTATTCCTAAAATATTACAGATAATGAGTTTCCTTCAGTATTTATCGTGAAATCGGCTCACCATTTCAGATATCTATTAACTGCTTAACAATTAGCTTAACATTCAATACAGGGCATTAAATCTTCGGTGCTAGAGGATCTTACAGTCAAGTAAAGTTTTCAGCTTATTATTATTATTTTTTTTTTTTTTTCAATTTTTCTTGGCTAAAAGGGAGAATTGCCTCAGCTCATTAAATTTAAGCAATGGCAGAAAGCAAAAAGTAAACCACAAAAATCCTTTTGTTGTTTTGTTGCTGCTTTCGCCATTTGGCAGCAATTGAAACACAAAGAGCATCATTGTCATCTCCGTCGACGTCATTTACCACATTCAAAATGTCATTAAAAGCATACTAAAATTAATTTGTAGCAATTAGTTGCAAATTGCAAGAAAGCAGAAAGAAAACAACACAAAGCAATTGAAATGAAAAGAAAATGGAAGTAAACCAAGCAAAAGGGCCAGAATATTTCCCGTTTTTCCCCTCGTTCCCCCTCCGCCCCACCGAAAGAAATTGCTCAACATTTTTATGTGTTTTTGTGCATTTAGAAAACTGTCTATGGAATGCGAAGTAAAATCATAAAAACTCGCTGGCAATTACACTTTATGCGACCAAACAGCCTCAAGTGGAGGAGTTGAAGATTGGCCGAGAAGTGAGAGGAAGGCACAGTGGCCCATTTGATCAATTTAGCAGAAATTTATTTAAATTCAAATAATGATTATTTAAAAGAAAAAGTTGACTCTGAAATGCAAGTAAAATTTTTGCAAGGGTTTGAACCCTAAAGAAACCCTTAGGTAGAATTTGGTTCGAAACTTGCTTTAATTAAATACCACAAATATTTTTACATAATTTTATTGTTTCTTTAAATTCAAATAAATTAATTTTTTTTTACGAAAAAAGTATTTTTTTTTTTTTTGTATTTAAATTAAAAAGAAAACTACAATTTAGTTTTTAAAATGATAATATAATTTCTTTCACACAGTTATCAATAAATACGAGCTGCAATGACGAAAAGAACCACTGTGGCAAGGAGGCAGGAAGGGGAATCGAATTTAGTAGAGCATAAATAAATGCTGTGTTATTTTTGGCAATTATTTTCACATTCGAGTGTCTGT
Organism: Drosophila falleni; assembly: GCA_035045575.1. Lineage (NCBI taxonomy): Eukaryota > Metazoa > Arthropoda > Insecta > Diptera > Drosophilidae > Drosophila > Drosophila falleni. The sequence continues at coordinate 4,565,291 of JAWNOV010000142.1, forward strand.
CCTACAATGGAACTCATTTGTAATTTGCAGTCGGAAAATGTTCGCATTGTGCTCAGCTGATGTTTTTGTTGTTGTAGTTGTTGTTGATGCTGCTCCTATTGTTTGTTATGTGACTGACGCCATTAATTAGCCTGGTAGTCGGCCAGTTTTAGCTACAGTACCAGCTTCAGGACCGATAGACATCTTGGTGCCAGCATTTGTCTTGTCGGGGGAAGAACAGAGACACTAGTTGGACTATATAGATATATAGATTGGGAATGGGTTTTTGGTATGCTTGGGAACCGTATGACACATGTTGTCAGCGTGCTCATCTTTCTTGTTGCTGCTGCTCCGACTACTCGTATTTTCGCCGCTAATTGGAAAATGTCACAATTTATTTTATTTTTATGTTTAATTGGATTTTGCTTGGAGAAACTTTTAGCCTCCCCTCCGGCAAAAGCTGAGCACATCCTTGTCGCCTAGGTACGACGCATGATAATTTTCTTAATTTGCCCGCCTTGATGAGCAGCCAGATAGTTTCAGTTGGAGTTGGTGCTGGTGGGTTAGAGAGATATAGAGAGAAACTCAGGAGCGAGTGAGCGTAAAAACCGAAACTTTTTCCATTTTCCTGATGGCATGTGTACGTGTAAAACTTTTCCACTACAACGAAGAGCAACGACAACGACAACGATGACGATGACGATGACTCTTCAAAGGTGCAAATAAAGTAAATTATTAGTTTCTTCTTCTTTTGGCCCTACAACTTCCTCCCTTTCTGCTACAGTTTCTTTTTCAGCTGGTGTTGCTACTTGTGGATTTCCGCTTCAATTACTTGCGATGCTCGCATAAATTTCATTTGACAAACTTGTTTGATAGTTGAAGCAAGGTACACACACAGTCTCACACTCACACTCACACTCACACTCACACCAACATACACACACACACACACACACACACACACACACACACACACACACAAGCGGCTGACGTACGTATACACTTAAGAGTGTGTATGGTACGCGCTGACAAATAATTAATTACCTAGAAGTGAACTGAGTACACTGAAAGAAAACTATGCAGTAAACTGTGCTATACTATCAGTACAGTGATCTATTGGGTTTTTATACCCTGAGCCCATTAAAAATGGGCAAAAAAGGGTATAATGCGTTTGGCAGGATGTATGTAACAGGCAGAAGGAGGCGTGGCAGACCCCACAAAGTATATATAATCTTGATCAGGATCAAGCCGAGTCGATTGAGCCATGTCCGTCTGTCTGTCCGTCTGTCTGTCCGTCTGTCCGTCTGTCTGTCCGTCTGTTTGAACGCGTCGATCTCAGAAACTATAAAAGCTAGAGACTTCAAACTTGGTATGTAGGCTCCTGGATACCGGGCGCAGATCAAGTTTGTTTTTATTTTTGGATCGGACCACTATATTATATAGCTGCCATAGGAACGGTACATCAAAAATAAAGTTTTAGTATGAAAAAGTTTTGTGTTTGTTGAGATATCACAACCAAACTAATAGATTATGTATCGGAGCTGGTATTATACATCCTGACCAAATTTGGTTAAAATCGGCTAACTATATCATATAGCTGCCATAGGAACGATACATCGAAAATGAAGATTTAGTATGAAAAAGTGATGCGTTTGTTGAGATATCAGAACCAAACTGATAGATTATGTTTCGGAGCTGGTATTATACATCCTGACCAAATTTGGTTAGAATCGGATAACTATATCACATAGCTGCCATAGGAACGATGCATCGAAAACGAAGTTTTAGTATGAAAAAGTTTTTTGTTTTTTGAGATATCTTTACCAAACTGATAGAATATGCATTAATGTTAGTTTTGTACATTCTGACCAGATTTGGTTCAAATCGGCTTTATATATCATATAGCTGCCATAGGAACAATTGGTCGAAAATAAACTTTTATTGAAGAGTACCTGGGCTCAGGGTATCTTACTGTCGAGCGTGCTCGACTGTAACCGCTTACTTGTTTTACCTAATATGTGCGTAACAGGCAGAAGGAGGCGTGGCAGACCCCATAAAGTATATATATTCTTAATCAGCATCAATAGCCGAGTCGATATAGCAATGTCCGTCTGTCTGTCTGTCCGTCTGTCTGTATGAACACCTAGATCTCAGAGACTATAAGAGTTAGAGACACCAAACGTGGTATGTAGGTTCCTCTATACTGCAGGCAGATCAAGTTTGTTTCAAAATTCTGCCACGCCCCCTTTATCGCCCACAAATCGGAAAAAAGGGCGAAATCAAGCCTTAGTATGAAAAACTTTTTTGTTTTATGAGAAATCGTAACCATTATAAATTTTTCCATAGTAAGTACGGCGTCTCCGACTGTAAAGTATGCTCGCCGTAGCATCGGCCCACTAGTTATTTTTTGCAAAATGTTAGATGTGATCGCGAGTTGTGGAGCAATCGCCATTTGTTTGCCAACGAACTGAGCTTCGATTAATACGGGAATAGAATACCCAAGGAGCAGGGGAGAGTGACAAGAGGGGAGGGAGGGGAGGGAGGGGGTCTGAGCAATGTGCGCCTTTCAATTGTGTGGAAAATGGAATTCGACTGCAAGCAAATGTTTGAATTTATGAGTCACTGTAAAATTGGCCAAAACAAGCAGTCAAGAGGCAGCGGCAACAACAATAACAACAATAGCAACTAGTAAAAAGTGATCGACTGTTAGTTGCCCAGTACACGTGTATTCGCAGTCGTTTCATTCGATCAACATACATGAAATAAAGATTAAAACAAATAATTAAGTAAAAAATCTACAAATATGTTAATTAGAATATATTTTGAGGCATCGCAAAGTACATTGGAATATAACGGTGAAGAAGATTACAAACATTGTAGAGTCTTAGAATTTACTTCTTAGGGCGTATCATCATGACTGCTTTCTTGAGGGAGTACTTATGACCCTTAAAATGTTGCCAAATGACGCCTTTTCCATAGGTATTATCATTGTACTTCCCCGCCAAGTTGCTGTAAGAATTCAAGTTAGTAAACGAATCTTAAAGATGCAATAAACATTTCATCATACCTGTCGTGACAATTATAGTACCACCAGGCGCCAGTTCTGTCTACGGCGCAGTTTAAACCTTCATAATCATCATTATCTCGATCAAAAGTGCTGAATTTCATGCCACGATGAGCAGCAAGTGAATCACCCGCTGTTCCACTTGCTTTGCCCAGGGTGTGTAGGACATATTGATGATCCTCGTCGCCGATTGCAAAGCTGTTATATAACTCAAACTTTTCATTTCCCTCGAAGTCCTCCAAAACCACAAGTAATTCGTGGTTTCTGTTTGTCGTCAATGCGTGTATTTTATCCAATCCCAAGAAGAACTCGCCATTCAAATCTCCGAATCCCTCTTTGTATGCAGCCCAGTTACGATAGAAGTTGACACTTCCATCGATCCGCTTCAGGATGATCGTCCAGCCTCCTCCTCGAGTATTCGCATCACAGGCCACTTTGAAGGGTTGAAGACTAAAGTTGGGGAGGAGCGTTTCGTAGGTCCCACTTAACTTGGCTTCGTTACAATTGTGTGGGTTTAACAATGAATTGTGTTTTTCCGATTCCTGAACAAGTTCTTTAAGCAACTTTCCCTGTCGCTCTTGCTCTGCTCTGAAAGTCTGATTATTTAATTGCATGTTAAGATCACCTATTATTTTTCCCTGACGCTCCAGCTCCGCTGTAAGGAAGTTAATCCTCGATTCTTTATCATCTCCGTCTTTCTTTATATGTTCCATTTCGACTTTAAGAGATTGGCACTTCGACTCCGTGTTACCTTCATCTTTTTTTTGTAGTTTTAGCTCAGCTTGAAGAAGTTCTATGGCTGAGTCCTTGTTAATTCCATCTTTCTTCAGTTGTTCCAGTTCGACTTTCAGTTCATCAATGAGTTTTCCCTGTCGTTCCTGTTCGGCTTTAAGTATTTGAAGATCCATTGCCTTAATTAGTCCTTCAATCAAGTTGACGTAATGTTTCTGCTCAGCTCTAAAAAAATCGTTTATTTTAGTTTTCACTTTGTATGTGCTTTTGAGAACTGCTATCTTCACTAGCGTGGAGCAGCGATAAAGTTCTTACCTTAGTTCAGATATTTGGGAATTCATTGAATGAAGCATCTTAGTGTCATTAAATTCGGAGACGTGTATTCCATCAGAAACCGAAGTTAAAATGTTTATTATAAAGACTACATAAATTATTTTGTGCCACATTTTGCGACCGGATTTCACCGAATGCCTGCGAAGACTGAATGAGCCAAAATTTGACAATTTGACAAGAAGAGAATTTGGAAATGATTATCGTATCCATATACATAATATACTTTGTGTGTGTATGTATATAATTTTACTCGAATCTTCGTCCACAAGGGCACTCAAGGTTAAACAGACACAATTCCCGGAATGCTTAGCTTATTTATAAACTCAAGTATTTTGAAATACCACATACACCAAAATAGATTATAAGTGCCGGTGTAGCTGATAGTAGTTTATATAAAAAACATTTCGTTCGTCAAATATCAAGAATTAGAATAATATTCTTTCTTCATATTTGCTAAATTTTTAGACCCCGTACTTAAAAAATACAGGGGTCTATTGGGTTTGTTTTACCGAATATGTTCGTAACAGGCAGAAGGAGGCGTGGCAGACCCCATAAAGTATATATATTCTTGATCAGCATCAATAGCCAAGTCGATATAGCAATGTCCGTCTGTCTGTCTGTCCGTATGTCTGTCTGTCTGTCCGTATGAACACCTAGATCTCAGAGACTATAAGAGCTAGAGACACCAAACTTGGTATGTAGGTTCCTCTATACTGCAGGCAGATCAAGTTGGTTTCAATATCGCCCACAAATCGGAAAGATTAAAAGCTAGCGACTTAAAAGCTAGTGACACCAAACTTGGTATGTAGATTCCTCTATATTGCAGGCAGGTTAATTCATATATATATAGCGTCCACTATATCATATAGATTTAGGTTAACTTATTTTTTTTTAATTTTTTTCCATTATAAGTTTTTTCCATAGTAGGTACGGGGTCTCCGACTGTCGAGTATGCACCGGCCCACTAGTTATTTTCGCTTCCGATATCCGGTATTTGAATCATTTTAAAATGTTAAAGTGGAACCATGCCTACGATAGTTGAAAAATTATAAAATTTTCTAAATGGACAAAATTTGAACAAGATCAAAAAAAAAAGTGTGTTGAGTGCTTGAGCAATGACAGCAGAAAACAGAAATAAAAGTGATTTGTTGTATTGATTATTTATATATATTATTATTTGCGATCTCAGGTAATATCAATAAATGTCATATTTATGTCTAAAATATAATAAAATGTGTTCGGTTTTTTTCTTGTTAAAATTCTTACAATTCTTTTTAGCATGACATTTCGATAAGTAAAATCCTAAATATACACTTAAAATGCTCATTAGAAATAAGCAGGTGAGGTTTGTTTCGAATGTGCTAAGCTAAAGCTTTGCTTTGAAATCAAAGACGTCTTTAAGCATAATTTCTCAGGCATATAAATAAATCACGCTGTCTGAAGATAAAAAGCTTTATTGGCTTCATTTAGGCAGCAAGAGCAGTGAGAGCAACATGAGCAACAGGAGGCACTGTAAGAGCAGAGGTGTAAGACGACAGCGGTGGCTTAATGAGATATGCGTTACGTATACGCCGCATAGGCAGCGACCATAGTAGGCGCTGTGTGCTACAGTGCGCATAATAAATTTTCATTTAATGACTTAACGCATAAAAACAAGAGCAACAGCAACAGCAACAAAAATTTAACAACAACAACAACTGTAACAATAAAGTACTGTGGAATAAAACTCAAAATTTGCTTAGAAAATTTATTATATTAATCTAAAATTAATCTATTAATATCAAAAGTAATACAAATATTGTTCAACCCATATTTCCAATGGGTATTTGTAAAGAAATATAGTTTTTCATTTTAATCATTAAAACGAACTAGCAGATTTAGCATTTTAAGTTTTTAGTTTTAATATTTTTCTTTTTTATAAATATATAAAAATGTAAAAGCAATCAATATATTAATTAAATTAATTAAATTCTTTAAAATTTAAATTTAAATGAGTTGTTTTTTATCTGTTTCTCCCACTGTGCAAGAGCAACAATGCTCAGGTTTACAGGTGTTGTTGTTTTTATTACCATTTTGAGTTCGTCCCTTGTTTTATATGTATATGCATGTGTTTTGCTTTTGTTGTTGTCGTACATATTTCTTTACTTCATTTGTTACGCATTTCTCCCGCTTCTTACGTCCAAACATACCGCACACCTGCCCCCTCTTGCTCAGGAGGCAGCCCTGACATTCTTCGTGTGCCCAAGAGGTTTCACGTAAAATTTGTTGGCAAAACATTTTTATGATGACGTGCTAAAGGGATCTCAGTGCTCAGCTTTTTCCTACTTCTCCATTCGTTCCTCCTTCCCCACTTCGTCCCGCTGCTGTCACGACTTTAGCGCTTTGCAGCAAAAAGTTAATTAGAAATTATGCTCGAGTTCGTATAAAACAACACACACGAGGCAACAGCATGCACACAACACCTTTGGGTTATTAGACAGACAGATACGAGTATTTTCTCGAATATACTTATATATTCACACAAAACACCCATGCACTCACACTCATTTACGCACTCACTCACGCACACTGGGACAAACACACGTTTGCTGCATTTAAGTTAAGACTAATTAATGCCACATTTGATGCGTGCTTAAAGAACGCGTGCCACATGCTTTAAATATTGTGAGAACGACTCTCATTTCATTATACTCTGTGTCCCTTAAAAATGGTCATAATAGGGTTTCATGTTATGTTGAAATGTGTGTGACAGACAAAAGTTTTTATATATATTCTTGATCAGTATTTTTAGCCCTTTCTGTCGTCTCTCCGTCGATCTCAGAGATAGTAAGAGCAAGTTCAGCTTTCTTCAGCTCATGCCGGCCGAAAGTAGCTCAAGGCAAAAAGTTCAAATGTCAGCTTAGCTATCATTTCTCTGAATTCTTTGCATTTCTCTCTGTTATCACTCTCTCTCTCTCTCTCTCTTTCTCTCTCTCTGTTATCACTCTGTTTGTGTGGCGCGTGTTGTGCGTTTGAATTTCTGAGTAAAGATGCGATCATCACTAAAATAGAACCAAAAAATACGCTTTGCAGGTACATTTCATTCTTATTCCCTAGAAACCATAAAATGCAAAACTTAATCTTGTGGGAAAAATACAAAAACAGCGATAATGATATACAAAGTATACGTGTACAATGTGCGTGGACTCAAAATTATTTTCAATTTTTCTTCTTGATCACTTGTCAAGTTTCGACTTAGTCGGTCTTCTAATTTACTCAGTGGTCATTAATAGCATAATGCTGGAAAAAGTAATTTGTTTAATCCTAATTGTAAATACATGTAATTCGTTCTCTAATGGAACACATCAATCCAAGATGGATTTAGTAATTACCGTAAATGTTGAAAATAACAAAACCCATACAGAGAAGGAGGAACGTCAAAGGAAGTTCGAAGACGGACTTGTTACGAAGTCTGATATTCAGGATCTAAAATCTGAACTTCAATCTCTCAGAGCGGAGCAGAAGCGACAGGGAAAGCGGATTGAAGGACTTTATCAATTGTATGAACAAAATGTGAGGTCACATCCAGGCGACTGTACCGATGCCAATTTAAATGGGAGCCACGAAATTCTCATTCCCAAATTTAGCAGTCAACCCTTTAAAGTGGTCTGCGATGCAGAGACTCAAGGAGGAGGATGGACGATTATCCTGAAACGGATTGATGGAAGTGTTAACTTCTATCGTAACTGGGCTGCATATAAAGAGGGATTCGGAGATTTGAATGGCGAGTTCTTTTTAGGATTGGATAAAATACACGCATTGACGACAGGTAAAAAGCAGGAATTAGTTGTGGTCCTAGAGGATTTCGACGGAAATGAACGAATTGAGTTGTATGATAGTTTTGCCATCGGCAACGAGGATCAACAATATGTCCTACACACTCTGGGAAAAGCAAGTGGAAATGCTGGTGATTCACTCTCAAGACATCTTAACATGAAATTCACCACCTACGATCGAGATAATGATAAGGCAGTAAATAGAAACTGTGCCAAACAATGGACTGGTGCCTGGTGGTACGAGCATTGTTACGACAGGTATGGTGAAATGTTAATTGTATTCTAAAGTTTCGTCTATTAATTTTAATTCTTACAGCAACTTGGCCGGGAAGTATAATGCTAGCGTTCCGGGTAAAGGCGTCAACTGGTTTTCTTTTAAGGGTTATGATTATTCTCTCAAGAAAGCAGTCATGATGATTCGGCCACAGAAGTGAACTCTAATACTCTGCAGTATTGAAAATGTATTTTGCGATACCTTGTTTTATATTATAATTTGCTTATTTGTTGAATATTAAAATAAGATTCTGTCTCTATGTATCTCTGTCTTCATCTGTCAATCTCTCTCTTTCTCTTTCTATGTCTATTCCGTTCTCATTATCTCTTTAACTTGCAGCTGTTGCCGAAAAAGAACAAAAAGACGAGAGCATTGACGACAATTATGAACGATCAGTCGATAGTATGGATACTCTTTTTGATACTGAAGTTATCCCAAGTAAACTTACAGATTATAACTTTCATAAGTTTATTACAAATCGGCTCGTTATATAATACAGCTATTAACAGCTCAACAAATAAATGAAAATTCATTACAGTGCTGGATTATCAAATCTTCGGTATGTTGTCTTTGTAAATGTATTTGTGAACGGTCAAGTAAGCTTGCATTTTGCCTCTTCTGCTTGTTTTAAGTCTTTAATTGAACTTAAGATTAGCTTGGACCCACACTGTCTGCTTACTTACAAAACGCACTGTATGTTGCCCGACTAGGACATACATTGGCTAACCCCACAATCACTGACTGCGACATCTATGCATTCAGTATTTGCATAAATTCCGATTCTGCCTTTTTCAGACTCAGTTGCCGCATCGGTTGCACTTTTATTGTCGCTGTGGCATTTGCAACTAGAGGTGGACACAATTACACTTAGAATGTATCTCTACCTCAAGGCGATCTTCGACAAAATATGTATATACATAATACAAAACAGTACAATTATTTGATGTCTTTAGTTTTCATAAATAATTTTGTATTTTTCCCGGTTTGAATACATCTCATTTATTTTTAATATTTATTTGTTGTTAAATATGTTTAGATACAAATTTTTTTAGTTATTTTTTAATCCTTCTATAGATTTTCTACAGGTTCGTGTTTAAGTCATGACACGTTGTCATCTCTAGCTGGTACTGAACTGAGCTGTTGTTGTGCGTTGTTTTGGGTTTTGCATTCTTTGTCAGCAACTTGCACACACAGATTATCGTTCGATGCCGTCCGGCAATATCTTGAACTCACTGTGTCGACGACACAAAGCCCGGCATAAATCCCCGACATTGTCCCGCCTCGAAAGCTGCTGTTGGCATTGTCACTTGGTCTGGCGTGGAAACAGGCGAGAATATCACAAAATTTACGAACTCTTAAAGGGAAAGAGCGAGAGAGAGTAGAGAGTAGAGAGGGGAAAGAGAGAAAAAGAGCGTTTCTAAATTAAAAATTTTGCACAACGCTAAAATCTGCGATAACAAAAAATAATCACAAGACGTGCAGCATAAAAAACTTTGAGGGCGGACATTTCGCGTGGGAAATATAATATTCGCAGTCAATTTGCTTTTATGTGTTAAGCACACTGCTACCCACAAGTATACGCACACACACACATGCTGCTTTTATTTTAATTGAGCAAAACATATTTCTAACTTGGCATATGCTTTTCTGTGTTTTTTTTTGTTATTTTTTCCTGTGTTTTTTTTGAGTGTGCAATTATTTTTTCGCTACTTTCCAGGATGAGTCCTGCAAGTCTAAATTTGCCTAGACTGGCAACTTTGTCAGCTAGGTATGTAAATATGCCTGTGTGTATTTTTAATACATTTACTTTATGCCAAAGTTACACAACAAAAACACAGCACAAAACACCAAAAAAAATTTCATTGTGCCCTTATCAACAAACACATCAAGAGTGTTTTGCTCGATGGCACTTTGGGGAGCAACTCTGTGTGTGTGATTGTGTGTGTGAGGGTATGTGTGTGTGTGACAGTGACTAATAAAAGCACTCGAATGGCCATCGACCGTCCCTGATTCCCTTCTACAGCCCTCCAACCCTAAAAGCAATATAATAGTCAAGCGGCAACGTGTAATATGCATACAATATTTTCATTTTGCCGCTTTATTTTTTCACAGTTTTTATTTGTTACTGCAAAAACAGAAACAAAAACAAGTAAAAGCGAAACAACTTCAAGATACCCTGTGAACAGCTGTAAAAATATATTTAAGCTTATATCTGGTATATATGTCTAAAAACTTTTTTTTGTTAAATTCCATTTTAATTTCATTAATTCTCTTTATAAATTTTTTTTTTTACCTGGATCATAGTTTTGATTTGAAATTTTAAATATTCAAAATTTTAAATCTCAAGTTTTTACTTTAAATCAACACTTTATACCGTAATTAGTATAAAACATTTTTTACTTGATTCTAGGACCTTTCATTTTCTTGCAATAAATCGTGTCAAAATAAAGAAAAATATTGAGTTGTAAAGTTGCTAGGTCGATGGCTTGAGCAACTTTAAACTGTCATAACTTTGGCAAAACTTAACTGAATTTCGAGCAGAATGACATTTTGATCATGGTTTGGCTCCTTAATTCATTCTGTGTTAAAATTTAAATTATTTCAAACATTTTTTGTAGTTTTCTGCCCTTTGAAAAATTTTGACTTGTAAAAGTCGTCAGACCTATTAGTAAGATATATTTTTAAAGACTTTAAACATACAATACTTTGGGAAAGCTCAACCGATTTTAATGCGGAATGACTTTTTGTTCATAATTTCGCCTATAAACGTATTTGACATTCCAGCATTATTCCTTTTTGTTTAAAAATTTGTTACGGAATATAAACCAATTAATATTATGTTATATTTTTGAAAATTCAAATTTAATTTTTTGTACAACAACTTAAGTGCCCTACGAAGATATCTATTTTAGTATGTTACATTATTTTCTTCAAAGTAATGTTCCTCATTTCAACTCGTTTTTAAGGGGTATACGAACAACAAATATCGCAACGTTGTTATCTTATTTTCTCGACGCTCGCTAGGTCGGTCGTCCATACAAGCAAACATCCTATATAGCCGCTGGCAGGCACACACACACATATATCTATATACATACAATTCAACATACTGACAGCAAATAAACTGCTCATAAAGCAAAAAAAAAAAAAAATTGGTAAAAACAACAACAGCAAAGGCGTAAGACACTAGTTGTGGTAGGAGAGATATAAAACATATAGAAAGAGACTATAAAGGAGACAATGAGCTGGAGGAGGGGGCAGAAACAGGATTGCATGCGACTTAATCTCCATCTAAACGCAATGGAGTCGTAATAACAACAGAAAACAAATAAAAACACACACACACATACACACACATACAATCATATGCACACAAATATAGCCACACACTCATAGTTTACGTTTTGCCACTTCATTTTCTATGGTTGGCTTTTTTTTATATTTTTTTTCAAGTTTACTTTTCGACTCATCTTTGTCTTGCTTGTTGTTTTTCTTGTGGTAGCTGTTGTTGTTGTTTCTTGAAACGGAAACGTCGAAAAAATTGTCATTTTGTATGTGCTTTTTTTTGTGAACCAACAGACGTAGTGACTGCCCAACTGAATGTCTGTCGGGTTGCTCTACGAATGGCACTCCAGTGGCATATGTGTACATATAATAACGTATCTAAGCCAGGGTAGATTTCAAAGTCACTGGCTTCAGTAAAAATACACACACTCAGAAAGACCAAACTGTTTTTCACCTTAAGAAAATTCTTTTATTTTTAAGTTATGAAGACTATAACCAATATATATTTAATTTTCAAATATCGTAGCTATTTTTAAGCAAAGGCGAATTTCTAAAACGAAAGCAATACTTTCTTTTAGTTCAATTTTTTGAGTCAAATCATATTTTGTCAGCTGATAACTGACCATGTGTTATAAAGTACACTACCATTTTTTTTTCTAATATTCTTATTTTCGCAAAGTATTCTTTGAAAAGAAGATTTTTTTAGATGAATGTTTAAAAAATTTGCGTTTTCCGACTCATCAAACCACTCTCGCATGTGATTGTATGTGTGTGTGTTTTGTTGCTTTGCTGCTGATTAGCCCACTTGGGTGCCATTGGTGAGCTTCATTTGCTCCATGGCCACAAGGCCACGCGGCCACAACTGCGTCCTGTTCCATGTCCTTCAATGGCTGGGACTACGATTAAATATGTACATAGTACACAGACATACTTGCATATATGTATCTGCACTTATATATCGGTACGTATGTGTACTTTTCTTTTTTTTATTGCTCATTCGCCCTGTGACACCGCATCACCGCAAATATGAGAGTATTGGGAAGAACAAAGAACTTAATATACTGGACATTTATTTTTCCCTACCTTGCAATGACAGTGTATGTTTAGCTGAAGACATATAGACCTCTCAATATGTTTATAGGTTTTAGATGATACAGGAGAAAGACAATTTTTCAATTGAAAAATTTAACTTTTCACTAAATTTAAAAAATGTTTATGTACGACACTCTGAATTTTTCGCGAAAAATGTAAAGTTTACGATCTATCTGTTAAAAAACATGCAACAAGGATCCAAAATTCTTAATATAATAATTGTAAAGCAGAAATTTTGTTTAATTATGATAAACATTTTTTTTTAAATTTTATTGGTCTATAAAAAAGTTGTTGCCTTATTTTGGTTTTTTAGTTTGGCAGCAGTGAATAGGCAAGTCGGTGTATACCAAGTAATTCTTAAATTGTACTTGATAAGTCAAAGTACTGTCAGACAAACTTGATCACGGTCACTGTCTACCCACCCTATCGAATGGTCAGTTGACTTCCTGGTCATGCGCTTCTCTGGCCAACTCTAATTTGTCCATTACCTTCGTTGATTAGCTCGTAAAATGTGTTTGTTAGTGCAGTATATTTGAGTGCCAGCAAAAAGGGACACTTTTCAGGTCATTTAATTCAAAAGTCATATGCTGGGACGTAATTGAATCCCAAATCGGCATGGGGAAGAAGAAACAGTGAATGTTGCTCGGACAACTTGAGCCCATGAGCAGCTCTGCATAATTTAATTAAAATATGAGGCTGTCAGCCCAAGGAGAAATCAAGTTTCATTATGACCCACACAAATGTTTTAATGTTTTCCTGTGGTTGACCCAACAGCAGCTGTAAATTTAATAAATGAATGTGCCTAGTGCTGTTAGATACCCTGTTTTAGAAAGATTTGAAAGATTCAAACTGAAAATGAGTAACATTCCAGGCTAATACAGTAGTTATGTTTCTGTTGAAAATATATATATATATGTAAATGTATTTTTTTATAAGCAGTATTACAGCGACCCAAACAAAATGTGAGTCTGAAGAAAAAATGTGGAGAAATAATTGCCATAAAGTAGTTTATTGTAAATTTACATTTAATATTAAAGACCGAGTAAAAGAGAGAAAAACGGGTTAGTTTTCAGTAAGACGAAAGTTGAGGAGTCACGCAGCTGTCGTTGCTACTGCTGTTTCTACCTAAATGAGAGTTTAAGCACTTAATATTCCACACTTCGGGTGCACACTGATGCTGTGCGTTGGGAACCACAAAAATCAAGGCAAGAGGCAATATGAGGCTGTGGTTGTGCACATCTTCAACCCAAAACAGTATGAGGACCCGGACGATTTGTGTCCTTGTTGACGTAGAGCGTTTTAATTGTGACTCACTTGTTTCAAATATTTTAACATTTAAATTTTAATTTAAGAGATATAAAAGATAGAATTCTGATTCAAATCATTCTTATTAGAATAATGTTCTGCAAATAACTTTGTTCTGCAAATAACTTTCTGTTAAGGACATATTAATTAATTAACTTAAATAAATAAATTTATAATTTTCACCACAATAACTTGTAAAAAATTTCGATAATGGAACGCCGAATTATTTCTTTAAGCCCTATTACTACTCAATAAATATAACTATTTTGGGATATGGTATATTTTTAAATACTTGAGACTTTGGAACGTTTAACGATTGATAATTAAGCTGAGCATATATCAAAGCGGGAGTTAATTGAACTCTGGGTTATTCAACTTAAATCTTTGAGGATGTAGATACGAGAACAAAGACACATACATTTACACAAAGTGTAAACTATATGTGAATTCGATAATCGTTATAAAATGTACTTGTTTGCATTAACTCAGTCAGTCTTCTTAAGAATTCAGAGAAATTCAGTCGCAAAATGTTGAAAAAAGTAATTTTTATAATTTGTGTAGTCAATTTATTGGTTGCATATTCAAGTGCAACTTTTATTCCTGAACGCAATGAAACAAGTATATTTCATTTAATTAATTCCCAAATAACTGAGATGAGGTAAGATTGTTCAGTGTTCTAGTGACTAAAGCAAACCTCAAATGCCCACACACAGTGAAAACAACAATAAATGATTTTTTAGAGCGGAGCAGAAACAATACATTAACCAAATTGATGAACTATTCAAGACAGTGGATCTTCCTGCACTTAAAACGGAACAGGAACGACAAGGAAAATTATTAGGTGATCTTCATAAACAATTTGAAAATCTATCTCTCAGAACTGAGCAGGAACGACAGGGAAAATTGTTAGAAGAACTTGTTCAGAAATTGGATAAACACAATTCACGGTTCAACACACACAATTGTGCCGAAGCCAAGTTAAGTGGGATCTACGAAACATTCAACTCCAAATTTAGTGTTCAACCCTTTAAAGTGGTCTGCGATGCAGAGACTCAAGGAGGAGAATGGACGATTATCCTGAGGCGGTTGGATGGAAGTGTCGACTTCTATCGTAACTGGGCTGCATATAAAGAGGGATTCGGAGATTTGAATGGCGAGTTCTTTTTAGGATTGGATAAAATACACGCATTGACGGCAGATATGAATCAGGAACTACTTGTCGTCCTCGAGGATTTTGAGGGAAATGAAAGATTAGAGTTGTATAAAACTTTTGCAATCGGCAACGAGGATGAACAATATGTCCTACACACTCTGGGAAGAGCAAGTGGAAATGCTGGTGATTCACTTAGAAAACATCTTGGCATGAAATTTACTACCTATGATCGAGATAATGATATTTGGAATGAGGGTAACTGCGCCATATTCGTTACTGGTGCCTGGTGGTACGCTGGTATAATGCACGAGAGGTATAATGAAATGATAATTCGTTTTATTGAAAGTTCATTTATTAACTTGAATTCTTCTAGCAACTTGGCGGGGAAGTATAATAATAATGACTGGCGTAGGGGCGTAAATTGGGGAACTTTTAAGAATTTCGACTACTCCCTCAAAAGAGCCGTCATGATGATACGGACAAAGAAGACTCTTTAATTTGGCATATCGATTCGGCTGTGGATGCTGATCAAGAATATATATAGTATACTTTACAGGGTCGGGGATGCCTCTTTCTCCCTGTTACATAAATTTCAACGAACACAACATACCCTTTTTTACGTAACGGGTATAAGCAATTAATATTATATAATTATATCTTTTACTTGCCGTATCTCTGTGCCTGACTTAATGCTTTTCAACTTGTTTAAATATACTATTTTCGATGCACAAAATACTTTTATTTTCTTTAGTAATTAAAAGATTTTGGAAGTGATAGTTTTAAAAATAATCTATGTATTAAAGATAGCTTTTATAAAATTATGTGAAATATATTTTTTATACAATACAACTTTTCAATGTATTACGTCGATTTTGAAACAAAGTTGATTTTTCAAATGTGGGTAATATTTTTTTCCCAGTGCAGTGTAGAGGGTAGCATAAAAGATACGCTAATTAGTTGCTGAAACGCATTGTTGCAATGCCTAAAGACTCGAGTGAAGAGGCGTCTCCAATGGTGTCTCTACGGTGTCGCCCACTGTCATTGGTTTATGGTGACCATTATTAATTGCTTGCCTGAAGAGAGTTGCCATTTTTGGCCAACGTCGTTGTCAGAAAGTACAGCCAACACAGACAACACCAGCTATTGACAACGTCTGTTGGCTTTTCATTTTTGCAGCCACGAATGAATAAAGCATGAAAAAAATGGTATTGAAGGCAAGTGACGGTTACGGCACATGGCCAAACAAGCTGATAAAGTTAAGTGCAGTCCTGTCAATGTTTCTGTGTATATTTGTGTGTGTGTGTGTGTGTGTGTGTGTGTGTGTGTGTGTGACGGGCACAAGCGACAAAGCACACGATTAAATTACAAAATGTCAATAACGATAACGAATGAAATTGATTGAAACGAGCAGCGACCACAATGGCCCAGCCTTTTACCCTCTCACTCTTTCTACCACTAACACTGCGCTATCTCTTCCTGTCTCTTTTCTTTTCTCCTCTCTCTTCTTTCTCCGCTCCAGTTTCACCCCTTTGCTCTGCTGACCATGTCTCCATTGACGGGCGTCGTGTGATAAATTATGTGTGTGGTTCTCTGCCATTGTGTGGTTTCTTTCGCATGAGTGTGAGTCAGTGTGTATGAATGAATGAGTGTATGAGTGTTTCCAACTGCGTATGAGGCTGTGTGTGTGCGTGTGTGTGTGTGTGTGACACCTTTCACAGATAGATCGCCACACAATGGCATGTCAATTAAAACGCATGATGTTGAAATCATTCGCAATTAATTCATAATTAAAACGCGACACATTATCAAAAGTGTGCAATGCCCATTTACATAAATAGCGAATGAATATTCATGAATCATGAGTGTAGAGTGTAAGGCCCACTGCGAACAGACACCCAGACAAACTGCCTGAATTCTGGCCCTGTCATTCTGTCAACGTTGCCAATCCGAATCGAATCCAATTGAGCCGAGTTGAACGGAGTTTTGGCAAGCAGTGTTGCCTTTTTAGCTATTTTATAGCTAAACTTTGTTTTTAATTATGTGTAACTCTCCCGCCTGTATTTGGAGGCTTTTTGGTTTTATAGTTGCGAAAGCTATACAATTTTATTCTTTTATTCTTTAAAAAAATATTGACGACTTTTTACATTAAATTTCCTTTAGAACATCAATACAAAATAAATGATATCTACATTTTTTTAGTAAAGGAAATAAACTAGAGGTTATTGAATTAATCTGAATGTATGAAGCATCTACTGACATTATGTATACGTATCTTCATTGTATGAAGAACATTTTTTTAACTCACTCTCCAAAAAATTTTTATTTTATATAAGAAAAACACTTGCTGAAAAGTTTCTGAAAATGAAAAAAAGAGAAACTTATGCGCTACCAAGCTAAGTTTTGACTGAGCCATGTAGAGTCCGAATGGTAAAGCGTAGAAGGCTAAAATTTAGACACAACGTAGCTGAGACGGTATTCGATAAATTCGAAAGCAAGCTTACCGAGTAAATATTTTTGAACTTTTTTTAAGCCCTGACCAACCAAATAACTATATTGTGTAGCTCCTATTGTAACGAGAGGCTGCAAATTAACCTTTAGT
The DNA here is from genome assembly GCA_035045575.1 of Drosophila falleni. Classification (NCBI taxonomy): domain Eukaryota; kingdom Metazoa; phylum Arthropoda; class Insecta; order Diptera; family Drosophilidae; genus Drosophila; species Drosophila falleni. The sequence goes on from JAWNOV010000142.1 coordinate 4,582,922, forward strand.
ATTCAAAACATTTTTGGTTCGTAAGATATCTTAACCAAACACGCAGATTTTATATTTACATCCTGATGAAATTTTTCAAAAACGCGAATTTTTATTACACTTAACTCCTATAGGAACTCTTGGATTGAAATTTTAAACAAATTGTCATACTTTTTTTTAATTTAGCATGCAAAATTTTTGAGGGAACGAATCATTAGACATTTTAAAAAGGTAGTGTTCAAGGAATATTTGTCGCGATGTTGTTCATAACTTGCAACTTTGCCACACACACCTCAAGCTGCCATTTTGTCATTTGACATGCAAAGCTCGTTTGTTGTTTGTCTGTTTGTTTGTTTGTTTGGGCTTCTGAACCGCACTTTGTCGAATGCCCAGCAGCAATATTTTCGGGTATGCAACATACAAATTTTTATTTTGCGGTCAACTCTGTGCAACTACCTCATTCAACCCCCTAGGCCCTGGAGCTGGTAACAGTGAAATGCACTTAAAAGCATTTAGTTGTAGCGACAAAATTTGCAACATTGAAATGTGGTTGGTGGTTTGAGGCTTTGTTGGCCAGCTGTTGGCCTCTTGCAGTTGCTACCCCTCCCTTTCCCCTTTCCCCATTTACCTCTGCTGCCACCTCCCTAGACTATTTGGCCATTGCAGCAGCCCTTTGAAATTAATGTGCGTGCATAAACAAGCAGCATGAAAGGAATGGAGGGTTTTTTGGGAGGGGGAGAGGAAGGAGGGAGACGGAGGTCTTAAGTTTTGCAACATGGCCCGTTATATTAAACGAAGTTGTGCCCCGTCTTGAAACCAGTAAACAGTACCCAAAGGGAACATAGGGAATTTGGTTCGTGACAATGCTTGTTAGTTCATATGAAAGCCAAGATCTCTCAGATTTTAAGAGCTAGAGCAACCAAATTTTGTGACATTACTTATAAATTGTGTACGCAGATCAAGTATATTTTTATTATTTTGCCAAGCGCTCTTTGTCACTCAGAATGAAAATTGTAGAATAACAAGTGCAGTTTATAAGCTATTGAAAATTATATCTTGATCATTTTAAAAACTGAAAAGATAATTGACAAAAGGGTTATAAATATTTTAAATTTAATGTTAATTGAATTTTTCTTATATTCAATATTTGTTTAACTCTTAAAATTAAATGATGTTGTGCATTTTTTTTACAAAATCAAAATTGTTATATTGCGATAGAAATGAATATTGTAAAAATTTTAATAAATTTTTTAAAATTACTTTTTGACTACTGGGCATTTAACAGTCGAGCAGACCAACCTTAACGGTTTTACTTGTAATTTCTGTTGCTGTCCCTGTCGTTGTCTCTGTCTCTGTCACTGTCATTTCGGTTATGGTCCTGGTCTAGTGTCGTTTGCTGTTCTACCTAAATTAGCGCCATAAAGTATGCAACAAGCTTTTGCCAGCGCTTTTAATTTGTTTTCTCGCAGTGCCATCAAATATTCATTTGAGCTCCAAGACTGAGGGCCTATCAAAGTTCAAGATGGCAACCTATACACACACATTTTACTCTCCGTTTTTCTCCGTCCCCCTTCTTCCTTTCCTCCTCAATTTCTCTAACTGGCCGTCGGGCAAAAGTTTCAGCTAATTTGCGTGCGGCAACTAAAACATTTTCCTTGTAGGCTGCTGTAGATTGAGGCGGGAACACGCCCCCTTTTCCTTCTTCCCCCTGCCTTTGGGTTTTTGTGAGGATGGAAAATTCCCCGCTTTGTTTAAAACTAAATTCCCATTCAACTGTCATTTGTGGCGCAATGGCGGTGACATTCATTAGAGCCCTGACTTTTCAGTGAGGCGCTTTTAAAATTACAGTGGCGGCATAAATTATGCGAGCATCCCTGATAGCCCCCCAAAAAACTTTGACAGCATTTGAATGTTAATTCCTAGTGTTTGTTTTTGTTGCTCGTAAGTAAACTGACTTTGACTCTGACTGACTGACTGACTGACACGTAATTAAAAGTGCGTTATGAAATTTGAAAACCTTGTGTCACAAAAACTTGCAAGCATTGTGCTGACAGTGTGTCAGAAGAATATTTTCCAGCACGGCGATGCTGTTCGATGATCTTGATTGGCCTCTTGGTCTCCCAAATCAACTTGAGGCTCATAAAATAAAATAAACGGAAACCAAATTCACTATCAAATTCAATTTGGCAATTTGTCTTTGGACTTTATCTCTCTTCACATCCTACCACTCTTCCATTTCTCGTTTCTCGTTACTCGTTTCTTTTCTTTTATTATGCAAAGGGAGCAGCAAACTGTTTATGTTGCTTGCCACCATAAAAAGTGGTCTCTGAACCAGAGTCAAAGGCGTAGTCAGAATCGAAGTACGGAGGAATAAATAAATTTGAACTTACACTTGCAAATTATTTAAATGATTTTGTTTAATTCTGCTCTGACAAGAAAATCAATTAGGTAGTTTTCTACTTCGTATTTATAATAACAACAAATTAATTAAATAAAAATATGCTTGCATTTTTAGCTTTCGTGAATTTTTCTTTAGTTACGTTATTAAATTTATTTTTATGGAAGAAAATGTTCAATATTTTTCCAAAGGTATTTCTGCATTTTTTTAAGGTGGATCGCTTCCCCTATACGGCTACGCCTCTGTCGGGAGAGTGGGCGTGTGCGTGGGCGGCCGGAGTCAGGCTGAAGCTGGTGAAAATCACATTTTGTTTGTAAATCAGCAATTTACGCCGGAAAAACCAAACGATGTCGCTTCATCGCAACGACTATGCACACACTTTTAAACGCTCAATAAGATTGGAAAATTGATGGCGGTGACGCTCAATGGTTTTGGCTGACAGTCAGTCGAGCTGTGAACTACCCGTTCACTTTCAGTTACAACCTCCATCTCCATCTCCAACTCCAACTCAATTTCTTTGCGTCGGCTCGCCTCGTTGGTAAATCCCTCATTTTCAGTGAAAATAAAAATTGCCCCAGCGTAACGCAAAATAAACACATTTAAGTTGCAAATTGAATTTTGCATAATCCCAGCACTGGAGCTGCTTTTGCTTATGTTGCTGGGCTGCCTCTTAGTACCTCTGTCCCTTTGTCCCTCTGTCCCTCTGTCACTCAGTCCCTTTCCTGCGCCTTCTCCGAGTGTCCGTCAGTTCAGCTGACGCGCTTGCGAGTACTCTCTTTATATATATATTTTTTTATTCCGCATCGTGAAAATGGTCGCGCATGAGACGGAATTTCTGATTAGTTGCCATGGATCCAAACACCCGCACAGATCTCTCTATCCACATTTTCAATCTCTCACTCTGCTCTCTTTCTCTCTTTCTCCCTTTCGTACTCCTCCGCTTGCTTACTTGGCTTTGACTTTAGCGGAATTCTATTTATTTTCAAAATTTTCTTTTGGGACAAATTTCGCACTCACACATGCACACACACACACACCCCTTCAAATGCCGCCACACACACATGAGTGTATATGTAAATAACCAAACACACACAGACACTGACAGCCGTGTGATCCTGGGGATTTACAAAGTAGCCGCGTAATTGAATTTACTTTATACTTTGCTGATTAGAAAAAAAAAAATACGTTGATTGGATTTTGTCAGTTTGTTTTTTTTTTTGCATTTTATTTTGGGCTGCATACATCAGACATCTTTTAGGTGAGTGCTCTCTTAAGAGACTACTCATAGCCAGAGCTGTAAATAGTGATTACATTTTGTTATCAGCACCTCTCATCAAATATAAACCAACATTTTATTTGCTGTAGAATTTTTTCACTACGTGACTATTATTTGATATCAAGTATTTTTATCCTTTTGAATGTGTTAATTTTATTTTAATTATTCTTACATTTTTTGTAGCATATCCATAAAAGCTTATTAAAACAGTTTTCAGCTTTAAGTTAAACGTTAATTATTTAGATTTAGAATATAAACTATTACTAATATTTTAATCTGCCACATGAAAAATCTCTTTGCGAGGTAAAAGTCTCGTGACGAAAATCATTTCATAACACAAAAATCCTGTTATCCAATTTTGTGACGAACAATTTTAAATTAAGTAAATAAATAATTAAAAAGAATTTTGGTATTCGGCACATTTCGCCAAAAACTTCTTATATGCTAGAGTCGCAGAATCTTCTACAGGATTGATAAATGGAGAATCTTCTTAAGAAACGGAGGCTAGAACTGGATCGTCTGATTCTACTATCGGCCCATCGGAATTAAGAGCATTATCGAAAATTTAAAATACAATTACAGACATATTTATTTATTACTTAAGTCTTGAGTGTGTAATCTTAAGTGTGGCCTGAAGAATTTTTTTTTAAAGTGCATCCCAATTTTTAATTCATTTTACATACTCCTAACTCCTCTAAGTAATTTGTATTCTTACTTGTATATTCTACTAAAATAAATGGAAATATAATTATCAGCCCATACATTTTTTTTTATTTTCGGTTGGTTTACATTTCGGAAACATCCCTTTTGTATATTTAAAACAAATATGTCTTCACATCTCTTAACCTTCAAATATTAAGAGGGATATCTGACGTCCACCATATATGCATTTATTAAATTATAGACCAATTATCATTATCAGACATGAGATCATTTTAATGAGGTGCGCATCAATTGAACCTAATCTAATCATAAGTTATCAAAGTTAAATCGTGTAAAAAATGAATTGGATTTATATACACACACAACTTATGAGTAATGTCACTTCCACAAGTTGTGTCTTTTAACCCAACCTACCTATATTGCATCTGATCATATAAAACAAAAGTCGGTACTTCTTATGTTAATAAATTTATAATTATAATAAACAGAACAAATTAAATGCACAAATTGGGGAGCGGCTTTATAGATAATAAAGAACGAATTATAATTTTTAATTGTATGCACTTCTGATTTAGAACATTATTTACCTATGACTGGGTTATTTATTGGGTATATATTGCAGGAGAATGTGCATATGAGCAACGGCTATCCAAAAAATCCAACAGTTCATTGGCGACACTCGAGGCAACCGGATAGCAAAAATTATTAAGAACTTTAGACCATATTTCAGAATGCAGGTGCATGAAAGGTGCATTTTTATAGCCGCGATTATCGCAATCATTCTGGAAATCTCATTAGTTGCAAGTCTAGGTAAGTGTTTATGAAACTAAAAATTATCAGCTCATAAATAATACTTATATATATATTTTTTTAAATTTAATTACAGAGTGCAGCACGGGATCTGGCATTGTTTCCTGCGCAGATGGCGTTACGGATTGTTTTTTTAAAAGAGGTAAATTCGTTTAGAGTCCAAAAAAAATTTAAAAAAAAAAAATTATTATTAAAATTTGTTATCTGTAGTCCATTCCAAGAAATTTTCAGCAAAAAACCACAGTTCTTAAATCAATTCCAAGCAATATCAAAATCAATATTTTGTTGTTGATATTATTTTTATTTAGTAGTTCGATTTATTTTATTTACTAACATACTTACATACTAACTGTACCTTTTTGACTAGTTTCTATTTATTTAGTTATCTTAAATATTAATTTATTATTATTTTAAATTTAATTATTTTGATTTCCAGCGTCTGATTTCACGGTGACTCGGGGATGTGCTGATGATAAATGTGTACTGCCAGACTGTGTGAAGTGTAGTGGGAACAAATGCAACTCTGTCCTGATGTGCAGAGAATGCGAAGATTCGGATCCGAAGTGCTTCAAACCGTGTGCAGCGGATGAGTTCTGTCGAACCGAACTTACTACAGATGGAAAAGTGAAACGTGGATGCGGCGTTTCTTGTGGCACTGAGCAAACCAATTGCGAAACTTGCAAAACGGACAATTGTAATAAGGACATATATCCAGCAGACCGACTATTGTGCCACCAGTGCTCGGGTGCTACGTGCAACAATGTGAATGATAATAATGCAAAACCCTGTGAAGTCTACAATACGGATCAGAAATGTTACACATTCGGAACTGATGATAAGACCATGGAACGTGGTTGCACAACGGATGCTAATGCCAAGTGCTTGTTGTCTTCCTCTAAAGCCAATTGTGCATTTTGTGTTGGAAATGGATGCAATAATCGGACATTTGAGGGGATCCTGGGCAGTTGCATCAAATGCAGCGATGCTGACACTTGCCCCCAAAGTCAGCAGGCGGAGAAGGCCAAAGACTGTACTGCCAAATACACACAGACTGAAGACGGTTGCTACTACCAACTGAATGCCAATGGAATTGTGAGTCGCGGTTGCATCAATGAACTGAAAGACACAAAGTGCCTTGCAGAAAATAACTGTGTAGAGTGCAAAGGAAAGGCTTGCAACTTATTAGCTACCACCTTCTCCTGCCTCAACTGTCGCAGTGACAACAATTCCTCCTGTCGTCAGGCAGAGGTTGAATCCACCAAATGCAATATCACATCCCTTAGTGATCTAGCATCAATGCAATGCTACAGTGCCGAGTGGGGTAAGTAATTAAATTGAATTCTGTGAATAATACCATAATAACATTCCCTTCTCTATAGACGGTGTTGTCACTCGCGGCTGCCTCAACGATCTGGCATCCCCGATGAATAAGAAGTGTCAAAACACTGCCGATGATAGTTGTACAATCTGCAACGAACCCAATTGCAACATTCGCAAGTACAATGGAGCTGGAAACTTGCAACACATGGAATTGGGTCTACTGGGACTGATATTCCTGGTCAGACATGCTTTGTAAAAAATTCAAATTAATCTTAAAAGTACTTAAAAGTACTCTAATATATATATTGAAATATTTAACGGGTATTTTACGGTCGGAATCTTGACTATAGCCTTTCCGACTTGTTTTATATAGATATGTATAATATGTAAATATATATTTTTTGTCTATTGATGGATAAAATAACGATAGTAAATTGAAGGTGTGATTAGAATTGATTGCAAAACATGTCACACTGTCAATTTATTATCGTTATTTTATCCATCAATAGACAAAAAATATATATTTACATATTATACATATCTATATAAAACAAGTCGGAAAGGCTATAGTCAAGATTCCGACCGTTGAATACCCGTTAAATATTTCAATATATATTCTACAAATTACTATATAATAAAAACTACTGCATAATTTTGGGTGCTTTATTACCATAATTTTTGAAAACTTTAGTTAGCTATTATTGTCATTCTACTTGACAAATCTAGCTGCGGTTAAGTGAGATAATAGAAAATATAATAGATAACGTTAAGTACCATTAAAATTTATTATATTCAAAGCCGTGGGTTTCGTGAACTTACGCGATTTGCGGTGGCAGAAGGGGGTGTTTAAAGTATTTAAAACAATCTTGATCTGCGTGTAGGCTATAGAAATCAGTGTCTTATGAAATAATGAAATAAAGGCCAATTATCACCATAAGACATTAAATCATTTTAATGGAGTGCGCATCAATTGAACCTTATCTAATCATAAGTTATAAATGTAAGCTCGTGCGAATGATAAATCAGATTTACATACATACACAACCTATGAGTAATATAATTTCCTTCCTACCTATATTGCATCTGTTTATATAAAACAAAAGTCAGTTTATATATTTATAATTACAATCAACACAACAAACAAAATGCACATAATAATAAGGAACGAACTCCAATCTTTCATTGTATGCACATAATAAGTTATCTAAATATTTAGTTGTAATTTTTAACTCTATCAAATTTCAAGTTTCGAATTTAAATGTAATGAAAATAAACACTTCTGATAGAGTGCACAAAAGAGACAAGTTAATTGCTCTGCATTTGCGAACTGACCTCAAATTAGAATTGAATTCAAAATTGGTAGTCAAAATGATTCGCTGGATGATTACAAATGCAATATCATGAATACATGTGTATTCATTTACGGTTATCAAGCCACAGGTCACAGTGAACACTCAAAATGTAAAACCTGAAAATCTGTCGTGCCATAATTAAAAATCAAATGCAAATGCAAAAAAAAAAAAAAAAAAACATCTGTGACCAAATTGAACAAAAATTATGCTAGTTGACAATGTTGTTGCTTATGTTGTGCTTGTTATTGTTTTTGTTGTGTGCGTTGTCTGCGTTGTTTGTTGTTTGTTTGTGGCCAGCGAATGTTTTTCAATTATTACGACAAATGCAACGAAATATTGTGAATAATAACAACCGCAGCTCGATGAGGCTTGACTTGATTCCTGTGTGTCTCTGTGTGTGTGTGGTGTGTGTGGTGTGTGTGAAGTTGTGCGCATAATTAAACTAACAAACAGGGCAATTATTGAATGATGTTGGTCTGCTTTTGATGAGCACTTGCCTAATGATAATTAGTGCCAAATTTTAACTCTGTGTATGGTAATACAGAGGGTTTCTTGTGTGTGTGAATAGAGAAATGTGCTTTATAGGTATCTCCGACTTTAAAAATGATTTATACTATCGATTGCTTATATTATTTCTGCAGAAGTAAAAAATAAGTCAAATTATGATAAGATTTACAATAAAATTAGCTAAGTCAAATTAAGGTGTGGAAAAAATTGACAGGGATGGCCAGAAAAATAATTTTTTAAATTTGGATGCAGAATCAAATTAGAGTCAAAATAATGCAAAATGTTTCCTTCCGCAAAAACGGACACATTTTAACAAAGTTATAACATTTTGAAGTAAGTATCTAGAGTCTAGGTCAGATTTCGGCACGTTAAAAATTAACAGTAAAGACAAAAAATAAAGTACATTTTCCAAATTTGATGCAGAATAAAATTAGAGGTTAAACAATAAATAACTTGACTTTACGCAATGAAATCGGTTTAATTTTGACAAAGTTATGTCAGTTTGAAGTTTAAGATAAAGTTTAAAGGGTCCAGGTCAGGTTTAGGTACTGACAAATTTGACAGTAATGGCTAAAAAATTAATTTCTCCAATTTTGATGCAGAATCAAAAAATAAGTCAAATAATAATTAAAATGACATTCCACAAGAAATTCGGTTGAGTTTTGACAAAGTTATGGCTGTTTTAGGATTTTGTGTTTATTATAGAATAGGTACAGGGTCTCTGACAGTCGAACTCGTTCGACTGAAGTCCATACAGTTCGTTTCTGTTTGCGTTTTTGTGGCATTTTAATTAATAAATGCAGCTGCTTTTGTAGGCTGGGAATGCAACGTTTGCAATGTGGTGAAAATAAGCGACCAAAACCATTTGCGATATTAGATGCGATTCAGCTTTATCAATAGACGCTTAATTAACTGACCTGCAGTCATATAGGGACTCCCTCTATCAGATTTATTCTCCCAGCCTCTCTTTAGTATGCGTGAAAAGTTTTTACATCTTTGATGAGTTCCCTGATATACTAGTTTATGTTTAATCAATTCAAAAACACTTACAAAAGGATTCATATATGGTGTTGTTGCTGCTACAAATTTATTGTAGCATTACGTACTTCAACCCAGTTTGTCTGTAGATAGTTTGTTGATGTAGTGGTATGAGGCAACATCCTCGAAAAGCATTGAAAATCAACTTTAGCGAGTAATTGTTTCAGTATTAAGCCGCGACTGGCAGTTCAAGAAGAAGTCAAGAAAAGTTTGCCATCATATTTTTGCCCTTTTTCCTTGCCCTCCTTCCATTCAGAGACAGATAGCTCTAGTTTCTGTAGCATTCTCAGTAGATACTCGTACTTCTTTAAGTGCTCTCAAGTCGACTTATTTTCAGCGCTTTTATTAAAAACGACTGTGAAAATACTCGTAATAAACAAAGAAAACACATAAAATTTGCTCTTCTCGTTATGTGCGGCTTTGTTTAACTTTAGTATTTTTGTTTTTTATACCCGTTAGCTCTAGACTACAAGGGTATATTATATTCGTTGCAAAATATGTAAGAGGAAGAAAAAAAAGCAGTTTTATTTCAGTGATTATATAGAGCTTAAGACTTCAAATTAACACAGTTACAAGTTAAACAAACATGTATTATCCCAACTAATTTTACTGTGGCATTTTCGATCTAGAAAACACACACACAGTTTTTAAGATAGAATACACTTTTCAATGGTCAACATATTCTTGAATTATTGCCAATCACCAGACTTATTTGCATACAGATAGAATAAATATTACGTTAATTGTGCCTGTTAGAAGTTTCAAGTCAATGCGAGCGCCTAAATGTAGGCATCATATTATGACGCTGAAAATTCAGAGAAACCACGGGTATCTTAAAATCGGTAATTTAACTATAACTGTTTTACTTGTTCCATTTCGTTATTTCTGTTTATAGAAATAAATAAGTATTTTGTATTTGTTGCGAGAAAGTGGCAAATTAAAAGCATTTTCGTGCTTAAACAAAAGACCATTCAATGGGCATTCCCTTATTCGTGTGATTGCCCAAATGCGGCTTAGAGCTTGAATGCTTTCAACACATAATGGCACAAAGCTCATCCTCCTGCTCTATCTACTCCTCTGTTTCCTCCTCCTCAATCAGCACTCAGTTACTTAGCCAAGCCCTCATCATCACACAACCGACTGACCGTCGCGACAGACTACAAGATACCCATTATTTTCACAGTATTTACATACGTCTACTCGTTATATTTGCCTTCCTTTTGTGCACTTTTTCTTTTAGCTTCTCCGTGAAACACTAAACCTTTTATGACATTTCCCTTTCGTTCAAACAAATCGTTTAAAATATTCATAGAATTGCTTTAATAACGCTAAATGAGCAAGCTAGTGAGTCAGACGTGTTAGCCAAAAAAACGCCTTAGATGCCAGACCCAAAGAGGGTCCAAAGAGTGCCCAGCCCGTTGGCAAGTCGTTCAGTCAGCTATCAAATTGAGTCTATCCATTGATGGCCAAAGGGAAGGAGATGGAAATTAATGGGGATGGAAATGAGAATTGGAATGGGCGGCTCAGGTTTTGCGGCAAAAAGCAAATTTTTATTTACCAAGCAGGACAACAGTGGTTCTTTTAGACACTTTAACTTTTACTAGAATATTTGATAAAAATGTACACTTTTAATCGAGATTTATATCAAAATGTAGAATGGAAATAAATTGATTCAAGCTGTAGATATATCGAAATTTAGATATATTGAGTTTTCTCAAAAAAGTTTTTAGTCACAAAACTTATTTCTCTTGAATATTTTTACTACCTGCTTCTTATATTCATGAAAATCAATGTGTCGATGTATTTTTACAACACTTATCAAAATAGCTTAAAAATATATTAAAAAGCACCAAAAATTTTGATTAAAAAGTGTGTTTTTTTTAATATTAAAAAATATATAAAAATTATATAATTTAAAAAAATTAAAAAAAATAAAATAAACAATTTTATCTGCTCAAACAAGAATAAGTATCTAAATATACGTTTGATAATTTATAATTTAATTCACTCTAATATGAATAATGTGACCACTGTGAGGAGGAGAGAATGGAACTGAAAGAGAACCAGAAACTGGCTGAGCAGCGGCTGCGTTGACTGATTGGTGCAGACGGCAATGGAGAAGAGCAAATACGGATGACAACAACCACAGCAACCATCTCAAGATGTGGCGCCACCTCAACGCCCCAGTTGGTATGCAAATCAGTTCGGCAAATGGAAGAGAGGTGAGGAGAAGAGCGCCATGGCAACGACGACATCAACGATGACGACAGTCAAGCAGGAAGTTGATTAAATGACAAAATAAATAGAAAGTGAAGGATAATGTCAACATTCTAAGTGGTTTTCTTTTAAAAAGCTTAACTGACAATGAACCGCAGGGTAGTCGCATCGACCAACTGACTGCCCGACAGCCCGACCGATAGACCGACCGATAGACCGACCGATAGACCGACCGATAGACCGACCGACGGACGAACGAATGTCGACCGCCGACAGCGACCATGGTATTCAGTTGAATAAATTATTTTTGCGACTACCGCGGCAGGAGGAGACGGAGAGTCGATGAGTGTTGCCCAGCAGGCATCGGACTTAGTCCTCTTTCTACTTCTTACTCAGCTCCTGCTGCTATTTTTCCAGCACTGAGGTGCTGACAGGCTGACGGGAAATTGACTTTGATAGTGCATGAAATTTGATGATATCGCAGCATGCAAAAATCATTTTACGTTAACGTTACTGATTTTAATTTATGTTCCGCTGACCCTGAACGGAGCTGTCTAAAAGCGTAGGAAGAAAGCTAAAGATGAGGCTGCTTAGATGTAGGTTGTGTATGGCGAAAGTTGATGCCACAATAAGTATTAGAATAATTTTCATTTTCTCCTTTGTGCCCAAGACGAAATTATCTAAAAATTGGACTAACTAAATTGGAGAAAAAAGGAACACAAAAACTTGTAAACATGTAAGTGAGAAGTAAGAAGTTATATTGGGAAAATTATTAAAAATAAATAAATAATTTTATTTCGCTGCATTGTGTAAAAATTTCAGCCTTCCAGCTCCTACCTTTTTGCGTTATGTAGATTGCCAGTCATTTATAAAAGCTTTTTGCATATGGATTCAAATGTTCAAACAGAGTCTATAATATGGGGGAACGTAAAAACGTAATCGTAGTCAAAAGTGGGTTTTTTTGGAATAAGTATTAAAAATTTTTCCAATCCTTGTAGTCAGAATATTTTTTAAAATTTATGTATCCACTTTTTTGCTGATGGTTTTTTTATTAATGGTAATAATTTTATCAACAAAAAAACTTACAAATTCGTAAAAATCAAAATAATGTTGAAAGAAATTTTTGTACTTAGTCGATGTACGAGGCGAACATTTGATTTTTTTTTGGCAGTGTTCCTAATTGGTTTTCAAGAGCCGGGACTTGTCGCTTTGATATACTGGCCGTAACAAATGTTGGCGACACAGATGCATCATTAAACAATTGGCCAAAAGCCAGCTGGGAATCTCGACTCTCGACTCTCCACTCTCCATGCTCGGCTGATGACAGATGAGAGATGACAGAGAGAAAATCCCCAATGATGAGCACATCTGGAAAGCTTTGACCTGTGAGTTATCATCAGTTACTGATAAGAAGCATCTGTCTAGGGTCTACGCTCTTCGAGCCAGAGTCGAAGCTCTGCTTTCAGTTGTCTATCAGGTGCTTGCGTGTTTGGTACATAAAATCGGAATCAAAATGAAATCATATGTGATCATAGCACTGCTGTTAATCTGCCAGAGAAATGCACTGGCTAATGGTGAGTTGAAAATCACTTCAATCTTGATAGAATATATATGTGACTAGCATATGTTAATATTTATTTTCATTAGAAGACGTGATCAACCTGACTTCGGCACCGCCAATTGATCCCATCAACTTGAGTGCCCGCGTTTTGGTAACGCCCATTGAAAATCCTATTAAAAATCCAGTCGATTTGGCTCGCAAGCTGCTCTTCAAATTGGAGCTATATAACCTGATTGGCGAAGTGGTGCAAGCAAAATTCACAAAACATGAAGACATATATCAACTGCTCTTTGAAATGGGCAGTGCTCTCCAGGCCAAAGAAGTTGTTCAAGCCTGTAGTGATGGCTGTCCCATTGACGGCAACATGTTACATTTCTTTCAAACCAAAGACGATTTCTTTTATCAAAAGATTGAGGCTGAATACCGAACGGCGTAAAATTTCAAGCAGATAAGATTCAAAAAATGTCATGAAATTTTATTTGAAACATATGTATATATCTATAAAAAAATATCAACAGAGACGAGCGAGATGAAAACTCTCTTGTTCTTAAATCTCTTTCAATCTCTCTCAGCTGCTTTAAAATGTCTTTTTATTATATTCTCTATCAATTTCATAGAGAGAAGAGGCCGACAAATTCTACGCTCCTATGAATCTTTTTGTTTTTCTCTTTCAGTCATTCATTCTCTCATTTTATCTTTGTCAGTTGCTTTAAAATGGCTTCATAATATTGCTTATCAATGTTATAGAAAGAAAATCTTAAAGTGATCAGGTAAGAAATCTTTATTCACTTTTCTCACGCCGCCATACTTTAGTTGTTTATTAGCTCTTATCAATGACATAAAGAAATGTTGTTGAGAATAGAGTGAAATGAGATCGGAAGAGACATACTTTTTCTTTTCCCTCAATATAATTGTCTCTCTTAAACATTCTACGAAGTAATCACTCTGATGAAGATAAGACATAGCTTAATTTCTTTTCCTTTCCACTCTCTCTCTATTTCATTCTCTTAACAGATTGATGACTTCAAAAATAATTAAGCTATTATTAAAAATAATAATAATAAACAAATGGTTACAAAATTTTTTATATATTTATTTAGTATTTTTTTTTAAATTCAAAATAATTATTTGAAATACTGTACATGATATAAGCGGATTTGTGGAGCTTGAATATAATTATAATAGCGTGGCAGATGTGCAAACTTCTCGCTATTTTTGTCTTATCCACATAGAAAATCGTTAAGCGCCCCAAAAACAAATAGGATGACAGCTGGAAAGCTTGGAGAGGGGAGGTTACTGATGGAGGGGGCAAAATAGGGGAAGCGAGTTTGAGGCTTGTCAAACAAATGATAAGCTCCTGTCGCGCTTGAAGCCGCAAACTAAAGTGACACACCCAAAAGCGGTTTATGTAACTCATGTTGTTGTTGTTGGTTATGGTGGTGGTGGTGGTGGTGGGAGGTGGGAGGTGGTATATGCAGTTTGTAGCCAAGTTGTTGGCCCTGTGGGCGGCTCAAGGGCTTAAGACTAATCCGCATATGGAAAATTATATAATATGAATGAGAATGTCTATAGTTTCATATGTATGTGTGTGTGTGTGTGTGTGTGTCAGTCAGTGGATCGACTTTGGATAGAAGCGAACGAAAACTGACTCAGCAATTTTCACAGTGACACATTTTCCGCTAAGCACACACACACACACACACACACACACACAAATTAAGTCAGAAATGAACACACAGTATATGCACCTAAATACATAGATAATGAAAAGTACATCTCTTCAGAGCCTTGTCTAAAAATATTTTCACCCAAGCCAAAGCTTTAGACGGTGCTCTCAAAGGATTTTAATGAAATAATATAATTAATTTTAAATTTTTTTACTATAGCAACTAAACAAACTATTGTATTTTAAACTTATCTATTTTTTAGTTTAATGCAATTTTTTTTCAAGATTTCTTCAAGCCCAGTAAAAATGTTTGGATATATCTTTAAAATTTTTCATCACTCTTTGACTATCTAAACTTTAAATTTTTAACTAAACTTTAATTTTTAAATATTTAAATTTACATTGTTATTTGATACAATTTTTTGAAATGTATGTATGGGATTACAGCTGATAACAATTAAATGAAAAAAATAAATTCAGATTTAAGGTATTTAAAATTTATTTTGTATTTTTATTTTTCTTTTGATAAGTAAGCTGTTTGAAAGCGCATAGAAAACTTTTACAATCTCTAAAAATTATGATAAATTAAGCAGCTTTGTTCCATAATCAATTGCATAATTTGCTAGTTAATTTTTTAGTGAAACAATTCAAATCGTGTGAGTTTCAAATCTTTATTATATTCGCTAAATTACTGTAGGTGAATTTATATAAAAAAGGAGATATGGAATTTATTAGTTCAGTTAATATCTTAGCGCTATTTGTATAAATAAATATGTAAATGTACTCATGTGTGAGTGAGTGTGCACTTTAATATTTCGAGTGCAATTTATTTGCAACATGCATACGAATGTAATAACCATAAATAATAAAAGCTTATTAGTGTACATTTTAATTCGTTGCTGTTAAATGGGTGCAGGTACCATGGAAATACTGGGTTCGGGCTCGGGTTCGGGTCCAAGTACGGATCCATCACCGGAACGCTCCGGTTGTTTTGACAGACGGACAGACGGACGCAGTGAAGTGCGGAAGACGCACTTACATCAGTGCACAATTTTTACATTAACGTGAAATGTAAAGTGCTTCGTAAAAGTTAAAAAATGAGCTGGATACAGAAAACCAGATAGAGAGAAGGAGGGAAAATGTGTAAAATAACTGAAATGCATCTCTGGCTGTTCATACGCCCCGTGTGTCGTCGTGGGAAATTAAAATAAAACGCAAAACACACACACACACACACACACACACACACACACACACACACGCACACGTAGACACAGTGATAACCACAACAACAACAAATACATATGGGGAAATGCAATTTCTGACTTTTTGCGGCATGTTCAAAATGCGCAATAAAAAGCCGAAACTTTAACACTCGACAACGGCTAAAAAACCAAGTGAATTGCGGTCGAATGCATACGATTCTCTTTTTCACTTTATTTCATTTTATTTGGCTTCTTCTTTTACCTGGCAAAAAACGTGTTAAGTGCCGTTTGTGCATTTTTGCTGCTGTCAGTTGAGCGATTTGTATTTTTCTGGAATGCATTTTGTGACTTCTTCAACATGTTGAATGTTGTTGTTCACTCGACTAAAAACTGACCCAATTTAAATGAAACAACTTCTTAAATTTAATTTCTACATCTTATTATTGGCATTGCAAGATGAATAACAATAATTTTAATAAGAATAAATATAAATGAACATATTTTAGGAAATTAATTTTAAGGAAAAACAAGTCGCGCGATAGATAATATTAATAGATAACATTAAAAACTATAAAAAAAACTATTTATCTTCACACCATTTCAACGAACACTATATACCCTTATATTTATTTTTTAAGTAACTTGCTTAAAAACACAAATTATTTTTTAAATTACTATAAGTACTTAATTTTTTCAGTTAAAAAATATCATTATCAACTTTTCCTGATTATTAAAAGATGAACAAACAAACAATAATATATAATATTTACTCATATTTAGATAAATTAAAGTTCTATAAATATTTAGCTCAAAATGTTTTATTTATTGTGAAATTATTAGATGAGAATTAAATGTGTTTTAGATTAGTTGATGAAATAAATAGATGAGCAAATTATAAAATAATCGCATTAAAAACCTATGAAATGTTCATATATTGCAATTAAAGTTATATCAAACTTTAAGTAATTAACGTTTCTCTGCATCGATATCGCTAGTTCTATTCTGTCTGAGGCAGGTACAAATTTCTCGCTAGGTGTAGCATGAAATAAGTGCGCGATATATTCATAAATTATGCGCTTTTCATTGCCAATTAGAAAATCCTGATTGCCACACACACACTGGCACACACACACACAAAAAGTGAGCTTGCAGTCTATGTCGACAAAAAAGGAAAAACGCCGTGTGGCAGCCACAAGGCAACCCCAAATGAAGCCAATTAGTTGACGTAATGCTAACGACGATGCTAAGGACGAGTACAGAAATGAGTACAGAAATGGGAATGGAACTGGTAAGCGGGGCAGGGGCAGGGGAAGGGAATGGGGACGGGGAAGGGGAGAGTAGCGACGACAGTTTTTGAACTGCCTGCAAAATGAAACATTTGAAGTTGCCTTCTACTTTTCGCCCCGTTGTTGCCTCGCCTCGCTGTGTCATGGTGACTTCCACCTGGCAGCGTGAATGAGGAGCGTTCAATGGGCGTTGGCTTCGAGTGGCTAATTAATACGCCCCGTTGCACCAAAGAGTGACACAACTAGCCACCCAACTCACAGCTACCAACCTCCAACCTCCAACTTCCAACTTACAGCTCACAGTTCACAGCATCCAGCTTTCAGTCAGTCTGTAATGAGCGTTCAGAGTTAATTGGCGTGTAAGAAAAGGTAAAAGGCGAGGCCAAAAACTGTGGCAAAGGCAGCAGCAACAAAGACTCTGAGGAGTAAAAACGGGGCAGTAAATTGAACAAAATTTTATGCTTTTCAAAGACATTAATTAGAAGTAATTGCCGCTACCTAATGAGCTTGTTTGCTGTGAGAATTTTTGGGCCAAAACCTTTCAACATTTTGTATGGTTTATAGCCCATCGACGATGTCTACTGTCAATTGGTGCAACTCCGGCAATCAACTCATATTTCATGGCATGTTCGACTGTCATTAGGAGCGAAGAATCGGGCAAATTGAAACGCGAAAAACAATCAAAACTTTTACGAAATGAAAATGAGCCCAATCGCAAGGAAAACGCAACTCGTAATATCGAACGCTAAAACTTGTGCATATATCATGAGGCACACCCTCGAATTTCACCTGTACAGTCAACCCTCCAACAACAACAACAACATGCCCAACTAATGACTGCCTTTGTTTTTATGCGATTTCAATCAATGGCCCAACAACAATACCTAAAACACTGAGTAGTTGAATACCCGACCATAAGATACCTTTTATTTAATTTAAAATAAATATAATTAAGTATGAATTGCATTTATAAATTTTAATTTTCTTGGGTAATAACAAACTAATATTAAAGATTTTAGTTGAATGTTAAGATATGGTGTAAAATTTTAATTTTATTGCTTTTAAATAAACTTAAATTAACATTAACCTAAATAAAATTTTAATTTAAACTAAATACTCCAGATGAATATGAGAAATAATAATAGAGAATTTTCACAATCAAATAGAGTGTTATATCTGAAGTAATGTGGGTGCTGTGGGTTATTAACACTTTGCGGGGGCGACAGATGAGTTTATAATTTGTATGGATATAGTAACCGTTAGTTTCATTTAGTTTGGAGTCTCTAGCTCTTTTAATATTTGAGATACAGATATTTATGAAATTTTTCTGTAATAAATGCATGTCAAATTTGATTACTGCATGTCAAATTAGGTTTTGAGATATTTATACAAAGGGACAGACATCTAATCTGACAGAGACAGACACGATATACCCATTTGTTCAACGAGTAATGGGTATTGACAATGGCAACAATATTGCAACAATTTCAAGCGGCGCCGCCTCAAATGACGCGCGAAATGAAATGAAATGAAATGAAAATTTCTTACCCTTCTACAGTCGCCATCGACTCACATCGTCTATATAGATCGAGTTGAGTGTAACACTTGAATGTTGTTTGTGTTTCTGATTGTATTTTCTGGTTTTTTTGTTATTGTGCGATTTGCCATATTGAACTCTGACACGCAACACGCAAGGGGAATATCGTGAATATTCTGAATATCCTGAATATCGATGTCAAATGAAATGAAATATGCCAACTTTGATGATGTGTCATATCGCACGATTGAAATGCTACCCGATTACCGATTACCCAACACCCAAAACAGAACATAACAGAATAACAGAACGACTGCCAACATTGTTGCCATTTGATTTATTAAAACATTTCGACATTATGTCATGACTAGCAGTGGTATTTAGGAGGGTTGGGGGCAGTGAAATTATGCATTACAGCTATATGTATGTGTTCGCAACAAAAGGTATTTAGTTTCCCCTGACAACAAATCCGTTTAAATGCCATATTAAATGGACCTTCATGTATGCGTAATGTGTAGGAAGATGTTTACAATGTTCTCTCTGCATATGGCCAACGGTAAAAGCAGCTTACCATATCATAATCATCATCAACATCAGTATCATCATCGTCATCATAAGTATTTGACTCAACATCAACAGTATCGTTAGCAGTCAAAGTTGATTTCTTTCTTGCCACTAACGAGAACAAAAGTTGTAATAACAAATTGGCATCGAAGTGAACGACTTTGAAGTATCGGGAACAACAGCTCAATAGAATATCTCGACCCGTAGAAAAACCAGAAATAAAAAGAGAGCGATAGAGTGAGACCAGTGGGAGGAAACACCGTTGCCACATTTGGTATATTTGAATAAACATTTATGAATTACTTATTTATTTAATTGTTATAATTATCAATACACAGTCGAAAAAATTATTTAAATTAGAGCATGTAATTAAAAATATGATAACACAGTTAGATTCAATTTAATCTGATAAAAAAAAGTAATAAAAATAAATTTTAAAATTTCAAAATAAGTTTTTAAGTGTTCTATTTTTAAGTTTAAGTGTTCTATTCTCAATTGACGCCCTTGCTATTAGTGTACATTATACATTCCCGCCAATTTGCTATAAAAATTAATGAGCTCAAATTGATTGTGCTTATCCGATTCCTTAACAAGTCCATATTTTTTCCGTTTTTCCAGTTCCGCTCTTATAGATGTTAGTTTTAACATTTATTGCAACTACTAACTCCAATTTATTATGTTTGAATTGGTGAGTTCGATCAGAGAAAAGAATAAATTATAAATAATTAAGATTAAAATAACTTTTTTCGACTGAATTTTACTAAATGGTGACTGACTCGAAATTAGACAAGTGACCATGAATTAAATTTAAAAATGTTTTAAATCCCACATTTTTTATTTTTTTTTTTTTATGTTTTTGTGGTTTTTGAAAAAAAAAATTAAAAAGTGGGGGGGGAGGGGGAAAGGAAACACACTATAATTTCTTTTTTTTTTGTGGCCGGGAATAAATTTTGTAAAAAAATTTTTATAAATTCATATTCTTATATCAAGTTATTTTATTTAATCTGAAAATTCTTAATTGGTATGAATTTAAGATCATTTTGTACTAACTTTAAGCGCGCTTAAGGCTATATCATTTTGATTTGATCATTGTTTGGCCTCCAGATTAATTCTGGATTCAAATTTAATTCATTTAGCGAATTTCATTATTTTCAAGTGTAAAAGAAATTTGTATATTACATTTTTATTTAATTTTTTTTTTGATATTTTTGGTGCATATAATAAGTTGTTAATTCTTTAGGAAATTGGCACATTTTTTCTTAAATATTCTCATAAGGCAACCTCAGGTGACAGGTGTCAAGTGTTTTTTGCTGGAGTGCCAAAGGATAATAATGTTTTTGACTTTTTTTTTGGATTATGCAAAAATTAACATTTTATTACTTTGTATTTTTTCATATCAGCGAAGCGGCAAAATCCAAAAATGGCCGCAATTTAATTGTAATTTTCAACGTTTTGCACTTGGCCATCAAGTCTCAGTCATCTGGCCATGTTTTGGTCATTTATTTCATGCCACAAAATGCTTTGTTTGCTTTGGCGAGTAGCGACTGCTTTTGACGTGGTCGTAATTACAAATTTCGTAACATTTTTGAGCTGGTCCTGTCAAGTTGACGTTGCCGGAGGTCTTTAAATAAGTATGCCAGAAAAATGGAAGAACTGAAAATGTTTTGCATTTGATGTTCGCTTGGGGGCGATGAGAAGTCGACTACGCCTACTTGTGGGTAAAGTAAAGGCAAGGCAGCAAATAGACTGGTCCACATAAATAGCGGTTATCGTGTATGGTCTAAGCCATAAGCCATAAGCCATAACCCATAACCCATAACCCACTTCGCATCGCAATCGAGTATCCCAGTGCTCTTCAGTCCGTGCAGCACATACAAATGTGGCGCATTTATTTTAATCCTGCCGTCGGACGGAGAACGGGGCGTATTAGTAATCGGCATTGGCATTCGTATGAGTTCTGCGCCAAAAGCGCTCGAGGTGGCTTTGAATTGAGTTGGATTGGGTTGGCTCTAGGGCCAAACAAAGTTGCGGATTCATAACTCTTTCATTTGGCCATATCTGCACAATTTTTTTTTGCTTCTCATCCTGATTCTCATTGCCATTTCCAATGCCTCTTCGAGGACGTTGTCGTCGTCGTAAAAAGCGCGCTGAGATTGGCATTTGGCTGGCTTTCGTTGCCAATATTCTGGCTTTCATAATGTACCTTGCTAGAGAGAGAGGGAGAGGGAGCGTGAGAGGGAGAGAGGGAGAGAGGGAGAGTGAGAGAGGAGTAGAGAGCTCGTGGTCGGTCGTGCCTTGCCAAGGCATTCATCAAATTCAAGTCATGTTATCGTAGAAAATGAAACAAATTTTTGCAATTTGATTGCTTTTCGTGTTGATCCAGAGAAGGAGCAGGAACAGAAGCAGGAGCTCAACCAGGCAGTGGGAGGCGTGCTTCCGATAACTTGCCAATGTACTGCCCTCTCCTCTTCTTGCCTCTCCTTGCCGCTCCTCATCTCACCCCTTTCATCATGTGTGCATAATATGTTCGTCTGTGTTGTCGTCTCCGCACAGATGAAGTGACTCTGTGGCATGGCATGAACTCGAATTTTGTATTTAATATGCATGCCTATACGAGAATACAAGGATACGGGATCCTTATTCACGTTGTCCTTCGCGTTGCGATTTTTGCAGAGTTATGAACTGGCGTATGCGAAATTTTTCATATTTTTTACGTGCCTAAAAATCAAATGTGCCGCCGGATAAAGCGAATAAGGTGTGCAATACACACACACGTACACACACAGAAACACATTTCCTGCTACTCGATGAGTGTGGCAGCAGTTGTAAACACGTGTTTTCTCATTATTCCTTTTCTTCTTTTTTGTTATCTGCCCTTCATTTCAGATACAGTGCGTCAGAAAATTGTTGACACCAAAATAAAAATGCTTAGATATTTTTGTTATTTTTTAAAAATAGTCAATCTCAATAACTCTCGTTAGTTCTTTCTTTGAATGTTATCATAGTGAGCTATATTTAATAAATTTAATAATAACGTTTGATTAATGATTTTTTTTGGCATTGTTGTCAAATGATTAGATTTGAGTAATTTTATAAAATAAACTATCTACAATCTTTGTATTTAATCGAAAAAATAAAGTAATACAAGTATAACAAAATTATTGTTATAGAATTATTTTGTATCAATACAAAAATCACTTTAATGTTCCTTATGAAAAACCTTTGACAATTATGAATTTTTTTTGGCTTATTTTATGCGATTTATTTTAAATTAAAAACGGGGAAGACAACTTTAAAAACGAATATAATAAATATAGCTTTTTGTGATTATGCGATTTATTTAGACTGTACAAACAATTGCTTGGCATACTGTATGCAATTCTTGATGCATGTCATATTTTCACTTGACCTTTTTTATTTTATTCCCCATATTTTTACGCAACGTTGCCCGTTTTTACATACGGAAAAATCATGTGTTGAGGAGTAAAAGAAGCAGCAGAAGGAAAAGGAGGCTCAACACATATTATTGCCTCGAGACTGTTCCCCATGCTGAAGCTCAACTTCAGTTGCTTTTGTTGTTTATTTCAAAAGTTAATTTTGTACTTTATCATAGCAGGAATAACAACAGCAATGCGAGAAATACAACAACTGGCAGCCATCGTATGGGAAATGAAACTTTTCAGCGGAAACGGATGCTGTACACGTTGCGCCCAGCAGACAACCAGACAACCAGGCAACCAGGCAACGAGGCATCCCTGGTTGCAATCGGGCAACCTATAGACCGCCGCGTGTGAATAAAGTGAAACAAATGGAAAAAGCGCAGCCACATCCACCGCACACCGCTCACCAGTGCCGTTTGTCTGACCGCCTATCATGCAACTATGCCCCACTCCCATTACACAGCGAGAAAAAAGCCATACTAAAACAAAATTCAAATATACGCGATAATTGTTAAGTGCACGGGCACTTAACTTAGCGCTAAGTGCTTACACTGGTCTTAAAACTAAGAGATTTGGTCTAAAAAATGCGTCGAGAGCATAAAGTTCTTAAATTAAGAGAACACATCTTGATTTTAAGAACGTTTTAAATAAGACCAAGTTCTTATAATAAGAATAAATGTTCTTAAAATTAAAATCAAAAAATAAAATAAATAAAAATTATTCTTTTTATATCTATAATTATTTTATTTTTAAATTTTGGTTTATTCACATTTTACTCTGCTTTAGTAATTTTATAAATGTTGTTTTAATTTGTTACGACGAGTGGGATTCGAACCGCCGCCCACTGCTTTACGACTGTAACGGCCTCTTTAATTCATTTGATTTGATTTGAAATAGTACCTATTTATACTTTCCTAACAATTAAGATTTTTATTCTTATATTAAGAGTTTAAGAATTTGTAAAATTGCAATAATCTTTGTTTTAGTAATTTGGTCTTAAGATAATCTTATTTCAAGAACAAAATAGATAAGATGAATGTTCTTGACTTTAGAAGTTGGTCTTTTTTTCTGTGTACCGTAGCCGTCAGATCGGTTCCGTTTGGCACACCGTAGTTCCAATGCTCTACCCTTTTATACCCTGCACTTTGAACATTTAGATTTGCACACACATATTATTTAATGTAGAATGTTCATTTAGAAATCGAGATTAAAATATAACTAACAATAGTTTAAAAATTGCGGTGAGAAATCAAGTTTGTAATATGAAACACTTGGTTTTTTCTCTCTGTGTACCCCTTTCCCTGTTCGGTTCTTCTGGTTTTCTTTGGCAACAATTGCATTGCGGCAAACAATATTTTTGTTATCTTCTGCAATACACGCGTGGGTGTAGGACAAGTATAAAGTGGTAACAGAGCAAAGGAGGTGTGAGAAGTAGTGAGTGGGGTGGGGGGCGGGGGGTGGGGGGAAGGGAATTGGCCATAGTATACTTTACAGCGACGTTTCCGTGCCATTTTTATTGTTGGCGCAGCCAAGTGTTCAATGCACAACTTTTAGCGCTATTGTTAAAAGAATTAAAAGCATGAGACAACAGAAATGAAACAAAAGCCAGAAATGATAACAACAGCCAACAGTTTGCAAGGCAATGTGGGGAATAGCAATGTCTCTCCTTATCTCTCATTCTTTCTCTATCTTTCTCTCTTAGTGTTTCTCGGTGGCAGTGTTGTCAACACTACCTTATTTTTAAGTCGATTTTTAAAAATATAACTGAAACAGTAAGCAACAATTTTGGCTTTTTTAAAGATTTTTTTTTGTTTTTTAGATTTTTTACCTTCAGAAAAACTTGAGTTGTGAGGCGCTTTTCTGCTCAAAATTTTAGTGATATCTCAGGGATTTATTTTTAAATAAAATGTTTAAGCACTATAAACAATTTTTTCAGGTTGAATGTGAAAAAAAAAACGAAGAAAACATTTTAATAAGCACACAGAAAATAAAAAGCCCTTATTCAGATACTTTTGTCGCAAAATGTAGCTTTTTTCAAACTTATGCCTATCATAAACTGATTTTTTGTTTTGCTTTTCCAAGAGTTGGCAACACTGTTTGGTGGACTCTTTGGGCTGCTGTAAGGCAGGAAACGGAAAAGCTGCCATACACTGACTCTCTGGTTAGTCGACATGTGAGAGAAATGTGCCGTGACGTGGCAAATGTAATGGAAAATGCTACGAGGAATCCCCCTCCCCACAATTTCCTCCTCACCACCCTCTTTCCCCTGCTCGATACTTGCCTCAATTGCAGGCTCTCTTATTTTTATGCAGCGTGTCAATGTGTGTCGCCGTATCGAAGCAACAACAAAAAAAGAATAACTGGCATAACCTATTTACATATACATATATGCATATGTATATATATTTGTGCATTGTACTGTGTTTATTTCCCGTGGCCACGCTTATGATTTCTGACTCAGAAACGGAGCTGCGAAGTGCGAAATGCGTTTGTTGCATGAATGTGTGGCATGACTATAACTCTGACTGTGACTGTAGCATTCAGTGCCAAGTGCGTAATTTCCGCACTGACATTTTTTTCGGATACTCTTTCAAAGAGACCAATAAATTTATAAGATGATGTGTAAAGAATTTTATTATAGAAAATATATAGTTCCCTTACATTTTAAATTGTTAAATTTATATAAATTTGGAAAATATTGTAATTTTAATAAAGTTTAAAATAAAGCCGATAATATAAAATAGAAAAAACATTACAATAAATCAATAAAAGTAGAAGAAAACGTAATGCGATGTAACTTATCAATAATTATACGAGACTAGTCGAACTTGTAGCGCTTGGATGCAAGATACATAAATAAATAAAAATAAATATAATAAGGTAATAACGAAAGCATTTCCATGTCCAATTTTGGGATGAAATATATTAAATATATTTAATATTTCTTATTCATAAAAATATTATTCTCAACAGATTCTTAAAATTTTATTTTACAATTGCTTTGAAAAAAAAAAATAAATAAATTTGTTTATTTCATTAAAAAAAAATTATTTTACTTATGTATACAATTTTTTTTTCTTAAAACTCAATGACACAATTGGAAATTTAAAATTTAAAATCTTGTCGACATATCTGTTGTGATTGTAGTACTAATTGAAGGGAATTCAATTTTCGCGATGTATAAAAAAATATTCCGATATTTCTTATTTTTTTTTGTTAGCTAGTTTGCCTGTCGCTTTTACAGCAAGCTATAGTACAGTGGAAGCCTCAACGCCTAACAAGCAACGTTTATAGCCATAAAAGTTTACGACAAAAACTCATTTCCGTCACCCAGGCAATAAATGTACATTTGCAATACAACAAAAGAGAGCGAAAGAAACGTCTCAATACTACTCTCTCTCTCTCTCTCTCTCTCATACTGCTGTATTTAGATCGATTTTATTATGGATCTAGTAGAGGCAACTAAGTCGACATGTTGTAACAACATTGGGAAAAGTCACTTCCTAAACGGAAATCCAGCACTCAGCCAAAACGGAAGTAAGCATTTGTTGGATGCGATTGTGATTTGCTATGCAAATTGGGGATCGGGAAAAGTGGGCATACACAAAATATTAATAAGAATAATAATAATAATAATTTTGTTGACACCAAGCTGGAGTTGACAGAAGCAATGGAACGAAAAAGTGAAAAAAAAAGTGGATATCAATTTAATTATGCAGATGGTCTGGCCGACTATCACAGGTTGTCTTCTCATCCTCGGCTGGAATTACCTCTTCAGGAGCAGCAGGAGCAGCCATTGCTCATTAGTGTCAATCTATTTAGCATAAATTTCAATTAAAGCAATATCCTGCAGCAGGCAGCAGCCAGCAAGTAAGTCGAGAAGACAGGAAATGAGGTGGGGAAAGCTGCCAAAGCGACTTAGCGCACTTTCTTAAAATAATAGAGCGGAAAAAGAAACAGAGCCAACGTCTGGCTGCTAAATTATGGCGCCCAGTGTCGACACTGGCTCATATTTCAGGCCGCCAAGTCGCGCAGCTAAACTCATTAAAATGCAAAATGAGAGAAAAAAATATCCTATATATTGAAAAATGCCGACAGCAAAGACGATAGCGTTGTCCCGTGTTACCAATTTAATATTTTTTCATTAAATACAGTTAGTAAAGTAATTGTTTAGACAAAATAAAATGTTCACATGCCTTTAAAAAAATCGTTGGCTTTTTGTATTATTATTATTATTTTATTTTTGTTGCTTTCAATGAGATTGATTGAGTTTCATTTTATTTAAAAAAAAAAAATGTTGACAATTTTGTTTTTTTTACTTGGTTATTTACTTTATTTTTAAAAAGAAGAATATCTTTTTCTAAGATTTTAAATTGTTTTAACTAATTCCTGTAATAATTTAAAGTTATAAATTATATTAAAATATATTTTTAGCAATTTAGTAGGATGTGAATTTATGGTGTAGTTGTAGATTGCTTTTTACCTATTTAATTTTAGTTGCCTTTAATGTATTTTAATGAATTCGTTTTAATTATTTTTAAAAGCAAATAAACAAGTTTTTCTTGCCAAAACAGTAAATTTTTCTAAGTGTAATTAACATATTTTATTTTACCCTAAGAAATTATTTTTTTGACTTTTAAATATTGTTTATGTAATGTGACAACTAGAAATTTTTCCAAAAATAAATATACAAATTGATGTTCTTGTCAAAACAATTCCTTGATCAACTGTATATGTACTTGGTGCTATTGGAACTGCCACAAGCTAATGAGAGCAGCTTACCCAAAAAAAAAATGTAGATTAATCCTGACAACGAAATGTCCTGGAAGACAGGAAGACACTCGGCTTGTTTTGGCAGCATGAAATAATAAAAATAAGCATAAGCTTTTCGACTGCTCCACGCTATGAGGCAAGCTGCAATATTTCCGCACAGCTTAGCCACAAATACACACACTCTCACACACATACACTCTCACACATACATCGGTAAATCCCAGCAGCATCTAGAAACTAGCAACTACAACTGGCAACGCTTAGCAACTGACATTTTTGTAAATACGAGTATGTACAGTGACTATAAAATTATTTAGCCCACAGCACTCTTTTTTAAAATAAATATAAATTTTTATATATATTTATTAATTTAAAAACTCTTTAACAAAAAGTGTGAACTATGCAGTCATTAAATTTTTATTTTTGTAATAAATATTAAATAATAAAAATAACAAGTACACAAAATTATAAAAATACCCTTTATCACCAGGAAGTAAAAATATTTAATTAAATAAATAACAATTAAATTATAAAATTTATAATCGATATATATATATATATATTTATTAAATATAAAATACAGCAAATATAAAATGAATTTATAATTTAATGGAAAGCAGATATAAATCAAATTTAAGCACAGATACGTTGGCAAATATTTATTTTTGAGCAAAGTTTTATATTCTTACATTTATTATATATATTATTTCAACATTAAATTAAAAAATAGAAATAGTTTAAAATGAAATAGAAATAGTTAAGCTGTGAGCCACTGTTGGTTATATATGTGTGTTCACACAGGACTCTTGTTAGTATATGTGTATTTGTGTGGATATAAGTGTGTGTATAGCAGGGCTAAAAGCGGAAGGAAACAGTTAATACTTCTGTCTGTTATGCGCTTACTTCCTGTCTCCATTAAAAGTCATTCTTTTGGATAATCCTTTTGGCAACATTATGGCAAGTATTAAAAAGTTTTGTGCACCAACTTGGTAGAGCATTAGACCAGACCAAGACCAGACCAGACCAAGACCAAGACCAGCACCAGTTATTCCTCCCCCTTATCAACTACCCCTATTCCATGTAAGCCCCCTTCCTCTCTCTTTGCTCTGATTACCTAGCAAAAACTTTGCAGATTCTTTTGCTTTTGCGGGTTGGATTTGGTATTTGTTGTTTGTGTGTTCTTTCTGTCTGTTTTGCTGGCACTCTTTTTCATATATGAACATGTGTTTGTTGTTGTTGTTGCGGCTTTGCCTCTGCATGATGATGACCATAAATATTGTGTGTGTGTGTGTGTGTGTGTGTGTGTGTGTGTGTGTGTGTGTGTGTGTGTGTGTGTGTGTGTGTGTTTGTTTGTTTGTGTAATAGAAAATGTTTTGTAAGTACTTTGCACTGTCATTTTGTACGCGTTTCGCTTTTTCGCTTAGCTGTTCAATTCCTGAAACTTTTGGCATCTATAAATCGTTAACAGATATTTATCACAATCAACCCGGACGGTTTTTTTTTTCCAATATAGGCCCACCAGGTGTTTATTTAGAAATGAATATAAACGATCTTTTTGCTTTGCATGTATTTTTAGTCGTTCACTTTCCATTTCCCTTCTCCCATCATCATCAGTTACCTGTTGGCCCCTGTCGACAAATTATTCAAATTTGGTCTGCACTGCGGCCAAAAAGGTTCAGGATTCAGCACAATACGTGTTTGGCATCAATAAAATCCTTCAGGCGTTGCCCAGAATAGGAGCAAAGGCTAAAATGACACCAGCGGCCATATTGTTAGATACGCATATGTATGTGTGTGCATGTGCTTGTGTCTTTGTGTTTACACGCACACCATTACAATATGTTAATGTGTGTGTATGTTTTTAGTGAATATATTTTTTATGCAAATTGATACTGTTGGCAACGTTTGTCGCCCATCTCCTGTTGCCCCGCCCACACCTCATCAACACACTCTTATTGCGTTTTTCTATAAAAAATTGACACCTCATCAATTTTCAATAGAAATCAATGTTCCACAACCACACACACACACTCCGCACACAAACACACAAAGTTGGAGAAAATAAATTTGTTTTCCTGGCAGATTTCACATCCTGTTCCTGCTGTGTGTTTGTGTGTGTCTCTGATTAAGCTGCGTCCTTCAAGGATAATAGTGCTGCTATTGACATGTCCGACATCCGTCCCCCTAGGAAGCTAATCATTGCACATTTTATGGCTTTCCCTTGGCCAAAGGGTTAGCTGACAATTCAACACTTTATTAAAAAAACCTGTCACAATTTACAGAATATAGTATATATTACACACTGTCCCTTTCTGTTCCTTATTTCTAACTGCCACAATACATAAATTATTCAACACTGAGTTATGTAGAGATATCGTAAGAGGCAACCAAGAATTTACTGATAAGTAATCGCGTTGATATAAGTTTACTCTTAGACGTCGGTCTAAGTTTGAACCACAAAAAGCTTAAATTGTTCTCAAATTATTAAGCAAAAAAAAAAAAAAAAATGGGAACAAATTAACAATGCAATAGAATGCAACTATTGTAAATATTTAACTTTCTCTATGTTAATTGACAACCCAAATAAAATTTTGAATCTAAACAAATTTATTTTAACTTGAATTTTTATTTTATTTACAAACTGTCATTAAATAATAAATAAGTTTATGTGAACATATTTAATGCAGTATATATTTTAATTCTAAATTAACGATTTATTAAATATTTCTGTAATTTATTGGTTGAATAACATAAATTAAAGTGAATCTCTTGAATACACTGTCAAAATTAATTTATATTGTTAAGAAATTAGTCATTAATATTTTGATGTATCTAAAGAATTTTGGATATTCAAACAATATCTTAAATCTTATAACTTATATAGTACTTTGTTTTGGAATTTCACTTACGAAAATTGTAATAAAATTTTTTTATCTGCTGTCGAAATTTGAGAAATAATTTAGCAAAGCATTTTGGGAAAAAGCTTTTCCAAAATTCACAGCTAATGTTCTCTCCAATTTTCCGCGACGATCTGTAGATGGAAATGGGAAAGCTGAGAGGGAAAAAGCTTTTCAGTGGTCGCAACACACTCAACGAGTGCGCAACGTAATTCTGAAATATTTTTGCTGTAAAATTGACCAAAATTTTTGGTGCATGTGAAAATTCCAGACTTGGCAAAAATGTGGCAAGGAATTGCTGTTATTTGTTGCATGTGGAATGCATTTCTGGTGCACAACAGTCTGCAGCAACAAATCAACATTGGTGAGAAGAATAAGAACAACATATTTTCACATTCTCATATAAAATGGAAATGTTGTTCCCCTTTTTATTAAGGTGCTTTTTTCTACGACAATGAACTGGAGTTGGAGAAAGAATTTATGGATGCTATGACTGCCATTAATGGACCCGAATCTGAAACAACTTTCGCATTTACTCCACTGATAAAACGTCTAAAACCGGAAGATAACAGCATTATTCTACAGGAACACGGTGAGAATTTGTTCTCTTTTTATTACAATATTGGGAAATTCTAATTGAGAAAAACTCTTGGTTTTTAGCTTGCGATCTCATAGATAATGGTGTCGCAGTTATTTTTGGACCAAGTTCAAAGGCGGCAAGCGGTAAGTGGCAAGGGGCAAATTGAAAGAACACAAGCAAAATAAAAATAGTGAATCAAGAAGAAGACTAAATGACTTGCGAATGACAAATGATCAAAATAGACAGAGTAACAGATTTGTTTGTAAACAGAGAAAGAAACTAGAGAGACATCATCTCTCCCGCGATCAGTCAGATTTATTTATATACTCTGTATTAAAAGAAAGTTGGCAAAAGGGGTGTTATCGAAGCATATTATGTAAATTAAATTACAGAAAATATATTTTGTTTATATTTGGTATTTTAGAATTGTATATTATTATTAAACAAAAAAATATAAAAAATGAATTTCGACTGCAAGCAAATGTTTGAATTTATGAGTCACTGTAAAGTTGGCCAAAACAAGCAGTCAAGAGGCAGCGGCAACAACAACAACAACAACAACAACAACCAGTACAAAGTGATCGACTGTTAGTTGCCCAGTACACGTGTATTTACAGTCGTTTCATTCAATCGACATACATAAAATACAGAATAAAACAAATAATTAAGTAAAAGATCTACAAATATGTTAATTAGAATATATTTTGAGGTATCGCAAAATACATTGGAATATAACGGTGAAGAAGATTACAAACATTGTAGAGTCTTAGAATTTACTTCTTAGGGCGTATCATCATGACTGCTTTTTTGAGGGAGTAGGAATAACCCTTAAAATTATACCAATTAACGCCTTTTCCATAGGTATTATCATTGTACTTCCCCGCCAAGTTGCTGTAGGAATTCAAGTTAATAAACGAAGCTTTGAAATACAATTAACATTTCATCATACCTGCGGTGACAATTATGGTACCACCAGGCGCCAGTTCTGTCTACGGCGCAGTTTCCACCTTCACTAACATCATTATCTCGATCAAAAGTGGTGAATTTCATGCCACGATGATTATCAAGTGAATCACCCGCTGTTCCACTTGCTTTGCCCAGAGTGTGTAGGACATATTGTTGATCCTCGTCGCCGATTGCAAAGCTGTCATACAACTCAAACTTTTCATTTCCCTCGAAGTCCTCCAGAACCACAAGTAATTCGTGGTTTCCGTCTGTCGTCAATGCGTGTATTTTATCCAATCCCAAGAAGAACTCGCCATTCAAATCTCCGAATCCCTCTTTGTATGCAGCCCAGTTACGATAGAAGTCGACACTTCCATCGATCCGCTTCAGGATGATCGTCCAGCCTCCTCCTTGGGTATTCGCATCACAGGCAACTTTGAAGGGTTGAACACTAAAGTTGGAGTTGAAACGTTTCGTAGATCCCACTTAACTTGACTTCGCTGCAATTGTGTGGGTTGAACCATGAATTGTGTTTTTCCGATTCCTGAACAAGTTCTTTAATCAGCTTTCCCTGTCGCTCTTGCTCTGCTCTGAAAGTCTGATTATTTAATTGCATGTTAAGATCACCTATTATTTTTCCCTGACGCTCCAGCTCCGCTGTAAGGAAGTTAATCCTCGATTCTTTATCATCTCCGTCTTTCTTTAGATGTTCCATTTCGACTTTCAGAGATTGACACTTCGACTCCGTGTTAACTCCATCTTTTTTTTGTAGTTTTAGCTCAGCTTTAAGAAGTTCTATGGCTGAGTCCTTGTTAATTCCATCTTTCTTCAATTGTTTCAGTTCAACTTTCAGTTCATCAATGAATTTTCCCTGTCGTTCCTGTTCGGCTTTAAGTATTTGAAGATCCAACGCCTTGAATATTCCTTCGATCAACTTATCGTGATGTTTCTGCTCAGCTCTAAAAAAAGAACTGCTATCGTCACTAGCGTGGAGCAGCGATAAAGTTCTTACCTTAGTTCAGATATTTGGGAATTCATTGAATGAAACATTTTAGTGTCATTAAATTCAGAGACGTGTATTCCATTAGAAACCGAAGTTAAAATGTTTATTAAAAAGACTATATAAATTATTTTGTTCAACATTTTGCGACTGAATTGCACTGAATGAATTTATAGACTGACTGAGTCGACATTTGAGTTGTTGCGCAGAAGTAAGTTTTGAAACGATTATCAGAGCTACATGCATTATATACTTTGTATGTCTGTGTATATATAGTATTTAACTTGTATCTACATCCAGAAAGACTCAAGGCTATGTAGCCACAGTTCCCGCAATTTCCGCTTTGATAGAATGCTTCGCTTATTTATCAACTCAAGTATTTTAAAATATATTATACACTACAATAGATGATTAATGCCAGAGTAGTTTATATCAACTAAAACAAATATTCCGTTTGTCAAATGTCAAGAATTAGCATAAAATTATTTTTCTATATTTCTATTTATTAGGTGTTTGAAAAATTCTAAATGAAACTTAATTTGAATGCGCAGCACAGGAATATTGTCACCAAGTTTAATTGCTCCAACTTTTATAGTAACTAATATTATAGATTATTCAAAGAACAAGCAAGGCACAAACACTGTTAACTGTTTTGATTGCTGTGTGCTGTGTTTTCCTATTATAAATTTGTCGCTTTATGTGGCAGCTGAGTAATTTACACAAACTTGTTTTTTTTTTAAATCAAACATATATTATAAACCATATTTTCTGTTACATACTCACATTTGAGCATTAGAGCTTGTTTATAGGATATTATGTAGTTGAGCATAGCTTTAATTTGTTTTATTTGAATCACCTTAGATATTGTCGCCCAGGTCTGCAATAATACTGGCATACCACACATTGAGTTTGACGTCGCTGATGAGGAGCATTTGGTGGAGAAGCCCAATCACCAGATGACCCTTAACCTCTATCCGTCTCAGCTGATATTATCCAAGGCCTACGCGGATATTGTACAGAATCTGGGATGGCGCAAGTTTACAGTAGTCTATGATTCCGAAGATAGTAAGTGTATAAGTCTCTTTATGATTTCCTGAACTTTTACTGATATTCTCTTTTAAGCCAAGGCAACAGCTCGACTGCAGGATATCCTGCAAATGAGGGAGCTGCATAATGATGTGGTGCGAGTGCGCAAGTTCAAAAGAGACGACGACTTTCGGGTGATGTGGAAGAGCATCAAGGACGAACGTCGTATTGTCCTCGACTGTTCACCCGATTTACTCGTCGATCTCCTGAACACATCTTCCGAGTTTAATCTGACTAAGCAGTTTAACGTTTGTATTGATCCTTGACTTTTGTTCTCTTTTTTTTTTAAATTCAAATTTAAATAATTACAGAATATATTGCTGACCAACCTGGAGACATATAATGATAATCTGCAGGATCTGACGGCTGATAATGAAACGTTTGCGGTGAATATAACCGCAACACGTCTCCTGCTCAATCCCGATCCTCAAGCAGTGAGCACATTTATTTTCTGTATTTTAAAAATTTGCAATGCATTTCAATTTGCCTTAGAATTGAGAAAAAACAACCTTGTATTCCGAAGATTTATTCTTTGAATATGAAAATATTTAGGTATAGAATTAATTGGGATTACTTAATTTAAAAGGGAACATTATATTTAAAATTTTTAATATTTCTAATATTATTTAGATCTACTTTTTTTTTAAATGGAAAATTCTTTTTAAAATTTGACAAAAGTTGTTTAGATACTTTTAAAATCGAAAAGCAAAATACCCTAATGATACCACTGTTAAACCTATAAAAAGATTTGGCAGAAAAGTTTCTAGAAATATTGCAAAAACTAATAAACTATTCTGAATTTAAGAAATTGCAAGCTTACAATCAATTAGGGATCATCACTATTTGAGTAAGAAACAAGTTTTCTCAACTTAAGAAAATTTTACATTCTCCCCTTTTGAAAATATTAAAATAAATTAAAAAACTCATACTTTCCAAATTTATAGATACAAATTTTAAAAATTGCGAATTAGTTGCTGTTCCATTTTCAATGTTTTCGGTGAAAAATGAATTTTTAAGTTACATTCTTTGAGCTTGTATAGTATATCTCTGATGAGTGTTAAATTTTTGCTCAAGTATCTGCATCAATACGGCTATGTGACCCAGCAGGATAACGTTGTCTTCGAGAGCAACGAGCCCAGTCGGACTTTACTCCACGACCTTCTGCACGATGGCCTCCAATTGTTTGCCCAAGCGTGGCGGAATGCCACGTACTTCTATCCGGATCGTATGTCTGTGCCGCGCATGAATTGCGATTTTGCCGCCTCGGGGGGTCGCACCTGGCAAATGGGCCGCTATCTGACACACCTAATGAAGGGGGTAAGTGGGTTGACCTGCTCGTCTGCTCGTCGTGATGAGCTGTGAACTAATTCCTGCTGTGGCGCCAACAGACTTCCGGCATGAATGGCACGAACTTTCGCACCAGCAATTTGCAATTTGACGAGGATGGACAGCGCATTAACTTCAATATTGAGATTTATGATCCAGTCGACAACATTGGCACTGCCATCTGGGACACCAGGGGACAAATTACGCAGCTGAATTCGAAAGCCAAGGTCCACAAGAAGATTGTCTACCGTGTAGCCACACGCATGGGTCTCCCTTATTTCGATTACAAGAAAGATGCCGTCGAACTTAATCTGACAGGGAATGACATGTATGAGGGTTACGCCGTCGACCTAATCGATGCCATTGCCCAGGAGGTTGGATTCGACTACGTCTTTGTCCCGGTGGCAGATCAAGAGTATGGCAAACAGGACAAGATCACCAAACAGTGGAACGGCATCATCGGTGAAATCATCAACAATGTGAGTGAAGCCATACACATTTAATCCATTTCAAACACAAGAATGCGTCATTACATATTCTGCATTAAAATTTTATTTCTTGGTCATCACTGTCCATATTTTTCGTACTTTCCCCTTGATACTTTTCCCCAAATTTTAACTCGTCATAACTTTGTCAAATCTTATCCGATTTTCATGCAGAATATCATTTTGATCAATTTTTGGCCTCAAAATTGATTCTGCATTAAAATTTTATTCCCTTAGAAATTTTGATTTTTGGTCATCACTGTCCATATTTTTCGTACTTTCCGCTTGATACTTTTCCCCAAATTTCAACTCGTCATAACTGTGTCAAATCTTATCCGAATATCATTTTGAACATAATTTGGCCTCTTAATTGATCCTGCATTAGTATTTTTATAAATTTG
Source organism: Drosophila falleni (assembly GCA_035045575.1). Classification (NCBI taxonomy): domain Eukaryota; kingdom Metazoa; phylum Arthropoda; class Insecta; order Diptera; family Drosophilidae; genus Drosophila; species Drosophila falleni. The sequence continues at coordinate 4,619,234 of JAWNOV010000142.1, forward strand.
GGAAGATAAATTTCTTACTGTCGACTTTCCCGCACTTCTTTTCTCAATAATTAGGATGCACACATGGGTATTTGTGACCTGACCATTACGCAGGCTCGTCGCACAGCTGTGGACTTTACGGTGCCCTTTATGCAGCTGGGTGTGAGCATCCTGGCATTCAAGAGTTCACACAAGGTGAAGGAGCTGGATGCCTATTTGGCGCCCTTTGGGGGCGAGGTGTGGCTCTGGATTCTCATCGCGGTATTCGCCATGTCCTTTCTGAAGGTGATTATAGCGCGGTGAGTACGAGATTTCTTTAGAATTTTTACAATATTCGAAATGTTTATCCATTTTTAAAGTATTGCTAAAGCGGAGTGGGATAATCCGCATCCTTGCAATCGCGATCCGGATGTATTAGAGAATTTATGGCATTTGCATAATACCTTCTGGCTGACAGTGGCCTCCATTATGACGGCAGGTTGCGACATTCTGCCCAAGAGTCCGCAGGTGCGTCTGTCCGAGGCGACTTGGTGGATATTCGCCATTATTATAGCCAACTCGTACACTGCCAATTTGGCTGCCTTTCTGACCAGTTCCAAGATGGAGGGCAGCGTGACAAGTCTCAAGGATCTAAGCGGTCAAACGAAAATCAAATTCGGCACCATTAACGGAGGCAGCACCTACAATCTGCTATCCGAGTCCAATGAGACCGTCTATCGCCTGGCATTCAATTTAATGAACCAGGATGATCCCTCGCCCTACACAAAGAACAATGATGAGGGTGTTGAACGTGTCACCAGCAGTGAAGGTGAATATATGTTCCTCATGGAGACAACAACACTGGAATACCATCGTGTGAGGAACTGCAATTTGCGTTCGGTCGGTGAGAAGTTCGGAGAGAAGCATTATGCAATTGCCGTTCCCTTTGGCGCCGATTATCGCTCCAACTTGAGTGTCGCCATTCTTCGACTGAGCGAACGTGGAGAGCTCTACAATTTAAAGCAAAAATGGTGGAATCGCAACAGTTCGAACTGCTTTGAGGAGCCCGATCCCAATGCCACGCCCGACCTGAATTTCGAGCAGCTGCGTGGCATCTTCTACACTCTCTATGTGGGCATCCTGATTGCCTTCATCATTGGCATTGTCGAGTTCCTGCTCTACGTTCAGCAAGTGGCACTCGAAGAGCATGTGAGTGCATTCTTTTACATTGCTTTCAGTGAAGTTTAAGTATTTAACAAGTACATTTTATAACGATTATCGAATTCACATATGTTATTCACTTTGTGTACATGTATGTGTCTTTTTTCTCGTATCTACATCCTCAAAGATTTAAGTTTAATAACCCAGAGTTCAATTAACTCCCGCTTTGATATATGCTCCGCTTAATTATCAATCGTTAAACGTTTCAAAGTCTCAACTATTTAAAAATATACCATATCCCACTAGTCGGACGGAGCTACAGTCGAGCATTCTCGACTGTCGGAGACCCCGTACTTACTATGGCAAAAGCTAACACTGCTAAAAATTCATACTTGATTTTCGCCCGATCGGTCCTATGACAGCTATATGATATAGTGGTCCGATTTGAACCAACTTTGGACAGAATATATAAAACCAAGTTAAATGCATATTCAATAAGTTTGGTTACGATATCTCATAAAACAAAAAAGTTTTTAATACTAAAACTTGATTTTCGACGGATTGTTCCTATAGGCGCTATATGTTATAGTGGACCGATTTGAACCAACTGTGGACAGGGTGTATAAAACCAAGTTTTATGTATATTCTATCAGTTTGGTTACGATATCTCATTAAACCAAAAAGTTTTTCATACTAAGACTTAATTTTCGTCCGATCGGTCCTATGACAGCTATATGATATTGGTGTCCGATTTGAACCAACTTTGGTCAGGATATATGAAACCAAATAAGATACATTATCTAACAGTTTGGTTACGATATCTGATACAGTGAACCGATTTGATTCGAAACTGTAAATGTATCGCTAAGAAAAGTCCAGAAAATTTTGGTGATAGGCAAATTTTGAAAAAAGCAAACTTGTACTAGTAGAAATCATTAACATTAACTTGCAGTAACAATAAGTTATTAGTTTCCACACATAATAAATATTTTTAGATTTTGAAATTACGGCACTTGGTTCAAAGAATTTTAACATTCAATTTTTATTCAATTTTTGTCTTTTTATTTTAATAATAGAAATTGACAAATAATTTTTATTTTTGATTTTTTTAACAAAAATTTAAATTAATAATTGTTTTTTAATTTTTAAAAGAAATATGTAAATAATAGTTATTTTTCAACATTTTTATAAAAATCTGCAAATTATTGTTATTTCATAATTTATTTTTTTTGATTTAAATAGAGTTAGTTGGTGTCTTGACAGAGTAAGAAGAAGAAAGAACGCCTACTTATTCTGTTTTTTATTTTTTTTTCTGTTTTCTGTTGCAGTTCACCTTTAAGCTGGCCTTTATTAGGGAAATCAAATTTGTGCTACGCATTTGGAACAACAAGAAACCGATTACGAGTCCCACTCCCGTGTCCAGCCTACGGACCACGCCCCTTCGCTCCCTTGAGAAGTCCATGGAGCGCACTCCCAAATCGGCACGTCGCATTGTTCTTGGTCGCTCCTCGGAGGAGATGCGTGAGTTGCCACCTCCACGTCCCTCGCCCAGTTGCAGCAGCAGTGTAGAGCGGGAAGGGGAACGGGAACGGGAAGGGGAAGAGGAAGCACGCGTTTGATGTTGTTATGCTGTTATGCTGTTATTTTGTGCTCTTCAGTTATTTGCAATAAAAACTACGCCCATCATTTGGCTCGTAATCAATTTGAAGCTTCTTTAAGCTTGAAATTACTCGACAGTCGTTGCCGCCGGGCAACTCGCTGAATGAGTAAGCGAGAGAGCGAGTGAGCGAGAGAGCGAGAGAGCGAGCGAGCGTTTCTTTCGATTGAATGCCCCTCCTCCCTTGCGTGGCATCAGGAACACGAGACTCTTCATGTTGCATAGCTGTGCACAAACTTGCTACTCGCCTCGCCGACCAGCCTGCAACTCTCCCCCTCCCCCTCCCACTCCCCCTCCCTCTCCCCCTCCCACTTCCTTTCTTTAACACACACTCTTCTTTCTGTTTATACATAGAGAAAAATGCCCTGAAATTTCAATATTTTTACCTTAGCTTTGCTACCTTTCATAAAAATCAATAAATAAAATAAAAATATTGCCGTTATATATATATATTATACAATTTCTATATATACATCAAATTAAAATGGAACATTAAGATTTTATATAAATTTATATTTTAATAATTAATAGAAGCACTTCAATTATTATCGTTTATATTTAAGTCGTAGGTATATCACATATGAGCTTTACGCAGCCTAAAATTGAAAAAGTAAGTGAAAACTGACTGCGGAAATTATATTGAAAAGGTAAAGTTTTAATTTCGTAATTGCTAAAAAATTTGGACTTGCTACAATTGTATGAATATTTCTAGCAGATTTTTTGAATAAAAATGTATGATTTGAAGTTTGATAATACGACATTTGATTTACATAAAATGTATAAAATTTGTTGCCAACTTGAAAAATGCATTTGATTTAGCGCCCAATCCAATTAGACACTTTTCATTTAAAGATCTTTATAACTTGACTATATAGGTCAACTTTGACACTCAAATATGTTTTGAGTGAAATTAAAGCATTTGATATTTAATTTAAATAAGTTGTTTATATAAATATAATTGTGTAAAGTTCAACATAATTTATTATAACATTTATTGTTACTTTTTTCTCGATGTGTACGTAATATTGCTGCCTTTTTCTGCTTGCCACAGTGAAGCTGCCTCAGTTTGTCAATTGCGTTATTTGAGCTTATTGACATTTTATATCCAGCAGCAACTGATGAAACTTCCCCCTTTCTGCTCACTGTGAGCCATCATGAAAATTATTAAAGCAGCTGCAGGCAAAGGGAGAAATGAAGCTGCAGCTTTCATGAGGTGAGCGGTAAGATGAGGAGTAGAGGATGAGGAGGAGGAGATGAGAATGATGGCTTGTATCGTGTTGTGTCGCCTTTGGCCTTCGTTGGTTTCTGTAAAATGAACAGCTTTCCAGCCACGTTGCCAATGACAGCAATGACCTCGCCAAGGACATTATCATCGTCATCGTCATCGTCATCGCCATTGAAATTGACATCGAAGCCAACTGCATTTTGGGTTCACATTGCATACCGTGACCAGGACAAGTGTCCTTTGTCCCCATCCTTCTTGTTTGTCTTTGTATTTCAGCTTGTGTTCTTTTTAATTATTTTGTTGTGAAGTGACTTTCATGGTACGTGTGTCATTTGAGTAGCTTAAAATTCGCAGTTGGCATCGAAGTTTCCACGCTGTTGGAAATGTGGTTCAACTTGTAATTTTTTTGGTCCAGCCAAAACCATATATCGAACCCTAGAGCTTCGTTTACGAAATTGTTGATGGCAAACTTAACAGCGCCGAGATGTGTTTTAAAATTCAAATATTTTTGTTATTTTTTTTTATGCAATTTTCTATAATTTCTGGGATAATGTTTTTTGAAAATGCAGAGTACTTAAACCATTTTTTAATATGTGGAAATCATTTCTTTTTACACCCAATCTTTATTTAAAGTCAAATCTTTTTTTTTATCAACAAAATTTTTAATATATTTTGCACAATTTTATTTCGAATTTGCACAGCAAAAAATGTGATTCAAAACGTTAGTTGAAATCGTTTCAAGTAAAGTACAAGCGCCTCTTAAGAATTATACCTATTTCAAGTATATGCTCAACTCACTTTTTAGTTTGAAAGATATTTAATTAAATAATAAAATAAATAAAATAATTAAATTTTTAAAATTAAAACAAATTTTTCTCTGCCTTATAACTGCCCAATAATATCTGGCTGTTAGGATTAACAGCGCTCTGTTAAAAATCTCCACAACTGCCGTTGAGTGCGAGTCTTAAGCTCACCACACTTGTTGCTGCTGCCATTGATGCGCACAAGCCAAACAAGAAACGCACACGAACTCACCACCGTTGGCCAATGGTTGAAGGCTGGGCGACAAAGCGACAAGTTCAACACGTTCCACAAGGCGAACGAATGCAACCCCTAAGCAGTAGTAGCATAGAGCAAGAGGGGGTGCTCTTATACGCCGAGGCAAAGAAAAAGGCAGGAAGAGAGAGAGTGAGAAAGTGAGGGAGGGAGAGCAAGAGAGTAGTAGTAGTAGTAAAGTTGAATAGAGAGAGAGAGAGAGAGAGTAGAGTATAGAGAATGTAATTTGTTAATGCCACGCACGTAAGCAATTTCCGCACGAAAGCGCATTCTTTGAGCCTTTAATGTACTTTTTGATGTTAACAAATTTTTGAACATTTGTTGTTGCCTGTCACCAGCCAGCCAAGAGCCAAGAGCCAAGAGAGAATTGCTCCATGGACCACAGCAGGGCTGATCGGACGGACGAACGGACGGACGGACACACGAGTTGAATGCTAAGCGACATTTTGGTTTTGGTTTTGGTTCATCTGCGGATTTACTGATTTGCTGCTGACAAGAATGCGATAAGGAAGGGAGTTGGGGAAGTGGGAGAGGGGGAAGAGGTGGTTGCCAATTGAGTGTGAGTGATTAGAGACGTATAAACAAATTATTAAATGAGCTTCGTCTATTTCTTGACAGGATTTACAGAAAGGAGTTCTGAGTTAATAAAATAAATAAAACCCAAGCTAAATTATTTGCACCTATGATAAAAATTTTGATTGATCTATGATTTACATACAAATAAAATAATATCAAGTAGGCGGTTACAGTCGAGCACGCTCGACAGTAGAATACCCTGAGCCCAGGTCCTCTACACTTAGGTTGAATTTCGACCAATTGTTCCTATGACAGCTATATGATATAGTAGACCGATTTTAACCAAATTTGGTCAGGATGTAAAATAACAGCCCAGATGCACACTCTGTCTGTTTGGTTGTGGTATCTTAACAAACAAAAAACTTTTCCATACTAAAACTTCATTTTCGATCTACCGTTTCTATGGCAGCTATATGATATAGTTAACCGATTCTAACCAAATTTGGTCAGGATATGTAATACCAGCCCAGATGCATATTGTATGAGTTTGGTTCTGATATCTCAACAAACTAAATATCTCTTCTGATATCTTAATACTAAAACTTCATTTTCGATGTATCGTTCCTATGGCAGCTATATGATATAGTGCACCGATCCAAAAATTAAAACAAACTTGATCTGCCTATGGTATCCGGGAACCTACATACCAAGTTTGAAGTCTCTAGCTTTTATGGTTTCTGAGATCGACGCTTTCAAACATACGCGCATACTCGACCGTCGGAGACCCCGTACTTACAATCCACAAGCAGTCACTAGTACTATTCACTGTACTAGTTAGTGAATATATTTTTTCTGCAAATTGGCATTGTTAACAACAGCAACACCTCATCAACACATTCTAATTGCGTTTTTCTATAAAATATTGACACCTCATCAATTTTCAATAGAAATCAATGTTCCACAACCACACACACACACTCCGCACACAAACACACAAAGTTGGAGAAAATAAATTTGTTTTGCTGGCAGATTTCACATCCTGTTCCTGCTGTGTGTTTGTGTGTGTCTCTGATTAAGCTGCGTCCTTCAAGGATAATAGTGCTGCTATTGACATGTCCGACATCCGTCCCCATAGGGAGCTAATCATTGCACATTTTCCCTTAGCCAAAGGGTTAGCTGACAAATTAAAACTTTGTAGAACACACAAGCAAAATAAAAATAGTGAATCAAGAAGAAGACAACTTAAAGCTTGCCGACTAAATGACTTGCGAATGACAATCAAAATAGACAGAGTAACAGATTTGTTTGTAAACAGAGAAAGAAACTAGAGAGACATCATCTCTCCCGTGATCAGTCAGATTTATTTATATACTCTGTATTAAAAGAAAGTTGACAAAAGGGGTGTTATCGAAGCATATTATGTAAATTAAATTACAGAAAATATATTTTGTTTATATTTGGTATTTTAGAGTTGTATATTATTATTAAACAAAAAAAATATAAAAAATGAAATTCGACTGCAAAATATTTGAATTTATGAGTCAGTGCATGTAAAGTTGGCCAAAACAAGCAGTCAAAAGGCAGCGGCAACAACAATAACAACAACAACAACTAGTAAAAAGTGATCGACTGTTAGTTGCCCAGTACACGTTTATTTACAGTCGTTTCATTCAATCAACATACATAAAATACGGATTAAAACATAAAAATAATTAAACTATCTACAAATATGTTAATTAGAATATATTTTGAGGTATCGCAAAATACATTGGAATATAACGGTGAAGAAGATTACAAACATTGTAGGGTCTTAGAATTTAGAGCGTATCATCATGACTGCTTTCTTGAGGGAGTATTCTTTACCCTTAAAATCATACCAATTAACGCCTTTTCCATACGTATTATCATTGTACTTCCCCGCCAAGTTGCTGTAGGAATTCAAGTTAATAAACGAAGCTTTGAAATACAATTAACATTTCATCATACCTAGCGTGGCAATAAGAGTACCACCAGGCGCCAGTGCTGTCTACGGCGCAGTGTCTACCTTTATCAGTATCATTATCTCGATCAAAAGTGCTGAATTTCTTGCCACGATGCCAATTGAGTGAATCACCCGCAGTTCCACTTGCTTTGCCCAGGTGTAGGACATATTGTTGATTCTCATCGCCGATCGCAAAGCTGTCATACAACTCAAACTTTTCATTTCCCTCGAAGTCCTCCAGAACCACAAGTAATTCGTGGTTTCCGTCTGTCGTCAATGCGTGTATTTTATCCAATCCCAAGAAGAACTCGCCATTCAAATCTCCGAATCCCTCTTTGTATGCAGCCCAGTTACGATAGAAGTCGACACTTCCATCGATCCGCTTCAGGATGATCGTCCAGCCTCCTCCTTGGGTATTCGCATCACAGACCACCTTGAAGGGTTGAGCACTAAAGTTGGAGAGGAATCTTGTGTAGATCCCACTTAACTTGACTTCGCAAAAATTGTGTGAATTGTGTTTTTTCGATTCCTGAACAAGTTCTTTAAGCAGCTTTCCCTGTCGCTCTTGCTCTGCTCTGAAAGTCTAATTTTTTAATTGCATGTTAAGTTCACCTATTATTTTTCCCTGACGCTCCAGCTCCGTTTTAAGGAAGTTAATTCTCGATTCTTTATCATCTCCGTCTTTCTTTAGATGTTCCATTTCGACTTTAAGAGATTGACACTTCGACTCCGTGTTAACTCCATCTTTTTTTTGTAGTTTTAGCTCAGCTTTAAGAAGTTCTATGGCTGAGTCCTTGTTAATTCCATCTTTCTTTAATTGTTTCAGTTCTACTTTCTGTCGTTCCTGTTCGGCTTTAAGTATTTGAAGATCCAACGCCTTGAATATCCCTTCGATCAACTTATCGTGATGTTTCTGCTCAGCTCTAAAAAAAGAACTGCTATCGTCACTAGCGTGGATCAGCGACAAAGTTCTTACCTTAGTTCAGATATTTGGGAATTCATTGAATGAAACATTTTAGTGTCATTAAATTCGGAGACGTGTATTCCATTAGAAACCGAAGTTAAAATGTTTATTAAAAAGACTATATACATTTTTTTGTTCAACATTTTGCGACTGAATTGCACTGAATGAATTTATAGACTGACTGAGTCGACATTTGAGTTGTTGCGAAGAAGTAAATTTTAAAACGATTATCAGAGCTACATGCATTATATACTTTGTCTGTGAGTGTGTATATAATTTTACTCGAATCTTGGTTCACAAGGGCACTCGAGGTTAAACAGACACAATTCCCGGAATGCTAAGCTTATTTATAAACTCAAAATAGATGATAAGTGCCGGTGTAGCTGATAGTAGTTTATATATAAAACATTTCGTTTGTCAAATATCAAGAATTAGAATAATATTCTTTCTTTCGCTACATTTTTTATACCCGAAGTCCATTGAAAATTGGCAAAAAATGAGGTATAATGTGTTTGGCAGAATGTATGTAACAGGCAGAAGGGAGCGTGGTAGACCCCATAAAGTATATATATTCTTGATCAGGATCAACAGTCAAATCGATTGAGCCATGTCCGTTTGTCTTTCCCTCTGTCTGTCCGTCTGTTTAACCGCGTTGATTTCAGGTACCAAAAGAGCTAGAGACTTTAAACTTGGTATGTAGGTTCCTGTATACAATAGGCAGATCCAGTTTGTTTTTATTTTTGGATCGGACCGCAATATTATATAGCTGTCATAGGAACGAGGCATCGAAAATGAAGTTTTAGTATGAAAATGTTTTTTTTTTTGTTGAGATATCAGAACCAAACTGATTAAATATGCATCTGGGGTGGTATTTTACGTTCTTACCAAATTTGGATAAAATCGGTCTACTATATCATATAGCTGCAATAAAGACGCTTAATCGAAAATTAAGTCTTGTTATGAAAAAGTTTTTTGACCTCATCTGGATCCATTTAGATCCATATATCAAATAGCTGTCATAGGAACAATCGGTTGAAAGTCAACTTTTAGTACAAACTACCTCGGCACAGGGTATACTACTGTCGAGCGTGCTCGAAAAATTTGACATCAAACTCAGTCTGAGTGCACAGCACAAAAATTATGTGAGCAAGTTTAAATGTTCAAACTTGAACAGTCTCTGAGTTTATAGAGTATTTAAAGGTACAAATTATTAACCCTTTTATACCCTTTTTTATACTAGGCAACAGCGGCAACTTCATTGTGTCCGCCTTGCAAGACAACAATTACAAACAAACAAACAAACAAACAGACAAACAAACGAACAAAGAAAACAAACTCGAATTGCCTTAAATTGTGACATGGCTGGCAACTGGCAAGTTTAGACCAGGCCAGAACAGAGTTGGTGGCCAGTTAGCCTGTTAACTGTTTTGATTGCTGTGTGCTGTGTTTTCCTATTTCAAATTTTCCGCTTTATGTGGCAGCTGAGTAATTTACACAAACTTGTTAACTGGCCTGTAAGAGCCAACTCTGCTTTGGGCTTAAATTTCATGCACAATTAGCTTGAATTTGTGGTAAGCTTTGATCGGTTTTTGTGGTCGTTGAAGTTCTCTCGTACTCCACCACAAAAGCAGGCTTGCAACCTCTTGTGGCAAGCTAATAACACCCAATTCCTTATTGGAATTAAGACAAACATTAACACAAAAACCAAATGTGAAAAGCGAAATTTAAGAGCACAAAACTGGTAACTTAGAATATGGAATTTTAATAACGAAAATTCAATATAATTCGAAATTTTAAATTAGCTTTTCTAAATCAAGAATACTTTACTAAAAATTGATCGATTAAAATATAACAAAAAAAAGGGAATATGATTATAAATCAATAATTATAAATAATGTATGTTTAAAAACTGGAAAAAAAAACTTAAAAATATTAAGAAAATTTTGGAAATATAGAAAGAATTGATTAGGTATATAATATATAATTTTATATTATTTGTTTATTCTTATAGTCCGATTTTTTTTTATCAATTTGGGTGTTCTGAATATTTCAATTTGAATTTCCCAGTTTCTGCTCTATATATTTCCACCATAACTATGATTTCTTTAAGATTTATTTTAAGTTATTACCTTTTATTGCAATTCTTGCAATATTTATCAGAATTCGCTAATAGATTTCGACTGCACAAATGCTCACGTGTCGTATACTTGATTCAACTATCGCAATCGAGCATTTTTAGGTTAAAAGCGTGCTATAAATCACAAAGTCAACGATATATCTGGACATTATCACTTTTGTCGACGACTTCAGTTAATTAAAAATGTTGCCAGTAATTTGCTGCTCGTTGTAGGTCTATATATATTATATATTTATGCCGTCTAATTCTTGGCCCAAGACTTGCCAACGTGAATTCCAATTTCAATTTGTTCTACAAATTGCATGGCCCAAGAGAAGGGAGGGGAAATGAGCTGAGGGGAGGGAATGCCCATCTGTGTGTGTGTGTGTGAGCCAAGTGATTTCTTGTCAGGGCCAAAAGAACGAACGTTCGCCTTTTTAAACTTGGCTTTTCTGTCCCTGTCCTCGGTTCTGGACTTGGCAACACACATGGATTCTACACACAGACTGAGACAATTTGCACCTCGAATGCAGCTCATAAATTTCACAAAGTGTAAAATTGCTCAATTTATAACTTTTCAGGGTGTTGATTGCCTTTGAAACTTACACGTGTAAAACGACCTCCTCCTAATCGATGTGTCTGCATTAAAAGTTGCCAGCGTAAAATATATTTAAGAGTGAAATAAATATTTCTTGAATTTTACAAGCAAATTAGTAAATAATTTTTAAGCTCGTGTCAAGTGTTTTTTTATTTTTTTTTGATCAAAATAAAATGGATTATTTTAAAATATCTTGTTGTTTTTTTAAGTAACGGAAATTTATTAAATATTTCTTTATTTTTAGAATTCATAACACAGCTCTTAAAATTAAAATTCATACTAACTTATGAATGCAATTTGACTTGATAAAATAGTTTTATTTTTCAATTTTCACTACTAATAAATATTAAAACTAAAACCTAACTTTTAATAAGAACTAGCGGGCTGGTTCTACAGTCGAGCATACTCGACAATCGGAGGCCCCGTACTTACTATGGAAAAAACTTATAATGGAAAAAATTAAAAATAAATAAATTAAAAATAAGTTTACCTAAATGCATATTCTATCAGGTTGATTACGATGTCTCATGAAACTAAAAGATTTTCACACTAGGACTTGAAACTCGCCCGATCGGTCCTATGACAGCTATATGATATAGTGGTCCGACTTAAACCAACTTTGGTGAGCATGTAAGAGACTAACTTAAATACATATTCTATAAGTTTGGTTACGATATCTCATAAAACAAAAAAGTTTATCATACTAAAACTTGGTTTTCGACCGATTGTTCCTATGGACGCTATATGATATAGTGGTCCGATCCAAAAAAAAAACAATCTTGATCTGCCTGCAATATAGAGGAATCTACATACCAAATTTGGTGTCACTAGCTTTTAAATTGTTCTTATAATTTGGATATGAAATTTTTTTTTTTGATTTGTGGGCGTTAAAAGGGACGTGGCCGAATTTTGAAACAAATTTGATCTGCAGCATAGAAGAACCTACATACCAAGTTTGGTGTCTCTAGCTCTTATAGTCTCTGAGATCTAGGTGTTCATACAGACAGACAGACAAACGGACAGACGGACAGACGGACATTGCTATATCGACTCGGCTATTGATGCTGATCAAGAATATATATACTTTATGGGGTCTGCCACGCCTCCTTCTGCCTGTTACGCACATATTCGGTAAAACAAACCCAATAGACCCCTGTACTTTTTTTAAGTACGTGGTCTAAAAATGTAGCGAATATAAAGTAAGAATATTATTGTAATTCTTGATATTTGACAAACGAAATGTTTTATATATAAACTACTATCAGCTACACCGGCACTTATCATCTATTTTGAGTTTATAAATAAGCTTAGCATTCCGGGAATTGTGTCTGTTTAACCTCGAGTGCCCTTGTGAACCAAGATTCGAGTAAAATTATATACACACTCACAGACAAAGTATATAATACATGTAGCTCTGATAATCGTTTCAAAACTTACTTCTGCGCAACAACTCAAATGTCGACTCAGTCAGTCTTTAAATTCATTCAGTGCAATTCAGTCGCAAAATGTTGCACAAAATAATTTATATAGTCTTTATAATAAACATTTTAACTTCGGTATCTGATGGAATACACGTCTCTGAATTTAATGACACTAAAATGTTTCATTCAATGAATTCCCAAATATCTGAACTAAGGTACGAACCTTATCGCTGCTCCACGCTAGTGACGATAGCAGTTCTCAAAAGCACATACAAAGTGAAAACTAAAATAAACGATTTTTTCAGAGCTGAGCAGAAACATCACGATAAGTTGATCGAGGGGATATTCAAGGCGTTGGATCTTCAAATACTTAAAGCCGAACAGGAACGACAGGGAAAACTCATTGATGAACTGAAAGTCGAACTGGAACAATTGAAGAAAGATGGAATTAACAAGAACTCAGCCATAGAACTTCTTAAAACTGAGCTAAAACTACAAAAAAAAGATGGAGTTAACACGGAGTCGAAGTGTCAATCTCTTAAAGTCGAAATGGAACATCTAAAGAAAGACGGAATGGATCTTAAAGTCGAAATGGAACATCTAAAGAAACACGGAGATGATAAAGAATCGAGGATTAACTTCCTTACAGCGGAGCTGGAGCGTCAGGGAAAAATAATAGGTGATCTTAACATGCAATTAAATAATCAGACTTTCAGAGCAGAGCAAGAGCGACAGGGAAAGCTGATTAAAGAACTTGTTCAGATATCGGAAAAACACAATTCATGGTTCAACACACACAACTGTACAGAGGCCAAGTTAAGTGGGATCTACGAAACATTCAACTCCAACTTTAGTGCTCAACCCTTCAAAGTGGCCTGTGATGCGAATACTCGAGGAGGAGGCTGGACGATCATCCTGAAGCGGATCGATGGAAGTGTCGACTTCTATCGTAACTGGGCTGCATACAAAGAGGGATTCGGAGATTTGAATGGCGAGTTCTTCTTGGGATTGGATAAAATACACGCATTGACGACAAACAGAAACCACGAATTACTTGTGGTTTTGGAGGACTTCGAGGGAAATGAAGTGTTTGAGTTGTATGACAGCTTTGCAATCGGCGACGAGGATCAACAATATGTCCTACACACTCTGGGCAAAGCAAGTGGAACTGCGAATGATTCACTTAAATATCATCGTGGCATGAAATTCAGCACTTTTGATCGAGATAATGATATTGATGAAGGTGTAAACTGCGCCGTAGACAGAACTGGCGCCTGGTGGTACCATGATTGTCTCCACAGGTATGATGAAATGTTAATTGTATTTGAAAGCTTCGTTTATTAACTTGAATTCTTACAGCAACTTGGCGGGGAAGTACAATGATAATACCTGGGCAAAAGGCGTCAATTGGTTTCATTTTAAGGGTATGGATTACTCCCTCAAAAAAGCAGTCATGATGATACGCCCGAAGAAGTAAATTCTAAGACTCTACAATGTTTGTAATCTTCTTCACCGTTATATTGCAATATATTTGGCTATACCTCAAAATATATTCTAATTAACATACTTGTAGATTTTTTACTTAATTATTCTTTTAATCTGTATTTCATGTATGTTGATCGAATGAAACGACTGTGAATAAACGTGTACTGGGCAACTAACAGTCGAGCACTTTTTACTAGTTGTTGTTGTTGTTGTTGTTGTTGCCGCTGCCTCTTGACTGCTTGTTTTGGCCAACTTTACAGTGACTCATAAATTCAAACATTTGCTTGCAGTCGAATTCCATTTTCCACACAATTGAAAGGCGCACATTGCTCAGACCCCCTCCCTCCCCTCTTGTCACTCTCCCCTGCTCCTTGGGTATTCTATTCCCGTATTAATCGAAGCTCAGTTCGTTGGCAAACAAATGGCGATTGCTCCACAACTCGCGATCACATCTAACATTTTGCAAAAAATAAAAAGAAAAACAATTGCAAACCTATTGCAATTTTTCGTATGCCACGTTTTCAGCTTTTGGGGTGAAACTGCAGCAGCCAAGGGAGGTGGGGAAAGAGTGAGGATGACTTTGGAAAGAGTGGGATGAGGAGAGAGGGGAGAGAAGAGAAGACTCTTGGGTTTGGGGGCAAAGACAACAGCCAACACCGAAAACAAATAAACGCAGATAAAGAGCTGCGAGCTGTGAACTGGCAACCAAGGCAAAGAGCAAACAATGTTCTTCCTCTCTCTTCTACTCTACTCTTCTCTCCTCTCCCTCTCTCTCAGATGAAGCTGCTACAAGACGGAAACGGAAACGCGTCACACAATGTCGAAGCGAGAGAGGGAGAGAGAGTGAGAGAGAGAGAGGAAAGGCGGCAGCGTGAAGCTATTAGATATTTATTTCTGCGGATGTTTGTCTGTGTTTCTGTCTCTGTCTCTGTCTCTCTCGCTGCCAGTCGCCCTCTCTTTCCCTCTTGATCATTCTTTCCTTGTCGAGTGTGCACATATTTGCACATGTTTCGCATTTGTATTCCATGCGTTATTGAGCTGAAAATTGATGCACATTACTTACTCTATTGAATTACACATTAGCCATTGCCTTGGCCCCTCTCTCTCACTCCCCTTTCTCCATCTCTCTTTCTCTCCCTCACCCCCAAGCAACCCCTCTGCGTGACCAATAAATAATTTGAAAATAACAAAATAACAAAGTGAAACAAAGACAGAACATGCCGCCAATGCGCTCCACTTGCCTCCTACAACAAATGTCAATTCTCAACCGCTCGCACAGTGGGACAAACCCTAAGCTAGCGCCCATTTGAATAATTTCCAAAGTGTATATAATTAAAATCAATGTCAAAATCAAATAAAATTTACACTTAACTAGCAAATAAATAATATCATAATCATAAAAACCCATTTGTATCAGATTTGTAGTCGTGTCTAGCACAATAATTTATAAGTTATTCTTGTAGTGCAAACAAATAAATAACAAAAAATGCTTAATTTTTATATTTTTAACAATTGTAAAGTTACCAAAGTATTTAAATATGATTTTTTATTATTTATTGGAGTCGGTTTAACGTCAACTAAAATCAGTTCTTAAAATATTATATGAAAAAATTTTAAATTTAATGTTACTTTCCTCATTTTATCTATTTTTATCAGGTTTTTGAGGCGCATAAATGTTTTTTAAGTAAAGAAAAACATTTTTAACAAAATATATAGTTCTTTGTGTTTTGGGTGTATTTATGCTAACATAGTTTTAAACATATTTATGATATTTCTTCTTTTTCAAACTTCTTTAAAATCTAGCAAAAAAAGAACTTAAAATTCTAATGTATTGTTATTTAAATTTTGAGCAATTTCTAATTTACTGACGGACTTTTTAGATGGCATGCTTGTAAAAAAGTAGACCAACTTTTTATGTAGAGCACAAAAAAAAGATGATTAAAAGAATTCAATATGTTTAGCATGGAATCAATAAAAATTTGTAAATTTTTAAGTCAAATATAAATGTAACTACATTTATTTTTTAATTTCTATATAAATTTAAAATATTTATATAAGTGTTTTTATAATTTAATATTAATAAATTCGACTTATTTGTTAAGTTATTTATTGTTAGTTCCGTTAGCAAAGCTGTTTAACCCACTGTGGGACTTCCCCTTCTTCCGCCACTGACTGCAACTGCAACAGCTATCGACATTGCCTTGAATTATGCATGTGTGTGTGTGTGTGTGTGTGTGTGTGTGTGTGTGTGTGTGTGTGTGTGTGTGTCTGCAATACTTCTAACGCTGCCCTGCTGCCCCATAAATTGCCCAACTAAATACAATTTATTTCTCGTCGTCGCTGGTGACCCGTGTGTATTTTATATGTATGTTCGCTTCCCAGCGCAGTGTCGTTATTTATGCGCTGCTTTTAGCATTTTCCACCCCCCTTCCCCCACGCTTTCCACTTAGCGGTATTTTTCTTCTCTTTTTTACCCGCATATGCGAGTACTACATCTTCAATATAATATTTATGTTGTTTTAAATAGTTTGTCAGCGTGGCATGTGGTTGCATTTCACGTTTCTGTTGTCTTAATAGAGCTGTTAGCTTAGCACGCTGTTAACAATTTATACGTAACAGCTGTTAACTTGCATAACCCCTGCTGGCGAATGTTAACCGTTTCAGTTTAATAACTGTGCTACAAAGCGACCCCTACAGCTGAACGCGGAACTAACAGACCAACTGTTAGTGTAACAGTAGTGGATAAATTTTATAGCAATGTTATGGCAAGAGGCTGTCCTCAAAGTGGATAATGTTAAACGTGGCATGACTAAATGTTAAGTGATATAACAAACTGTAAAAAAGATGCTAACTTTTTATTTATTTAAAATCGAGTTTCTATTAAGTGTTAAATCGACATACGAAATACGAGTATATATTATTGAACTAAAATTGAAAAATCAACAATAAAAAATATTTAAAATAATACTTAAATTTAAAAAAATTTAAACTATAATGGAAAAATTAATATTATTTCATATACATAATTGCATTAATTAAAAAAAAAATAATATTGATAATTTTATTAACATAAAAATCAGTTAATATGCTCACAACGAACTGTTGCATGCCACATTTTCATATTCATAAAACCGAGTGTACTCGTAGTGAACAAAAACAAAATGTTAACTGTCACATGAGAACACAAACTCAGTCGGCAAATGTTAAGCTTTAAAATTCACCACAGCATCTAGTGCAATGTTAACAGTCGTGCCCTATTAACTGCTTAGTGTGGACATGAGGTTCGAGTCCGAGACGAAGTCGAGGCGACGAGCGTTAGAGCGTATATAACAACGAGTGCGCCAACTGGCGAAATTCAGTCTTCGTTTTGCCTCTGAATCGTGCGGTCAGCAACTGAAAATTAACACTGAAACTGAAACTGAAACTGTGCAAAATTGCAGACTGCGAATCGACGCGCTGCGTTCGCCGCGACGCGATTGGCTGAAATGAGCAAACAAAAATTTAAATATTGAAAGGTTAACCACAACAACAGCAGCAAATATAATTTAAATGCAATAGCACAAAAATTAGCATTGAAATTGAAAATTTGAATTCAAAAAAAAAAAAATAAAAATAAAAAAAAAATAGAAAATTGCGTGAAATATTATTGTGTTCAATAGCGGGTATCGGTAAAAAAGCCGCGCGTTGTCGCTTTAAAGCAGCTTTCGAAATCCACATTCGCAAATTTTCGTGCGCTCGTTTTTGTTTTCGTTTCTGTTTCTGTTTCGGTTTCGGTTTCGGTTTGTGTTCCGGTTTGTGTTCCGGTTTCTGCTGGCTGTTCCTCAATTTCAGTGTTGTGCGTGTATAAGAATTGGAGTCGAAGTCGGTGTTAAAATCGCCGGAGTTTGTCCGCCTTTTGCTTTCGGCCAAAAATCGGGATACATTTCCGCTGGAGTGCAATAATTGAAACTTCAAGTGCAACAGAAATTACAACAGCGACTGTAACTACAGTGACAGCAGGCAAGTATTTGTACACAGCGAGAGGCATTAGCTTTTTGGACTTTTGCCCCCATTTTCCGCTTTTCACACGGTAATCAAGCAAGGTCGAGACAATTCAACTGCACACTGTATCTTTTTCCTTATATTTTTTATTCAGTTGGGTTTTTTTTTTTTGCACATGTTCTTACCGCCGGCTGAAATTTCTGTAAACTTTGCTGCAAGATCTATACAAACTTTCTGACTGTAGATTTAGTTCGTGACTGACGCCTGTAAGTATGCAAGACAAATTTTGACTTTTAGTTTAGGCCTCGACAACTTTACACATGCGTGTGTGTGTGTGTGTGTGTGTGTGTGTGTGTGCGTCAGTGTTGCCATTCTATAATATTTTGAAGGCTTTATCGGGCATATTTTGAAATGTCTGTATGCTTCTAAATTGAACACAAACTATTTTTGAATACAAACAATTTTGTTGAATTAAAGTCAGCACTTCATTAGTGCTTTCTTTTTTATTTATCATAAAAATATTATTATTAATATTATAATATTCTGTTTTTATTATCTACTTTTTTTTTGATTATCAAAGATTATTATTTGTATTTATTTTACTTAAATTGTAATTTGATTTTGGAAGGCTGTTTTCTATTAGCTTATTTATTTATCATAATTATAATACTGAACTATGAGGTTTGGTCTATTTTTTAATGTTCCATCCATGTGTTGTTAAGGTACATTTTATGTTGTACAGATTCTACACTTAATAAATAAATAAAAAAAAAAAAAAAAAAAAAAATCATAATTATATAATTGTAAATATGTATTTTATTCTAAGTAGTATTATTATATTTATATGTAATATTAAGTATTAACTATTAATTTTGAAATTCCTATTTATTATTATTTTTATTGTTTTTTTTTTTAATTTAGCGTATTTTCACTCTAACAACTCCGTCAACACTGCTGTGTGTTCCGAATTTTGTTCGCTTTCTTTTTATTCTGTGTCGCTTTTCATGTAGAAATTTGCCAGCATAAAATATTTTCATAGCAAATATTTTTACAATGCGTATTTCATATGCGAAACTCTGGAATTTGTTATGCAAATGAAGAAGCGTACTAGAACAAGTCAGACTAGGATAGGGGTCGAAAAAAAATTAAAATTAAATTTGAAAGCCACTCAGCTGTATGCCTGTCTCTCTCTCTCTCACTCTCTCTGTCTCTCTGTCTCTCTGTCGCTTTGTGTCTTTGTCTCGCTGTCTGTCTGTCTGGCTGCTTTGGTGAATTTAATTCGGGTTAAGGCCTTTTGCGGCCAGCTTATGAAACAAAAACCGCGGCATTGGGCTAACCCCAAAAGCCGCGCCTTGTGGCACATTTTGTTATTGTTGTTGTTGTTGTTGTTGTTATTATTGTTGTTGTTATTATTGTTGTTGGCAATTGTGAGAACGATCCCTGCAACCAGCTACCCAGCTACCACTTCCCATATCCCAAAAGCAGCTTCTCTCTTTTGGCGCACACTTCCGTTTGTTGCCTGCTTATGTCTCTCTCCCTCTCTCTCTCTCTCTCTCTCTCCTCACTGAGCGTCGACTGAGCTGCCATATGCGCCAGCCGCAAAACTTTTGAATTTTTAAGTGGCAATTCGTGTAGCCGCTTCCTTTACTGCACACACACACTCACACACACACACACTTACACACACACACACACACTTACACAGTGAGAATAAAATGAAACAACAGACTATCATGAGTGTTGTCAGCTTAGCTTATTATATGCCAAATTTTTCAAATAGTACTTAATTTATGTGCAAGTGAATTAAAAAAAAAAAAAAAAAAAAAAAAAAAACCGAAATTACAAAACATCTGTAAAGAATTAATGTTCATAGTTAAAATAGAGAATTTCTTAAAGTGTTAACAGATAAAACCAAAGAGTGCCTACAAATTCAAAGATTCGTGATTTAATGTGGCATTTTAAATATTTCAAATTGCACCAAATTTGTCAGCATAACTAAAAGCAGTATTTTTCAAAATGTAACTGTTTATATACATTTTTTTTTTAAATCACGAAATAATAATTATTTTTTGAAAATCATAGTTTCCGATTTTAATTCATGAATTCAATTTGCTTCGGCTGTCATTAGATATACTTAAATAAATTAAACCAGTTGCATTATTTGCCATTCAAATGAAATGTTAAATGTTAAATATTTTTCGGTCAAATAAACATTGTTGAAAGAAAATTGTGTTAAGTACACAAAACCTTCTTTAAAGTACAACAAATGTCTCAAAAAATTTGATTTAAATTATAATATATTTATATTTTATTTGGAATAAAGTAAAAGTTGAATAACCATTTTTTTAATATATACGTATAAAAACTTAATTAATTTGTTTTTCTTTTGTGCAAATAACTTGTGTCGTTTTATTCGCATATTTATTTATTTTCTTTTTTTAGATTATTTAAGCAAATTTTTCTTTGAAATTTAACTGTCAAATTCTGGCTGCACTGACGGGCATATTAATTTTAAAAGCCGCCAACCGTTTGCCCTCTGCTCTCTGGCAACGTCATTTTATTTAAATTTTAATTTGGCCAGCACACAGAGTGTATATTATATCTTTTATTTGATTTCTTATTCTTTGGCTGCTAATGTTACCTCATGCGCTAATAACGAGATAAAATTGCGAAGTTGTTTGTGGCTAAATTTATATTTATTTTTTGTGCCTATCAGCCATAAATAGCATGCCCCTTTTTCTTAATTTAATTTTTCGAATTTTCACATGTTTTATTTGTTGTTATTTTTTTCCCCTTTTTCTTAATTTAATTTTTCGAATTTTCACATGTTTTATTTGTTGTTATTTTCTTTTGGCCAGCTCACAGATTAAAAGAGCCGTAAATTTGGTGCTGCTTCAAAAGTTGTCAACTGTGATTTCATTCATTCATTTACTAAATTCACGCATTTAGTCAATTATTTTTTTTGGCATATTTTATAGAAGTGTTAGTGTGTTAGTGTATCTGTGAGTGAGCCTAACATTATGCAAATTAGTTTGATTGTTTGTTTGTTTGTTTGTTGGCCGCATTGCGTTTTTATGCGCCTAATGAATAAAGCATAGCTAAATTATTGTATGGAATTCAATTAGCATGTTTCTCTCTACAGCAAAATCCACTTAAATTCCATTTCCACTTGCTTTCCCCAAGACATCTATATATATACATATAATGTAAATGTGTGTGTGATACAAGTGCAAAGTTTTTTGTTTAGACGCACATAAATTAAAGTACCTTTCGAAACTGCCGAAATCCACTAAATAAATTATGCGTGTAATTCGCCACGGCCAAAAAATTAGGCAAAGTTTTTTAGCGTTTGTTAAAGCTGCAAATTATAATTACTAATCGTTAAGGAGGCTTAAAAAAAGAACAAGTATTTTACATAAAGTTTCAGTGGAAATTTAATCGATTTACGAGTTTAATTTAAAAAAAAAGTAATTTTGAAATTGTAATTCGCTTTCTTAAGTCCCTGGAATGTGAATAGCTTGCAAATTTCAATTTTAAGCACAATTTTGTTTTTGTTATTTGTGCGAACAGTTCTAGCGATTAATCTATAAATAAATCAGAATACTAAGTATTCAAATTAAATCTCGTTAGCTTGAAATAATATTAGGTATTAAGAAAAATTGCTGATCAAAAATTTACTTAAAATACAAAATAGAATTTTGTTTTAATGTCTCTGTTAATAAATCTTCTTAGAACTGTACTTTTATTAAGTATTTGTCTAAATATATAAATCTAATTTAAATGTTTATTAAAAATCGTAGCTCATGATATATTTTTAGTTTGAATAATTTGGTTTTAAAATAGATATTTTCTATATAATTTAAAATTATAATAACTATGCAAACTCGAAAATTGTTAAATCTAAAATTCACAAAAATATGAGGATAACTGAAATTTATTTGTATCTTTTGCATAAATTCTTGACTATTTTCTCGTTCTAATAAGAATTCCAAGAATTTGAAGAGTTTGCAATGTCAACGTTTTATTAGAATTTCAATTTCGAGTCGCATCGAATCGAATCGAATGGAAATGAAATGTGAATGTGAATGTGAATGGGAATGAACTGGAAACTGAAAACTGAAAACCAGCAAAAAAGGAAGTTCAATGCAACTTTCGATTTTGGTCTAGTTTATGTGTGCTGAGAGGCTGCAGCAAAGTCAGTACAGTTCTTATTCAGAATCCCAATCCCAATCCCAATCCCAGTTGGTTTTTCCCCCTTTCTATTTACTGGTTGCAGTTGCAACTGCAGCTTGTAGTCGGTCGATTGGTAGTAAAAGCTGCAACTTTGTCTGTTTCATGTTGTGTTGGAGTGTGGAGTGTGGAGTGGAGGGGTAAAGAGAGGGGAGAAGGAAGGGGAAGAGGGGAGGGAGTAGGGTGTTAGTTAGGGTGCTGGCATTGGTAACGGCTTTGCCAGCTGCTGTAATTTAGCAAACTGCTCTTTCTTTCTCTTTTTCTCCAGCTTCTATATTTGCCATTTTCTCACTCTCTCTCTCTTTCTCTCTCTCTCTCTCTCTGTATTTGTGCTTCTCTCTATTTAAATGCTAACCTTGGCTCAAACTGACAATTTATGTGTGTGTGAGTGTGTGTGTGAGTGTGTGTGTGAGTGTGTGTGTGAGTGTGTGTGTGAGTGTGAATGTGAGCATTACCACAGTGTGTAACCACAACTGGCACACACACCCACACACACACTTACCGATTCAAACACAGAAAAAAAATTCTAGGTTTCTAGAGTAAAATCAATTGGAAATACAGAAATTCTAGATATTTTTAAGCATATACTAAATAGTATAAAATACAAGATATTTAATTCAAGCAACATTTTTTATAATAATATTTGGGTTTTCGGACATCTTTAAGACATTTTTAGCTAATTTATTAATTTTAGATAGATAGATAGATAGAATAAAAAAAAAATAAATAAATTTCTAATTAAAAACATACTTTATATATATATTTTTACATATAGTACATATATTTTTAACTAGCATTTTAAATAAAATATATATATATATATTTAAACGCATGCATAATAAAACTACAGGTGTCTAATAAGCTTTTTTTTAAAATAGACATTTAGTAAAATTTTATTATGGCATTTTTAATGCTAAGTCGTTGTTATTTTTGTCGCAATCCGTCTTAATTTAAGAACAATATACAGAATTGGTTATTTAATGATTTATTTTTAAATGTTATTTAAAGCATATGCTTTTTTTCTCAGTGTACAGACACACACACACATCTGCACAGCTGGCTGTTAGCTGATCTCGATTCAGGCGTTAGTTCTTTTGCCATTGTTTTTGGGGCAATGGCAGCTGTTGTAACCCATTCTTTCAGTCCATGTCCTATTCACACTACCTTATTGTGGAAGAAGAAGAAGCTGAAGAAGCGACTTTCAAGTGGACTCGGACTCTTCGCGTTATGCAAAACTAACTTTTTCCATTATTTTGCTGCGTACCGCTGTTGCTCGGTAAAACTGCTGTTGCCGCTGCTTGTGGTTTTTATTTATGGTCTACTATTTTTGTTTTCATTTTTTAGTTAGTTACTCGACTGGTTGCCTTTTGCTCTCTCTCTCACACACACTCTAACTCTCTCTCTCTCTCTCTCTGTCTAACTCTCTCTTTCTGCTCTGCGTAAACAAAAGCCAACTGCAAAGTTTTGACAACACTTTTCGGTTATGCACAGCCGATGCTGCCACGCCCCCTCGCCCCCTCGCCCCCTCGTCCCCTCGCCCTTCGGCCCTGAGTCGCCTCCTTTCCCCCTCCCCTCCAAAAATTGGGTCGGCAAAAGCGAAATTTATGTCGCAGCCGCGTGCAAAGTGACAGCGAACAAATTGCCGCGACACAACAAGCCATGTAAAATCTAAAATGTAGAATGTAAAATGTTAAATGCAAAATGCAGAATGCAAAATGCAAAAGGCAGTGGCAAAGTTTTCTGGCTGGCGCTAATCAAGTGCCGGCAGCAGAGCGTCAGCATCTCCTAATTTGTTGTCCCACATAGTAAGTCCCAAGTGTACTCGAGGGTGAACTGATAAGTCATTGACCTTAGTAACTGAACCAAAAAAAAAAAAAACAAAAGGAAACTTCTTTTGGCTGGATTAAACTTAGTTTCTACAATTAGCAAAGTCCTTGAAAGTAACAATTTGCATCATTTTTCAATCCAATTATTTTTCTATTGAAAATACGTTTATTTCTTTAAAGATTGCGATAAGCAATTCTTTTCAAAACTGTCGGACAAAATGCCGCTGTTATTAAATACTCAGAAATTTTATTCTTTAAACATACTTTTGTAGTTACATTAATCGATTGTAATACAAATATTTCAATAAATATATTACTTTATTTACCACACAAAAAATTTGTCTTAGCTATGTTGTGTCAAAATATCAACCTACTAGTGCTAACCGTTTGGTCTGTGCAAAAATCAATCAGTAAGTCAGTCAGGACAGACAGATTTTCAAACAGAAATCATAGTGGTTTTTGATACATTTTATGCGATACCTAAATGCATTTTTAGTGTATTTTTTTGACATTTAAAAATTAAGCTATTATGGCATTTTATATTTTATTTTCAAATTGGTGCTCTAGACTTTGTGTTCGCTCTCTACTCATATTATATATTTCTAAATTTAAATAAAAAATGCTAATTACAATAAAATTAATTATGTTAAGACACAAATTTATTTTCATTAATGAAAGTAGCCATTTAAGTATATCAGCCCACCCTCGCATATATATAAATATATATATTCTTTGTGTATATTCTGATTTTGCTTTGGCAACTGGGGAAATCTGTTTCTAAATGTGCCACAAGTTTTAATGTTTTTCAAAACCGAACTTGAATTATTGATAAAATTCTTTGACAGCATGTGCTTACATTGTGGTGCCTGCTCTTCATGTCTCTTCTGTCTCTTGGGTGCGACTACAACAACAACAACAACAACAACTACAACAACTACAACTACAACTACAGTGACTACATCTACAACTACAACTGACACAGTGTGCAAACAAATTTCCAACTCGTATGCTCAAACTTATTTGATGCACTTCAATTCAGTGCGAACCCAAAACAGAGCTTCTGTCTTCTCTACATCTCTCTTTTTCTCTCTTCCGCCTCTTAGACATTGATAAATGTTATTTTGCTAAACTTTTTTTTAGAACAACAAATAAACAAAATGGCCAGAAATGTAGAAAGTAGTTTTCAGCGCTTTAGCGTGTTTCTGATTTAGTCGCAGCATTAAAAAAGTGCCAACGGTTTAAATAAGTTGGTCAAAAAGTGTGCAAGAGACTAAAAAAGGCAGGTAAGGAAAAATATTAAATGTATCCAACAATATTGAAATTTAAAATAACTTCTAGGAGTATTCACCTGCGCCAATATATATAACTATATATTTATTTTTATGTTATTATAATTCAAAACTTGAGTCAGTACTTTGCGTATTTGTAATATTTTTATTTTTCTAAAAATAGTTATAATAATTTTTGTATTTTTCTTTACTATTTTTACTATTTTTGCAAGTTAAGTTTTCTTGGCCAATTTTCTTTTCCGACAATAACAGCGTCTCTTAAATCCCTAATTAAATTCTCGAAACGGCGAGTTATTAAAGAATTAATTAAAAACTCGCAATGGCAGCAGAAGCAATAGCAGCAGCAGAAAACTTCTGTGAGAAAGTGTTAAGCACAAGCGGTTACCAAAAATTTGTTGTTTGCTTGCCCAAAAAAAGTTTAGCTCGCGTCGAAAGTCGCCACAAAAAAGTGAAGTTTTCTCTGACAAACTTTATAACTTGTGCAGCTGATGACCTCAGGCTGCCTCAGTGTCAAGTAACGGCAGTTGTTGCAACACTCACTCTCTGCCACATTCTAAGTTCTTTGTCATTGGAGCGCATCTGAGCTGTGCTTTGTAATTTGCCGACTTTCAGTGACTTTCAGTTCTTTCCTTTAGCCAAGTTCACATTCTTGCAGTATAATCAATGGTTAAGGTTCTGGCACCACACTGCGTATACTCAATGCTTAAAGTCCAATCAGCGGTTGGCCAAATGCTAATGACAACGTTCAATGCCAAAAAGAACAGACACGAACAACGTAATTCTATCGTACAATGCGGCGTATGCGCGATATGTGTAATTTGGTATCGCCTACATGGGCAGCTAATTAGAGCCGAAATGCGCTAATGATATTCAATTTCAATTTCAATTTCAATTGCAATTTCAATTTCAATGAGCCACTGCGAGTTGCTTTGTCAGAATGTCAAGCTTGTGGCCAACAAAAGCGCTATAACAAGCAACCAAACAGGCAACAACAGACGTCAAACTGTCAAAACGCGCGACAGCGAGACAACTGACAGAGATGGTGAAAGGAAGTGAGAGACAGATACTGAGACTAGAGACTAGAGACTAGATACTGGGCAATACACAGAGAGAAGCAAATTGTAATAAAATTCAATAGAAAATATACTAAATAAGATTTTGCGACATTTACAATTTTTGTGATATTATTTGATAATTTTGATGTAACTTGCGTTGCACTTAAAAAATATATCTTTTAAACCCTAAAAGCTAATACAAAATTTAGCGACTGTAGCTATTAAACAATTTATTGGCTGTTGTTAAATATTAATATTAATTCAAAGCTCTTGTACGACGAGCGATCAAAATTTTATCGGTGTTTGTTGTGAAAAGATTCTGGACCCACTTTCAATAGTTTCAAGCAAATTTGATTTAAATTTGATATGCAGTTTATCGACATAAAAAAAAAACAATAAAAATAGGACGTGTTTTATATTCATAGTTGAGCAGCGAGTTTTATTATTCTCAGTGTTTAATTATGCGGAATTAATTAAAGTTGAATTGGTGAGCTTAAGATCGATTAAATAAAAGATGAACATTTTTAAAATTAAAGCTTATGTTATGTACAAAAATGCATTAGAATAAAAAGCAATAAAATATATTTAGTTTTTACTAGATTCTTTCGCTCAGTGTGGATATATAATTATATAAATTTAGAGACAGATAGCGGGACATGAACACTGTCGTTAAATTTTGTGACACCGGCAATCGCTTTAACTTTATCGAGCTGCATCATGTGAACTTTTGCAGCTGCTCCGTGAAATGTGAAAAATTATAAAAAGCATAATGGAAATCAAAGGCGGGTCTGTGACAACGGGATAACGGAACAACGGGACAACGGGACAACGAGGAAATCACTCAATTGGACGGCTAACTGACAGCTACACATTATCAAATATTTATGACCAGTTGACCGCCGCAATGTGGTTAGTAGGCGGTAGGCGGTAGTTGGTAGGCGTGGCTGCTTGGCTCATTGAAAACATTTGGCCCGTTGAGAGAAACATTGACACCAACGCCCCGAAATGACATTTCAAGTCAAGAAATGGAGAAACCTTTAAAAAATAATGTTCATAAAAAAAAAAATAAACAGCTGCTCTTAACGACACGAGAGTTTCACAAAGTGCGTAAGGAAGTGAGAGAGAGGGAGACAGAGTGAGAGAGAGAGAAAGAGTGAGAGTGAGAGTGAGAGAGAGCACACATGACTAGCTATAAACACGAGACGCAGAAACCGGAGGCTCATTTATAATTCAGCAAAGTAAAACATTGAAATAATGAAATTACACCTAAAGAATTTGACGGTGACTCGACGGACAGACGATGCCTGAAAATATGAGGGACGAATAAATAAAAATTTAATGAAAACACGTATACGCAACATGCGCCGTCACCATTTTAACATTCCAAATCGCAATTGCCATCGGCGACATCGTCGTGTTTTGCATGCGTGAAGCATTTTGACAACATTTTTGTTAGCCTCGCATTGAAAACGCAAAATAATTGAATTTCTGTCAGCGAAATTAAATTACTTGACAATTTTTGTCCCAGCCTTTAAAGCGCCCTCTGGCGGCGAGTTGAAATTTGGTTTTTGGAACGGGACATAATGCATTTTAAATGTGCATAATTAAAATAAATGCAACAAATGATTTAAATTTATTAAAATGTTTGCAAAAAGCCACAAACAAAAGCCGGTAAATGCATGCGTGTGTGTGTGTGTGTGTGTGTGTGTAGAGATAGAGAAAGAGTGAGAGAGAGAGAGAGAGAGTGAGATGAACACAATAAAAGTTAATAACAATGCATAAAAGTTCATTACTTGCCGAAACATAAATATATAAAATAGTTAAACAAACCGACAAAGATGTGACAGCTGGGAATGCAGAAAAAGACAACTCTTAAATATGAGCATATTTTAGACATGATTCCCTAAGAGAATTTCGACAAATATTTAATTCCCAGAATAACTTAATTTGAACACAAATGTTAGGTAAACAAAATTAGCAAGCATTTAACTTGCTTACAAAAATTAGAAAACTTAGATTAGGAATAATATCATTATGGTAAATAAATGACAATTAAATTTGATAAACAAAAACATGTAATAGTTGAAATGAAAATATATTTTAAATTTCCCACTACTGCTTAATATTTTCGAAATATTTTAGAAGTACTCATATTATCCAACCGTTTATTTAAAATTACTTAAAATCAATTAGGCACTACTTATATGAAAATGTTGTTTAAAAATTCATAAATACTCGTAAATGTATTCTCATAATAATAAATCTAAAATATTGTTCAAAAGGTCGTTATATCTCGTATATATTTTTAAATATAAATAAATTTAATTTTAGTTTTTCAACTGCATTTTTATTGTTCTTTTTCAAGTATTATTAGCTTTCTTTCATTTTTATTCGTTGATTTATTGAATATATTTTTTTAGGTACTAAAAAAGTATTTGGCATTAGTATGAAGTAACATTAGTCCTTTACTCGTATAGAGTGTTATATCATTTATGTATGCACCGTCGAAATGACAGCAATCAAAGTCACACACTCGCACACTCACTCATGCATTCACCGTCACACTCACACTCACACTCACATTCAAATTCACATTCACATTCACATTCACATCGATGCGAGGCAAGTTACATAAAAAGTGACCACTAATTAACCTAATTTCTGGTATGAATACAAAAAATTGGTTGACTCACTAATGCATCGATGTTAGTGCGTGTACTTAGATAGACACATGTATATATACATATATATGTATATATATATATATGGTATATATGTAGATTGGGTGATAAACCAATTGCGACATGCAATGGGGAAAATCGAACTAAAAAATAGAGAGAAAAAAAATGGTAAAACGCCCACAAATGAAAACCAATGATACCATTTATTTTTATTATATCGCATTTAAGCTCCGACATTTTTGGTAATTATTTATCAATATCAAATTATTTCAATATTAATTCAAACAAAACTTTCAATAAGCCGTAATTATCGACGAATGTTGATCAAATAATCACATTTTAGCAGCAACAACAACAATAGAAACACAAAACGACAAGAAAATTAATTATGAAAATACAAATAGAAATAATTTACCATGAAAATAACAAAATGATTTCCCAGTCGCAGTTTCTCTCTATACGAATTGCTCCATATAAGTATATGATAGTGTGATTATGTGTGTGTGTGTGTGTGCGTGTGTGTGAATGTCGTGTGGTGTTAGTGTGCGTGTAATTGAGGTTAAATGAGCACGACAACATTTTCAGACATTTCTTTTGTACGCATAATTAGAAAATTTACTAATGGCGCTGAAAAGTATGCTAAAAAAGTAGTTAAGTTTCAAAGTTTGTAAAATTGACCTTCTTCTTTTACTTTTAGCTCTGCTGTTATGCAACCGGAAGCCTCAGCATCTGTGCCACTTGCAACGTGCCACTTGCAACTTGCAACTTGCAACCGCATCTGTGCCCGGCCGCAGAGAATGCAAATAAATGCAACGAATACGAAACTCATATAAATTAGGAAAATCAACAATAACAACATTCACACACAAACACACTAACACACTAACACTTGCACACACACATACAGGAGACCGAAATAAAATCACATAAAATGCAACGAAAACTGCTGCATGAATTAAACAACAACAATAACAACAACAACAATTGCCAGCAGAGATACATGAAATATTCAAACTAACGAAAAGCAAGGCAATTCATAAGAAAATTCTCAACAAATCCACAAGCACAACTCAAGTGTGCTCTTGGGCATGACGCTAATGGAGCATCGCTTAGCTCCAGCTTCAGCTCCAGCTTCAGCTTCAGCTCCTCCACTTTCTCCAGCAGCAACAGCTCCACTTTCTCCACTGGCAAATCTGACAACTCTGGCCCAGAGCAAAATGTTTGCCAAATTGTGGCCTTGGCTGAAGAACGAGACGTGGTCGAGGCTGCATAAATCCAAGTAAGTTTCATTTCTTTCTCTCTAACAAAAATTCTAATTAGTTTCCATAAAAATACACACAGAAAATTGTGCAGCATTTGTACAAGTTTCTTTTATAAGTTTCTCGATAAATTCTTAAGCAAATATGTTGTTAAAAGGATTAGAGAAAGTTCGTCGAAATGTATAATTTTTTTTCAAAATAATGTGACTGATTTTGGGGTTAAATAGAGAGAAAACACATAAAAAAAAACCTATAAGAATAGTATATAAAATATAGTAATATACAAATTTGTGAGCTATTTGAAATGTAAATCGACGAAGCATCATAACATACCTGGTCAAATTCAATTCTTAAAAATTGTAAGTAAAATACATGCAATTAAAATCAAATTGATGAAGAATTTTGAAGAAAAAAGAAAGTAACAAAAATTTTGTCTATTAAATAATTTTATGTGTAGCAAAAAAATCAAATTGATGAAAAATTTTAAGAAATAAAAGAAACAAAAATGTTGTCTATTCAATAATTTTATGTGTAGCAACTCTCATTTGTTTGATATTTCAAATGAGCAGTTACTTAACCTAATTAAATATTATTTAAATTTAATTCATAAACTGAACATAGAAACAGAACTTGATTTAAAACACAGTTAGATAAGCATGACGGGAAATATTAAAAAACAAGTATTGTCTACAGCGGGTTTTTTTTTCCATTTTTTAAATGGAATTAAATTTATGTCTACAATCTTGCCTGTGCTATTTATAATCCCAATCGACGTAACTGGCTGACAGGGAAACCCACTTGAAATCTCATTCTGTAGTCATGACGTTCAGCTTAAAGTGGTTTAAAAATAGCAACAGTTGAAAGGGGAACAGTTTTTGATTGGGGTTGATTGGTGTCTTGATTTGAGCTTGCATTCAAATTGAATATTATTAAATAATAATATTGCTCGCCATAATTATATACAGATTGTTGCATATGAGAATCAGACTCGCTTATTTGGACCCAAGTAACTGTCAAAAGTGTCCTAAATGAAAAGCAGCCGGAAAATCAATGCGACCCAATCCCATTCAGAATCAAAGGCAGAGTCACCAGCTGTGGCAAAATACCCTCCTACCCTGTCCATAGCCATGCCCCCTTTTTGGGGCTAGTACATGACCAGCATCAATAAGTTCGGAGGCATTCAAACTTTGGGACAAACAGCTGCTGCTTATTTGTAGCCACTGTGAAAATGAGCAAGAAAATTTATTTACACACATACATATATAAAAAGTTTCAACTGTGTGTTGAGCGAAGGAAGGAATGATCAAGGGGAGGGAAATAGAAAAGCGGGTCGAAGGTCGCCTGGACAAGTCGATAATCACTGTCAGGGAGAAACGATTTTGAAATGGACTCAACACTACAAATTTGAGGTTAATGCACAAATAAATCAGCCACAAATTGAAAGACATCAAAACTGGCTAAGCACGTAGTCAAAGAAATGACTTTGAAGCACTCGGAGCAACACCAGAAAACTCTAAAAAATAAAAATGAAAATGAAATTGGAGAAACAGCAACAGCAACAACTGATAATTATTAACGCTCAACTGCGTCTCAATCAACAACATTTTATCTGGGCACACTCAGGTTCGTTGAGACCAAGTTCGAGGAGACAGACGACATAAAAATATAGAAGGGGGCACAGAGAGTGTGAGAGAGAGTGAGAGAGAGAGAGTGAGAGAGAGAGATTGGAAACCGCTAGCTGATATCATGTGCCTGCTAACTTCCGATTTCCGTTACGCGCTGTGATTGAGCGCCGCTTTATTTCCTGTCAAAACGCCAACTCTAAGATAAGCGTCAGCAGTGTTGACAATTTTAGTGTTTTTCCCACCAGAATTAGGATTCTTTTTCACCGTCAGTGAATTTGCTACTCACATAAATATGTTTTCTATTCTAATTTTTACGTCTTTTAATCCAATTAATTTTGTTGCTTATGAAGAAACTTGACATTTTGTAAGCAAATTCAAAATATTTTTAAAGTTATAAGTAGGAAATAATTTGTTTCAAAATCTCAAATAGTAAAGGAAGAAAAATTTAGTTTATCAATCTTAATGCAGAATCAAAATATAGGCTAAATAATGTTAAAATTGACAATTTGGAAGGAAATCGGCTAAAATTTGACAAAGTTATGACATTTTGAAGTTTTTGGAAATGTGTCAAGAGAAGAGTATGGGAAAAATGCACAGTAAAGGAAGAAAAATTGAGTTTTCTAATTTTAATGCAGAATGAAAATAGAGGCTAAATAATGATAAAATTGACAATCCGGAAGGAAATCGGCTAAAATTTGACAAAGTTATGACATTTCGAAGTTTTTGGAAATATATCAAGGGAAGGAAAAAATGGACAGTAGAGGAAGAAAAATGTAGATTTCTACTTTAAATGAAGAATGAAAATAGAGACTAAATAATGATAAGATTGAAACATCCAAGCCGGTTTTGCGAGATACGACTCAGAACCGTTTTGCAGTCTTGGTTAAAATAGGCTAGCTGGGTTTTTAATGGAAATGTAGTGGTTTTTAGCAACAATATTGGTGCTTTTTTTTTCTAAAGAGGCAACACTGGACGCCACACAGGACTCAGAACAGAGTAGAGAGGGAGAGAGGGAGAGAAAACCGAACACACACTTTCCGTTCCTGAGTCATGATAAACTTATTATGTATAGTCTTCACTTTTTACGCAACACGCAAAAGGGAGCTGACAATGTCGATTGTGGATTGTGAATTGTGGGTTGTGAATTGTGGGTTGTGGGCTTGTTAGCCAAAGCGTGACTGCCTATTTTGAGTCGGTTAAAGTTTTAGATGTGACAGCCAGAAGAGGAGTGAAAAAGGGAGAAATATGGGTGAAAAGGAAAAGGGAGAAAGGGGAGAAACTGTTAGCATCAATGTCAGTGATTTATCACAAGGCAAGGCACATAAATAAACACCGGCCTGACACTCGGCGGTCTTGGGAATTCGGCATTTGTTGCTACTTTTTTGACAGTGCGTTGCCTCGATTTGCTTTACGCATCAATGGATTTATCCCTGGCCAAGCAACAGCAACAGCATCAGACCCAACATCAGCTCGAACTGAAGCTGAAGCTGAAGCTGAAACTGAAGCATCAGCTTCTCGAGTTTCCTTTTCATTTGACGCTTTGTGCACTTGACTTTGGCGTTACTGTTGTTGTTGTTGCTGTTGTTGTTGTTGTTGTTGTTGCTGTTGCTT
Source organism: Drosophila falleni (assembly GCA_035045575.1). Lineage (NCBI taxonomy): Eukaryota > Metazoa > Arthropoda > Insecta > Diptera > Drosophilidae > Drosophila > Drosophila falleni. Next base: position 4,652,929 of record JAWNOV010000142.1, read on the forward strand.
CGATTTGCTGCCTCTAACGACCCTCATTGTTTGACACTTGGCGTTGATTTTTGAAATAGCAGCCAGCTTCAGCTCCTGCGTCTCTTATCTTATCGCAAGGATAATGGCAGACCCGCGTTCCTGTTGCTGTGCTCTTGCTTTTGCTCCTGTGTTAGCCCAGTAAGTGAAAGATACTGGGATAATGGAGTTGTGACAATTCTTGTCTGACTGTATGAAGAATTAGTTACTTATTGGGGTCTAAAACTCCATTAAACTACAACAAATCGATTTTAGAGACACATAAATAAATTTACATAAATAAATTCAGATAATAGTTTTAAATTGCAAATTATCAAATGTTAAATTTTATTTAATTTTGTTTTATTTATTTATTTTTTTTTTTGCAAAGAAACGCGTACTGGGCATCTGCACAGTCGAGCAACTCAGCTGTAGCTTGCTTACTTGTTTTTTTTTTTGTTGTTTTGACTGCTGCTGGTTTTTGGCTGTGCGACATTATTTTCACTTTATTGAAAACTTGTAGCCAAAATTGATTTTCTGCGTCTCCTGACATCGCATTGCGAACCCAGGAATTTGACATTTTCGCTGTTACCCGCCCGTATTCTCGCACTGTCTTCTCCCCTTCCCTTTCCTTTCCTCTCCTACCCCAATCACTTGCTTCCCTTAGCCCAAAAGTGTGTGTGTGTGTTTTCTTGCCTGTCTTTTTGCTCGTTTTGTTTTCTACCAAATTTATTTCGCATTTAGTTGAATACTTTTTGGCATTTGGCTTGAAAATTTCGCATACATTTATTTTAAAGACTGTAATTTGGTTTTATTCTCATGCTAATGTCTTGGGCTGTCTTTGTCTGTTCTCTCTCTCTCTCTCTTTCTTTCTCCCTCTCCTCTCTCCCTTTCATTCTGTGTCTCTGTAGAAGCTTCTCACGCCCCAAAGAGTGACTTGCACTTGTCGAAACGGATTTGGGGTTCTGACTTTATTCGTTGGTGTTATTAAGTATTCATTTGTGCACATTCCACTCGTAATGTGTTTTGGAAATGAAGTGAAAATGCAATTTTTTACTCAAATGCCCAAAGAAATCAATTGAATCACTTAGCAATAAGCATCCATTGTCTTGCGCCAAATTCACAATTTAACTGACAATTCTCTGATATATTTTTTGTCTGCAAAATTTTCCGCATTTTTATTTTCAATTGAAACTCGATTCACATATAAACAATACTTTGCATTGTGCACAAAAAATGCAATTTCGTGCAATTCAAAAGTTGAACAACAGTAAATGAATTTATGAATGTACTCGTATTCACAAATTCGAATATTCGTTTATTCGCTGGCAACTGTAAGAGATGTCCATGTATTATGGCCTTTTGGACTGTTATCTCTTTTAGAATATTTTATAGAAATTGTGTTATTCGGTCGCCGTTGTTGGCCTGGCCACGAGTAGAACAATAAAAGCAATCAGTGCTTAAAAATCAAATTCAATTTGCGCATATTCAGCATATTACGGCACACTCGAATTCATATTGTTGCTGTTTTTTTTTTTTTTTTTTGTGGGTGTTTCTATTTTTATTTTCATAAATTTATTTTCAAAATATATAACAAAAAGTGCCTCAAAAAAATGTGGAATACCAAGGACACAGAGAGAGAGAAAGGTTAACGTGGTTGGGAGCTGGCAAATCATAAATATTCCTGAATCAACAGAATATGATGAAAATCCATAAATCATTGTTGTGGGCTAACTTGGGTGTTGTTACCCAATTCCAATGTAAGAGAAGCTTTTTGCAAGGATTTCGAATGCAAATCAACTGTGCCAAAACTTTACTACTACCAAGTGCACAGCAGTCGCCTTCCCCCCTCTCCCTCTCCCCCTCTTCCTCCTTCTCCTACTCCTTCTTCTTCGTCTCCGCCAACTCCACTCGAGCCGAGCAAACAAATAATGAAGACGAATGCAAACAGCAGACAGCAAAACACCAAGCAAATAGCAGGCGAGTTTCCCAACTGACGAACGGAGGAGTAAAGCAGTGCTAAATTCAGGAGGAGCAACAGCAACAGAAAGTGTACAAATTTAAGCAAACAATGGACCGAAACCGAGCATCGAGTTGAGAAGTGCGAAGAGGGAAGAGGGAAGCGGAAATGCGGCTTAACTCCCAGCTAAAGTGGAAAAAATAAAGCAATGGAAATTCACGAAAAACAGCCTTTTGTATTGTTTAATGCGATAAGTTCATTCGCAGCAATTTCAGCTATTTTCATAACGCCTTTTGAAATTCCTTTAACATTCAAATACTTAAGCAGTCGAAACTTGTTCTTCGGCATCCCTCGATTCATCGTTTTTTAAACATTTTATAGCCAACCACTAAAAGTTTAGATGTAGACACAGATTAAGATTTTCGAAATTGTCAAGGGTCACCCCTTGCATTTAAATTGAATGCAAGATCTGGAGAGAAAATATTTTTTCAAAAAAAAAATAATAAATACAATAATATATACAGAATGAATTAAAAGATGAAACCATGGTCAAAATGACATTACGCTTGAAAATCGGTTCAGTTTTGACTAAGTTATGACAGTTCGAAGAAACTCAAGCCTCTGATTTTGCAACATTACAAGTCAAAATATTCTTAATTTTGACATGATTTTCTACAAGAAAATGTAAGGTTTTACAATTAAGTTTTAAGTGTTGTTTTATAGTAATAATGATATAAGGAGTTGATTAAAAGTGAAAACTTGCGATTTAAATTTTCAATTAAATTAAATTCGATTTCTGAAAAAAAACTGGTTATTTACATAAAGCGGGTTAAATTCGAGAATGTTTTTATCATTAGACTTTTTCGGCAGTAATTTTTAAACACTCCTCAAATTTCTCTATATCTTAAATGTTTTATAGCCAGACTCCAGACTAGACACAAATTCAGTTGAGAATGGGAAGACTTTAATTTAAATGTGAAATGAGTTTTAAGGGTTGAGGGTTGAGAGCGCGAATCTGTTGCAGCGAATTTACAATGGAATTTAATTGTGTGCTACAATTTGGACTCGGACGCGGACACGAATTTGGTAGTTGGCATTTGTGCCAACGTTATCAAGCGTAAAATTAAACGGTTGCAGTCGACGGCTAATGTGAAAACGTAGTTGAAATCACTGCCAAGACGAGAGGAAGCAGCTAGCAAAAGGCCAACAAGGGGAAAAGGGGCAACAAAGGGCAACCAAGCGTGATTGAAGCCACCCTCAATGGTGACCTTTTGGCTGGCCTCTCCTTTTTTTTGGTCAGTTTAACTAAATTTTGGTTGTTGTGCTGTATTAACACGTGGTTGCAGCTCCGTTTTGGGCAACAGCAATTTAAGAGACATTAAAGCACGTCTGGCGGTGAATTGCATCAGGAATTGTGAGCACGTAACGGCAAAGAAATAAAATAAAGCAAATTTATGCAGCTTCACAGCTGTCGGTCTGTATAGCACTGTACAGTGTACACTGTACAGCAAAGACCTGAATTCTGGTGTGAACATTCGCAATTGGCCAACCGGCACACAATTTATAGGACAGAGCACGAAATTGAAGAATCGGAAGGAGGGAAAACCTTAAAATTAGTGATGGAAGTGCAAGCTCGAGATTTATATTGAATTGGAAAATTGGAAAAAACGACTTCGAATTTTGTCAAAATAAATCTGTTTCTAAATTTGAAAACTAAATTTATATTAAAAAATAAATTTTTCTTTAATGATTTCTTAAACATTTTAATGCCAGCTTTATCTCGATAGATGGTCAAATAAATTATCGGGATGGTAAATTAAATTAAAGGCCGCGTTTTCGATATTTCCATGTTTTTTTTACATCACTAATTTAAATTCTACTTGTGCTTTGTACTTTGTACTTTCTGTGTGGTCGTCGCGCGAACTTGTCGTCATAAAACTTGAAATTGAAAAACTTTTACTTTAAATTCGAAATATGTACAATATGTGTGTGTGTGTGTGTGTGTGTGTGTGTGTGTATTCGTGTGATTGTGTGTGTTTGTTTGTGTGCACTGCTCAATTGAGACAAAGGCAAACAAAAGAAGCCAAAAGCGAAAAGCACACTCAATGGCCAAGGCCAAAAAGGGAAGTCGAAACACTTTCGCCTGATTACAAACGCGCAAATGATGCGTGCCTAATGCGAATCGGGGCCAATTCGAAGCGGAGACGACCCTCCCCTCCCCTCCCCCTCTCTCTCTTCCCTCTCCTTCTCTCACTTTTCTCTCTTTAACACTAACCACAGCGGTAGCAACCAAATTGACTTTGCAACAAGGGCCACAGCATTTTTCCATATGCATGAGTCTTGCCTAAAAGTAGGCAACATGACAGCGCAATGACAGGCACAAAATGCCGACAGCAATTTTTTAATAAAAAGTCAAGAGGCGACTCAGCAAGAGCTGCGACTACAAGATATCCTATAATATTTCGAATTTATTTGCAGCCTTTTGACTGAATTTAAAAACAGAACTTTTAAATTATGTGATACAAAAATTTAAAATTTGAAAGGGTCTGACTTAAAAATTTTTTTTTTAATTTTTTGTCACTGTTAATAAATTTTAAGATGAACTGTAATCAAGATAATGATGTCTATATAAAAAATAAGGTAAAATTATATTATAAATAGAGATACTCAAATATCAAAGATTTAAAATTATCTGACTGCTTATAAATTAAGCGAAGATAAAAACTAGATTGCAAAATACTAAAAAAAAATTGAAATTAGTGTAGTTAATTTTTTAACAACACAAAAAATAAATTTTTAAAAATATTATAATATATTAGAAGCAAGCAAATTTTTTTTGTATAAAATGATTTTGTTGGAATTAGTTTTGAACTATTTAAAAAGAAAGCTAAAATAAGTACAAGAATTGTCAAATACAAAAAAAAGTTGACTTACAGTGTATATGAATAAGTCGGCTATACTTACACTCTCAACTGCTGCCCTTTTCTAAATTTATATGTATGTGGCATGCATGGAAAAATAGTAGGAAAATGTTGCGTCAGGCAAACGTTGAACATATGGCAGACAGACCGAAACAGAATGACAGATAGAGACAGAATGAGAGACACTAAGACGTACACTAAGCTCCGGAGTGGGGCAGGAACTGAGAACGTTGCCACAGACGGTGGCAGAGACGCTGGCATCATATTAAACGCGCCAGAGATAAACACAGACAGTACTAAATTAATTCTGCTCAATTTGCATTAAAATATATGTACGAATGTGTGTGTGTGCGAACAGACACACACACACACACACACATAAACGAGCTGGGAAAAATATATTTGTATCTGTGTGAGTTTGTGTGCGTGAGTGTGTAAGCATTTTAGTTACATTTCCGTGGGTGTTTGCTGCTTCTTCTTCTTCTTCTTTACTCTTCAATTTATGTGTCTGTGTGTGACCGTCTGTGTGTGTGTGTGTTAGTTTATTTAATTTAAAAGCCTCAGGCCTTGAGCAACATAGAAGGGACAAAGCGACCAAATTGAGGTCCAAGATGAACCTTACTCTTCTCTTTATTTCTCTGCGCTCTCTCTTATTCTCTCAGTGGTGCACAGGTGATGCAGAAACTTAAGCACAGCTGCATAATAATATTAAAATAACTGGATATCTTTTTAGTTTGGCCTTCAGGTCAGCAAAATTCTGTGGCAGCTGCATTTTATAAATTATCCACAAATTTGACCCTTTTATTAATTTAAAGTTTTAGGTTGACACAAATTATGAAATACATTTAAATCTTTTTATAAGCTTTTAAAAGGTATTATATGTAATATATTTATAAGTTGCCATTTATTATTATATTCAGTGAAACATTAGAATAATTGTAATAAAATCATTATCTTAAATTTGTATCTCTCATCAAAATATTAAATGGTTAAGTGTTTACAGTCTTGGTAATGAAAAAACTCACTTTTTCTTGGCGGACATAAGTAAAACAATATTAAAACATACACGCCAGTAAAAACAAATACAAGAAAGAATATACGAATACGAATACAAATATCAATGAAGGTTATTCAAAAATATATATTTAATATATACCACAAATATCAACAAATTTCAGCACACTTTATGAAATGCCAAATGTGAGGGGGAATCGGAAGTTGAATTTGTGGTCTCTATGGATTTGCTTACTCGTTTTACACCATCCTAACTCCAACTCCAATTCCTTTCCTTCCTCTCTCTCTCCCATCTCTCTGTCAGCCGAAACGTTATTGTCTTTTACATCATCGCTTTACTTAGCATAAGTACACGCAAAAACCAACAACGAGCAACAACAAATTGCCGCCGTCGTCATCATCTACATTTTCCGCCCTTTCCCTGGTTATTTCACTGACGCTTTCCCTAACGCTTTGCCTGCTGTTGGCGGTGTGGCAAATGTTGTTTCGGGTATTTCATGCGCCGCATGAGGCAGCCTCAGTTTTTGGGCATTGGCAACCAACTGAACGCCTTTCGCCATTGTTAACATTTATTTTTATTTTATGCACTCACCCATCTACTCCCCTGTCCCCTCTTTTTCCCCCTTTACTGGGCGTCTTGAGCTCCAAATAAGTATGCACAGCACGGGACTGACTCAACCCAGTTCCTTTGCCAATATCCACTACCAAGACCAAGACCAAGAGCAAGACCAAGACTTTGGCTGCTGGTTAATATTATTGACTGCTTTGTGCGCTTCTCCAGCTACTCCTACTACTGAGAGAGAGAGAGAGAGAGAGAGAGAGAGAGAGAAGGGGGAGGGCGGTGATTGGGGCTGTTGTGGTGTGCGTGCGCGTGCCAAAGCCAATATTTAGCTAATGGTCTTCATATTTTAAATATTGGCGCGCTGCGTGCTGGAGGGCAAAAGATCTGCGGGGGAGAAAGTCTAAGAGGAAGAGGGAGAATTTGACTATCTTTAACGTAAGGCAGCTTTAGGCGGGAGAAAAATTGTAGACACCAAGTGGAAACGATGCATTGCACAGTGAAAACAATTGCTTTAAATAAAATATATCAAATAAGCACACTACAGAAAAGATGCTCGCCTTTAAAATGCCCACTAATTCAATCACGAATATCAAAAGTATATTAAAATATTAAATAAAATAAAAAATAAGGATAAGCCCAATACAAATTTACAATAAATATCAAATGATAAGAACTTTAAGAAAAAGCAGTAAAAATAGTATTTTGTAATAAGAAAATAAAATAAAATAAAATAATTAAACTATTGAATAATAATAATGTTAGTTTTAAAAGCTTCAGTTTTAGCGAGAGGAAATCAAAATTAAATTAATAAATTTCTATATTGTAAATTTTTTTCCTCAAAATATTAAGTAATTTTTTTTTATAAATTAAAACCTTTTTTAAAATTAAAAGTAATTTTACTATAAAAATTTCATCTTTGCGGCCTTTGCAGAATTAGTTACTTTTGACCAATTAATCAAAAACTGTTTAGTCTTTGTTCCCTTTAAGTACTGGGCTTAAAATAGTCTGACTGGGAATTTGAGTGTTTCTGTGTTGGTGTGCGTGTGAAATATTTAAATGAAACTACACACACACACGCACACGTTCACAGTCATGCTGAATGCAATTTCATTTGCGGCCATAAATTGAAAGAGCATATAAAAAGCGGTGTCCTCATTTCTTTTATTCCCGTGTCCGGATTTATTGCTATTTATTTGCAAATGTCACGAGTCCAAAGAATTGTGGGCTTAAGGTGTGTTCGGGTAGAGATAAAAGGTATATTTGATGTTGTTATTTCCATTGTAGTAGTTGAAGAAGTTGTTGTTGTTGTTGTTGTTGTAGTTGTTGCCACACTTAAGTCCCATAAATAATTAAGGACGACAAACAGCGAACTTTGGTCGCAGTTTAATTGCAAAGCCAATGCAAGTTCAGGATGAGACTTAGCCAAGGATTACGACCAATTTCTGATGTCAAAATCTGCCAAAAGCAGACAACAGCTGTGTGGGTGTATGTGTGTGAGTATGTGTGAGTGTGTGTGTGTGCGTATGTATGTGTGTGAGAGAGAGAATCTTTGCTGAGCAAACATCAATAAAGCGCAACATAAATAAACCATAAACCATTTTAAAGCCGCAACTAAATAAACGTGACACACAAACAAAAATAGAGAAGGAGTGAGAGAGAGAGAGAGAGAGAAAGAGAGAGAGCGAATAATGATTATAAACATATGCAACTAACTGTAAAAATCAACAACTGACGATTTCAACAGTTTCAAAAGGCAAAACGCAACTCAGCATTTTTGGATCAAGTGAATAGAGTTAAAATTGTATACACACACTTGCTCACTAATACACACTCTCACACACTCTCACACACTCTCACACACTCTCACACACTCTCACACACACCCACACACACACACATCTATACACGTGCGAAAACAAAGATGAAAAGTAGCAAACCAAGCGGAGAAATAAAGTTATATTGATGTCAAACATGAGCAAAAAAATTCTACGTAAAAAAGGGCACCAACATAAAAACAAATAAGAACGTTAGACTCGAGTTGATCGACTGTTAGGTGCCCAGTAGGCAAGAGAGTAAAATACAAATTTTAATTATTAAATAATAGTATAAAATAATACAAATATCAAAAAATTATACATATACACAAAGAAATCGTTTGTCTTGGAAGTTGCTTACTTGCAGAGAAAATCAGTTGAAAAACTGGGTATCTTATTTTTTTTAACACTAGCTAAAATTTTATGCTCAGTAAATTAATCATTTATAAAAGTATTTCATTTATTATTATCTTTTGCCTTTACAGTCGCACTAGAACATTTTGCATTTCAGAATAGTTAAAATGTTTAGCTATTTATAGAAATGTCTAAATTATGTTTTTCGTTATTGATGAAATTTTTAGGGCTTTATCATTAAATTTAATTATTTTTTGTTAACACTTGTGAGATCTGGATATTGATACGAATGGACAGATGTTATCAGAAATCCAATAGCCTGTCTACCCCTTTGAATACAAGGCTAAAAACAAAACATAAAACAAAATAAATCAAAACAAACAGAACAAAAGCAGAACGAAGCGAAGTGTACAAAAAAGCCGCACACCAAATAACTGGAACACAGCAAGAGCATAGCAAGAGATGGTGAAGAGGTGAAGGGAGCAGAAGAGAGGAGAGGAGAGGAAAGGAAGAGATTGATGGCTCCTGCTGCTACCAACAAGGCCAAAGCAATGCAAACGATTTTCAAAGTGGGCGTATACGTAATCTGCCATGAGCCAAATATGTAAAGCGCCACAATGGGAGGCCTTTTGGCCACCAATTTCTCCCTCTCTCTCTCTCTCTCTCTCTCTGCAGCTGCGAAATTGAGGACACATACGCGGCAACAATTTGTGCTCATACAAAAAAAAAGTAGAAAAAAAGAGAACAACACAAAAATTGCGGGCTAAATGATTTGGCCATAGCTCGATGGATGTATGAGGGCGCTAAGTGCGCGCCTGCAGCTATGCAATGCTTTTTTTTTTACTCTTCTCCTGCTTCTATTCTATTTTTGGGGGCTTTCTTTCGCTTAGCTCGCTTAATTGCTTACCACGTCAAGACACACACAAACACACACACATATATATATATATACATGTGGCGTTGTGCATACATTTTAATTTGTTTACTTTTTGGCATTGTTGTGAGGTGCCTGGCACCGTTGACTTCCAACGCGGCTCTGTCTAAAAACTAAATACACTTTTACGTGACTTGGCGACATCAACATATGATTTGATGGCAGCCAACGACACGTGCTCATTAATGCGCCGCAGGAATGCACAGAAAGACGGAGTACAGAAAAGTAGGAGTTAACCAAAAAAGCGTTACACATGTGCAGCTATAAGTATAGATTACTACTCTCTTCTTGCCACTACAATTAAAATCATTTTAAGTGTGAAACTTCCCTTATTTATATAAAATACATGTGCAATTTATCAGGAATTGTCAGCAAGACAAACTGAACTTGTCCCATGGCTAATTTTCCATGATGCACAGTGTCTATTAAAGTTGGACTTCCGCTCTTTGTGCAGGTGTGTGTGTGTCTGTGTGTGTATGAGTGTGATACAAAAAGATGTGAGCAAAACAAATTTCCTGCCTACATTGACACTGATTTCATTTCCATTTAATGCCAGGCAGATGCTTTCCACTTTTCAATGGCATCTGCTGTCATAAAAGACACCAAACAGCAGCGAACGGAAAATGCAAGCAATGTGAGCGAATGCAAAACGCGGCATTTAACACTTTTGAAAGGAAGCGCACACAAACCGACCAGGTGAACGGGCATCCTGACCCAACAAACGAAACCACCCCACCAACCACCCATTCAATTCGAGTCAGCACCTTCTCCAGCTACTCACCCTACAAAAGGTTCTCTACATTGCCAGCCACAGTATGGTCCCATAAAATGCTTACAAAATGTTGTTTTATATGAGCCAAAACAGTGTGCGAGTATGTGTGTGTGTGTGTGTGTGTGTGTGTGTGTGTGAAAGCTTGCATTTTACATGTGGCACACGTGTGCAGCAAACAGCAGCAGCAACAAAAACAACAAGAAGAACGCCCAAAGGCAGCGAAATGAGGAGAAATAAGTAAACACGCTATAGATGAGTCTACTCGATTGTCAGAGACCCAGTATTCAGACCTTTCCATTCCTGAAATATGTATTTTCGCAGACACACATACATATATATTCACATATAGACATAAACAACTATTAATAAACTTAGCGAAAGTGTTTCCATCATCTTGTGGTTCGTTTAAATTAATTTTGGCTCCATTAAATTAATTTTTAAATAACTTTCGAGTTTATTACCCAATTGTGATGAAATTTTCAGGGGAGATCTGAACTTGTTAATGTAACAGAAGTTGCAAAAATGACTAATATAGTTTTATAGCTGTCCATTTTAATCGTTTTTTCAACTACGCCTGTTACATACACTGCACAAACTTTTTATACTCTTGAAACAGAGCATATTAAAAAGTATAAATCGCTTCACATGCGCAAACAAACTGCTTTATCCCTTTTCTGCTCATCCCCCTCTCTTTCTCTGTCTCTCTCTTCCTGTCTCTCTCTCTCTCTCTCTTTTGTCTGCCTGTGTGTATGTCAGCACTCATTAGGATTAATTTTCCGGTTGCAGCATAAACTGAAGCTTACAGCAGAGACACAAGAAACACAAGAGAAGTTGTGGACATGACAGCGGAGATGCCAAAGGGGGAAAGAGGAAGCAAAGAGGGGTGGAAAGGGAGGAACAGGCGTACTCGACTGCGCTTAAGTGTTGAACGCGACCGTCCCTCTGTCCCTCCGTCCGTCCGTCAGTCCGTCCGTCCGTCAGTCAGTCAGCCTTCAAACGTAATAAAAAGGCAGTGCATGTGAATTCCCTCATACTCAGCTCCCACTGATCTCTTTGTTACCCGAGGGCGGTGCAAAAGAAATAGTTAAACTGCATAAAATTTAATCAAGAGCGTTGAATGTCAGCTTGGCCCTGGCTGAGCCGACAACGGAAAGCGGAGTCGAAGGAGGAGGAGCATAAACGCACTTGCATACACTCGCAGAAATTATGGTGTGATAACTATTTTATTTCAATTTTTTTTTAATTCTTGATTTATTTTATGATTTATTGTCAAATATTAAATTAGTCAGTATAATTAACAATAATTTTGAAATGACAAAAAAATATAACAAATTTATGTAAATACATTTCACAAATATGAAATATAAAATTCCAATATGTTTTACCAAATCTTTGTATCTCTTAAATTATCCAGTTTTAATAAATTTTAAATTAAAATAATAATAAAATTGTAAATACTTGAAAAATTAATAAATATATATTTTTAAATCAAGTCTTCATTGCATTAAAAATTAAATATTATTTAATGCAATTTTTTACCAAAATAAAATGAAATAAATGATATATATATAATATATGAAATAATAATTTAATAATTTTAATATAAAAAAAGTATGAAACATTTTTAAATTAATATTACTTTAAGTTATTTTCATTCTTGATTTTACTACTATAAAAATATGATTTCAGCATAGACATATTATTTTATTTTATTCAAGGTGTTTTATATGTAAGTTTTAAACGTTTTCTAATTAAATGGCATATGGTAATAGCAATTATATATATATATATTGATTTGTACTATGCATTATTCTCTGAGTGTACACTATTCCTACCTTACACCACCCTATTGTGGGTGTGCACAACCAGCACGTAAAGCGAGCAAAATGACATTTTATCATCAAAGGTGGAACAAGCGGCAGTTGCAAGCAATAAAATGAATGAGCAACCGAACGCAGAGTCACAAAGAGGGGAAGTGGCAGGTGGTAAAGCAGAGCAGAAAAGGGTACAGGGTTACGGAAGTGGAGGTGGAAGAGGAGACAGACCATTTTGTGTGCGCTGAAGGATAACCTACATTTTACTTTTCATTTTTAGTTTGCCTCTTTATGCACGTCTACATTGCTCCGAGTTTCCACGTGTGTGTGGGAGTGTATGTGTGTGTGTGTGTGTGTATGTGTGTGTATGTGTGTGTATGTGTGTGTATGTATGTATGTGTGTGTGTTACATTGCAATGACAAAGCAAAACTTTCCAATTAACTTTGATTAAAAAGTTTCCACTATCGCCATACAATGTAAACATGAGAAATTTGTTTGAATCCAACTCTGTGCTTCGGTCAGGGCCAATCAGCCAATGCCGCCCATTTGTGGGCGTGGGCGTGAGCGTGGCTATAGCTATAGCTATAGCTGTAACTATAGCCGAATCCATGTCCGTGTCCATGTCCGTTTCCGTGTCCATGTCCATGTCTGTGGTCTTGCCCAGGTGAGTTTGCAGGTGAGCTGCACATAAAATCAATTTGCAATAAAATCAGTAAGTTGTATTTATTCAGCACAAACATTCAGACACTGTGGGCGGAGACGTGTGAGGAGGGGGGCGTGGCAATGCGGTGGGCAATGTTAACTCGTCATTTATATAGATATTTCATTGGAGAATAGATAAAGATGCAGCTTCAACTTTAGTTTAGGCTTTCTCTCTTTGTATCTCTCACTTATTGTATTCGGTGAATAAATCAACAAAACAAATGAAACGAATGAAATGAGTGCATAAATGCATTACGAATACACTCGCAGACAGCGACTACGAGTTGTGGCTGCCACACAATAGCCACAGGCAACCGCAGACGAGCGTGCAACATCCCGTGGCAACAACAAAGCAACTCACTGGCAACTCAAACTGTCCGCAAGTGTGTGTGTGTGTGTGTGTGTGTGTGTGTGTGTGCGCTTCACAATGAATAAATTTACAATATTTGTTTTCATTTCATTCACTTAAAATGTTCTGTTACTTTCACAATGATTCAATGACAATAACAAGAAGTAGAAGCGATATATTTAAATTCTCGACTTTGAAATACCCTTACTTAATTTAAATATACAATTTATTACAATTCATTTTTTTTTATTGTTTACTAAGTTATAAATACTATATTATACATAAGTACCTGGTTGGCACACGAAAAATATAAGCATAACTATTTTTTTCAGACTTTCGTTTTAGTTATTAAAAAAACAGAAATAAAATATATTAATTACTACTTAACAATGCTGATTTTTTGTTGTCGCCTAAACTACTTAATTCAATCATGTATTAATTATACCTATTTAGTTTGGACTTAAACGGTATAAAAATACATACGTTAAGAACTTAAAACAGACTTAACTATCTTTATATTTAACCGATCGGGCTGATTATTAATCACAAAAGGAAGGATCTATATGAAAATAAATTTTTTTGTTAAGAACTGTAGGAGTGGTGTAGTTATTACTCCATTGCGTAGACGAAAAGAGGCGTGACAAATTTCTGAAAGTTCTCTGATGTCCGTAAGGATTATACGAGTCTATACACCAAGTTTGATAGCTCTAGCTCTGAAAGTCGCTTGGATATGGATATTTAAAAATATGTTTTCAAAATTTGGTGGCCATAGCTCTTTTTTTTTGATGTCTTGAGTCTTAATGTTTGTAAAGATAATAAGCGTTTATCCTACAAAATTTATAGTTAACTTAAGTTAAGATGTTTGCGAAATTTAATGTTTCTAGCTCTATAATTTTAGTCTCTAAAAATTGTAACCTTACAAGTAAAATGTATTGACAAGCTGTGTGGGATGATGTACAATAATCTGTTGAACCGTGCAAAGAGAAGAAAGTGAGAGAGAGAGAGAGAGAAGAAGAGAGAGAGAGGGATAGATTTTCTCGTTATTGATTCAGCATCATTTTATCGCACATTGAAAATATTCAATTTGGCTCAATCAATGGCCAACGGGTGATCAAGCAAACCTGTTCATATCTCTAATACTAATCCCATCTTGCAACTTGAATCTCCAATTGCGATTCCTCCAACGATTTCCATTTCCATTTCTATTTCTATTTGAATTGATATTGTATTCGTATTCCCTGCAGCTTTCAATATGCCACAAATGGCACATCCATTACAGATGGCAGTCACACATTGCAATATACAAATTTGCAACAGCAATCCAAAATTTGCTTATAAGCAACAACAACAATAGCACCAGCGACAGCAACAGCGACAGAGACCGCACCACACCCACTTTATCAACGCCCACTTTTGGGTGCACAAACAAATTGGGCAACTGTTTGTTTGTGTCCGTTTCGTCTGATTTAGCCCGCACATGACAAAAATTGCACAATAGCATAAAAAAATCTGTTAGTTGTCAATATGTGCACAGTTGGACAATTTTGCAACAATGCACTCTGGGAAACGATGAGCGAATTATTTGCCAAAACTCTACATGGAAATCTAGAGACTTGAGATATGTCCATAACTATAGTTTTTTAATTTTTATTGTACCTTGCTGTACCATTCTACTCTGGGAAAAATCCTTCTTTTGTACACTGTGTTCAATAATTATTTATTATTACATCTTGAATAAATAGATTTTGAAAATTAAACAATTGTCAATATACCGAAGAACAACATAATTAACATTAGTATTTATTATTTTTTAATAACAACATCCTTTATTTGAATTTAAGCACTAGTCGCAATAGATGTTGAGAAGACAATAAAAAAAGTTTACATTATTCATTGTAATAATTTAATTTTAATTAGGTATTACTTAATTCAAAATTGAAGCATTTATTTGTTTTCGTAATATTTAATTAAAATGTGGTATTTAATTGTAGTTAATTTTTCCTTAATGCTGACTTCTTCAAAGTGCTAAAAAAGTTTTACAGCAAAAATCTCGAACTTTTTACCATAGTGCAACGTGCATCATTTGGAGGCAAATGGAAACAACAGTTGCATGGAAATGGAATGCGATGAAATAGGGACACAGTTGCATTTCTCTCTATCTCTCTCTCTCTCTCTGTCCTTCTCTCTTTCTTCCTTTTCTCTATCTCTCTCTCTCTCTCTCTATGTAAGTGAGCGCTGTTCGTTTGCATTGCGAATCAATCGTTTTGAATGATTGATAGAAATGTTTGATATACATTTACCAGCTGCCACATGCCCCACATGCCCCACGTTCCCCACAATTCTCCCCGCACATCACACACAAAATCGATCGATCGCCAGGGGCCGAATTGCAACAAAAAAGATGAATTTATTCCACATACGCCCCGTGTTCGGCGCGAACGCGCGTGACAAATTTTAACGCTCTGTCGCGCCATTTGGATTTGTTGCCGTCGGCGGTTGCGAATATAAAGCACAGCAACCTAATAATTTGCAGCATTAAAAAACCATAAATGCCGCATACGTTAATGTTCCAAGAAATGCCAACTTCTTGTGAGACAGCTGCTTTCTTACCGAACGGTCTTAAAGCTGCAGCATAATAAAAAAAAAACTGAAAAGACTATGGTCGAAAGATAATAAAAATAGACAAAGTTGAATGCAAAATGCTAAATTATATTTACAAAACGTAAACGAGTAAAAGAGAGCTCAGCAATAATTTAAAAGAATTTGTGTGTTCAATTTGTTTGCTCTAGCTCTTACAGAGATCTGAGATCTAGTTGATTATGCAAACAGTCGAACACAATGATGATCAAGAATATATAAACTTTACTGTATCGAAAATGCCTTTTTCACCTTCTCCTTACATACATTTCAACGAATACAATATACTCAATTATTTATTTTTTAAGTAACAGGCATTTAAAGTTTAGGAATGGGACAACTTTGCTTTCTTGTGGCTTCCTGACCAGAAAGAGTCCAAAATCTTTGCTCAACTCTCTTTAAATAAAGGACCTCAACGCACTTTTACTTTTACTTTCACATTCACTTTTATTTATGCTCCTACTTCAGCTTATACTTATTTTTTCTGTCCTTTTTTTGGGGTCTTAATAAATAATTTGCCAAGCAAAAATTTATGCTTCAATAAAGCAGCCTGCCCAAGTCTGTTGTCGGTTTTACTTTATTCTGTTAAGGTAAATAGGGGGGTGGTGTTAGGGGGGTGTGGGGATGGTCTAAAGCAAAAGCACTTTGCAACCACACACCACCAAATGGAAATAATCAAGTTTGCACACCGCTGAAAGCCACACAAAACTCCAATGTCCAAACGCTCTTCAAAAAGTATTTTTCAGTTCTTTTTTCACTCATATTTTTGACCCGTTTGACCCATTGAACACCCCCCTCACCCTCTCCACCAACCATAACCCTCTTACCTTTCCGCTGCATGCTTAAACTTGAACAAGAGTTGGTCATAACAAGTGCTAACTTTTTTGGATACTTTTAGTTGTGCAATTCCCTTTTCAGTCCATTTTCCATTTCAATGCTAATTTCTTTATTGAGAAATCTTTACCAAATAATACATCAAATTAAATATGAGCAGAGTTTTTTGAGTGAAAATTATTAACAATTCTAATGCTTTTTGTGATTATTGAATTAAACTCTTATAAATAACATTATTTGCAACTTTTTTGTTGTACAAAAAAGTCTATCAAAACTCTTTTAGAATACTCTTTTTTATTAACATTTTACCTTACTTTAAAATAAAGCTTGCCATGTAATATATAAATTAAGCTTCAATCATCTGATCTTGTCCACTCTTCACCTTCAAATACACGAGAATTTAAATACAATATTGCAAATAAAATAAATTGTTTTATTTCATATTTGCTTTCTATTCAATTAAAAACAATCGCATAAAAATCATCAAAGGACTAAATTCTTCTGCTGACCAAATTCACAATAAAAACTGCGCTTAGTTTTACGGCTCTTCATTTGAGCATTTTTTCCCTCAATAATACTCGTATTTTCAGGCTTTTCTCTGGATTTTTGCCATTTATTTTTATTTGCACACACCGCAGCAGCCGCGTGAGTTGTTTGTTTGTTTGGCTGTGCATAAATTGTGGTGTGAATGCAACCACTTTACCCCCTACCCCCGGGCAGTGATCATCCCCCTTCCCCTCCCTCAAGCCCGGGAGGTTGCACGTTAAAACAATAAACAATGTGACTTATCACATTGCGTAACTTGTGATTTAATTGGATTTATACACACGTACGTGTTGTGGGTTGACCCACCGAACTTCCCTTCATTTTTATAACAGTTGCATTCCCCTGACCCCTTGTTGTTGCTGTTGTTATAAAACGCAGAGGAAGCTGCCATTTCACAACACATTCCAACACATAGCAATCGAGTCGAATCGCAATCGAAATTGCCGTCGGAGCCATCGATTGTGGTTGCGCAAAGTTTTTAATTATGTTTGCGGTTAGCAATTGGATTCTCTTTACTCTTTACAAGAAACACGTGACAAACAGCAAATGTATTCCCGTTTGATTATTGCATATTTACGGGTACACACTTCCAGTATTTTTACACAAATTTTGAATATTTAAGTATGGCTTTTGTATTTTCTCTTCAGTCAATATTTCGACTCAACTCTGATTTAAGCCTCAAATTGTTAAATATTGCATGGCAACTATTAAAATTCCCCTTCAGTTGTACAAATAAGAGTCAATCGTCAATATTTGTCATGTTCATGTAAGGGAAGGATAAAAGGAAAAAAAATGTAATAATACTGCTGCTGTGCGTAGGCGAATCAAATGTGCGCCAACATGGCGTATGCGTAATTATAATTATGTAATGCAAACAGCACACACACACATACACAAAGACACACACACACACAGTTGTAGTTGCCGTCATAGGCAGACACAGACACAGACACAGACACCGATACAGACACAGACACATGCATGCCTTTTTAATTAGCATATAGAGCATCACGCATACGCCGTGTAGGCCGGACTCAATTTCAGCCACTTGGCATTTGGACATGCCAGTTATAATTGTTCAACAGGCTTAAACAGACAAGGCACAAGTGCGTAGAGCGGGTGAAGAGGGATAGGAGAGAAATGAGTGGAGAGCAGAAGAGAGAACTGAGAGGAGAAGAGAAGAGAGATGGCAGAAGTGAGGTGAGCTGCCTGTGTCATGATAAAGTGGGATGGCACGACAGTTGCGCATTCAATTAACACAGAACACATACACATAAACACACACACACACACACACACACACACTCACAACTAGGCCAAAACAGCTTCGTTTCGACCCGCTGACTAATCCGCGGTCTGCCATGTGCACGATTATCGAGATGCTTCGTAGTTTCGCTCTCTCTCTCTCCCTCTTTGGGTATTCATTTTTCGGGCGCCAAAACATTTTGGCATATCAAATACTCTTCCTCTTTCTATTCACCAACTAAATTACCCCCCTCCTCACAGTTTAGTGTCAGTGTCTGTGTGAATACATAATTAAACCATTCACAGTTTGAGCATTTAAATTAAATTATGGCGGCAAAGTGTTGAAGTTTCGCTGTGTTCGTTGAATTTTCGTTGGGTTCATTCTAGGATTGAGTTGCGTCTGTGTGTGTACCACTTAAAGGCGTATCGAAATTTGTTAATTGACAGATGCCAATTATTACCTAATTATTATAAATGTGTCGCCCAGTGTAGGTATATATGCATATAAATACTTAAGTAGTTTGTCAATTAATTATCTTGACAAAGATAATATGAAGCACACATTTTTTTTTAGGACTTTAATTCACAAACAAAATTCACTAGCTAAGTCCATTGACAGAGAGAAGAATGTTATAAATTAAGATAAAAATACTATTAAGTATAAAACAAGATTTTAAAATTAACAATATAATTTTATTGATTAAAATTTTTATACAAAATTAAAAAAATAAAAAAATGAAAGTAAAATTGAAGTTAAAGAGTAAACAACAATTTGACATGTATGAATCATAAGATGAGTATAAATTATGTAATTTACTTTATATTTATAATTATCTCATCCTTTTATCTTTTACTAAGAACTATTACCAAATAACAAAAAAAATAAAAAATTTTACAAGAAATGTAAATTTTTTTGTAAAATAAAAGTCTTTATCTTTTTTTATACCCCATCAATTACAATTTATGCTAAATAGGTAAAAACAGCTGCGACTGACTGTAAGACTAAAGCGGAAGTTAACTTTTATAGCTGACTGAAAGCCGTCAGGAGGTGGAAGGTGGTGGGGGGCAATTGTACGAATTGTTGGGCAAATGTTGAACGAGTTGAATGAAAACCTAACCGAAAATCGGAAAAATAAGTGAACTGAATATCCCTCAACGAACGAAAAGTTCTGCATTGGGCCAAATATGAAAAGTTTACCTCGAGTTGTTGAAACTGCCCACCACATGCCATGTGTGTGTGTGTGTGTGTGTGTGTGTGTGTGTGTGTGTGTGGTACTTTTGTGGGCGGAGTTGCCTTTTTGTGATTAGCATTAAACTGCCAAAGTCTGTGCAGAGGCCATAAACATTCGTACACTCACACATACACTCCCAAGTACACACATGGACACACGGGACGCTTTTAGGTTTTTAAATACCCAAAAATATTGTTACGAGTGCAGCAGCATCGACGGTGGACACCAAAGCCAGAGCCGAGTGCCACAATACCGTCACAGTCACAGTTCTAAAAATAGTAGGAAACACTACAATTGAGAGAGCCCGACTGTAAGAGACTCTGTACATTATCTGTAAACTACACAAGAAGAATAATTTCACAGAACTTTGACCTTGCGGCGTCTGAATTATTTCTTAGTTCTTGTGATTGTGATTTTCAAGAGAGATTGGGAAAACAACTATTATCGTGAGTGTAAAAATTCAAGATCATAGCTATGAAACTTTCCTAACAATTTTATCATGTTATTTTTAGTAGAGCTAGCTCCTACACTGATAACAAAGAATATCAACATTATTCTTATGAGTTTTTATATTTTCAAATTTTCAATTTGACACGCTTTTCGATTGACAAGTGTATAGTCACCAATGTCTAAGTTTTGCTAATTTCGCTTTTGTCAAAACAAGTAGACCCTTTGTACTTTTGAAGTACCGGAGCTAGCCAGGCCCAGAGTCCAGTCCAGTTTCGACTCGAGTTCAGTTGAGTTGGGCCTTACAATGCGCCCAATGGGCCATTGGCCATTGTAGGGCTGTTGGCTCATGTTTGCATGTGTTGTGCACTTGCTCACAGGCTTACCTGGCACACATATTCACACACACACACACACACACTCACCCACACACAACAACACACACACACACACTTAAAAATACAACTCCCACAGCTTGTGCAGTTTTTTGGGCTCTTCGTTCTCGTATTTGGCAAACTAAACGAGTTTAGTTGGCCAAACATTATCATAACTTGGTCGTTTGCAAGCCGCAATGGTGTAATCGTTTCATTTTTAAAACGTTTTCGGCATTTTAACGGCACACACACACACACACACACATACTTGGATACACAAAATGACTGCCTTTCCGTTCATTATTTTGATGTCCGGTTTTCAGTTTTCCATTTACTACTTTTTTCCTGTTAAGTCCTTCAACCCACATTTACTGCATTTGGTTTTGTGTTTGCCGCATAATAATAAACTTTCACTTTTCACAATGCTCCTGAGAATACGAGTATGTATTTGATTTGATGCCTCAGCAATTTGAGTGGCAAATGATTAGTTTATGCCTTCAAATGAGTCCTTTCGTATTGCAGTCCTTGTTCCAGCCCACAAAAAGGTAAAAAAATGGCAGTTAACCCCTTTGGTCTGGCATAGTCTGACCTGGTGTATAATTAATTTTATGCATAATAAACCAAAGTGAAATAAAAACGCCTATTAATTATAGTTTTGTCAGCATACACACCATTCTCTTACTCCCTACTCAATTCCTCCCAGGGGGTCTTCAAATAATTTTATTCCTCACGTTAAAGTATGTGTATATGATGTTGTGTGTATGTGTTCGACATTGGACACTGAAATTAATTCAATGCGCTTAAATTTCACGTCTATTAGTCTCTCGAGTGCGACTCAAGTTTCTAATTTCTCTTCATTTTCCTATTTTTAAACCCTGTACCTGAAAAGTACAAGCGTAGACCATTTATTTGTCAAATGAGACCACCTGTTTTAAGGAACACTTAGAACTAAAATACTTAAGAGCTAGAGACACCAGATTTTGTATACAGTTTCTTAATATCCTAAGCATTAAGCATTAAGCATTCAAATTAATAATTTAATTAAATTAAATAATTATTTGATTAAGTAAGTTTAGTATTTCAGTCAACAGTAAATTACTTTGAAATGTGCTTCAATTTTATCCAAACTACTTTGGAATAAATCGTAAATCAGCTTTTGAAAAAAATGGCACAAGTAAATATTTTTTAACTTTGTTGATATCAGTACAATTTTATTAGTGGTTTTTATTAATTAAACTTGAAGTTTTTCTTTCCAATTTTAGTCAGTATATTCAGCTGTGTCCTGAAGGCCTTCTTTGCTATAACTATAACTTAGATTGACACTTTTGATTTAATTTCAAGACAATAGATTTAAAAAAATATATTTTTCTTTCAAAATTTTAAATTTCGTGTTTTATTAAAATAGTTACAGTATCTCTGACAGTCGAGTTTGCTTTTCTACAAATTTTCCCATTAGTTTTTGTTCACTTTGCCTTTCCCCGTGACACTCCCCTTTCTCTTTCTTTTTCCCCTCCCTTCCCCCTTCCTTGCTATTTTTCGATCCCGCTGTCGCCGCTGTGTTTGGCATGTGCCGTCCAACGCGCCAGGCAATTAATTTTGAATTTTAATACCCCAAAGTCAGTGAGCGCGCACACAGACACACATACATGCACACACACACATACAGTCACACACACACACATACACCTTGTGGTAGTGGCAAAAAATTGCAGCCCCTTTACATGTTGTTCGTGGTATTGGAGTGAGGAAAAGAAAGAAGGGGAAGGGGGAAAGAAAGGGGGAAGATTGACAGTGGGAAATACGAATGCGTTGCAAATTGAGACGGTGACCTTTGGGCACAAGTTTTGTGACATGAGTCACATTAAAAACAACACACACCTTGCCACCGGAAGCGGAAACATCGCAGAATGTCAAAGGCACAACAAACAGAAAACCATTAGGCCAACTGTGGCAATGAGGTCAATGCGACAGTTGTCCAGGTGGCAGGCTAATAAAAACCAAGTGGCTAGCGGAAAACTGGCAATTGGCAACTGGCAGCCATTAGATACGCTGAGTGGCAAATTGTGTCAGCAGTTTTAAAGGCCAAGCAATTTGATCAACAATATGCGTTAAAACAGTTAAATGGCTAAGAACAAAACAAACTTGGCAACTCTCAAGTGTCGCAACAAGCCCAACAAAATGCGGCCAAGACGAAAAACGCTGAAACCGAGACAATGAAAAGCCCGTAATTTATTGTGTGGCAGCGCTAATTGCAAAAATAAAACATGATTTATGGCCAGCACGATAAAATGGCCAGATGCCAAAGTCAGTTGCCTCTGAGCTCTCAATTGGCCCATAGGCTCTGGCCATGTGTGTGTGTGTGTGTGTGTGGGCCAAGAAAGTTAAGTTGTAACACATGATGTGCGGGAAAATCAAGGAAATGTATGAACAGGCCAAGGCAAACAATAAACGCGTGCTTCATCCTTCATTTCCCTACTTTCTCTCTCTCTCTCTCTTTCTCTCTCTCTCTCTCTCTCTCTCTCTCTCTCTCTGTCTGTGGCAATAAGTTCATTTTATGGGCAGACGCTGGCCAATTATTTGTAGATAATTGCTATGCGAGCGGCCTTTTAAATGAGTTGACAGCGTATCTCATGATTATCATCATAATGATGATGATGTTTTTGGTGCTGATGCTGATGAGTATGTTAAGCAGTCCAGTCAATGGCTTGGAAGCGAATCAATCAGGCAGACACACAAAGCCTATTACAAACAAGTAAGAGTGCTGTAGGCGAGTTGATCGACTGTTAGATGCCCAGTACAAGTAACTTATCACAAGAGTAGTTATTTGCTAAAATACACTGTGGTTTGGCATCTTGCAATTTTTGTATTTGTTAATTTTATTTATTTTGTAAATATTTGCAGTTAAATTCATTAATTTATTTATTTTAAGTATAATGCGATACTTATAAAATATTAACCAAGAAAAAAATATATTTTTGTCAATGCAAAAAAAAAGTTAGATGCAAAACAGGCCTAAAAAATTGCAATTAAATATCAATATAACAATTTAAATTATTTCTACCAGTTAAATTGAAAAAAAAAAAATTCTTTTTATAATACAAAAATTAAATATTTAAAAATTGTAAAGATATTTATACAAATTGAGTAATTTATGTTGGCAGCGTTCGAGCCATCGCCTTGGATTGAACTGCATTAAATTGCTAATAACAATATCTTAATTAATTCAATAGACTCTGATATTTATTGTCACAAAACCAATAGCCTCTGTACCCCTAATGTACTGGGCTAACAAGTTGTTGTCCACTCGCTACTTTCTCAACTTCTGCCTTCTTGTAGTATAGTTTTATTTGCTGACACAGTCAACGGAAGAGCAGAAGCAAAGCTCATCATTATGGCTCATTAGCAAAGCAATTTTTGTGTGTTATTCTCCATCGAGGAGTACGAGTAACTGGCTTCCCTTTGGAGGCGAGTGTTGGTTATATTGAATGCTGCTAATTTGCACATAAGCCGCTTGGAGGCCCTCGTCCATAATGCCAAATCTCTTACCGACAGAACTTTGCTGGGCCACTAACTAAGCTGCCATAAGCACAACAAGGCAACGAGGCAGTTCCTAATCCAACTGCTTATTACATACATGTTTGTGCGCCCAAAAGTATGCCACACAAAACAGCAAATAGTTGGGCAGTCAACTCAACTCAATGGAACTCAACGCTAAACGGAACTCAACTGGCAACCGGACTCATCTCATCTCATTGATTTTTATATGCAATCCACACTCAGGAAAATCCTGACGACACAGGTCGTGTTGTCGCTGGCCCGCGGGCTTAGGCGGGTACCAAAAATAATTAACCGCAAATGCAGAAACAACTACCAGAAAAGCCTATAGTCGGGTGTATTTGACTATGGGAAGCCCGGTATTTATTCTAAAAAAAATCTAGCTCTTTTATTCAAATAGTAAAATAAGCTAACATTTAAATTAATAATGGCTAAGTTTGGTGTGTCTAGCTCTTGTAGTCTAAGATCTTAGCGTTCCATAAAACATGAATTAATTTTTTACAGTCTGAGATCTTGACTTTCATGAAAAAGTTAATACGAAAAAAGAGAATACAAATTATCTAACAAACTAAGTGTGGTGTGTCTAGCTCTCATATTCTGAGCTCTAGAAGTTCCAAAAATCTCTTTTAGTCTCGTTCTGCCTGTTATTTTTGAATGCTCACTTTTCTTTTGACAAACTTAATAGACCTGTTTAACATTTTACGTACAGGGTCCAAAAATCTGCCAACATCAACACAAAAGCGAACAGAGAACACAGCTAAGCAGGGCAGGGGGAACAAAGAGACAAACTGACAGATAGAGACAGAGATAGAGAGACAACAAGCTTTCAGACGATTCTCCGTTCAACGGGAACGGCTTAATGTCCCGGTGAGCGCACATGAGGCGGCATGTGTCCATTATTTGGTGCATTAAGAGCTAGAGGCATGAAGGAGACACACACACACACACACACACAGACAGCCTTTATTGTCTGCAACAGTTGCAACTGTTGCGACTTTTAATGTCAACGAACGAAAGGAGAAAGGGAAGAACGAAGAGGAGGAGGATGAGGATGAGGATGGGGAGGAGGAAAGAACGGGATGCTTCCACATGTTGACGTTGGCAGCCGCAACAACGAATGTGCATAGGAGTCAGCAACATGGTGGCAGCATCCTGTTGCCTCAACTGCCGCTCATTATGTGTAATGGCAGCAGCAGCAACTTGCAACAGGCAACTGGCGACTGCCAAGAGGAAGCCATGAATGCAATCTACCTGCACATTTGGCCATAATGCAAGAGAGGAAGGGCCAATGCCGCAATTGTTGCTCTTGCAACAGCAGCCATTACAATTGACCGCGGGCGCTGCAATAACAACAACATTAATGACAAATATAATGCAGCAACAAGACAGAAAAGTTATCTTTATCAGGCCGAAAATGAGGTACCCTTTAAAAATAAGTAAATACACAGAAAAATTAAGATAATATCGATTTTAACTTGCATTAAAATCTACAAATACACATATACGATATCAATTATATATGTTACAAATTGAGAAACTCTGAACAAAAAATAATATAATATAGTTTTTTTTAATTTTATTTTTTATATGGTGTAATAACGAAATGTGTGTCATTTCAAAGAAACTTATAAACACAGTTAGAATAAACATGACGATAAGTCGAACCCAATTATTTTACAAAATGAGTTTTCTTTATGGTTCGACGACTCTATTTAATTTTAAAAAATCTGTCTCTTAAATTCGTTACATATTTTTTAACAAATTAAAAATAGCCTCAGTAAAAGTCTTAAAACTAACAGGAAAACTCAAACAAACTTTTGTTTAGGGTATTAAAAGAAAGAAAACACAATTTAAATTTTATTTATTTAAATTAAGTCAATAAATTTAGTTGTTTGTCATGACACACATGACTAACTAAAATGTACTAACTCTATTATTTGTTTTACTTCTTATCTTGCAGCATGGATTACACCTCACTTCTCTGCTGTGGCCTGGCCTTCGTTTTATATTTGAACACCCTTAATGCGGGTTTCGTCTATGACGACAGGTAAGAGCTGAGAATAGCATATAGAATTAAAGGAAAAACTTTTCGACAATGTTTAAGCTTTAAGGCAAATTTATGTATTTAAACGTTGGAGAGCAAACACTCACACACTCACTTACACACACACCCACACACTGTGACAGCCTTAACTGTCACAAAGAAAAAGTAGGAAGAATATATAGAATTTTTGGGATTGGGGTTGCCTTTGGCATGCCTGGGATATTGCAATGGAATTTCAGTGGTACTTAAAATCGAATTTCAAGTCATGTCAGAGATGGGACACGGACTGGAGAAGAGGCATGGGCAGGGGCAGGGGCAGGTTGAGGACGGGGCACACTCTATGACGGCATATGGTTTCACGGCAGACTGAGACCGACTGGCGGACTGACTGACTAGCTGACAAGAAGGCGCTCTAGCGACTTTGTGCGGCATTAGAGTGGCATTTGTTTATGGGGAAACACCACAGCAACAGCAACAACATCAACTAGTGCCAAACATAGAACACGATTGTGAGAGACCCTGTACGTATTTTGTGAAAGATTAGGCACCGGAAACAAACTATTTTTATTTGCAAGCATTTTTGATAAGGAAGAATTGAAAGAATTGATTATAAGTACAAAAAAAACAAACTAAAAATTGGAAAAGAATGTTTATTTTACAACCAATAACAAGAATATTTATTTCTTGAATAACTATCAAAATTATAATCCAATAGAAATGAAATTTTCAGCACTAATTAATTTTGCAGTACATATAATATCTCTAAGTTCTAAAGACAATAGCCTTAAAATTGTGCTTGAAATTTGTTCCTTTTGTTGTGAGCGATTGAAATGGAAGTTGACAAAATAAGCACTGTAGTCTCTGAGTTTCAGCTGTTTATGAGAGTTTGTAGTTTTTCTGAAAGTCTTTAAGCATATTTGTGAAACTTTTAGAGACTTAAAGCCCATTTTAGTGCGTCTAGCTCTTAACATTTGTGAGATCTGTTTGTACACAGAGACAGATAGATACTTATATCGACTCAAATATTTATGCTACAATTTATGTTTCTTTTAACAAATTTGGTAGCCCTTTAAGGCATTTAAAGCACAGGGTCTTGAACCGACAGCAACAAGGTTGTCATTGGCAATGCCCGTGATATGGAACGCGTACTAGCTGTGCTGTTTTCCGTTCTGGGTTCCTGTCACGAACTCCACACTAAAATCCTACAAAGTCCTCGTGGCGTGCGTGCAAAAGTGTCCAGGTGAATTCCAGCGACAAAGACCAAAAGACCACGCGTGTGCCAGACTCTTAACTGGGCCAATAATGTTGTCGTTGTTGCTGCCCATCAGTGACAACATCGAGACGCATCGTTCATTCCTTTTAGCCCCGAGTGGACCCAACAAAAGTGCACAATTATGAGAGGTAGCTGCAGCTGCTTTCCTCCCTAAAGGGTAAACTCTCTCACCTCACTCACTAACAAATTATTGGCTGGAAATAGGCAACAACATTAACAAAGAAACATTCTCTTTTCAAAGAGTCTTAATCTCATCACTTTGACGCAGACAAAATCAATTTTCATGCTAAATGCCTTTGTACTCTACATTGATTTGGCTTCTAAACTCGATTCAATTGAGAGTGTGCAATTTAATTGGACGTTTTTACTGTGAATTTATCCTTAAGCTGCTCTGTAATATTTTAAAAATATAAATTTGTTTTTCTTTTTAATTTTAAATGCCAATAGATTGTAAACAGAAGCAATTTTAATTGAACAAAGTAGAGTTTAGTATTATAAATATTAAAAATCTTCAACGGTTATTGATCTGATTTGAGGATTCCCAAAATTCCTTCAACAATTTTCTAAGATAAAATTAAAAATATTTTATTTGAACTTGTTTAAGCTTTGAGCATAGAATTTAAAAATTTTTCATCTGTTAGGGCTCTAATTTATATTTACCGAAATCCTTTCGACAAATATTGCATTTTTTACGGGTATACTTAGGAGAACTTTTCATAAATAAGGGGAAAAATTCGTGAATTTATTACGTCATTATTATCCATTACAAAACATACAAATTATTTGATTTTTAATGTAATATTATTTTAAATTTTTATTTCATTTTTTTGGTTTAATAAATCTCTTACATTATGTTAAATAAATACCCAAATAAAACCGAAAGTTGTTAATATATTGAAATTCGTGAATACTTTCTCTTTACAGACGCGCCATTCTGGGAAATGCGGATGTGTCGGGGGGCGTGGCATGGCAAAGGAGTTTCGGGAATGACTTTTGGGGCACGCCGCTGACAGACAGCGGATCCCACGGCTCCTGGCGTCCGCTTTGTGTGCTGAGCTTTAGGCTCAACTATCTGATGGCCGGCGGCTTTGCGCCGTGGGGTTTTCATCTGGTCAACAATCTGTTGCACTGCGTTGCCACCGCGCTGGTGGTGCGTGTGGCACGCACGCTGCTTGCCTCATTCTGGGCGGTACTGGCCGCCGGTGCGCTCTTCGCGGCACATCCCATACACACGGAGGCCGTGGCGGGGGTTGTGGGTCGGGCGGATGTTGCCGCCTGTGTCTGCTACCTGCTCACGTACCTCAGCTACCTGCGTCACATGCGCTGGCGTGAATCCAGCGATCCTCGACAATGGCTGGCCCTTGCCGCAACCCTGCTCTTTGCTGTGGCAGCCCTGCTCTGCAAGGAGACCGCGATCACGGCTCTTCTAGTCTGTGCAGCCTTCGACGTTATGCGCGGACTCAGCGGGCAGGTGGATAAGGTAAGTCAACTAGTACTCTCCCTTTCAGACATTTTCTAAAACTTCAATGACTCATAACTTTGCCAAAACTCAACCGCTTTTCATGAGGAATACCATTATGATTATTATTTGGCCTCTAAATTAATTCTGCATCATAATTTGACTAACTTAGAAAATTAGATTTTTTGGTCATCACTGTCCATTTTTTTCGTACTTTCCCCGTACTCTCCCTTGACATTTTTTCAAAAACTTCAATGACTCATAACTTTGCCAAAACTCAACCGATTTTTAAGCGGAATACCATTTTGATTATTATTTGGTCTCTAAATTATTTCTGCATCATAATTTGATATACTTAGAAAATTTGATGTTATGGTCTTCACTGTCCAATTTTCTTGTACTTTCCCCGTACTCTACCCTTGACACTTTCCCCAAATTTCAACTCGTCATAACTTTGTCAAATCTTGGCCGATTTTCATGCGGAATATCATTTTGATCATTATTTTGCCTCTTAATTAATTCTGCATGAAAATTTGACTAACCTAGAAAATTTGATTTTTGGTCATCACTGTCAATTTTTTTGTACTTTTCCTACATCTCCCCTCGACATTTTTTCTAAAACTTCAATGACTCATAACTTTGCCAAAACTCAACCAATTTTCAAGCGGAATACCATTTTAATTATTATTTGGCCTCTTTATTAATTCTGCATCAAAATTTGACTAACTTAGAAAGTTTGATTTTTTGGTCAGCACTGTCAATTTTTTTCGTACTTTTGGCATTTTTTCTTAAACTTCAATGACTCATAACTTTGCCAAAACTCAACCGATTTTTAAGCGGAACATCACTTTGTTCGTTATTTGGCCTATAAATTTATTGATCATCAAAATATTATTCATTTAAATATTCAATTGTTCACGTCTCTCTCTCTCTTTATAGCAACGCTTGCGATCGCTTTGCATTGTGTTGAGCGCGCTTTTCTTCAGCCTCTATTGGCGCCTTTTCACGATTCCCGGTCCGCAGACGGCATTCTCCAGTGCGGACAATCCCATAGCACGCACAGCGTCCACGTGGACGCGACTGTTGACATTTCTCCACCTGCCTGTGGTGAACTTCAAGCTGCTGCTGCAGCCGCAGGTGCTGAGCTTCGATTGGGGCATGGACGCACTGCCGCGAGTAACAACGCTCTGGGATCGTCGCAATGCACAGACCGTCTGCTTCTATTGTGTGCTTTTCGGCGTGGCATGGCGCAGTTGCAAGTTGCTGTTGCACAGCAGCGAGTTGTTCGAGGGCAATGGCAATGGAGGAGCGTATCCGCAATATCACATACAGAAAGTTGGACGCAAATCTCGCGCAAAGCGCAAGCGTTTCTCCAATAACAACAATAACAATAACAACAATAATAATAATAATAATAATAATAATAATAACAAGTACCAAGCCTATGAGGCAAGTTTTCATCAGGATGCGCTTCCATTTAGTAAACAGCAGTGCAACGATTGCAACAACAACAACAGCAGCAATGGCGTCTACGTTTATGGTGAAGCTGCAAGTGCAACTTCGGTATCACAACAACATTCTCATGCCCCTGTCCATTCCCATCCCCATTCCCATCCCCATCCCCATCACCTTGTGTCTTCCGCTGTCGGCCTGGCCTTACACAAGGCCTTTCGAGGCTCACGCAGCAGCAGCAGCTGCAGCAACAGCACCAGTTCCAGTTCCAGTTCCAGTTCCAGCTCCAGTTCCAGCTCCACTTGCGGCTCCCTTGACATCAGCTCGTCATCTGCAACTGCCTCGTCGGAATACATGCTGGGAGGAATGTCGCTTGCTTCCCGCAATGCCTGCATCCTGCTGATGTCCTGCGCCTTTCTAACGCTTCCCTTTCTGCCCGCCAGTAATCTTTTCTTCTATGTCGGTTTCGTGGTCGCCGAGCGTTTACTGTACTTGCCCAGTGTTGGCTTTTGCCTACTCGTTGGCTACGGTGTCTCGAAGCTCTTGGCCTGCAGTCGAGTCCGCGGTTCCAGGACTCGTTGTTGTCTCCTGCTCTCCTTCAGCGTCCTTCTAGCTGCGTTGAGTCTGCGGACCGTGCAACGCAATGCGGACTGGCACAACGAGGAGAGTCTGTACAGGAGTGCCATTACTGTCAATCCGCCAAAAGGTGAGTCCCATTTACCACCCACTGTTAAGTGTCATCACTCAACTACACTGACAAAAATATCTATGACATCAAATATCTCCCCCAAAAAAAACGAAACGAACTATTAGAATTTGTGAAATCTGAATTAATTGGACTATTAAAATCATTAAAAATATTGTATAAAACGTTTATAATATGATAATAATTTTTAGACCCCGTACTTAAAAAAAGTACAGGGGTCTATTGGGTTTGTTTTACCGAATATGTGCGTAACAGGCAGAAGGAGGCGTGGCAGACCCCATAAAGTATATATATTCTTGATCAGCATCAATAGCCGAGTCGATATAGCAATGTCCGTCTGTCTGTCTGTCCGTCTGTCCGTCTGTCCGTCTGTCCGTCTGTCTGTCTGTCTGTATGAACACCTAGATCTCAGAGACTATAAGAGCTAGAGACACCAAACTTGGTATGTAGGTTCCTCTATACTGCAGGCAGATCAAGTTTGTTTCAAAATTCGGCCACGCCCCCTATATCGCCCACAAATTGGAAAAAAAAATTTCATATCCAAATTATAAGAGCAATTTAAAAGCTAGTGACACCAAATTTGGTACGTAGATTCCTGTATACTGCAGGCACGTTAAGTTTGTTTCTTTTTTAAATCGGACCACTATATCATATAGCGCCCATAGGAACAATCGGTCGAAAATCAAGTTCTAGTATGAAAAACTTTTTTGTTGTATGAGATATCTTAACCAAACTTATAGAATATGCATTTAAGTTAGTTTTGTACATCCTTACCAAAGTTGGTTCAAATCGGACTACTATAACATATAGCTGTCATAGGACCGATCGGTCGAAAATCAAGTCTAAGTATGAAAAACTTTTTTGTTGTATGAGATATCTTAACCAAACTTATAGAATATGCATTTAAGTAAGTTTTGTACATCCTTACCAAAGTTGGTTCAAATCGGTCAACTATAACATAAAGCTGTCATTGGACCGATCGGTCGAAAATCAAGTTCTAGTATGAAAAACTTTTTTGTTGTATGAGATATCTTAACCAAACTTATAGAATATGCATTTAAGTTAGTTTTGTACATCCTTACCAAAGTTGGTTCAAATCGGACCACTATAACATATAGCTGTCATAGGACCGATCGGTCGAAAATCAAGTCTAAGTATGAAAAACTTTTTTGTTGTATGAGATATCTTAACCAAACTTATAGAATATGCATTTAAGTTAGTTTTGTACATCTTGTTCAAAGTTGGTTCAAATCGGACGACTATAACATATAGCTGTCATAGGACCGATCGGGCAAAAATCGACTCTTAGTATGAAAAACTTTTTTGTTTAATGAGATGTCGTAACCAAACTAAAACAAAAAGCATTCAACTTAGTTATATATATTCTGTCCGAAATTGGTTCAAATCGGACTACTATATCATATAGCCGTCATAGGACCGATCGGGTGAAAATCAAGTCTTAGCATGAAAAACTTTTTTGTTTTCGGGTGAAAATCAAGTATGAATTTTTAGCAGCCTTGCTTTTGACATAGTAAGTACGGGGTCTCCGACAGTCGAGAATGCTCGACTGTAGCTCCGTCCGACTAGTTTTAACATAAATATGATTAAGCTATAAGCTAAGATTTTTTAATATAAGTGTTTTTAATTTATGTCAATTAAGTTATAGTTAAATCAAAGTGTGTTTCTAAATATTTTAATATATTATGCAATAATAAAAACAATAAAATTTAAATGAATAAATTTCTAATTTAACTTAAATTTTTCTGAACAGTGTATTAAAATCATTGAAAATATTGTATAAAAAATATTTAATATGATAACAATTTAATTAACATAAATATGATTATGCTTTAAGCTAAGATTTTTTATTATAAGTATTTTCAATTTATGTCCATTAAGTTGTAGTTAAATCAAAGTGTGTTTCTAATTAATTTTAATATATTATGCAATAATAAAATCAATCAAATTTAAATGAGTAAATTTATAATTTAACTTAAATTTTTCTGAACAGTGTATTAAAATCATTGAAAATATTGTATAAAACATATATATATGATAAAGCTTTAAGCTAAGATTTTTTATTATAAGTGTTTTTAATTTATGTCCATTAAGTTGTAGATAAATCAAAGTGTGTTTCTAATTAATTTTTAATAAAATTTAAAAGAATACATTTATAATTTAACTTACATTTTTCTGAACAGTGTACTAAATTTTTGCATCTTTGGTCCATTTACAGCACTGGGTAATCTGGGCAGCGTGCTGAGCTCACAGGCGCGCTACGAGGAGGCCAAACAGGTGCTGCAGGAGGCAATCAGATACAGGCCCAACATGGCCGATGTGCACTTTAATTTGTGAGTATCGACTAGTCGACCACTTAGCGCCCATTTGCGTAGTTTTAAAAGCAACCAATCTGAGTGCATCCAAGTCCCTTTAGGAGTACTTCTATTTGTACTCGTACTCCTACTCCTACTCGCATTAGATGAGCTGCTGTGCCACATGACATGCGGCACACTTGTATACGAGATGTACACGCTTCAAGTGCTCGGATAAATGGCAGCTTTTTTTCCCAGCCAACCATTTTCATTATCTCTGTCTGTTTTGTTTTTTTTTTTTTTTTTGCTCTGCGCATTTAGTGCGACCATTTCATGCTCAAGGCTTCCGTCAAGAAAAGAGCTAGACACACTGAAAGTGAAAAACAGAGAGACAATACCGAACAAGCTGTCAAATGAAGCCCATTTTGTTGTTGTTTTTTTTTTCACCAAGGAGCAGCAGTGAAATTCTTTCCGTTTCTGCAAAACTATGCGCATTTCATGCTGCTTACTTTTTCATTGCATACCCGTATACTTTTCCCAGTTTTCCACTTTTCGCTGCTCACACAAAAGTCCTTCGCGTTCACACTATTCAGCCCCCAGCCTATCCTGACTCTGACTATCTGACTGTCTGACTATCTGACTGTCTGACTTTTTCTCCGTTTCTATTCCATTCCGTTTTGTCTGTCAACGTCTGACAAAGTCTGTAAACGTGCTGTTTTCTCTGTTGTCTGTTCGCATTGCATTTTTGCTCATTGCGCATATTTCGCAGCAACGCAATGCAACGCGACGCGACAACATAACGGACCAAAAAAAGAGTCAACAGCAACTACAATAACACCATATTATGCAACACAACAACAACAACAACAAGTGCTATAACTGCAAATGCGAGTTGAGAGACAGAGTTGTGGAAAACCAAGCGAAAAAGGCTAGAGTCGAGAACTCTACTTATAGATACCCTTTGCACTATTAAATATATACACTTAAATGCACTTTAATTATAGTATTTTAATAGTAGTATGGCATAAAAATTACTGCATACTTTTAGGCAATTGCAACTCAAAACAGCTAAAATAAAAGATTTTATGTATTCTATGGTTTAAAAATTACTACATACTTTTTGGCAATTGCATTTTAAAAAGAACTTAAAACAGCCGTAACTAAATTTATATTTATCCAATCTAAATGCGACTAAGTAGGTTAATTTGTAATAACAAAAGATATATTGAGTCACAGAGAAAAGAGTTTTGTATTCAAAATTGTGATTACGATTTCAAAAATTCCAAACTTGCTCTAGCTCTTAAAGGTGCTTCCTTCTAGATTTCAGCACACACGGCTGTTGATGCTGAACAATAGTATAAATAATTTATATAGTCAAAGTTGCTGCCTTCATCCAGTTACGTATATTTCAACAAATTCAGCATGCTTTTACACTTTATTAAGCAATGGGTATAAAAATGTGAAAAAACCAGACGCGGATTTGCGCTTTGAATATTCAGTGCGTCATTTTTAGCATGAGAGCCGGCTTTTTTTGCATTTTTGCCCCGCCTGAAGTCAGTACCTTATCGCATGCCAGATTATTGCATGTATTTTGGCTAAGCTACCCCCTTAATGTCAAAGTACTCAAAGTCAATGGTTCAGAGAATCAGGTCACATTGCTAAGGCTGCTGTCATATTCAACTCCTGCTCCTGTTGAACAAAGAATGCGAGTATTAGCCGCAGGGAAAATACTGAAACTCCTGAAACCCTTCAAAATGCAACAAAAACAATAACAACAGCAACAACAAGAACAACAACTGAAGCAACAACTATAAACAGAGACAAGACGAAAGGACAACTGTGTGACATGTTTGCCCTCACGCTAATCGAAAATCAATGTTGTCAGGGCAACCGCAAGAGAATCGGCAGCAACTTCTGCTCAACATCCTTAACATCCTTGTTCCCGACGGGACTATTCCATTTCCTGTTCGCGCTCAAAGGATAAACAGCTGTTTGCACATATATTATTTACTGCGATCAAGTCATCAATAGCAAATGCTGCCGGCACTCGGCATTCGTTGTTGTCGTTTGCTTGACTGATTACCACCCACAACAAGTGGAGCCAGGATCCAAAACTGAAGGACACACCCACATCCAACCATACAGCAAGAGAGACAGTCAGACAGACAGACACTCAGATAGATAGATGGTTAGATAGATAGATGGATGCTACAGTAGTAAAATAGAAATCGAACGAGTTGTCGAAATTGTGTGTATTACCGGTGTTTGCCACTGCCACTAAGGATAAAGGGGAAGGTGACACACACATACACACACACACGATACACACACACACACGATACACAATACACACATCCACAAGACGATGACGACTCATGGCATTCGAAGAAAAAGCTCCTCGCAACCAAATACCAAATACCAAACACCGAAACCAGAAATCAGTGAACTGTATAATTTGATTTTTATACCAGGTACTTATTGAGAACAAGGGTATATTAAATTTGCTTAGTGGATGTTTTCACTTCTGTTCAATTGTTATAAAAACCTGAATATTAGAGAGAGTACCCAAGTCGGATACAGAGACTTTTATACATTATATTGAAATAGAAAATTACCCTTTAACCCCATAAAGTATATATATTCTTAATCAGCATCAATAGCCAAGTCGATATAGCAATGTCCGTCTGTCTGTCTGTCCGTCTGTCCGTCTGTCTGTATGAACACCTAGATCTCAGAGACTATAAGAGCTAGAAACACCAAACGTGGTATGTAGGTTCCTCTATACTGCAGGCAGATCAAGTTTGTTTCAAAATTCTGCCACGCCCCCTTTATCGCCCACAAATCGGAAAAGAAAGGGCGAAATCAAGCCTTAGTATGAAAAATTTTTTGTTTTATGAGATAACGTAACCAAACTTATAGAATATGCATTGGGGTTAACTTAATTTTTTTTAAATTTTTTTCCATTATAAGTTTTTTCCATAGTAAGTACGGCGTCTCCGACTGTTGAGTATGCTCGCCGTAGCATCGGCCCACTAGTATTATTTTTTGCAAAATGTTAGATGTGATCGCGAGTTGTGGAGCAATTGCCATTTGTTTGCCAACGAACTGAGCTTCAAGTAATACGGAAATAGAATACCCAAGGAGCAGGGGAGAGTGACAAGAGGGGAGGGAGGGGGTCTGAGCAATGTGCGCCTTTCAATTGTGTGGAAAATGGAATTCGACTGCAAGCAAATGTTTGAATTTATGAGTCACTGTAAAGTTGGCCAAAACAAGCAGTCAAGAGGCAGCGGCAACAACAACAACAACCAGTACAAAGTGCTCGACTGTTAGTTGCCCAGTACACGTGTATTCACAGTCGTTTCATTCGATCAACATACATGAAATAAAGATTAAAAGATTAATTAAGTAAAAAATCTACAAATATTTTAATTAGAATATATTTTGAGGTATAGCAAAATATATTGCAATATAACGGTGAAGAAGATTACAAACATTGTCGAGTCTTAGAATTTACTTCTTAGGGCGTATCATCATGACTGCTTTCTTGAGGGAGTAGGAATAACCCTTAAAATGAACCCAATTAACGCCTTTTGCATAGGTATTATCATTGTACTTCCCCGCCAAGTTGCTGTAGGAATTCAAGTTAATAAACGAAGCTTTGAAATACAATTAACATTTCATCATACCTGTCGTGACAATTAAGGTACCACCAGGCGCCAGTGCAAACTTCGGCGCAGCTTCCCCATCCAGCTTTATCATTATCTCGATCAAAAGTGCTGAATTTCATGCCACGATGAACATCAAGTGCATCACCCGCTGTTCCACTTGCTTTGCCCAGGGTGTGTAGGACATATTGTTGATCCTCGTCGCCGATTGCAAAGCTGTCATACAACTCAAACTTTTCATTTCCCTCGAAGTCCGCTAAAACCACAAGTAATTCGTGGTTTCCGTCTGTCGTCAATGCGTGTATTTTATCCAATCCCAAGAAGAACTCGCCATTCAAATCTCCGAATCCCTCTTTGTATGCAGCCCAGTTACGATAGAAGTCCTCACTTCCATCGATCCGCTTCAGGATGATCGTCCAGCCTCCTCCTCGAGTATTCGCATCACAGGCCACTTTGAAGGGTTGAACACTAAAGTTGGAGTTGAATGTTTCGTAGATCCCACTTAACTTGGCTTCGTTACAATTGTGTGGGTTTAACAATGAATTGTGTTTTTCCGATTCCTGAACAAGTTCTTTAATCAGCTTTCCCTGTCGCTCTTGCTCTGCTCTGAAAGTCTGATTATTTAATTGCATGTTAAGATCACCTATTATTTTTCCCTGACGCTCCAGCTCCGCTGTAAGGAAGTTAATCCTCGATTCTTTATCATCTCCGTGTTTCTTTAGATGTTCCATTTCGACTTTAAGATCCATTCCGTCTTTCTTTAGATGTTCCATTTCGACTTTAAGAGATTGACACTTCGATTCCGTGTTACCTTCATCTTTTTTTTGTAGTTTTAGTTCAGCTTTAAGAAGTTCTATGGCTGAGTCCTTGTTAATTCCATCTTTCTTCAATTGAACCAGTTCTACTTTCTGTCGTTCCTGTTCGGCTTTAAGTATTTGAAGATCCAACGCCTTAATTAGTCCTTCAATCAAGTTAACGTAATGTTTCTGCTCAGCTCTGAAAAAATCGTTTATTTTAGTTTTCACTTTGTATGTGCTTTTGAGAACTGCTATCTTCACTAGCGTGGAGCAGCGATAAGGTTCTTACCTTAGTTCAGATATTTGGGAATTCATTGAATGAATCATTTTAGTGTCATTAAATTCAGAGACGTGTATTCCATCAGATACCGAAGTTAAAATGATTATTATAAAGACTATATAAATTATTTTGTGCCACATTTTGCGACCGGATTTCACCGAATGTATGCGAAGACTGAATTAGCCAAAATTTGACAATTTGACCAGACGTGAATTTGGAAATGATTATCGTATCCATATACATAATATACTTTGTGTGTGTATGTATATAATTTTACTCGAATCTTCGTCCACAAGGGCACTCAAGGTTAAACAGACACAATTCCCGGAATGCTTAGCTTATTTATAAACTCATGTATTTTGAAATACCACATAGACCAAAATAGATGATAAGTGCCGGTGTAGCTGATAGTAGTATATATATAAAACATTTCGTTTGTCAAATATCAAGAATTAGAATTATATTCTTTCTTTATATTCCCTACATTTTTAGACCACGTACTTAAAAAAAGTGCAGGGGTCTATTGGGTTTGGTTTACCGAATATGTGCGTAATAGACAGAAGGAGGCGTGGCAGACCCCATAAAGTATATATATTCTTAATCAGCATCAATAGCCGAGTCGATATAGCAATGTCCGTCTGTCTGTCCGTCTGTCTGTCTGTCTGTCTGTCTGTCTGTCTGTCTGTCTGTCTGTCCGTCTGTCTG
Organism: Drosophila falleni; assembly: GCA_035045575.1. Taxonomy (NCBI): domain Eukaryota; kingdom Metazoa; phylum Arthropoda; class Insecta; order Diptera; family Drosophilidae; genus Drosophila; species Drosophila falleni. Next base: position 4,691,686 of record JAWNOV010000142.1, read on the forward strand.
TCTGTCTGTATGAACACCTAGATCTCAGAGACTATAAGAGTTAGAAACACCAAACGTGGTATATAGGTTCCTCTTTGCTGCAGAAAGATCAAGTTTGTTTCAAAATTCTGCCATCGCCCACAAATCGGAAAAAAAAATTTCATATCCAAATTATAAGAGCTACTTAAAAGCTAGTAACACCAAATTTGGTATGTAGATTCCTCTATATTGGAGGCAGGTTAAGTTTGTCTCTTTTTTGAATCGGACCACTATATCATATAGCACCCATAGGAACAATCGGTCGAAAAACAAGTTTTAGTATGAAAAACTTTTTAAGTTTATGAGATATCGTAACCAAACTTACAGAATATGCATTTAAGTTAGTCTTATACATCCTTACAAAAGTTGGTTTAAATCGGTCCACTATGTCATATAGCTGTCATAGTACCGATCGGGCGAAAATCAAGTCTTTGTATGAAAAACTTATTTGTTTTATAAAATATCGTAACCAAACTTATAAAATATACATAAAACTTGGTGTCATACGTATCGTATATCCTGTCCAAAGTTGGTTCATCAACCTAATAGAATATGCATTTAGGTTAACTTATTTTTTTAAAATTTTTTTCCATTATAAGTTTTTTCCATAGTAAGTACGGGGTCACCGACTGTCGAGTATGCTCGACTGTAGCACCGCACAGTGGGACAGAAAGGGGTGGGGGCTGTTTTAAAATCATTATTTCGATGAAAGCGATTTCAAAAGTAATAAATGCAATCGACAGATAAATCTTCAAAGATTACAAAAATAAAAGATTTTTGAAATCGGGCAAAAATTGTGGGCGTGACAGCCTCTCAAAGTTGACCCTTATTTCAGTGCGCGCACAAATGTGCATTTTTTCCAAAAAATGGAAACTTTAAAACGGTTTTTTTGTCAAGGTATACGACCGATCTTTTTGTTTTTGATTTCATATGAAAGGCATGTTAATTTCTAATTAAATGCCGTGGAATTTAGTATCTAAACTTGTTTACTTTTTATCCCAGCGATGTTTGAAAAAAGCACTTAAATTAGGCTATTTTTCAACTTTGATCGAAGGCGCAGAATTAACCAGAGTGCCTATCAAACGCTCATTTTAAAGCTTAAGAAGTTTTCTATCAAATGCTTTTTAAAATTTTGATTGGTTCAAAAGATATGGTTTTAATACAGCAAAATGAGAGAATGTCCCACTGTGCACAAGCCCACTTGTTTAAGCTTGTTTCGTTGCGCCTAAATGTATGCTGTAATTTTAATAAAAATAAATAACGTTAAACAATTTTTATAAATTGGTAGCTACTATTTTAAATGAAACTAAATTGAATAACGGATATTTGTTAGTCAATAACTAGATTATAGCGTATTAAACTGTTTTTTTTTTCTACTCTTACAAGGATGTCAGTCAGCTGTTATTGTTGCTGCTGAGAGCTGAAGAATTCACTGTCTTCTTTGAATGTGTCAGAATGTGCAGGCAACGAGTTGTGGCAGATTTAAATTTAATAAAACCAACCAGTTACTGGGCAAACTAATTATATAAATCTGGGCAAGTTGTTTTTTTCACTTTCGCCTGAATTGCACCTTTCATTCTCAGTCGACTGTCGGACACTTGACAATTTTCTAGGCGCTGACAAGTGTGCTCTAATTAGATCTCAAATAGACATTGAAGTACGCGACAAGTTCAACCAACACTCTTGCTTTCGCTTTCTTTTTCCCATTTTCATTTGCATTTCTCTACCACTTTCTCCTTTCATATTGCAGGGGCATTCTGCACCAGAATCAGCAGGACTATAAGTCAGCCGTCGAGTGCTTTCAGCGTGCCATCAAGTTTCGCCCAAGTCTAGCTGGTAAGTAAATCAAGTAATAATGATCAGAATTCATAAATATGAGTAAAAAAATTTAAAAAAAATCTGTATGCATTGCAAAACCTTAAACACAATATTTGAGCACAATTTGTTTGATTTGTAAGCAAAAAACCTAAATACAGGAATAAACCTTATTTTTTGAGTTTTATTATTGAAATAAATATTGACATTGAAAGTCCAATGCACAAGTTAAATATTAAAAAATAGTTACATGCATAAGAATTACAAAGCATAACATAAACACTATGAATTTGAAATAATAACTTGTCTCTCATTAATATGTCTTTCATTATCTAAAAATTAATTTTCATTTAATAATTTGGTGGCTAACATTAATTATTAATGATAAATTAAAATAATTCTTTGTCGAAGGCATTATTTTATAGATTCATTAATCAGAATTAAATAACGACTAGCATTTTAATTTTCAAATGAACGCTCAAAAACAATTTTCATTGAATAACTTTAGTTTAAAAGTAAGTAATCTTAATTTCTTTCTTTTTTCAAACCAGTTGCCTACTTAAACCTCGGCATATCATTCATAGCGCTGGGCAAGCGTCAACAGGCGATCGAAATACTCCAGCTGGGTTCCACACTCGATGGGGCAGCGGTGAGAGATCGCGGTGCTCACGATCAGGCCAGAAGTTCGGCCTATCTGCAGCTGGGAGCACTCTACGTGGAGCAGGGCAAGTTGCAACGAGCGCTGGCTGTCTACCGCGAAGCGCTCTCCTCTCTGCCAACACTGTTGCACCAACGAGAGGTGCTCTATCAGCGCATCGGTGACGTCTTCGGTCGCCTTCAGCAGTGGGACGAGGCGGAGAGACATCATCGTGCTGCTCTAGAGCTGCAGCCCAATCAGGTGGCTGCTCACCTGTCCTATGGCATAACGCTGGCCAGAAATGTATGTAACCTATAGACGTGCGATAATCCGAGATGTCTTACAGTTTATTCTTTCCTCTGCAGAGCAGTCGCGCCTCGGAGGCGGAAATGTGGTTCAAGCGGGCGTTGCAATTGGCGCCGGAGCAGGCCAGCGTCTATCACCACTACGGTAAGTATATAAATGAAACTTACAATGGTGTTCAAAATGCAAAATTTTAAGTTAAAAAAAAGGCTTTAATTTTTGCGATATTTAGTATTTGGGATATTCTTTTCCTCTTTTGGGTACATTTTGATTGTATATTTAAATTTCGTCTATATTTATTTTTTAAAAATTTTTTATTAGAATAAAATAGTTGTTTATTTGTTTTAAAGATTTGTTGGAGCCAAAATTATGTAGATTAAAATTAATGATTTATTTGCATCTATTTAAAGATCGCATACAAATCAAAGATTCGGCCAATATTTATTATTTGAATTTAACTTATTTAATTTTACTTTTTGAGACTATTTTTATGATTATTGCTAACTTACTATGAAATAATAGTTTTTCTTTTTATATTTCTTATCAGAAAGATAAGCTGCTTTGCTGAAAGTTTTTAATAACAGTATAATACTTTCAAATGCATACTTTTGAAACAATTTCCTAATATGTATTTACTCTTCTATTTTTAGCTGAATTCCTGACCCTACAGTCCCGTCATCATGAGTCCGTCGTGTATCATCGACGTGCCGCTGAATTGGCGCCCACGGACTACGCCTTGGTTGTGGCAGCTGCAACATCGCTGCGGCTGCTCGATCGCAAAGTCGAGGCGGAAATTTGGTATCGTAAGGTGAGCATCGATTTAATAATTCAAATTTAAAATAATTAAAATAAACTGACAATTAACTGTATGCTATTTTTTTTTTTTGGCTCACATTTAGGCTGTGACCTTGCGACCCGATGACGCCCACGCCCACACCAATTTGGGCGCCATACTGCATCTTCTGGGTCGCACAAATCATGCGGCAGCCAGTTACAAGGCGGCCTTGCAACTGCAACCAGGTGACGCCATCACGCTGGGCAATTTGGCCAAATTGGGTGTGACGAATGTCTAGCTACCACCAAGTAGGAATCGTTAATTAGCCACAGAGCAAAGTTATTTTTATATATAAATAAAGGCCGGATTACAGCCCCTAGATAACTCTACAGAATTTATACGAAGGACTTCGATACATATGTATATCATTTAGCAGAAAGCGGACAACAGGAATCGTGTAAATATCCAAGGAGCGACCAAATCAAGTCAATGTCAAACGAAGGAGAAAATCTCAGAAGTAATTAAAGAATTGGAGACAGAATGAACAATAATTAAACTACCTAAACGTTAAGTAAAACCGTAACCGAATCAGATATCGGACACAGGTGCTGTACAGTGAATATATCCATAGATAGTTATCTAAGCAAGGATGCAACCCTTGAGTCGATAAAATTATCGATAACTTATGTGCTTAATAATAATGTAAAATATTGTAAATATGTAAGCCCCGTAAAGAAATATAACCTTTGACTATATATAGTAAATATATATTAAAAGGTATAGATATATGTATGTATGACTGTATATGAACTATGCCAGGGATCGCAAATAAGAGATATGAGTTTAAATAAAAAATAAACTTGAGTTTATAAAGATGAATGAGAGATAAATTATATTTTTTAGGAGTATCCTCAAAGCCGAATAAAGATCTATTTTATTGTTTTGTTGATTTTTTTTTTTAAACCTAATAACAAAAATGTTGAATTATTAATTGAGTTTTAATGGTGATATTAAAATCATCTAATAAATCTATTGAAAACTAAATTACTTTTAAAATAACAAATATACCAAAAATAAAAAAAAGCAAGCAAAAATATTTTTTTTGAGCATTTAATTTGTATTGATAAAATAGTAAAATAACGTTTATTTCTATTTAAATGTAAAAAATACCAAAACATAGTAAATATAAATTTTTCAGAACTTTTATTATGAGCATTTAAGTTTTTTTTATAAAAATGTTATTTCTTAGATTTTTTGATAAAAATAGAAAAATAATTTTTATTTGATTTGTCAAATAAAAAGAAAGAAATAAACTGAAAATGCTAGTATTACGGTCCCTGGAATATGCCTATCAATGTGGAGGCTTCAAGATCGTTTATCGTTGTATGTAAATTTTAGTTAAGCAAACACAAGTATGAGAATAGACAGGAATATGATTGTAAAGAGTGCATAATATATGATTATATATATATATAATATATATACGGAAAAGAAGAATACATATAATTAAAGAGAAAACCTATTTGAAAATATAATCAACTGTGGCATTTTCATTTTAATTTTCATTCCCCAATCATTTATTGTTCAATTGCCCTAAGCTCCTTAGCTAAACCAAAACAAGTGATATGCCAACCAAGTGGCACATTGAACCCATAATTGTGACCACTTTGCCAGTGTCTGTCCCAAAGCTGCACTTGCCAGGCATTTCGAGTAGAAACTATACCCATGGCAGAGGAAATATTTTCAGTGCTTAACGGCTTAAAATCCCCCCTCTACAATCCACACTCCCACAAAGTGCAAACACAATCAGTGTCAAAATTTTTGGACTGGGCTACCAAGTCGAAGATGAAGACGAAGACACAAGACGAAGAAGGAGGCGAAGACAAGGACAAAGATGAAGGCAGCGACGATGCTGCAGCCAGAGAAGACGCCACTTAAGCCAAAAGCAAACCACAACAAGAAATAAAGCGCTGTGTCTTATGCCAACTAAATCGTAGGATTATGAATTACAATATACTTGACTCAGGCAGGACAAGATTCAGCTTCAGCTATAGCTCCTGGTTCTTTCCCTGGTCCTGGTCCTTTCTCTGGTCCTTTCCCTGGTCCTTTCCCTGGTCCAGCTCTTGGGTCTGGCTGCAGTCATAATATTGCCACAGCTAATGCAACTGTTGGATAGTTGAATGGTTGAATGGTTGCAGGGTTGGCAAAATGGCTGCTGCCGTGCCAACGAAGGCGATAAAGGTGATGACTTTTGACATGGCTTAGAGCAGGACAAACCTATTCTCCAATGCATTGCCAATTGGTTTGGCAACTCAAGTGGCAACTTGTCTGTTGTTGTTGTTGGACCACTGAACGTGCACAAGAGCAATTCCGTGGCGTAGATATGAGTGTATCAGTCAAACAGACAGTCAGTCAGTCAGTCAGTCATTCTGAAGCCTTGTCATGCTACGAGTTCTGTGCGCCTCATCATCTCCTTTGACGGCGTCTCGCTGCAGCCACTTTGTTGCAACAACAACAACAACAACAACAACATTGCCCACTAAATGTGCCCGTCCAAAAACTGCTCACTAATTGCAGACGCCTGTCTAACCCAGTCTACGAGGGTGGGTCGACAAGTCATTGGCCCTAGTAAGTGAAAGTAATTTAAATAAATTTCTAGTATAATTTTTTTTTTAAATTCACTTAAATACATTTGTATTTAAATAATACCTAAAAATAATACTAGGACAGGCTGTGTATAAATTTAACTTTAAGCTGGCTCTAATATTATGGCAATAATTAGATAAAAAGATCACTAAAACTTACAAATTGAGACTTATTTACCACAGCTATAATATTATCGGTTTGTGCTAATCATCAACTGCTTGATTTGATCCACAATTGTCAGAGATTTCACATTGTGGTCATCAATAGAATCAGCAGCCAAACATTTATTTTATATGATAATTATAATAATCCAATAATTATTGGAAGATTTTATACAACTAATAAATTCATTTAATATTAGTTATATTTAATCATTATATAAATTAAAATAACTCAATTCACACACTATGCTCTAAAAATTTCTGCAAACTATTATTTGGACAATTTTCTTTATTTAAAAAAATATTAATTCGACGAAGAGAGATGTCACTGAAATAAATTTTTTCTGGAAAAAAACAAAACACATTGCCAGATAAAGTAAATTAATCTAAGAGTTGATTACTAAATTTACTTTCAGATTGAGTGAATTTTTCTTAAAGGTTATTATTATTTTTAAGGCCTGAGCGGTTGTCTTAAATTTTGTTTATTTTAGTAAAATATATACTTGTAATACACAGATTATACCAGTTAAGCGATTATCATAATTAAAAAAAATATCACTGTTTTATGTGCATATTTAAAAATCGAATAAATTTTTATCGATTGCGTAAAATATTTATTGATGCATTACTCTTGTTTATATATTCTGATATTTTTTTAAATTAGTTTAATTTGACCTCTCCATAATTTATCGGTCCACCCTCGTAGGGTCTCAACAGAGTCACTGGTATTGCCTTTCTTAAAAGTGACTCGTTAGCTTTGTGGGGCAAGTCTGCTTGCAGTAAAAGGGGCACTCTCTCTCTTTCTCTCTCTTCCTGCCGCTCTTTCGCTCTCTCTCTCTATCTCGTTGAGTGTGCTCGCTAATTACTGACAGCCTCAGCAGCCAGCTCGCGGATTTATGACAAGGCAACATCAACGTGCCACACTCGACGTTGAACGTCAGGCCACTCGGCTGCATTCTCTAGGTAGCTGGGTAGTTGTGTGTTGGTTGTTTAGGGGTTGGGGTGAAGTTGGTTGGCGGCTTCGTCTGAGTGCGCTCTGAGATAACTACTTGAAAATCTTTAGCTCACCAGACAATAACTGAGAATTGCTCTTCGGCTGAGTGGCAGCTGAGAGCTGGACAAACCTTTCCCCTTCCTGTCCCTTATCACTATCTGCTTCCCCTGCCCCATCCCTTACTTCCCTACCTTATTGCCTTCGAATTCACAACTGGACTCAGCTGTCAAACGCAGGCTCAGTTACAACTAATTTAGGCTAATTATAGCCGTCGGACATTTCTAAAAGCTGGCAAAAAATGTATGATGTGTGTGTAAAACTTAGACACACACAAACACACACATGACAAAGACAGAGAAAAAGAGGAAAATGCTTGGTAGTTTTATGTTTTAATTGTGGCTTACGTTTGATTTGGCCAAAGGGCATACAACAGTCATGACAGGCATAAAAACAAAGGCAAACATGCTGGTACATACCACATATAATTACACACACTCACACACACACTAACACACAGAGACAGACAGACAGACAGACCACTTTTATTTACAAGTGGGTGATGGCAAATCCAAAATCATTTGTTATTTGCACATTTGCCAAGAGGCAAGCAAAAACTTTTGGCCGGACTCGCACTTAAATCACTTTTGATGAGGGTTCCATCAAATGCTACCATGACTGACCATTACAGTCCATCGTCTGTGAGTGTGTGTGTTTGTCTAAATATACACAGTGCAAAAAGTAGCAATTATTTTGAATTTAAAATCACACATCTCAACCTAGTTTTTAAAAAATTCAATTTTAGGATCTTTTGTAGCTCCATGGCTTTTTAAAGTGTCCGGTCACAAATGTGGAACCACAGTTTTAAATATAGCTGAATTCGATTTCCCGTCAAGTTATTCCAAATAAATTTTAAAGTTCTTTAGAATAAAACGCTATTTAAAATACGTTTTAGATTAAATTTAAAACATTAATTAATTATTAAAAATACAATTTTTATATATTTAAAAATAAATTCTTTCATTAGGATTTTCAATAAATTGATTATATCAATAAATTGAAATATATGAATATTTCAAAATTATTCTCATACTATAGGATCTAAGAATTTATTTTAAAACTTGGTTCAACTTTTTTAAAAAATATTTTTTTGATTTCACAATTGTTTTTTGTATATTTTTTTGATGTTTCAAATCTATAAAACTACAAAGCCTTTCAATTTTATGTTAGATAATAATTTATTAAGTTATTTTTTAACTTTTGACGAATGTAATTATGAACAATCATTTATTTTAAAATTAAACTGAAAATAATAAATTCGAGTCAAGTTAAACTTAGCTACTTTCTCTCTGTTTAGATATTAATATATTTATGTATTTTTATGTAGTCTCATATTTGTTGAGGCGACTTCAACATGCGGAATATTTCAGTTGGACAAAAAATGAGCCAATTAGTTGGTTGTAAAGCAGATTCTTGCAGCACTTGCAACACTTGCAACACTTGCAACACTTGCAACACTTGCAACACTTGCAACACTTGCAACACTTGCAACACTTGCAACACTCGCAGCACTGGCAACACTTGTGCCAATGCCATTTTTTCTGTTCGCACTTGACAAGCTGGCAGCCCAAACGTGACAATGTCAACACTTTTGCATTCGCATAATAATCATATTGCGAATATAATGGCGTGAAACAGCAACAACAATAAAAAAAAAAAAAACGCCTGACAGTTGACAGTTGAAGCTGAAGCAGAAGCTAAAGCAAAAGCTGACGTTGTCAGCGACGCTCTTGCAACATGATTTTCTTATTCTTTTTTTGCCTTATTCTTTTTTTTTTTTTTTTTTTTGTTGTCGAGCTCATCCCATTCTGTAATTGCACAAAAATAAACTGGCTGCAATATTCGCTAGCCACTGTTGTCGTTGTTGTTGCTGCAAGCCCAGTAACCAAAATAATTTAAGGCTTTTAAGTTCGTGTCAATGTAAACCTTAAGATTTCATCTCGATCGGTTAAGTTTCATCGTCGGTGAATAAAGCCTTTATAAATATAGTGTTAACTAATTTTTCTATTATTTAAAATGCTAATCGTTCAAACAAAATATTTAACTTAAAATTTTTTCTTTATATTTAAAAAAAATAATTATGGGAACTTTAATAAACCGAACAATCGCCTCAGCTGTTTTTGATATTATTTAAATCGAAAACCATTCAAGCATATTTTTTAATATTTAATAAATAAATAAATATATAATTGAAAATTACGATTAAATTTGAGGAGAAATCTGTATGTAAATTTTAAGATTTATTTTTTTAACATTTGATTTAATATTTTTATATTATGAATATATTTCTAGTCTAACTTTATTTTTTTTATGAATTTTTATGTAATGATTTTTTTTTTTGTAATGATAAAGCCAGTGCGATAAAATGAGTACAGGGCATTTAACAGCCGAGCAGCTTGTCTTACTTGTTGATTTTGTTGTTGTTGCTGCAGCTCGTGCGCCAAATATGCGAGAATCTGTTGCATAATTTTTGGGGCGCTTTTTGCCTTTCCACTGTCGCTGGCGCGTGTTCAAGTGTTGACATCGCCAGCTTCCCAAAGTGCAGAGCGACAATTGCAATTGCAGCAGCAATTTATGGCGATGAGAAACAGAGGGGAACAAAAAGGGAAAATAAAAGATGCAGCAACAAAAACAGAAACAGAAACAGAGACAGACATAGACAAAGACGAAGACGAAGATACGACTGTCACTTGATATATTTCTCTTGGCTACAAACGGCAACAACAATTGAGCTTAATAATATGCAAATTTCATGTGTAGTTTTGTAATTTCGACAATTACAAATCGCCCAACTATATGACTGTCTTTCTGTCTGTTCATCTGTTTATCTGTCTGTATCTGTCTTTAATGTCTGTCTGACTGGTTTAATTAAAGGATGCAAGTTGTGGAAATTATTTTTCTATGCCGTCGGGTTGTGTGGCCGAGCAATTAAAAATCAAAATGCCAAATTACACTTACACTTACATGCAGCACACTCACACATGCAGATATATACACACACACACGAAATATAGAGACATCAGTAAACTAAGCTGACAGTAAAAAGTCCGTCCAAGCGTGTAATTAGAAATTATATCCAATTGCCCTGCGGCCACTCGAGCAACGAACAACGAGTGGCGGCTTTTGCCTCAATTCTCCCCACTTCTCTCAACCACCCCGCACTTCTCTCTCTCTCTCTCACTGCCTTTCATTTCTCTCGATTTTTGGTTTTTCGAGACAGCCACAATGCCTGTGGATTGAATGTGTGAATGCGTGTGTGTACATTCGCCAGGACATTGCACAGTGGCAAAAAATCTTACAAACAATTCAAATTTTCGAACCTCAAACATGGTTTTATTTCTTGCCTATTTTATTCTGTTTCAACATGTTTTTATATTTGCGATCTTTTTTTTTTTGACACAAGGAGGCCGATAATATAATTCACATAACAAGTATATGATACTTAAGTTCCTGTTACTCATATTTGTATGTACTTCATTTAATTTTTATTGAATTATTCTGCATTTAAATTAGATTAATTAAAATAGTTTAAATTGGTACACATCAATTCTTTATATCTAATTTTATTACTTTTAATTTTAATATATAGTATCATCTGAAAACTAAAATTAGAATATGTATAAAAGCTAAGATCCATAGTAAGAGATTCTTGACTACTTCGAATTGGCATTGACAACATGGAATACCACGATTTATCTTTTAAATTCATTCTGGACTTACATTTGATTAGTTTCCTAGATCGCATACATTTTTAGTTGATTTTCAGTGGATTTATATTTCGGAAACACACTAGAAAATTTTGTTGTGCAAATTTAGTCATTTCTGTCACTGTGCTATGTCATCTGATGCTGGAAAATGTTTTAACTGCAGCGGCAGCAGACTTTCCGGTTGCCGGTTTGCCGCCTATACCAATGCCCCATCTCTTACATCCCATTCTCTCAGCCCTCTGCCCTCTGTCCTCTGCCCTTTCTTCATTTCTCCTGCCTGCGTATTCGTATTCGTATTCGTAGTCGCAATCGCCACAGCCAACCCTTTGGCAGCTGCCAAATTGTCTCTTGTGGTTGTCACACACTGCGTATTAGTAATGCGCCATACGCAGCTTTGCAGCTTTGCCGCTTTTTCCGTTGTCCGTTGTCCGTTGTCTGTTGGGTTTGTTGGCTGTTTTGTGTCAAGTGTCAATGTCTGTGTTTTCAATTACAAAATGTCAGACAAGTTGAAAATTAAATTCACATAGCACTATCGATTTTACTTGAAGTTTCCTCCCCCTTCATCCCAACAAGGCATTTATTAAAGTTTGCGACTTGATAAACTCGCCTAAATGCGCCTTAATGAAGCGTGCCAACAAAAGCAACCAGGTAACAGAACAAGCATCTCTCTGTCCCTTACCTCCCCGCCCTCACTATCGACACTCTCCCGAAAACTTGGCGAAATTTTGACTGCTTTTGTGCTCAGACTAAATGGCAAGCAGAGATTAAACTCACACATGCACAACAACGACTGCAGTGAGCTTATAAGTCACTTTATAAACAAGCTGAAAAGTGTTTACAGCCAACTTTACAAGCGCTTTTTCATTTCCAAAACTGACTTCATAGACAAAACCTGTAAACCAGAGTTAATATAAAGGTATGTATTTTGTGATATAAATATATAATGAATTTAACAACAATTCGATCAAGAATATGTATACTTTATAGGGTCAGAGATGCCTCCTTCACTCTGTAGCATACATTTCAACAAACACAATATACCCTTTTACTTATTTTTTAAATCAAATAATAAATTTCAGTATTATACTAAAGACATTTAATGTCAATGTCAACGACTTGAATATGAATGCTTATCAATGAATTATTTTTTACAATGCAGCTATTGAAATAATTTAGCATTCTGGCAGCTTTTGGCTGGACTTTAAGCGAAGCCGCTTAAATTATAGAATTCTGTATCGTCTTCAAACTTGATACAGCTGCAGAGTGAAAACATTAGCAACAACAATGCAAAGAGAACAATGATTGTGGAGCGTGACAATGACAGCGACAGACGCGACAAGCTTTAAGTGCAGCGTTGAAGAGGGGCAGAGAGGCAGGGGAAGGGACAAACAAAAGCAACATCCTTTTCCCTCAGCTTCATTCCAACAACAGACAAGGGACAAGAGACAAGAGACATGAAACAAGATGACAATGATCTGGCCATGGAGTTGTGGCATGTGTGGAGCTAGTGAGTTTCGAGAGGGTAAATGCTCAAAAATGTAAGCGACCTGGCTACAATTCTCTTCGTCTCAATCTCCACTCTACACAGTAAAAAAATATTCGTAAATCAATAAGAAAAGTACGATAATTCCATATATTTTGAAACCAAGTATATAATATATGCTACATAAAATATTTGAGTCTTTTTTATGTTGAGTCGTGGGCTTTACAAAACCTGAAAGATGCTTAAATTTTTTATCGAGATGTATATTCAAATAATAATAGATCGAGTTGCAAATGTCAAGTAGCTTACAAAAATTATGTTATTATTTAAAAAAAAACAATTGTAATTACAAAATAAAAGCATACTTAATTACAAAACATAGTTTCTTGTATTGTTTTATATCTGATTCAAGTTTTGTCATTTTTGTATGTCAATTAGAAAGGTTGTTTATCAAAAATTGAACGACTTAGCTTAATTCAGCAAATTAACTATGATGAACAGAAGCTATTTGTAGATTATTAATAAAAACAGATTTAATAAACTCAATAAATTGTAAAAAATAAATTAGCAAGTTAAAGTGCTCGATTTTCACTCGAGTCCGTGATCGAGTTGTCAATTTTTCGTTGTATTTAATTTTAATTCTAGAATAATTCTCTTTTTTCAGTGTACATTCTCTCTCTTCTCTCGCTTGTCTGCTTTGGATACTCTCTCAACAGTCGCACATTTTCAACTTTATGGCATTTTATTATTTTTTATGATTGTTTACAAGACAAGCGGCTTTTAGGCACGCTGCATTGCTAAGCCCAAGGGGGATGGAGTTGACCAGGAGATGAGGACAGGGAGAGGGAGAGGGAGAGGGGAATGGGGAATGGGGATGGGGTCGCAGTGTCGGGCACATGTTAAAACAAAGTGCTTTTGTTTGGTGACATCAAGTTAAGTACCTGGCCCAGAACTCGAGCCAAGTTGCATGAAAACAAACACTCAACATGTTGAATCCGTGGCATGGGCATAAGTATATGTGTGAGTGTGTGTGTTTGTCTGTGTGTGTGTGTTGTTGTGTGTGTGTGTGTCTGATTCCTGATGCTTGACGTGACTCGAGTTCGTTTTGCATTTGAAATTTGCATTTTTAATGAAAAACGGTTTTAATTGCATGAAATTGTTTGACTTTGTTAAACAGAGAACGAACTGTGGTGCACGGAGGGGGTGAGCAAGGGGGTGGGGTAGGCAGAATGTTAAGGGGTGTGGGAAGGGAAGTCCTGATGTGCCGCAAATAAATTCAAGTAGAAGCAGATTCTATTTACACGCCACTGAATATCAACAGGAAACGGATGCAACACTTGGCAGCGCTGCCAACCACACGCAGCAAGCGACGCGTCGCTGCCAGCTTCGGCAGATGCAGAGGCAGCAACAACTACAGCGACAGCGACAGAGGCAGAGGCAGCAACATCGGCAGCTTGAAATTATATCAAGACACGACGACGACGAAAAATTGCTGGGCAAAAAGTTGCCGAAAGTAGCAACAAACAAACAGAGCAACAGACACGGAGAGAGAGATGGAGGAAGAGAGAGAGAGAGAGAGAGAGAGGGACGAGGTAAAGAGGTAGATAGACAGACAGAGACAAACAAACAGCAACTGGACGCCAACTGATAGCAAATATGTTCTCAAGTACTTTGGAAAAACGTTTTTAAGCTAGCGACCAAAAGTTTTACCTCACCAGCATACAGTGGAAGAAATGCCCATATTTGTCTACATTAATCAAAATATTCGAAAGAAAAATTTAAGGCCGTTATGAGTCTGTGTATTCTTATGTAAATTATATAAATCATAGAATAAATTTTGAAAAGCCTTATTTATAGTTAAAATTGTATAAGTAATAAATTAGAAGCAATTTAAATAAAGATATTCATATTTACACAAAAGTTACTGATTTATAAATGTAACCCATTTATAAATTTTTTTTAAATTTATATTTTTATATTCTATTCCTTTACTAGTTACAAATATATAATATATATATATACAATTTAATTAATAAAGTATTTTTTATCCGAAACAGATGTGGAAGTATGAATAATAATGTAAATTTCTGTTATTTACGGCTTTGTTACAATAAATAAAAATAAAATAAAAATTTGCACGCGAATTCTGGAATTGTCATGTATACAACTTTTTTGGGATTTCGATAATTTTTTTTTTTAAATGCATTTTCATAAAAAAAAAAATATTTTATTATTATTGGTTGAAAAAATCTGTGCAAATGTATATTACTTTTTATTCCTAATATAATAAAAAAAAAATAATTGTTTTGTTAATTTTTCTAACAGTTTTTTTTGTTTTGTTTGTTTAATTTTTGCTTAATTCCTTTCTTCTCCTTGAAAAGATAAGAAATAATCCGGATTAAAAACTTTAAAATTAAAAAAAAAATAAGTATAAGATATACTAGTAGTTTGTCCCACTGTGCCGGCGACAGAGTAACAAATGCTGTAGAATTCGGTTATCGAAGGGGAGTGGGAAACAGGCGGGTGCAAGTCCTAGGCGAGTACTGTTATCTGAACGCCGCCAATGACTCGTCTTTGACTCGCTAAGCTGCTTAAATCTTTCATGTAAACTTTTACCACTCTCCCCTCCAAAGACATTCTATTGGACTGTTGCAGAGTATTCTTCAATTTGAAACTACCCTGTCTGCTTTCTCCCCGTTCATCTTTAATGAAGTCGCTTCCGGTATTTGTTTTTGCCTTTACACTTGCTGACATTTTTCATTTTCTTCGCCTTGCTCATCTTTGCCTCGGCATTTTCATTTTTCAAACCAACAAATATTTTTCAACACCTTTTCAAACTGTTGCACGAACAGCAATGCAAGGTATGGTGGATAAAGAAGTGAGGGGTTGCGTGATATAAGTAAATTTTCACTTTTGACTTCGGTTTTGGCTATTGCTGCTACTAAATTCGATAAGATAAATGCATTCAACTGCTCAACTGACACACACGCAACGCAATTTGTTGCAGGCATAATTTGCAAGTCGTTAATGATGATAAAGATGCAACGGTACTTCATCCCAATGTAAATCGGGAATATATTGTCAAAAATAACAAGCACAAAACTAGCGGAAGAGGCTGCAGTCGAGCATACTCGACAGTTGAGTACCCTGTGATCAGGCGTTCAGAAATCCCAATACGTATTTGCACACACATATATATGTTATAAACGAACAACATAGCGAAGATTTGATGACCAAGAATTAAATATTTTACTGATTATAATCAGTTAAATTATTATTAAACAGTTGATAGCCAAATAATATATTTAGCCGATTTGAACAAAACTTGGTCAGGTCGTTAGAAATTAAACAAAATTCATATTCTGCTATTTTAGTTGAGATATTTTTTTAAAACCAGCAAAATTATCCATAGTAAACCTTTGATTTCTACCGATTGTTCCTAAGGCAGTCATACATATAGTTCAGTCGCTCGAAGAACCAGTGTCGACATGTGTGCTGACTGCAGAGAGAGACATAGAGAAAGAGAGTAGATGCAGCTAAAGAAAGGTAGAGAAAGTGAGAGATACAACGAGCTGGTCTTTTATTTAAATTTTCTAATAATATGCTTATTAGAAAATAACGGTGGAAAAGATTACAAACATTGTAGAGTCTTAGAATTTACTTCTTAGGGCGTATCATCATGACTGCTTTTTTGAGGGAGTATTCCCTACCCGTAAAATCATTCCAAATGACGCCTTTTCCCCAGGTATTATCATTGTACTTCCCCGCCAAGTTGCTGTAAGAATTCAAGTTAGTAAACGAAGCTTTGAAATACAATTAACATTTCATCATACCTGTTGTGACACTTATGGTACCACCAGGCGCCAGTGTATCTTACGGCGCAGTTGCTACCTTTCGAATCATCATTATCTCGATCAAAAGTGCTGAATTTCATGCCACGATGAACAGCAAGTGCATCACCCGCTGTTCCACTTGCTTTGCCCAGAGTGTGTAGGACATATTTTTGATTCTCGTCGCCGATCGCAAAGCTGTCATACAACTCAAACGCTTCATTTCCCTCGAAGTCCTCCAGAACCACAAGTAATTCGTGGTTTCCGTCTGTCGTCAATGCGTGTATTTTATCCAATCCCAAGAAGAACTCGCCATTCAAATCTCCGAATCCCTCTTTGTATGCAGCCCAGTTACGATAGAAGTCGACACTTCCATCGATCCGCTTCAGGATGATCGTCCAGCCACCTCCTTGGGTATTCGCATCACAGGCAACTTTGAAGGGTTGAAGACTAAAGTTGGAGTTGAATGTTTCGTAAATCCCACTTAACTTGACTTCGCTGCAATTGTGTGAATTGTGTTTTTCCGATTCCTGAACAAGTTTTTCAATCAGCTTTCCCTGTCGCTCTTGCTCCGATTTTATATTTAATATACTTTCAATTAACGCATCGTAACGTTTTAGATCCGCTCTAATAAAATAAAATTTTATTTATTTTAGTTTTCATTTTCGTGTTTGCTTTTGAGAGCTGCTCTTTCTTCACTAGCGTGGTCCACTAATAAGGATCTTACCTCAACTCAGACATTTCGGAACTCATCAAAGAATTTGTATTGGTAACATTACGTTCGGGAATTGGAGTTGTACTCGAGAATGAAACTAGTGAATTCACTACACAAATCAAACAAATAAAATGTTTCCACATTTTTCGACTGTATTTCACCGATTGCCTGAGAAGACTGCCTGAGTCGAAATTTGACAAGTGACCAAGAAGTGAATTTGAAAATGATTTTGAATCCAGGCACATTATATACCTTGTATATCAGTATCGCTATTTTTTTGCTATTTCCAAAAGATTCAATAATGTATTTTTTGGTTGCATGGCGCGTTTTGATTGGTTATTTCACATCTAGTTCATGCGTCTAATCAGAAGTTCAAGCTCACCAATACTTGCACAACACGCGCAGCACGAACGGAGTGATAACAGAGGCAGAGTGATAACAGACAGAAATGCGACGAATTGAGAAATAGACGAGAAAGAGACAAATCCAGAAATAAGCTAAAAGCGAAACTGATAGGTGAGCTGACATTTGAAGTTTTTGCCTTGAGCTACTTTCTGCCGGCATTAAATGAAGAGAGACTTAAAAGTTGATATGAATTAGCACGCCGACTTTTAAATGCCTTTGCCGAGTGCTGATTAAACCAAATTCTGTCAGATATAAATTTACCCGAAGCGCCTAAAATATTTGGAGTAGGGGTGCCCAAAATATGCCTTCGATTGCAGAAGTTGTTTGGCATTTCATACCGACACAGCACAATATAGTCTCTCAGAGTTGGCGGGAAACATAGGAAGAAATTAAACTATTTAATTTCATAAATACAACACCATTTTTAAATAACAAACATTAATATGGAACCACAAAACATACTATAATTAGTACACCATATTCAATTTTTTTAATCAAATCTATGCATGCAAGCGAAAATGTTTTAATAGCTTATGTACGACCGATTCATCTAGTGTAGAGTATACATAACACATTGGCATTCTTCTGATGTAGAATATTGTTAAAATTAAGCAAACAAATTATTAACTTTTAACAATATTTATTAATAAAAGTAAAGTTTTCAATATCAGTCTACTCATTATATTTTTTTTTTAATTTTTTAGTTATAATAAAATAGTAAAAAAAATATATATTAAAAGTCATTAATTTTTAGAAAAGGAATACCATTTCAACATAGTTTGGTTACTTAGTTAATGGTGTTCTAGTTTTCTTTCACTTTAATAATGTAGTCTATTTACTTATTGGAAATCGAAGCAACAGAACAAAAGTATATATTATAAGCTGTGCAAATAAATGTAGCTCAAGGGACTTTAAAGTTATCGCATGCCACTTGACGCTGTTAATGTCTTTCCATTTGATGTGGGTCCAACATGCCGCAAGCCACATTGCAACTTCATTTTAGCGTGGAAAGGGTGAAAACAAACCCGAGGCGTTGTCCCTAATTGAAATTACTTCATTAGAAGGCGCGGAATCTTTGTATTTTCGGGTGGCGTGTGGGAGGGAATGGTTGGGAAGGGTAAGTTTAGAGCGGCGTGCAAATGGATGACAGTTGTAATCAAATTGGACGTGCACCATTAAAAGTGATAGTGCCACAGTCGAAAGGAACTCGTTGTCTGCTCCATACCGGACCCGGAAGTTGCAGCTACGCTCGAGAGGAGCTTGGGGCAGTTGCTGTAATGTTGCTGCATTTGCTGGCAAGCTTCCAGGCCAGTTCAAGTCTCGAGAACTTTCCGACAATTTCTGCTGCTGTGATGCTGTTGTTCCTGCTGGGCAATAAAGCTAAAACGAATTGAAAATTAAATACAAAATTTATAGCATTCGCGCGGGTTCTTGTCACGCAGCAGCAGCTGAGAGAGAAGCACAGAAAGAGAGAGAGGGAGAGAGAAAGAGAAACATAAAGAGAAACAAAACAACAAACTGCAAAGTATTCAGAAACAGAATCCGACGCTGCTTCAGACCCGCATTTCGAAGATTGGACGATGGGACAACGATTCAGCCACGACACATTCAGTTAGTACTGCTCGTGTTGTTGTTGTTGTTGCTTTTGTTGTTGACAGCCCATTAGTCAAGACATACACAGGCTGATGGGATTGCGATAATGTCTGTCTGTACATATGTACACTTAAAAAAAAGACCAGACAGCTTTAAAACTTAAAAACAGAATGAATTTAGATGCCAACCCATTATCGAAATGACATTTCGCTTGAAAATCGGTTGGGTTTTGGAATAGTTATGACAGTTGCGCAAGCCTCTGACCTAAAAACTTTACAAGTCAAATTTTTGTAGATTTTGACATGGTTTTTTACAAGAAAATGAAAGGCCTCAGAATCAAATTTAAAGTGTTGTTTTATACAAAGTCGATATAAGGAGTTGATTAAAAGTGATAACTTGAGATTTAACATTTTTAATTTTCGAAATTTTAAATCTATATTTTATATCTAAATTTATATCTAAAATTTGTTTAAATGTTTTTTTTTTTACAATGTTTTATTTTTTTGAATCTGTATTTTATTTATGATGATCGAATTGAACAATTTAAAAGATGCATTGCATACTGGGCTTTTAACAGTCGAGCACCTCGAATATAGCAATCCTACTTGTTGTATTTGCTATTGTAGCTGCTACTCGCAATAAGTGAAAATTTGTTGTACGTTGCACATAAATTTTATTCTGCTAGAAATGCATTGCCAGCTGCAATGAAGTCGGTAAGGGGCAGAGGCAGAGGCAAGTGGCAAGCACAGAGGCTACGGCAAATTAATATTTATTTGCTGGGGTATGAGAAGGGGAGGCAAAAGGAGCAACAACGACGGGCTGCTAATTACAAAAGTCGAATGCAGTCATTACACGAGCGATTAAGTTTTTGTCGTGTGCTTTTTTCAAATGCTTCTTTTTTGTGTCAGCATTTCAGTTGTTGCCAGAATTCAACATGAAATTTAATGATGCACTTAAGTGCAAATATTTCAATTGAAATAGAAAATTAAAGGGAAACGCTACAGTTGAGAATACGCGACTGTCAGAAATCCTGTTACAATTTTACAATTATGTTAATATTATACAATAATTTGAATTCAAGTTGATAATTAAATCAATAAATAAAGGTTAAAAAAATGAAATTATATATGAGATGTTCTCGTCAACCTCAATGCAATAAATGCCATTAAATAGTTTGAATGATAGACGAGCTTAATTTCACACGCCGAATATATGATAATTATTGAAAGCTCACAGCTGTTTAGTAATATAGAAAAAATGTTGTCAAAGTCCGCATCTTAAGGGTATTTTGGATTTTCTGATTACGAAAAGAATATCAGGTTTTTTATTAGTTCTATGTAGAATCGACAGCAAAAGTATCATCTAATGTAACATTAATGTGTTTGTCAATATTTTTTCAATCTGGGGACTTAAGTTTTTCCCAGTTTTGAAGTTTAAAAATCGACTAAAACAGGTTCGAAGCTTTGTATTATTTAGGTACAGGGTGTAAATATCAAGGCAAGAGCTAAAAGCGCATCCAGACAAAGTGGTTTATGAGGCCTTTCGGCCACATTCTGTCCAGTAAATAAATTGTACAGAGAAACGGACTGCGATTATAAAAACATTTGCCACAGCTGATATCCCTCGAATTGACTGCGGGAAGGGAGTGTTCCCAATCCAGATCTAAGTTCCAAGTTTCTACACTGGACATTCCCCCCAAATAACAAAGCAGCTAAGGGAATGGAAGTGAGTTTTAGGGGGATGTAGGGGGACTGTAACGCACTTACAGTTTATTGCATTTATAGAGCTCTTGTGTGAGTGTGTGTATGTGTTTGGGTGTGTGTACGATTTACTTACTCACACACATACACACACACACACACACAGACATTTATCTACACACATTTCACGTATCACGTGTGTTTGCTTGGCACCCAGAGGGACGCCATTTGGTAATGAGATTTAGAAATAAAATCTACAAAGATGTTTGCACGAGCTGTTGACGTTGCCGTTCCCTTCCCCTCTCCCTCTTCCCTCGTTTTGCTTAGTATATAGTATATATGTGAATCTGTGCGATGTCCATTTGTTTTCTGCTAGTATCCATTAGTAACAGATGCTACTTCCACTGGCAAAGGCAGCTTTAGCTCCATCTCCGTCTCCATCTCCTTCAGTTCTTGGCCAGATCCACATTCAAATGACATCTATGCACGCTGCTGCCATTTATATGTACATATTCCCCACAATATATGCACAGATATATATACATACATATAAAAAAAAAACACAGATATGTCGACCTCTAGTCGATGTTTAAATGCTCTATCAGGTCATACATCACAAATAGGAGCTTAAATTAACAAATCGAGCCCAAATTAATGAGAGCATTACAAATACTTATTTATTCTAATTTTGAATAAGTAATACTCAAACAGAGTATTTAATTTTAAGCGTTTTAATTTATTTGTAATTAAAACAAAAATATTTACGTAAGTTAACAACAAATAAAACGACTTCTTTTTTTTAATAAAATATCTGTTAAAAAATAAAACATTCTGATCTAAATGTTTCACAAGCGTTTGCTGGGACACCCCTATTATTTATTTTTCTTATCGATAAAAATCCACAAATAGTTATTTTTAATATTTGTTGTTGCAAAGAAATTTGGTTTGTATTCTAATGAGTTGTCTGAGCATGTGAATATACTATATTCAATATAGCCTTGACTCAAGGGTAAACCAATTTGTGAATGGTGCATGGTATTATGGCAATTTGGTCAGCATATTAATGGGGTATGTGTGCGAGTGTGTGTGTGTGTGTGTGGGTGTGTGGCGTATTAAACGGTTCTCGAATGGAATTAAAGCTTAGAGAACTCACTTCATTCAAAGGTTTTTACTTTGAAAATCTATTCAGTTGCAATTTTAGTAGTTGACTTTAGTAGTTCACTTGTTTCTCTTTCCCACTTTTTTCTCTCAATTTCTACTATCAACACTTTATATGAACGCTTTAAGAATACGCACTAAATCGATTGTATATATCATAAGCACGTTTGAATTATGGCCAAGTTGTTCTTTTTCACGTTGACTTTTGTTGCAACAACAACGGCTACAACAACGACTACAACAACAATCACAACAACAACATCAATCACAGCAACAACAACAACAGAAATTCAAACGGTTTCCCGACTGTCCGACGCCATAACGAGATAAATCATTTTAGACAGCGTCATTAGTTGGCCTGTAATCATGTTGTTGCTGCTGCTGTTGTTGTTGTTGTTGTTGTTGTTGCTACGTCGATGATGTTGCTTGCCCCTCAACGTGGCGCACACACGCGCCAAACTTTTGACACACTAAGTATACGCCGCGTGTGCATGCAAGTGTGTGTGTGTGTCCAAGTTGATACACTCAAAAAACTCGGCCCGATAATGCCATAAATAGAGTACATTCAACGAACAGTGACGCTATAACATTTTGATTTCAATTGAAATAAAATGGAAATATAGGCGAATTTTAATTGAATATTCAAAGCGCCCTTAAAATATAAAAAATTTATTTCATAAATTAAAACCAAATTTATTTAAAATCATAACATTTTTTCTTATTATTTGTAATGTACAAAATCAAACTAGAAAATAAATTAATCAGCTAAATAAAATTGAATGTTTTAACAAAACTTAAAAATAAATCAAAAGAACATTTCTGATTAACGTTTAAGAAATCTTACTCAATCTTAGAGTAATTTGTATTTTACTATAAATTTTTGCAACATAGAAAATTAATTTTTAAGGTGTAAGTTGCCTGGCAGCGGTTTTTTTCGTGCTGTCATTGCAAAAGTCGCTTTAATCCAGCTTCCCCTCATTCATTTTTGTCTCCCACATCTCCCAAGCTGCTGCCAGCCTTTTAGGGTCTGAGCTTAAGTCGAAATGGGTGTGGTTAATGGTAAATTTCTTTTTAATTTGAGGCATTCACTCAAAGTCATAGTCATGTTGGGGATATTAATGCCGTCCAGAGGCAGCAACTTTCAGGACACGTTTAGCCAATGACTTATAATTTATGGTGACGGCAACCGTCGCTCGCATTTAATATAAAAAGCAAAAGCACAAATCGCAACAACAAAAAGCAAGCCACATTTGGCCGGGTTTATAGGCGTATTAGTCTCAAGGTTGTCTATTTGTGCTAATGGCTTTTTAATTAGATTAGCGGTGGGTCGAGTTCGATCCCAGAGATTTATTCTCAATAATTGCATCATTTCATCTTGTTCGCCACTCAAGACTGCAATGACAGGCGAGTGCATTTCTGTGCTCTCTCTCTCTCTCTCCATCTCTATCTTTATTTCCGTCTCCTTCTGCCTTGTTGATGTTGCATGCTACGTCTGCGGCGGCAGACTAACATATGCTAATAGCAATTTGTGGTAATGAAGTTGATTAACATTGCAGCAAGAGTGACAACAACACGAACATGACACTGACACTAAGACAGACAGAGAAGGCGACTTAGAGACAGACAGAGATAGAGACACAGAGAGAAAGAGAGAGAAAGAGAAAGATAGACATCATCTTGGCCTCGTTCTAATGCCTGTTTGAGTTTGGTAATTAAATTCATGCCCCGTTGCTTCCATTGCCACCGTATGTCGCGTATTACGGAAATTGCAGTCAAGTTTGCAGTTTGCAGTTTGCAGTTTACAGGTTGCAAGTTTACCTGCATCTATTTCAGACCTCATTTCCTCTTGACCAGTTTCCAGTTTATATTGTACTCTAATCAATGCATAAGTATAAATTGATGAACATTCCACATTTATGGCGACTAGACACCACTCGATTGTTCCTCGTTTCGAAAACCAATTAATTTACTTACTTGCAGTGGGCTGATGGAACCAACGATCTATTGACCTAAAACGAAAAAATATCGGGGTTCCAGAATAAAATAATCAATTGAGTCCACAATCAATAATATAATAAATAAATAATTCAAAATATTGACTCAAGCAGGACATTATGTTAGTCAGAATATTTTAATAATTTTAAAAATTGCCTAAATTGTTCTTTATTTCTTGTACAATTGCGAGTGTATAAATACTTATATATATATATCCATTGAATTCGCCTTTGCTTCTTGTCCAGCTAAGCGCATTTTTAATGCAATTAAAACGCGTAACGAAATTTGCAGCTCGACAAAAATCGCATTTGGATGAAAGTTTAATTTAATACAGCAACAAAAATAGAGCATAATTTAGTTGCAGCAGCTGCAGGACGTTCAGTTGATTAAATTCTATGCCAAATGCATTAATAAACGGACTACATTTCAGTTCAAATGCGAATGCGAAATGTTTAATGCGATAATATATAGTCGAGAGCATATAAAATATATTGAATATACATTGAGAACACAAAAGAAATAAAATCCTGGACTAAAACATACCCGCGACTAAATTTAAACATATATGAATTTTAAAATTATAAAAATAAAAAATATTGCTGCATACCTTAAGGTGCTTGTCTTGCATTAAAACAGCCATAACTTTCGTGATATTTAAACGATCCTGATGTTACAAAGTGGGATGATTTGCATTAATTATAAGTTATGTTAATCATATTCTATTTTAAAAATTGTGGGTGCTGTAAAGTTTGTATCGTTGTCCGCTTTTATAGAGAGTCTGTATGCAAAGTTAGTTAAAGAAACTCTCGTTTAACAAATAATATAAACCCTTTTTTTCTACGATTATGGAGTATGGTAAAATTGTTAAAATGCGCGAGTATATATAGTTAATATGAGACGACTTTATAATGGCGAACAATGACAAAAGATCCGAATGACAGCGGAAACGGAAACAACGCAATGACACAAAAGCAAAGCAGTGCTACAAATGAAAAGGAGGAACGGGGACGGCAATTTGATCATCATCAAGGGGCAGACGAGGGAAAGTATTAAATATATTACAGCATATCAAAACTGATTGCAACGGGTGGTAATTCAATTTGAGGCGCCACCAACGAGAGTCACGTAAAAAGTGGCCTCTGAATGCAAATATAAATGCAATGCGAATATGTAAAAGTCAATGCTTAATCGAATATGCACCCAGTGCACCTCTCTGTCCCTCTCTGTCCCTTTTCCTGCTCCCACCTATCCCATAAAGCGGAGCAATCAATGGACATCCGACGACTCGATTTCATTCCGTTTCACTTCGGCTTATTGCATGCAATTAAGTTCAATAAACTGATGCAACTTCAATGTTGTAAGTCTACCAGCTTCTTTCTTCATTCTCCTTTATCTTTAATAATTGTTATACCCTGGCTGGGGTTATTATAATTCATTCTAAAACTGTGTAACGCATTGAAAGTTAGAATGCAGATTAAAAACAATTAAAATTCAATTTCTACCTAACGAATCTATAACTCAAGTAAATAAAACATGACACAAAAAAATTCAAGGTGTCTCTGAAATTATTTTTATTCTATGGGCGCTTTTGTCATTTCGCTATTAAAAATCTATGTGTATAATACTAATAGATAAATGTCGAAAACATCCGAATCGAGTAACTATATCATATAGCTGTCATAGGAACAGTCTGACAAAAATCATTCTTTTCAATGAAAAGCCCTTTTGTTTTTTGAGATATCTTAACTAATTTAACAATATGTGTATTTAATGTGACTTTATACAGCTTGACCAAATTTTGCTAAAATCGAACAATACGAAAATTTAATGCAGGGTAACAAATCTTCGACGTGTCGTATACTATCTTTCTTTCTTGCTGTTATTGTTTTTGAGTAATTAACAAAAGTGCGCTTGCGGCCAGAATGGTAGATAGGACTCGGCATCCAGGTCCAGGCTATAGTCGGAAAAGGCCAGATCCAATTCAGTTGAGGATATTTCATTCAAGGGACGGACCAAGTGCATAATGAGCAGCATATGGCAACGCGGCTGAAGCGGTTTTCATAGCCAACCATTCACACAAACACACACATACACACACACATACAAACACACACACACACACACACATAAAGGCGCCTAAATTGAATTAAGGCCAGAAAACCGAGTCGTGACTTGTTGTGTATCCTTCGTCGTTCCTAATTCGATTAACAATCATGAAAACTGTGCAAATAACAAATATCTGTTGCCAGTGGAAAAGGCGAAAAGATGGGGAGGTGGACCAGGGGGTCATTGGGTGGTTGGGGAAGTGGGTGTGGTTTCTGAGGATGCGGCCAACAGTTGACCTCAAGTAATGGCATAATTAAATTGACAGGACATGCGACAACAGCTGACCATATGAGCAGCAGATAAACAGGGAAACACTTTTTTGGAAGGAAGTACAAAAACAATAACAACATGTAAGAAAAATAAACTCAAGGTACTCAACTGTCAACTGGCCAGTACACGTACAATCGTAATCGTTAGATTTCGGATTAAAACAAAAAATAAATAAAAATTGTGTACAAAAAAATATATATAAAGAAAATTATTTACAACGAGCTCAAATTTAAAACTAAATTAATTTTTTTTTTTTTTTAATTTGAAATATTCGAAGTAAAAAGTTTAATAGTAAGAAAGATACAGATATAACTAAAAAATAAAAAATTAAAATCAGCAACAAAAAGTAACAAAGATTTAATACAAAATTGAATAGTTAAATAATAATAAAGAGAAACTAATTAACATTGGTCATGTTATAACATAAAAGCAAATTAATCAGAAGTTGTATAACATTTACATAAGGTCATAATAATATAAATAAAATAAAACAAAATAAATTATTTTTAAATGAAAAAGATTATTACTATAATGAAATAAAAAATACAATTATACTAAGGCTGAGTAACATATTTAATTTTTGTTTATAATTGTAGTAACATGTAAAAATATTACAAAAAAATGAGCATTTGCTTCGGGGCCTAAATAATTAGCAAATAAAAATATAAAAAATTATATGATTAAAAGTATTAATAATGATGCAGCATATAAAACTTAGAAGACATTGTCACAAACCCATATGCTTGTTTACCCATTTGGTACTCGGCCAACAACCACTAGCAGTTGATGTGCAAGTGGGCGTGGTTATTACATAGCGCCTACAACTCTTACATTTTAGAAAACTGTTGTTGCTGTTGCCGATATTGATGTTTACAACAACAAAAGCAAATTGAACTGATTACAAAAATTTGTTTTGCTGTTTGCGTGTAAAATTTTCATGTAAACAAGCAAATTTACAAGAACACCAAACAACTGCAACAACAACAACTGCAACAGGTGGCGAAAGCAATCAAAAAGCTAATTTTGAATTATTGCAGAACATTTGTTGCCTCGCTTTGACAATCAATAATGACAATACAAACACATGATAAACAAAGTTGAAAAAGTAAAGAAATACAAAGAAATATTTAATGAAATAAATAAAAACTCTTGCGACACTTTTACGAGTTTCTTTAACTAATTTTTTTCAGACAGCCAGAAAGTTTAAATTATTTTTAAAGTACTTTTATTCTGTACAATTCTTATCTGTCTTTCTTTTATGTAACTTCAAGGATGAGATTCATAATCTACTTCGAAAATAATAAAATGAAATATAAATAATTTATGTAAAATTTTTTGCACACAAAATTTACAAAGTACATATTTACAATTATTGAAATTTCGATCAGTAGTTAAAGTTTTAGTATGAAAGACTTCATGTTTGTTTTTCAAGAAGTCTCAACCAATTTGACAGAATATGCATCTCTGTTGGTCTTATACATCCTGACCCAATTTGGCTTAATTCGGCCCACATTATCATATATGTAGCTGTCATTGACATTGACATTGTCAAAATTTTAATACACAACTCTGCAAGAGCTTTAAAAAGTCAGCGTGCTGATTAAAATCAAATTTCAGCTTAGTTTATGGTGTGTGTACTTTCATCAGCCCATGCCGACAGAAAGTAGCTCAAGGTTCTTTAACCTTGTTCTTTAACCTCAAGTGTCAGCTCAGCTATCAGTTCCGCTCTCAGCTTAAGTCTGCACTTATTCCAACAGAATATGCTCATCCGTTTCTCATTTCTTTCTCTTATCACTTTGCCTCTGTTATCACTCTGTTCGTGTTGCGCGTGTTGTGCAAGTATTGGTGAGCTTGAACTTTTGATTAGACGCATGAACTAGATGTGAAATAACCAATCAAAACGCGCCATGCAACCAAAAAATACATTATTGAATCTTTTGGAAATAGCAAAAAAATAGCGATACTGATATACAAGGTATATAATGTGCCTGGATTCAAAATCATTTTCAAATTCACTTCTTGGTCACTTGTCAAATTTCGACTCAGGCAGTCTTCTTTGGCAATCGGTGAACTACAGTCGAAAAATGTGGCAACATTTTATTTGTTTGATTTGTGTAGTGAATTCACTAGTTTCATTCTCGAGTACAACTCCAATTCCCGAACGTAATGTTACCAATACAAATTCTTTGAAGAGTTCCGAATTGTCTGAGTTGAGGTAAGATCCTTATTAGTGGACCACGCTAGTGAAGAAAGAGCAGCTCTCAAAAGCAAACACGAAAATGAAAACTAAAATAAATAAAATTTTATTTTATTAGAGCGGATCTAAAACGTTACGATGCGTTGATTGAAAGTATATTAAATATAAAATCGGAGCAAGAGCGACAAGGAAAGCTGATTAAAGAACTTGTTCAGGAATCGAAAAAGCACAATTCACACAATTGCAGCGAAGTCAAGTTAAGTGGGATTTACGAAACATTCAACTCCAACTTTAGTCTTCAACCCTTCAAAGTTGCCTGTGATGCGAATACTCGAGGAGGAGGCTGGACGATCATCCTGAAGCGGATCGATGGAAGTGTCGACTTCTATCGTAACTGGGCTGCATACAAAGAGGGATTCGGAGATTTGAATGGCGAGTTCTTCTTGGGATTGGATAAAATACACGCATTGACGACAGACGGAAACCACGAATTACTTGTGGTTCTGGAGGACTTCGAGGGAAATGAAGCGTTTGAGTTGTATGACAGCTTTGCAATCGGCGACGAGGATCAACAATATGTCCTACACACCCTGGGCAAAGCAAGTGGAACAGCGGGTGATTCACTTGATAGGCATCGTGGCAAGAAATTCACCACTTTTGATCGAGATAATGATGCTTGGGAAAGTGGAAACTGCGCCGTAGAATACACTGGCGCCTGGTGGTACTATGATTGTCACGCTAGGTATGATGAAATGTTAATTGTATTTCAAAGCTTCGTTTATTAACTTGAATTCTTACAGCCACTTGGCGGGGAAGTACAATGATAATACCTATGCAAAAGGCGTTAATTGGTTTGATTTTAAGGGTCATAAGTACTCCCTCAAAAAAGCAGTCATGATGATACGCCCTAAGAAGTAAATTCTAAGACTCTACAATGTTTGTAATCTTCTTCACCGTTATATTCCAATATATTTTGCAATACCTCAAAATATATTCTAATTAACATATTTGTAGATATTTTACTTTATTATTTGTTTTAATCTGTATTTCATGTATGTTGATCGAATGAAACGACTGTGAATACACGTGTACTGGGCAACTTACAGTCGAGCACTTTGTACTGGTTGTTATTGTTGTTGCCGCTGCCTCTTGACTGCTTGATTTGGCCAACTTTACAGTGACTCATAAATTCAAACATTTGCTTGCAGTCGAATTCCATTTTCTATAGAGTTGAAAGGCGCACATTGCTTAGACCCCCTCCCTCCCCTCTTGTCACTCTCCCCTGCTCCTTGGGTATTCTATTTTCAGATTAATCGAAGCTCAGTTCGTTGGCAAACAAATGGCAATTGCTCCACAACTCGCGATCACATCTAACATTTTGCACTGGCAACCAAGGCAAAGAGAAAACAGCGTTGAGGGATATAAGCTTAGAACTTTATAATGTATTGAAAATAGTCTATAATATTTAAGATTCAATTTAAACTTTTTAACTTGTTATATTAATATAATTGCCATCAATACAATAAAAAAGATTCCTGTGAATAAGATAAAAAAGAGCAAACTAAGCAAAATAATTATGACTAGTGCAATAATTAATAAGTATATATGTATATCTGCTTGTTGTACTAGGATAGGGAATTAAATAAATAAAAATACAAACATATTTTTCTATTTAAAAATCTATATTTTGATTAATTCAAATTTAAAACACTTAAACAGGTAATTCGTCGGATTTGGTGAGCTGCGAATTGACCTATTCAGCTTATTATGCAATTCACTTAGTCCTTGGACCCCAAATGTATTCCAAGCTATTCATCCATTATCCCTGGGCAACCTGCCCAGGTAGTTAATTTGGTTTCGTATTCGGAAAATCCCTGCGCCCAAGGCGACCTTTCAATGGGGTCGCATTTGATCCAAGCGGGTTTTTGATAAGTATGTATAAACGTTAATTGAGTATGGTAATTTACTCAAATGCAGTTAGGATTAGGGGGGGTGTGGTTTGGCAAGTGGGATGGGGACTCGTTTTAAGTCTGGTCATTCAATTTTGCTGCATTTCAGCGGCCGCCTGTTTATCGCGGGCTTTTAATCTTAAACGATTTTGTTTTTTACACGCAGTGCTAAAAAGTGTACACAGAGAGAAAAAAGCAGTATTAATAAGACGATCGTAAAAACTCTAGTATTACGAATACACTTAAAGTAACTTCCGAGACTCCGAGAGTATAGAACCCGAATATCAAAGAATTTCATATAAAACCAATCCAATATGTAAAGTAAGCTAAAAATACTATTTTCATTGATTTTCGAGTTATGTAAGCTTTTTTCTTGTGAGATTAAATTTTGTAGGCTTCTTTGATTTTTTTTAGTTCTTACTTCTTGATTTAATATTAAAAATGCACGCTGAAATAAAAAATGTTTAGCTTAAAATGTAGAATATTTTTTTTATTCTTCATACTTATATACATATATTTTTTTAAACTGAATACTCACAGATCCAGTTAGCAAAATGAAAAATTATGTATCCTGTTGTTATTTAAAAATATTTTAAGCTCAGTAATTGCTTTCATGATTAAATTTACAGAACTGTTAAATGCATAAATTTTAAAATATAAAAAAATAATTTTTTATATAAGATAGAGGTGCTTAAATTTAGTAATTTTTATCTCATTGAGAAATCAAGTTGTGTTTGATTTAGTTTTGTTTTATTTAGTTGACATTTTTGCTCTGTGTATAGGGTTGTGGGGAGGTGGGAACTGGCTGCCACTTTTGTCCAGCGGGAAATCTGGGGAACAGATTCATCATGTTTGCCTACAACTGTGAGCCAAGTAGTTGCTTTTGGCGTGGATCCTGAGGGGGCATAAGGGGCAAGAGGGGCGACTTCAGCTTCAGCCGTTGCAAGGACAAGAATGAGTATGAAAACGGAGACGGAGATGAAAAAGCAGCAGGAAGAAGAGAAGAAAAGCGAACGTTAGGCCAGCCAGCAGCAGGACATTTTTAATTAAATTGCATTTCCGCTTGGGAAATTTTTTATGAAGCTACAAAAAAGCCAGAAAGAAAGGGCGTGGCCAGGGAGAAGGTAGTGCACTGCTCGTTGTTGCTTTTGTATTTATTTTTATGCCGCTGCTTTATCATATTCGCAGCACGCCCCGCCCCCTATACGCAATCAGAGTAGTTTTGCGCCTGCGGTAACTTGAGGGAGATACCAGCTCGGTGTGGAAATGCAACGTGGAGCAAGCGGCATGTAATTCAATTTTTTCGCTAGCTCTGATTCAGCGTCTCTGACGAGAAGCTGCATCCTCGACCGCTGCGAAATCCAACAAAGAAGCATTTATTTTGCGCCCGGCTTTGTATGCGATTTTCTTTGTTGCACACAAAACTCAATATCCCGACTTGATGTCCTTTGTAATGCATCCGCTGTTGGCTGCCTCACTGACTGACTGACTGACTGACTGACTGACTGACTGACTGACTGACTGACTGGATGCCTGAATGTCTGCACTATGGATAAAAATGACGATACCTCGTCATAAAGTCAATTAATCCGTAGTCTAAAAATATTTATCTGAATACTCAAGTAAAAGTATTCTTTGATAAGATCAAGATCTTCAGAGATTTTATGATTGTTAATTAAAATAGAAGGAAAATTTCTTTGCAGCTTGCTTATTGATTGAAGCTTTATTTGTAAGCATTTAAAAAAAAAATGGGAAAATATTTAAAATGTTGATTCAGATTTGAAGTATGTGTTTTAAGTTAAAATATAAAATTAATGAGAATGTGAATATAATTAATAATAAAATAAACAAAATATATGTCTAGCTTAATATTTTAAGTTTAAGCCAAAATATCGATAATTTTTCCCATAGTAGACTGTCTAACTGACGGCTAAAGGAAACAACTGACTGTAAATCTGCCTTTAGCAGCAACGCTAAAAGCGCAAGTTGCAAGTTGCACGATGCAAGTTGGAAGTTGACATGGCCAGGAACCAGGAACAAGCAGCTCTGCGCTGGATTTAGCCTCAAACTTAATGACTTTGGCCAAAAGCTAAATTGCGGCCCAATGAACGCAACCATTCTGTTCAGTGTTGCCAATACAGTCATTTTACCGTCAAATTTAGCTTTTTAATGACAAATGACGGGGAATCATTGACAATAACGGTCTTTCATAAATCCGTATTTTTTAATATACGTGTTTATCTTTTAAAACTTCGCTTTTTCTTTAATCTTATGTGTTTAAGAACAGTAATGAATATGAAAATAAATATTAGCACTTTCACATGTTTTTTTCCTTTGCTAAACACCCTTTTTTCATGTTACGAAATTCAGTTAAAAAAAAAGCTAACAAGCACGAGAAAAAACATATATGTTTTTATTCAAACTTTTTTTGCTGAAAAATGTGCAAAGTTTTTCGATATTTGAAAGTACGCAGCACTGATCCGATTCATCTCTTTGCTCCTCTCGATCTAACATCAGCTTCTGCAGCAAAGGTACTTGGGCTTTTAGGGCCATTAGAACTAAAATAAAAAAAACAAGAACATTTCCAAATACCTCTGTCTGTGAATGTGATAGAGCGTGTCCTTATATATATTATTTTGTCATGGCCAAGTAAGAATTTGGGCCACATTAAAATCAAATTAAGAGTTCAAAAATGTTGCTGGAATTTCAATTACAATAGTTGATTTGAACAAGGCAAACGGTAAATTTAGACCACAAATTATTTGTCAGCCAAACAATTGCCGATTCCATTTCCCACCTATGGCCAGCGATTAAATATGCCAAGTGCTTAATTACAAATATTCCCCAAATAAATGTTCCCAATATCCCCACATGCTCATACTCAAAAATACACATATGTGAGTACATGCATACACACACACTTTGGTACACATGTACATTGCACAGTGGCCTCAACCTATGTGACCCAGTAATTTTACATATAAGAAACTTTAAATAAATTGATCTTTTTATGGAAAGCAGTTATAAATGAGGTTCAAACGCAGATTTACTAATTAATGATTTATTTTATATGAAAAATATCTGAATTTGCTAAATAAATGCAAGCAAACATAAAAACAAATAAATTGTGTGCCACTGTATGTGTGTGAATATGCAAGTTTTGTTACTCATAAACTTTTTGTCTGATTTGCGGAACAGGAAACGAGAATTTTCCCCAATCCCACCCCTGCCCTTGTCCTCTTTCCTTTCCCGACTCCATTTCGCGAACATGGAAACCGAAAACGTTTGCATACCAGATGCGTGTTTAGTTTTGTGTCCCGGCATTTCGTTGTCATTTCTCGTATTTAGTTTTAGTGTTTTTGTTGTGGCTGCTTTTGCTGATTTCGTTGTCTCCCACATTCGTTGTACGTACATGTACATACGTAAATGTGTGCTTATCATTTACCTATGTATGCATGTGTGTTTTCTTTAAGAAAGAGAATCAAAAAACTAGTCGGACGGAGCTACAGTCGAGCATTCTCGACTGTCGGAGACCCCGTACTTATTATGGCAAAAGCTAAGACTGCTAAAAATCCGATCGGTCCGATCCGCCTGATCGGTCCTATGACAGCTATATGATATAATGGTCCGATTTTAACCAACTTTAGACAGGATATATATAATAATTTTTAATGCATATTCTATCAGTTTGGCTACGAAATTTCTTTAGACCAAAAAGTTTTTCATACTAAGACTTGATTTTCGCCCGATCGGTCGATTTTCGACCGATTATTTCTATGGGCGCTATATGATATAGAGGTCCGATCCAATAAAGAAACAATCTTGAACTGCCTGCAATGTAGAGGAATCTACATACCAAATTTGGTGTCACTAGCTTTTAAATTGTTCTTATAAATTGAATATGACATTTTTTTTCGATTTGTGGACGTTAAAAGAGGCGTGGCCGAATTTTGAAACTAACTTGATCTGCTTGCAGCATAAAAGAATCTATATACCAAGTTGGGTGTCTCTAGCTTTTATAGTCTCTAAGATCTAGGTGTTCATACAGACGGACAGACAGACGGACATTGCTATATCGACTCGGCTATTTTTGCTGATCAAAAATATATATACTTTTTAGGGTCTTCTCCTTCTGCCTGTTACACACATATTCGGTGAAACAAACCCAATAGACCCCTGTACTTTTTTAAAGTACGGGGTCTTATTATTGAATTTGGAAGCATTTGAATTAATCACAGTCACTTAAAAAAATTATTTATTTAGCTTTTATTCCATTTAATTTAATTGTAATTGATGCATTTAGTTTTCAAAAATAGACCTTTAATTTTCTTGTAAATAATCATGTCAAAACTAAGAAAAACTTAGACTACTTATGGTTGCTAGCTCAGAGGCTTAAGCAACTTTGAGCTGCCATAACTTTGCCAATACCCAACCGATTTCCCAGTGGAATGTCATTATGATCATGGATTGGCTTCTGCCGTTGAGATCTTCACTTTTCTTGTAAAAAATCATGTCAACATTAAGAATAATTTGACTTATAAAGTTACTAGGTCGGAGGCTTGAGCAACTTCGAACTGTCAAATAAATTGTGCCATTTCTACTACACTCCCTTATCTCAAGATCCAAATGAGTTTTCGAAAATATGCACTTTTGTTGCTATAAATTATATCAATAAGCTAATTTTATATTAATGAACTGCATAATTAACTGGGGGTAAGCATTATAATATTTTTATGTCAAATAGGAAATGAGCACTCGTATTGAATAAAAAATAATTTACTCAACGATGTTGTGAAATTAACTTTGCGTTGTGCGTGACTCGAAAACAGCTGTCAAATTTATTGTTGACATTTGAATGAATTATTTCATATACACATGGATGGTTATTTATTAGCTCTGAGTGTTTATTAAATTACACTTGTAGTTAATACAATTACATTCCTGGTACCTTGCCAAACCAAAGAACTTAACAAAAGTCACATAAGCGTAATGCTGTATTTCTGTCTCCATCTCTGTCCCTCTCTATCACCCTCTCTTTTCCAGATTACAATGTAAGAGCGTCACAGTGTTGTCTGATCAGCTTTTTTTTCGTCAAATTCGTCTATTTTCTTTTAGAAATGCTTAAAAAATAAATATAAACCGCGGAAATGTAGAATTTATTTAAATATTATTTCCCTGTTAGTATAATTTTTATATAAAAAAATTTTCTATAGAAATACATAAGTCGAAATTAAACTTGCAGAATTTATAGAGAAAAGATTTAATAAATTCATCAGAATGAACCGAAAAATCTGCCGCTGTAAATTGATATGATATTAAAAAAATGTAATTATTAATGGCATATTTTATACGTTTACTGAATAACATTTGAAACAAATTTTGAACCATTTTATTCCACTTTAAGTGAACAAGAACAAAAAAAAAAATGAAAAATTATAGAATATGCCTAATTGGCATTAAAGAAACCAACCTGTATTTTTTTCAAATTTTTTTAATGAAATTTGGAATTTTTTTTGTACCTCCAAATCATTAAAATAGACTTTTTTGGTTGTCAAAACACAACACTGAAATGTAATGAAAAACTCATAACCTGTGGCTTTTTGCCATGCGGTCACACGCACAGACAGACCAACAAATACAACGACAGACAGATAGACAGTCAGGCAGAAAGGACAAATAGATTGGGAGTGAAAAAGGCAACCTCAGTCGGCACGCAACCTCAGGGCGAGGCGTTGAAGATCTGCCAAAAAACGAGAGACAAGTTTTTTTATTCCATTTCTTTTGCTATTCTTTTAGCTTTTGTTTCACATTTCGCGTGGCCCGCAAGTTCAGACGAAATTGAAACCAAAGAACCCACAAGGCATTATATTCCCATTCCTTGAATACCCCTTCCCTTTTCCATATCTCCTTGTTCGTGCCTTGGAGTCACTTACAATATGACATACTGAATGGGAAAAAGAAAAGAAACTTGTGTGCCGCGTTGACAACTAAATTCGATATCGATTTGATTTAGTTAAACGTTGAAGTGTCCCTTCAATAAGGAACCCTGTCGATATCCCGAGGCTATGTAATTTCGCATGATTGTCGCCTTATGCTGTGAAAACAAACACAAACAACTAAAACAAACAAATAAAACCCTAGATAAGCAAAATGCGAACAGCATATAAAAGAAGTCCAAAGGAAATGGAAAGTTCCAGGGCTTAACACTTGACGAGGTTAGAATTAGAACTGATCTGTGGTTTTTAAATTGTACTGAAATTAGGTAACCTGAAGAACATAATTATTAATTGTATTCGATTATAATAATTTTTAATTAATTTATTTATTTTTAGAATTAATTTATTATTTAAATATATAAAACTTTTTGTATAGTGAACTGTTGGTTCAATTTTAAAATACTTAAAAAAATATACTTTATGATATAGGGGTGCTGATAGTGATGATTATTATATATTATTTATTAAATATTATATATTATATATTGTATATTGTATATTATATATTATATATTATATATTATATATTATATATTATATATTATATATTATATATTATATATTATATATTATATATTATATATTATATATTATATATTATATATTATATATTATTTATTATATATTATTAATTATTTATTATCTTTTTATATTATATTAAAAAGATAATATATAATATATATAGATTTTTAGACAAGTGGAAAGAATCCATCGCTGGCCACGTGACAGAGATTGTTCTGGTTGCGAGCAAGACGCAGATAGCCCTGTTCTCCCCATGTAACTCCCATTGAGTTCTTGATGAGCCAATAATCGGGGCCGTATCCAACGACTGTAACGGCATGTGTAATTCGCCTCTTGCATTTGGGATCCTTTAAAATGCCGCCATCATAGTACTGAAGTAAAGATCCATCGATGCCAACTGCAACTGGACCCAAAGTGGCGACTACTTCGGCCAGAGCTTGTTCATTTTTCGGCACTGCAGTCACACCTGTGACCCTGGCACCAATGTGTTGGGGATTATAGCGGCAGGGTCCTTCCTGTGCCGTATAAGGGTATGACTGTTCTGTATCAATACCTTTAGCTTTGACGTAGTTAAATGCGTTTTCTGGAAATCCACCATGGCATCCAAAGTTACCAAAGATACCCTTGGAGCAGTCAACCAGATTCTGCACGGAAAGTGGAACTAATTTGCGTTTCCCTCGGTATTTAATAAAAGTATGACTCTCCAATGCGCTGACAGCGGCAAATGCCCAGCAGGATCCGCACTTAAAATAATTATCCTGAACATGATACTGATCCCTCACCGGGGTAACAGCTCCTACTTTACGCCAATCCACGCTACTGGGAATCGTTTGATTTATTTCTGAATATGTATTCTCTATATTGACACCAATATCACGTATTTTGAAACTGGTCAGCATATGACTCTCAAATTCTGATGGCAGTAAATCCGTAAATTGATTTACGCCCATCTTGTAGGTCTCCTCTCCGGCGGCATAGCGTTCATTGTGCCTGTCGATCAGCTCCTTGTTGTCCTTGAAGATCTGTTTGCGTAACTGCTCCTCATTATCGTCATCGTAGCTCTTCTGATGCTCTTCCTTGAAGAGCTCAAACTCCCTATTCAACACATCCTGGTAGGTGATGATTGCCTGAACATATCCAATGAGGACGAAAACTAGAATTCCAATTTGTGCTTTCATGTTGAAGTTACACATTCACACTGATGCTTGATTCCTCAAAAATGCATTCTTTATATACCCGTTTTTTATACTCCCAAATACCACATCGTATGACTAATACCCCCATTTTGCTCGAGCTTACTTTGTCAGATTCTTAAATATATCAGGGCCATGCATTTTTACAAATAATGCACATATGTACACATATCAATTTGTGCTAAAATTTATTATTAATATTTATTTATATTTAATTATTTATACCACTTGAAACTCATTTTTGGTCCATTTTTAATTGCTGAATTATTAAATTAAAACAAAGAAAGTTTATTTTTAGTCATTTCCTACAGAAATTTACTAATTTTTAATTGTAAGTATTTTACTAAGTTATTATATTTATTTATGTATATATATTAACTTAAAAATTTTATATCGCTGAGATAAATTTCCAATTACATAAGGGTTAAATTGGTGGTCAAAGTGCAGAATTCGAATCAACTGCAAAGTATTCAAAATAATTTTTGATTTTAAAGCTATGTCAATTAAACCCTTTCAAAATACGATATGCAAAAAATGTATATTGGCGGTATTAACATATGTTTAAATAACATTTGAGCTAGACTTTTCTGATTAGAAACTTTTATTTGCGATCCCTGACAAATAGTAAACTGATATCACTTGATAGGCATTTTTCACACATTGCTCTACATGTCACTTTTATATTTTTTGGTTTTCCACTTGTATGGAAATTTTTTGAGAGTTCTTTTAGACACACTTACTATACTTTTACTTCAAGTCAGACTGAGAGTTGAATGTGGCCACAGGACATTAGACGATGCCTCAGCTCATGTGAATTACAAATGTGTTGCCTGTTCATATGCAAGTTTCAAGGGAGGGGCACAGAGTAGAGAATATTCGAGTGCAAAGCGGGGGGAAATTCGAATGTTAATGTGAATGTGAATGTGAATGTGAATGTGAATGTGAATGTGAATGTGCTTGACCAAGCTGTCCAAGCTGTTGAGTTGTTATCTACACACATTTTCTTTTATTCCACTGACTGCATCATAACAAGTAACAAGTAACAAGTAACATGTAGCAAGTAGCAAGTAGCAAGTAGCAAGCAGCAAGTTGCCACAAGTGTGTAAAAGAGAGGGGGAGAGTGTGCAAGAGAGAGTAAGAATCTCGAAACATGAGCACAACCAAAAATTAACATAGACTAAAGACTGTGTGTGTGTGGCACGCCCACGAGTTTGCAACACGGCACAACAACACACACACAACATGCAACACACACATATGCAGCCCCAAAGGACGAGTCGACTGGCCAGCTGCTGTTGCTGCTGTTAGCCCAGTACACAAAGAGTACACAGGCTTATGGGTTTCTAACAATGTCGGTCTATCCATATAAACAAACCCTCATAAATAGTTCGAAAAATTTAGTTTATACTTGTTTTTAATTTAAGATTTGTTATTTACCAATTTATTTATAATGCTTGAGTCGAACGACTGTGAATATACGGGTACAGGGAATCTGAGAGTCGAGCTTCTCAGCATTGACTCACTTGCTGGTTATTGTTGTTGCCGTGCGACCACAAACGTTTTGGCATAGGTTAAGCCAGCATAGTCCAGGCAGGCGAAAGAGACAGAAGAATAGGAGTAGGTAGAAAATGGAGAGGGGCGGGAAAGGGGGAGAAATAGCTGCAACTGGAAGCCTAGAGACGCCATCAAGCGAATTAAAACCAAATCACTTACAAGCGGCCAAAAGTGTTAACGTGTAAATTTCCATTTACCAAGATCGAAGCACTCTGATAGCAAAGCAGACACTATAAGCATTCAGTGGGAGTAGGGGGAATGTGTGAGTTGCCAGGACATTGGTAGCCCTGGTTGTAGCTTGGCCATGAGTTAAATACGAGCTAAATATAAAACTAGTGGAAATGCCGTGAGTCAGGGCCAAAGAATATTTACAGGTAAAAGTAGAACGTGTTGTGTGTGAGTGTGTGTGTGTGTGTGTGTGTGTGCAAAAGACGTGAACATTTACATGCATAAATAAGACGGGGGCAAAAGCAGAGGCATAAAGAAAGCAACACGATGAGAGAAACTTGGCTGCGAACTTCTTAACTCATTGAAATCTCCAGCAATTTCGTAAATTAACACTTCGACTGAGCGGAAGTGTGAGCAGAGGTGAAGACTCTGCAGCTGCTGAGCTGTGAAAATGACAGGAAGAGAGAGTCAGAGAGAGAGAGAGAGAGAGAGAGAGAGAGAGAGAGAGTTAAAGAGAGAAAGACAGTTACGGAGAAAGTGAGTAAAAGTAGAACTAGTGGGAGTAAAAAAGCATAACATACACCTAGAGAAAAAGGCTATATAGAATAAAAATGATATAATTAATAATATGGAACATATTTGCATTGAATACAATTAAGTAAACTATTCGCAATTTTATACAATAATTTACGCAAGTATAATTCAACCTTTTAAAGTAGATACGTCTTTATTAAATACAAATTTCATTCGCATTTGATTTAATATTTTCATATCAATTTTAACTTGGGGAGTATGTATTTTTAATAACCTGTAATAAAGTAAGGGTATTATGTGTTTTTCAAAATGTATATGACAAGCAGAAAGAAACCTGGCAGACCAAATAAAGTATATTCTTCATCAGTATCAGCATACATTATAATCTCTTCAGCTCATTTCAGCAGAAAATAGCTCAAGACAAAAAGTTCAAGTGTCAGCTCAGCTATCAGTTCCGCTTTCAGTTGTAGTCTTTTGCACTTGCCCCAACAGTTTGCTCCCAACTAATTCTGAGTTCTTCTCATTTCTGTCTTGAACTTGAACTTGAACTTGAACTTCTGATAAAGACACGAGTAGCACATTATCAACACCGAAATAGAACCAAAATACGCTGGTACGCTGGTTGTCTCCACTGGTATAGTGAATTGTTAATTATATTTTAAAAAACATGAATTCTTACAGCAAGTTATAATCTAATGTATTTTGCGACTCCTTAATCTATATTCTAATTAAATTTAATTTGATCGAATTTAAGTTAAAATAAAACATTTTCTCTGTATATCGGACAAGACAATTTCTGCAGTCAGTTCATATTTCGGAACTGGCCGCATCAAACAAATATAATATATTATTATATGCCTGCTTAAGGAACAATCGATCGCAAATAAAGATTACGAACGAATACTTTTGCTGTTTCTCGCAAGAAACTTAAATTTGACTTGGAAAAAAATGTTCTATTGAGATTGACTTTTATTAATACAGTCTTTTAAATAAATAACAAGTAGGCGGTTACAGTCGAGCACGCTCGACAGTAGGATACCCTGAGCCCAGGTCCTCTACACTTAGGTTGAATTTCGACCAATTGTTCCTATGGCAGCTATATGATATAGTAGACCGATTTTAACCAAATTTGGTCAGGATGTAAAATAACAGCCCAGATGCACACTCTGTCTGTTTGGTTGTGGTATCTTAACAAACAAAAACTTTTCCATACTAAACTTCATTTTTGATGTACAGTTTCTATGGCAGCTATATGATATAGTTACCGATTCTAACGAAATTTGGTTAAGATGTATAATACCAGCCCAGATGTACATTTTATCAGTTTGGTTCTGATATCTCAACAAACAAAACTTTTCCATACTAAACTTCTTTTCGATCTACCGTTTCTTGGCAGCTATATATATAGTTACCGATTTTTTATTTGGTCGGATGTGTATACCAGCCCAGATGCTATTGTATGAGTTTGGTTCTGATATTCAACAAACACAAAGTTTTTCATCTCAACTTCTTTTCGATGTTCGTTCCTATGGCGCTTTGATTTTCTTTGTGGGGTCTGCCCCCCCTTCTCCTCTCTCCAAACCTTTCCATTTTTTGCCGATTTTTAATGGGCTAGGGTATAAAAAAATGTCTTAGCTTAGTCCGTATGAAAGTTATAGTACCTGGTGATATTTATGTAGTTAATTTGTAAAATCAAACATACATTTTTTTTTTCATTTTTATTAGTAATATGCATATTTTTCTCTTTGTGTAGAAATTCTTGAACTTACTTCCGAGTCATTGGTCTCAGTATTTGTGTGCGTGCGTGTGTTGTTGTGTGTGTGTATGAGTGCCTGCCAAAAGTCTACAGATGCGGAAACAATCTGCTAGATGCGCGTCGAGGCATCAGCCATAAACAGTTTCCCATCCGCAGCAGCTCCAACAGTTTTCCATTTTCCCATTTCTCTATGTCCCC
Organism: Drosophila falleni; assembly: GCA_035045575.1. Taxonomy (NCBI): domain Eukaryota; kingdom Metazoa; phylum Arthropoda; class Insecta; order Diptera; family Drosophilidae; genus Drosophila; species Drosophila falleni. The sequence continues at coordinate 4,734,121 of JAWNOV010000142.1, forward strand.
AGTCAACGCACAGTTCTTTCAATTTTGAATTTGCATTTTCACTGATATTGATATTTACTGTATGTGTGTATGTGTGCGTATGTGTGAGTGTGTAATACCAATGGCAAAATTTAAAAAGCGAGTAAATTATGGGTGAATAGATTTTCAGCGCAAATCACAACCACAATCAAACGCATCGCGACACACAAACACACACACATACATTAAAAATACCCCCACAGTACGGCTAGTATTGGTAGATGTACCCCTAGTTAAATATAGCAGATAGCGCTTGGCAAATTAAAAAAATTAAACCAACAACAATAAAAATATTATAAATTCAAACTTCTCTATATATATATATTTATTAATGCATATCTACCTCGTCCTCACGATTATGTAAACCACTTGGTACTAGGAAAATCGTTCAATTTGCAACTTATCTAAACATTTAGCGAACATTTTTAAGTAGTGTATAAATTCAATTGAAAAACGCCATGTTTGTGTTTTAGAAATTTGCTTTGATATAAAATGTTCATAATAGTAAGAAAAATATCTATTTTTTCCTGATTGTCCCAATTCGTTAGTCAATTCCCCAGGTTTTCACATGTCAGCTGTACTGCAGGGTCTCTCTCCCACTCACATGTAAAAGTATCTAATGCATTGGCACTTCATTTCAAGCATCGTTTTCGTCGCTGCTGATATTGAAATCTGTTTTATCGACGCATCTTATTGTTGTTGTTGTTGTTGTTACACACTCGCGTAGATAAATTTATATGCGATTTTGTAATTCCCTTTTTGGTTATAAATTTCGCTACTGTTACTGTGTCGCTTCCCTTCATTACCCTCTCTTTACTGCGGCAGCAATCAGTTTATCAGTTTATTTGTGTCATGCAACTCCATTGGAGCGAAAAGGGGGAATCCCCTTAGTCTGTGTACGCATGTGTGTGTGTGTGTGTGTGTGTGTGTGTGTGTTGATATTGGTTGTACGTTTATTTGCTCTATGCAAATTGTTGCCAACACGTCGCTCCTCTGTTTTCCCAGTTTACTCGTATGTACTATGCATCTAAAAGTGCTCCTGGGCTTAAAATTCAAAATATGAAGTCATTAAAGGAGGCAGCTTCAATTATCCACAGCTCGTAGTACTGTAAGCTGAAAAATGGTCAACTAATGCGATAAACAATACAATTTAAGCCGATTTTAGTTGGTTAAAGAAAAGAACGAGTCGAAAATGCTTATGCATTCACGTCTGAGAATGACCCTGTATTCATACAGATAATAAATATATTAAAAATATAATTTAAAAAAAAAACAAATCACAAATTTGTTTTGTATTTATTTTTAAGACTAAGCGCTAAATCCATTTAACTCAAAAATTATTATTTTAAAAACAAAAGTATAGTAAAATATTCTATTTATTATTAATAAATCACAAGACAACAAAATGCAATAAAATTAAAAAATATATGTTCTCTACGTAGTTTTTAAGAATTTTAGGTGCAAGCTTTAAATCAAAGTATATTTGTAAGACCATTTATTTGGATATTTGTTTATATTGTTCCTAAAATGTACTCGACCGTTGATTTCCTATCTTTGCTGCAATTATAAAAACAATTCTGCGCATAGGGCTGAGCATGCCTGTATAAGACCTTGTGTATATTTTAAAGTACAGGGCTTAAAAATAAAACGTGTGACGGCTTTTATAAATTGCCTTGAGGGCAATTTGCAGCGACAATTTATTAAAAATTATAAGCGCTGGCTTAAGCACAGAATCAACCGCATTTTCCCTTGCCCCTTGACCCCCGTCTGCTTAACCCCTTCCCACCCCACACTCCCCACTCTCTCACACACCCTCTGGCATGGGGTTGCTTCAAGATATTGTGTTAATTTGCCGCAGTCATGGCTCGTGTGCCTCGGGCCTTGTGGCACTTGAAGCGCGTTGCCGCGAAGTATGCAACAAATTTGTTGCTGTTTTAATTTTTCCCTTTATTTCTTTGGCAGCTGCACTCCAGCACCTGCTACATGCCACCTGCCACCTGCCACAACGTGGACTTCTCGTTGCAAGCTTTGCATGCAACATGCGAGTGTTTCTAATTGTTTGCCGTATATGTTGTAGTGGTTGTTGTTGTTGTCGTTGTTGTTGTCTCCCCTTTTGTGGAGTGGCAACCACTGTAGAGCATAACAAGTCCAGCGTCAGTGCATAAATTAGAAATAGGCACAAGAGTCCGTCGTACTGCGACTTTCTTTCTATATACTCTGTTTAAAAATAGTAGCCAAGGTATATTAATTAATTTTACCAATATAATTTGGTGATCAGTTTTTAATATACATCCTGACCAAGCTTAGTTCATTGAAACTTGTTGTTTTAGATGCTAGTGAGTCAGCAGGAAATGTACCCACGAATCGCATTTTGGTTGGCTTTTTCAAATCTGGTTCAGAGAATTGATAAGAGACGGAAATGCGAAGAATTTAGAATTGGTTGACAACAGACTACAACTGAAAGCGGAACTGATAGCTGAGCTGACACTTGAACTTTTTGACTTGCTGACGTTTAAGTTTTAAAAATGTGATAAGATTTAATTCAATTGAAAATATTTATATATAATATTAATTCCAAAGAATAATTCTGTGGTTGCTTCTATGGAAATAAAGTTCTTTAATCATAACATACTAAATAAATTTTTATTTTTAAATTAAATATTTAGTATTTTTATTTAAAATCTGATTTTTATTTTTTTTATTGCTTAAATAAATGTTCAATTATGATTGATTTTAGAGAAATAAAATCAACGCATTAACCTACGCATTTGTGACCCTTTTCTTAAGCTTGGTCGCTTGGTTGTCGCTTTGTATTTCGTTTTCCATTGCGTTTTGCCACTCGACGGATTTTATGTACACAGAAATTACTGTGAACAACAAGAACTACACACACTGCAGTGTGTGTGTGTGTGTGTGTGTGTGTGTGTGTGTGTGTATGTGTAACTTGAGGTCACCTTGTCTTGCATGTGCAAAAGGTTAACCAAAGAGTAAGCATTGTTAACAGGCCGCCACTTAATTGGCCAACCCTTTGCCAGAATTCTTGTTGTTGGCTGATTTTATAATTTTGTTTAATAAATAAACACATTTTGATTAGCGTGTCGAGTCCCTCGCTGTTCTCCCCTTTTGACCTAAACTCCTCTAACTTAACCAAAACTAACCCTACTAACTTACTAACCCCTTTTCCCTATTTCCCAATTTCTCTTACCAGTTGTTTATTTTTTTTTTTTTTGCCAATCGCTTGCTCCGTTTTGTTTAACATCACCATTAGTCTTTTCTCACTCCTCCACTGTATCACCCTCTCTCTCACTCTCACTCTCACTCTATGACTCTCTTGCTCTGGCTTTGGGCTCTGGGTTCATATAAAAATCACCATTATTTGTTTTGCTGTCAGATTAGTTTTACTTGTTGACGCTTTGCCTCGTCTTCATGTCTGTAGGTGTTAATGTTGTTGTTATCCTTGTTGTTGTTGCTGTTGTGGATGTTCTTGTTGTTGTTGCTTCGCTTGTTGCTGCCAAGTTACTGAGTGGATCTGAGGTTATGACCATGGTTTATTAATCGATCTTTATTGCTTGAAATATTACCACGTATTATTTACAACTTTATCTCGTCTTGTTTTTTTCTTGACAGCTATTCTCCTTTTACTCTTGTCTCTTGTATTGATTAAGTCAGCCAAGTATTAGAACTGAAATTCAATTATGAACAATTTTAAGATTATAAAATGTTGTTGTATACTAACTAGTATGAAGTATCGAAGCCAAGCTATAGAGAGAACAATTTTTTGGACGAAATTAATCAAATTCTTATGTGGTTTGAATAAAGAGGACACATCATAATCAAAATGACATTCCGCTTGAAAGTCGGTTCAGTTTTGATAAAGTTATGCAAGTTTGAAGTTGGTACGATCTTTAAACTAGCAACTTTACAAGTAAAAATTTTTGTCCAATATCACATGATTATTTTAAGAAAATTAAAGACTCGAAATCAAGTTTTAAGTTTTGTTTTATACTCATTGTAATATCAGGAGTTATTTAATGGTGAAAACTTAAGTCTTAAAATAAAAATCAAAGCCAAGATTCACAGTTTGTTTATCGACTTTGGTAAAAATTTAAAAACAGTATGAATTAAAATGATAATCCTTTTGAAAACATTTTTTCATTTTGTAGTAAACGCCAAATTATATTTGGTTTTGGTACTAAAAAATTAAACAGTTAGTTTCTGTTACTTGTGAATCAGATAATAATTAAATTATAATCAAAGAACAAATTCAGATAAGTTGATAAACAAGGAAAAGCAGAATGGAATTAAATGTTTTTATAAAACGCTGAATTTTCTTTACGGATTTATAGTTGACGGTGGCATTAAGGGAAACTACAACGGAGAGATTTCTTCGTGTAATGGAAAAATCACGCTGATGATGATGGCATGTTGGCTTTATTTAATGAGGTTTACGCAAACGTCGTTTCTCTCTCTCTCTTTCTCTCTTTCTCTCTTTTCGCTCTTTTCTCTGTCTGCCTGGGGAATCCCCTGATCTGCCGTCAGGTTGCAGTTTGGACAGCCTAAGCCGCAGTTGCATTGTCTCAGCACACTGTGCAACACTGACGTTGAATGCTTCTCAATTCGCAGCCGCATTGCGAATCTAATTCACATGTTTGCGCTGACTCAAGTTTCATCTGACGTTGTCGTTACCATGTTTTATGTGGTTCTTTTACCTGCATTCGCCATGGCGCCATTGTTCATCCAGCCGAAATCCAGCTGGTGGCAACCTTGTTGAAAGTTGTTCGTGGCAACTGCTGCTGTTGGTCAACCTGCCTCACAATGACGCAGCGGCATTTGCAGTAATTGTTACAGCGGTCGCGCCTCGACAGCAATGCCGCAAGGCAGCAGCGAACACAAACTAAAGTTTTGTGCCACGGCTCTGATTTTGTCGAGCTGCTCCACTGCCTGCAATGCACCAGAGACTTTCCAACTTCAACTCCAACTCTGACTTTAACTCCTATTCCGATTCCGACCCCCAGTCTGCCTTCCATTCGAAAAGAAACAACACTCAACACACCTTAGAAATGTTCACAAAACACAATTACAGCTTCGTTCTTATTTCCACTTAAGCATTAGAGCATTTTTTAAATATTGTATTACTTTTGCAATTTAATTACACTCACTTTATTGCGGGCTCAAATTTTAAACTTTAATTTTTAATTAGCTGCATAAAATAAATCACGTTGTTATGTTCGCTGAAATATTCAAGCTTTTTTCTTTATTTCTATTTTGTTTTATTCTTACAATTTCATTGCTGTTAGTTTATTGCTAGCTCATATGTTAATTGCTTTATTGCTCATTGCTTTAATTTTTAATTTAATTTAAAATAAAATACTTTGTGATTTTCACTTAAATATTTAAATATTCTTAATTTTTTATATTTTCTATTATTTTTAAAATTTAGTTCAACTTTTAATTAAATTTTAAATAATTTTTTAAATAAAATTTATAATTATAAACAGTAAAAAAATTAAATAACTCTTACTTAAAAAACTATATATCTTACTTAACATCGAATACAACAAAAACACTAAGGTTTCACGCTTTTTGCGATCAGTGACGCAAACAGATACAGAGAGGAGATAGGAGAATTAAGAAGAGTACAAAAAAACATGCAATGTATATATATGTACTCTCTTCAGCTCATTCCGGCTGAAAGTAGCTCAAGGCTAAGAGTTCAAATGTCAGCTCAGCTATCAGTTCCGCTTTCAGCTGTAGTCTGCACTTGTCCCAACAGAATAAGCTGAACCATTTCTCAAATCATCGCAGCTATATCTGTTATCACTCTCTCTCTCTCTTTGTTATCACTTTGTTCGTGTTGCGCGTGTTTTGCAAGTATTGGTGAGTTTGAACTTCTGATTAGACGCATGAACTAGATGTGAAATAACCAATCAAAACGCGCCATGCAACCAAAAAAATATATTATTGAATCTTTTGGAAAAAGCACAAAAATAGCAATACAATACAAAGTTTAAATTTTTGTGCTTTGAACGGCAGGAAAAACTCAGGGAAAACTTAAACAACAACAGCACAATACTCTTGATAAGGAGTCGAGCATTCAACTCCTTAAAACAGAGCTAAGAGAACCAAGGACGGACAGGAAGGTAATGAAAGAATATTATTTAATTTTAATTAGCAAATTAAGTAGAATAGTTATTTTTTTTTATCCATGACAAATAAATAAAGAATCGCTCTATATTATCACAGCAAAAAACGGCTTGTGACTTCAGATATTCCACATAAAGAGAAAGCAGATAGAGTGAGAGAGAGAGAGAGAGATGGACATCATTATTTATCCAAAATAATGCACTTACAAGATGCTTACAATATTTCCAAATATGCCAACTCAGACATCCACACTTATTGTTCGCTGGCGGAGTGCAGGAAACGGACAAAGCATCGATAACAACTGCCCGGAACTCAATAAAAACGTAACTACCCGGAAGTAGGTCCACATAGGTTGCAGAGGGGAAATGGGGAGGCAGTCGACAAGTCAGTTGGGCAACCGAAAGCATTTGCATTTGAATTATATAAAAAATGAATTGCCATTTGAGTCTCAGCCATCTTTTCATGCACCTGCAACTCCAATTGTCCCTCGGCAGCCAGCTCTCGGCAATCTCCAGGAGCAATCGACTTAAGTGGCTTGCAGCTTGGCCACGAGCTCAATCAATTGCATTTTATTTATTTACCATAGAGTAGCGTTCATTTTAAAGTGCTTTAAGCTGCTGTCTTATAAAAATTAGCCGCTAGGCTTTGATAAATTGAAAACATTTCACAAATCGAATTTACAGATTTCTCAGCGCAAAAAGAGCAACAACTAACAACAATCTTGTTACGAATGTAAGACTACGAGATACCCTGTGACAGATGTATGCAAAATTTTTAAATAAGCTAAATCTATCTGCTTGCTTAATATATAACTTTAAATAGTATCAGAATAACAATATTTTAATGCGTAAAACGATTAGAAAACCAAACTAAGAAGCTGATAATTTAATATAATAGCTTAGTAAAAATCTAAGGTAAATAAAATTAGCAAATAATTGGGAATACCAATATTTTAGGAAAACCAAATTAAGAAGCTGATAATTTTAAATTATAGCTTAGTAACAAAAATAATTGGTAAATAAGAATTGAAAAACAAATGGGAATAACAAGATTTGAATACATAGATAAGGAATACGGAAAGGCAGATAATTTGCAAAAAATTGGGAATACCTAATTTTTAGAAAACCAAACTAAGAAGCTGATAAAATGAAAATTATGAATAACAATATTAGGTAAATAAAATTTAAAAATAATGAAAAAAACAAAATTTTGATTCAAAGTTAAAAAAAACAAACTGAAAAGCTGATAATTTAATATTATATTAAGTAACAATAATATATAAAAAATATATATTAGAATTTAAATAATTCTTGCAAAAATTATGAAAACAGAATTTTAATAAAGAGATAAGAAATAGTGAGGCAGAAAAATTTCCAAATAAAACATAGAAACACTGTTTTTATGTTAAGTAAATAAAATTGAAAAAAAAATATTGGGAAGTCAAAAATTAAGAAATTCTAAAATTTTTAAAATTGTGTTATTCACCTTTTCCTAATAATATTGTAATATTTAAGTTAAGTTCCAAAATAATTCTAAAAATTTGCTCATATTTAGACCCCGTACTTACAAAAAAACAGGGGTCTATTGGGTTTGTATTACCGAATATGTGCGTAACAGGCAGAAGGAGGCGTGGCAGACCCTATACCCTATAAAGAATATATATTCTTAATCAGCATCAATAACCGAGTCGATATAGCAATGTCCGTCTGTCTGTCCGTCTGTCTGTCTGTCTGTCTGTCTGTCTGTCTGTCTGTCTGTCTGTCTGTCTGTCTGTCTGTCTGTCTGTCTGTCTGTCCGTCTGTCTGTCTGTCTGTCTGTCCGTCCGACTGTCTGTCCGTCTGTCTGTATGAACACCTAGATCTCAGAGACTATAAGAGTTAGAGACACCAAACGTGGTATGTAGGTTCCTCTATACTGCAGAAAGATCAAGTTTGTTTCAAAATTCTGCCACGCCCCTTATATCGCCCACAAATCGGAAAAAAAAGTTTCATATCCAAATTATAAGAGCAATTTAAAAGCTAGTGACACCAAATTTGGTATGTAGATTCCTCCATATTGGAGGCAGGTTAAGTTTTTTTCTTTTTTGAATCGGACCACTATATCATATAGCATCCATAGGACCCATCGAGCGAAAATCAAGCCTTAGTATGAAAAACTTTTTTGTTTTATGATATATCGTAACCAAACTTATAGAATATGCATTTAGGTTAACTTAATTTTTTTTTAATTTTTTTCCATTATAAGTTTTTTCCATAGTAAGTACGGCGTCTCCGACTGTTGAGTATGCTCGACCGTAGCATCGGCCTACTAGTTATTTTTGCTAAATGTTAGATGTGATCGCGAGTTGTGGAGCAATCGCCATTTGTTTGCCAACGAACTGAGCTTCAAGTAATACGGGAATAGAATACCCAAGGAGCAGGGGAGAGTGACAAGAGGGGAGGGAGGGGGTCTGAGCAATGTGCGCCTTTCAATTGTGTGGAAAATGGAATTCGACTGCAAGCAAATGTTTGAATTTATGAGTCACTGTAAAGTTGGCCAAAACAAGCAGTCAAGAGGCAGCGGCAACAACAATAACAACCAGTACAGAGTGCTCGACTGTAAGTTGCCCAGTACACGTGTATTCACAGTCGTTTCATTCGATCAACATACATGAAATAAAGATTAAAACAAATAATTAAGTAAAAAATCTACAAATATGTTAATTAGAATATATTTTAAGGTATCGCAAAATACATTGGAATATAACGGTGAAGAAGATTACAAACATTGTAGAGTCTTAGAATTTACTTCTTTGGGCGAATCATCATGACTGCTTTTTTGAGGGAGTAGGAAACACCCTTAAAAGCACCCCAATTAACGCCTTTTGCATAGGTATTATCATTGTACTTCCCCGCCAAGTTGCTGTAAGAATTCAAGTTAATAAACGAAGCTTTCAAATACAATTAACATTTCATAATACCTAGAGTGACAAGCAGCGTACCACCAGGCGCCAGTTCTTTCTACGGCGCAGTTTCCACCTATCAAATTATCATTATCTCGATCAAAAGTGGTGAATTTCATGCCACGATGATTATCAAGTGAATCACCCGCTGTTCCACTTGCTTTGCCCAGGGTGTGTAGGACATATTGATGATCCTCGTCGCCGATCGCAAAGCTGTCATACAACTCAAACTTTTCATTTCCCTCGAAGTCCTCCAGAACCACAAGTAATTCGTGGTTTCCGTCTGTCGTCAATGCGTGTATTTTATCCAATCCCAAGAAGAACTCGCGATTCAAATCTCCGAATCCCTCTTTGTATGCAGCCCAGTTACGATAGAAGTCGACACTTCCATCGATCCGCTTCAGGATGATCGTCCAGCCTCCTCCTCGAGTATTCGCATCACAGGCCACTTTGAAGGGTTGAACACTAAAGTTGGGGAGGAGCGTTTCGTAGATCCCACTTAACTTGGCTTCGTTACAATTGTGTGGGTTGAACCATGAATTGTGTTTTTCCGATATCTGAACAAGTTCTTTAATCAGCTTTCCCTGTCGCTCTTGCTCTGCTCTGAAAGTCTGATTATTTAATTGCATGTTAAGTTCACCTATTATTTTTCCCTGACGCTCCAGCTCCGCTGTAAGGAAGTTAATCCTCGATTCTTTATCATCTCCGTCTTTCTTTAGATGTTCCATTTCGACTTTAAGAGATGTGCACTTCGACTCCGTGTTACCTTCATCTTTTTTTTGTAGTTTTAGCTCAGCTTTAAGAAGTTCTATGGCTGAGTTCTTGTTAATTCCATCTTTCTTCAATTGTTCCAGTTCGACTTTCAGTTCATCAATGAGTTTTCCCTGTCGTTCCTGTTCGGCTTTAAGTATTTGAAGATCCAACGCCTTGAATATCCCTTCGATCAACTTATCGTGATGTTTCTGCTCAGCTCTGAAAAAATCGTTTATTTTAGTTTTCACTTTGAATGTGCTTTTGAGAACTGCTATCTTCACTAGCGTGGAGCAGCGATAAGATTCTTACCTTAGTTCAGATATTTGGGAATTCATTGAATGAATCATTTTAGTGTCATTAAATTCAGAGACGTGTATTCCATCAGAAATCGAAGTTAAAATGTTTATTATAAAGACTACATAAATTATTTTGTGCCACATTTTGCGACCGGATTTCACCGAATGCCTGCGAAGACTGAATGAGCCAAAATTTGACAATTTGACAAGAAGAGAATTTGGAAATGATTATCGTATCCATATACATAATATGCTTTGTGTGTGTATGTATATAATTTTACTCGAATCTTCGTCCACAAGAACACTCAAGGTTAAACAGACACAATTCCCGGAATGCTTAGCTTATTTATAAACTCAAAATAGATGATAAGTGCCAGTGTAGTTTATAGTAGTTTATATATAAAACATTTCGTTTGTCAAATATCAAGATTAAGAATAATATTTTTACTTTATATTTGCTACATTTTTAGACCCCGTATTTAAAAAATACAGGGGTCTATTGGGTTTGTTTTACCGAATATGTGCGTAACAGGCAGAAAGAGGCGTGGCAGACCCCATAAAGTATATATATTCTTGATCAGAACCAATAGCCAATCCAAATTATAAGAGCAATTTAAAAGCTAGTGACACCAAATTTGGTATGTATATTCCTCTATATTGCAGGCAGATAAGGATTGTTTCTTTTTTGAATCGGACCACTATATCATTTAGAGCCCATAGGAACAATCGGTCGAAAATCAAGTTTTAGTGTAAAACCCTGAGGTATCGTAACCAAACTTATAGAATATGCATTAAAGCTTCTCTTATACATCCTGTCCAAAGTTGGTTCAAATCGGATCACTATATCATATAAATCTCATAGAACCGATCGGGCGAAAACAAGTCTTAGTATAAAAATCTGATAGAATATGCATTTAGGTTAACTTAATTTTTGTTAATTTTTTTCCATTATAAGTTTTCCAAAGTAAGTACGGGGTCTCCGTTTGTCGAGTATGCTCGACTGTAGCACCGGTCCACTAGTTATTATTAAGTTTTAAATTACCGGACTGTCTGTTACGGCTTGAGAATCCAATACTTTTTATATATTGTATTCAAAAGTAAGTTTTTTGTCAAGTTAATTATCTATATTTATGCAAGATTTTTAAATTATTAGCCATTTATTAATTTGATTCGAGTCTTTATAATCTTTTATTGCAATACTAACAAAAATATTCGAAACTCATAAGAGATATCTATCTTCAAGATCTGTTCGTTTCACGGCACAAGGTATAAAAAATAAACTAAAAAAAATCAATAACAAAACTAACGATGCTTTGTTGCTGTCCCCGTTTCTGTCCGTGTTCTTGTTGTTTTTGGAGCATAGGCCGTTGCCGTTTTTTGTTGATCATTAGAAGTGACAGAGCCGCAAAGCCAGGTCCTTACCTCACCCCTTACCATGCCAGTGCCCCTCTCGTTATGTCAGTGTCACGGAGAAGCATTGTTCAGGTTCCGTGTCTCTCGTTGGTCATTTGTCGTGCCTCAGTTTTTGTGCTGAGCTCAATTTTCTGGTCATGCACATGGCAGCCGCTGCAACACCGCCGATTTTGTTCATTAGGTACGCACACTCGTGTACACACAACACACACGGACACACACACACACACACACACCTCCTGTAGATGCTTCGATTGTTCGACGAGCCTGCCAAAATGTTAGTTGCGTACTTGCAACTGCAACGGCTTTTGCTGTTGTTGCTGTTGCTATCGATGTTGCTGTTGTTGTTGTTGTTTGCTTCTGTGGAGGCCGCAATGTAATCAACGAAATCGCTGGAATCGACCAAAATCGTGGCGTACACTGCATTTATCGGCGTTTTGTCTAGGCCCCGTAAAAACAGCAACAACAGCAACAACAACAACAACAACATGAACAATGGACAAACAACGGGAATAATCGCCAAGGGGCAAAAAATCATGGCTGGTGCAACCATTAACGGCAAATCCGGCAACGCTTTTAATTGCGCATACGAAGGACAACACAGCATGGAAAATGAGTTGTGAGCCTCCGAAACGTTAGACAATTACAATGGAAGGCTCCACAAGCGGCAGATGAGGCATGCAACAAGGCTGCAAGCTGCGAGTTGCAGCTCAACTGAATCCGTGCAGCATACAATGCATTCGCATTTAACAATTTAATTTTTTGAATGTATTCAGACAGAATATTTCTTTAACAGAGACATGAAATCACTTTGGAATGTCTTAGCGAACTTAAATTAGTTCAAAACTTCTATAGGAATTATACATTTTTAATATTAATTTAATGGGTATTTTTAGTTAATTTAGTGAACTCTATCGAACGGAATGTTTTTCTTTTAATTCAAGCCAAAAATAACTTTTGAATTTATGAATTTACTTTAATTAATAGAAAACATAAAAAAAACATGTATATTTGTATCCCACAAAAAAAACCTCTAAACGAGGTAAAAGTCTAGTGACGAAAGCAATTTCCAGCCCCAAAATTTCTGATATCCAATTTTGTGACGAACAAAATTGAGTTTAATATAAAAATTTTAAATAAAAATATAAATTAATAAAAAAAAAAATTGGCCTTGTGCACTGTGCGCAAAAGGGGTGAGCTTCTTTGTACATAAAAATTACTTTTTGCACAGTGCCGAATGCCAATTATTTTTTTTTATTAATTTATATTTTTATTTAAAATTTTTATATTAAACTCAACACCTTTCCAATGATACCCAGAACATATCTATAGCTTCTATGGTATGGAAACTGGTGAGGTTTCAAATTTAGCGGGATTTAGCGATTTCCCGCTAAACTAGCGGGAAATTGAAAAAGTCGTAAAACAAACATTTCTAGATTTTCAAAAATGAACAAATCCCCATCATAACATCTACGCTTTTTTAGCGCTTTGATACAAACAGACAAACAAAGAAACTTTTTCACTTCATTTTTAGTATTCTACTAAAATTTTCAAATTTATTTATCTTTTGAACCAGTTATCGGATTTGGGTCATTAAGGTATCAAACGACGCGTATTTTTGATAAGAATTTTTAAAAAATAAAAAATTTTACGTAAAAGCCCCAACGGCTCCATAAGCTGCGATCATATAAATTTTTCCCCTCCCACTTACACCCCCGTATCTCATGACCCAGGTGAATTAGCAAAAGTTTTAGTATGCCATTTTGTAAGTTAGGACTAAACCTTTCGATCGGTATATAACTCGATCTGATCGGACAGTCGTAGCAAATTTTCCAACTTAGCTGTATATAGTTGTTAGTCGCCTTTCGCACCCTTCGTGCTGCTTTCGTCACTAACGCGAACTGCCGTCCGCAGTGATTGTTAATATTTTGTTTTTCAAATTTTATATTTTTCCGCATTTAATTATTTTTTAAATTCAGGATTTCCTTCTTTAAATTTTTAAGTTTTCTCTATCGACTAGAGACATTTCTGCATAAAGTCCTCAACTTTTGCTTGAGGTCTAGATCTGTTAGGAAGTAAGTACATTAATAAACACACTTACACACACAAATAGTGACGTCAGTGTTCTCTTTAATTTCTTTTGAAAATACCTGAAAGTCAAAGAGATAATAAAAATAAAAAGAGAGAGAGAGAGAGTTTTTGAAAGGGAGAAAATATGAAACCTACAGAGAGAACATAGATGGAGAGAGATATAAAAAGAATGTGTTTATTTTAAATAATCAAGCAATACAATTAAATATAATAATTTTACTCAAATGATCAAAAAAATACAATAGAATAAAGTGATGGAGAAGAATTTAACCATTGTAGAGTCTCTAAGCTCACTTCTTTGTACGTATCATCATGACGGCTCTTTTGAGGGAGTACTCATAACCCTTAAACGTTACCCAATTGACGCCTTTGGTAAATCTGTCATCATCATACGTCCCAGCCAAGTTGCTGTAAGAATTCAAGTTAGTAAACGAATCTTAAAGATGCAATAAACATTTCATCATACCTGTCGTGACAACTAGCGTACCACCAGGCGCCTAAGCTGGATGTGGCACAGTTACCGCCTTGCCAACTATCATTATCTCGATCATAGGTGCTAAATTTCATTCCAAATTGTCTTCTTAGTGAATCACCCGCTGTTCCACTTGCTTTGCCCAGAGTCTGTAGGGCATAATGTTGGTCCTCGTCGCCGATTGCAAAGCTGTCATACAGCTCAAATTTCTCATTTCCCTTGAAGTCTTCAAGGACGACAAGTAATTCCTGATTTCCGTCTGCCGTCAATGCGTGTATTTTATCCAATCCCAAGAAGAACTCGCCATATAGTTCTCCGAATCCTTGTTTGTATCCAGCCCAGTTATGATAGAAGTCGACACTTCCATCGATCCGCCTCAGGATAATCGTCCAGCCTCCTCCTCGAGTATTCGCATCACAGGCCACTTTGAAGGGTTGAACACTAAAGTTGGTAACGACTATGTCATAAAGACCACTGAGCTTGGCCTCAGAACAGTTGTGTGGATTAAAATTCGAATTGTGTTTAGCCGATTCCTGCACAAGTTCCTCTATCAGCTTTCCCTGTCGATCCTGCTCCGATTTTATATTTAATATACTTTCAATCAACGCATCGTAACGTTTTAGATCCGCTCTAATAAAATAAAATTGTATTTATTTTAGTTTTCATTTTCGTGTTTGCTTTTGAGAGCTGCTCTCTCTTCACTAGCGTGGTCCACTAATAAGGATCTTACCTCAACTCAGACATTTCGGAACTCTTCAAAGAATTTGTATTGGTAACATCACGTTCGGGAGTTGGAGTTGTACTCGAGAATGAAACTAGTGAATTCACTACACAGATTAAACAAATAAAATGTTTCCACATTTTTCGACTGTATTTCACCGATTGCCTGAGAAGACTGCCTGAGTCGAAATTTGACAAGTGACCAAGAAGTGAATTTGAAAATGATTTTGAATCCAGGCACATTATATACCTTGTATATCAGTATCGCTATTTTTTTGCTATTTCCAAAAGATTCAATAATGTATTTTTTGGTTGCATGGCGCGTTTTCATTGGTTATTTCACATCTAGATCATGCGTCTAATCAAAAGTTCAAACTCACTAATACTTGCACAACACGCGCAGCACGAACAGAGAGATAACAGAGAGAGAGAGTGATAACAGATATAGCTGCGATGATTTGAGAAATGGTTCAGCTTATTCTGTTGGGACAAGTGCAGACTACAGCTGAAAGCGGAAATGATAGCTGAGCTGACATTTGAACTCTTAGCCTTGAGCTACTTTCAGCCGGAATGAGCTGAAGAGAGTACACACACAAAGCTGGTAAAGCTTGCCCAAAGAGTTGTAAACCTAAAACTGTCATAACTTGATCAAAACTCAATATATTTTCAAACGGAGTGTCATTTTGATCATAATTTGGCCTCTAAAATTTTGTATCATCTAGAAAATTTGATGTTTTTTCGATACTAAGCCATCTATTATTCAATTTTCCATACCTACCCCATGACATTTTTTCAAAACTTTGATCTATTATAACTTCATCAATAATGAACCAATTTTCATACGAAATGACACTTGGATCATGATTTGGCCTTTAAATCCTTTCTATATTCAATTATTTTTCATTTAGAAAATGAAAATATTTTCGACCAAGACTCGATTTCGATGGTAAGGGTCCCCACTTGAATTTTCAAAATTCCCAATTTTTACTTTTAATCAACTCCATATATCGCAGTCAGTATAAAACAACATTTTTAACTTGATTCTGAGACCTTTCATTTGAGACCAACTTCACACTATCATAACTTGATTCAAACTGAACAGATTTTCAAGTGGAATATCATTTAAACACTATTATATTCGTTCAAGGTCTGTTTGTTTTGATGTCATATTTGTTATTAAACGACATCTTAACGATCTGAAATTTTTCAAAATTGATTTGCTGTACCGTTTTGTACCGGAACCGAAAGAAAAAATCAAAATAGTTAAACGCAACCTATATTTGTCTGATTCTCTTCTTACAATACAGAACAAGTTCTTAAGATCTAAACTATACTAGAAAACAATGTTTCTTTCAGCAGTATTCAATTGTTTTTGCTGTAATTAAATTTATTTATGATGAGTTGAAAAAGAGTACTAAGGTCTGCGATTAGACTTAAAACTTATTATGTGGTTCTAGTTGCTATAAGAACTTTTGAATCAACCCTCGTTAGATTATTCCTGAAGTTGAGCAACTGTTTCAAGGGTTTTCTTTTCTCAGACCCAGAGTTCTTTTCTTGTTGTTGCTGTTGCTGTTTTTTTTTTATTTTTAATGGTGTGAGTCAGAAATCGCATGTAAAACATTCGGGCAAGTGATACGCACCATAAATTCCGGAATTTATAGCGGAAGTGCAAAATACGAAAATAGTTGTGCACTTCCATTGCACTCGGGGCAAAAACTTGAGAAAGCATTTGGCGTGGGGCGTGGCCTGGCCATAGGGCGGTATAACTTGAAACTAGCAACCTTTTTCTTCATGTTGCACGATTGCAATTTGATAAATGCGGTTAATTTCGCCAGGTTTGTGGCAATTATGCAAATGACCTCAAATGGCCAGCAACATGAGTCGTTTGTGAGTTAAATACTTAGTGGGGATACACAGTTTGTGATCCCTTAGCAAACGAGCAATAAAAATCAATTTAATGCGTGACGAAATATCAGCAAAATAACTAAATTGTTGACATTAAAATCCGCTTTGTTAAAATCTATAAAAGCTATAAAAACGTAATAAAGTAGACGATTAATTCAAACTGATACTCTACAATATAAATTATGTGTTGGCATTAATATAATTTTTAATTATTAATTTACGATTATATTACAAATTTTTCTAGACATTTTTGATTTAAAAGTTGTATATAAATTTCTATTTTATTTTGCTATAAATTTAATCTGTAAATTATATATATTATGATTCAATTATATTTTGTTTAATTTTAATAAAGATTTATTAAATTTTAAAGAGTTTTTAGATGTCAAGAAATATAAGTTTATATTTATTTTAATTCAGTTATTTCATTTGCCGTAAATAAAATTTGTAATTCATATTTTAGAATAATATTACAAATTTTAATTGGCATAAATATAAAAAATCGTAACAAATCTATTCAAATTATTTTTTGATTTGCAGCGCATTCAACTTTGAATTTGATTTTAGCTTATAGTATTTCCAACTAAGCACCCAATGAATGGAATTTGAATTTTCATTGCAAAAAAAAAATCAAAATAAAACAAACGTGACTCTACTTAAAACTTTTTTAATATGTGGCGGCTGTTGTTGTTGTTGTTGCTCGAATATTGTGTACATATATATTTATTCGATTTATTTATTGCAGCATTTTAATAATAAATATTTAATTTATTTAAATATGATTAAAACGCATAGTCGTCGTGTAAATCAAAACGTTTTTGCACATTTATTATATTGCAGACTCGTGTGTAGTATTGCTTCATTTAATCCCTTTTATATAGACACTGAAAAAAAAGAGATGGAGTATAAAGTATTATGTGTGAATGTGTATAGGAAACTGGCTGATAAATTTATGTGCGGTCAGATTACCGCATTCGAATCGTTGTAATTCATGGATACGATGCATGAACGCGACTATTGAAGGTGCTGTTGTTGCTGTTGTTGTTGCTGTTGTTGTTTCTGTTGTTGTTGAGCTGTTGAGTTGTTTTTATCTTTGGACCCTTCAGAAATAAACTCATACGCATATCGCACGAGCACAACGAGTAAACAACTTCAGAATTCCTTTGCTTGCCAGCCAGCGGCACTCCAAAAAGTATGCAACACAAATGCGCAATGACAGCTGGCAGGTGGATGACGAAAGAGAGAGGCAAAAGGAGAGGATAGAGTGAGTTAGATAGAGAAGCAACAGCAGCGTTGCGGTTTGCTGCATGTCGTTGTGGTTGAGTGCATCAAACATCAATCAATTCAATGGTACTAGAAACCAACACACACACACACATACACACAAACACACACACACACACACACACAAACACACTCGAGCAAATTCACATATCTGGCAGATACATAGATACTGAGATAGCGACAGAGCAACACAACTCGAAGCTAAAGCCAAAGCTATTGAAATTTGGAAAATGAACATTGAAGCACGTAATGAAAAGTGGAAAACACATGCACAGCCACAATATTTAGTGCATGACTTAAGTACACGCAATAAAGGATAAGCTCACACACACACACACACACACACTTTAGACTACACATAGATATGCACACATGTGTTGATTGACTGCTGAGGCATCAACAGCTCTTGTGAAACTTTCGATCATCAGCAAATCTATAATGACAGCTTCGATAGCTTTATCATATGTGCGTTAAGAAAAACGCTATTAGAGAAAAAAATCAAGATATTATGTTTATTCGTCAAAAGAAACAGATTTAATACCCTGACATAGTCATTTATTTATTTTTTCAACTCAACGTTTCTAAGACAGAAATATAAAATAGTTATAGGACTTTAATCGAACTTTGTCGGAATATATAATATCAACTGCTGACAGTTTGGTAAGGTTTTCTTAAAAAAGATAATAATTTTTTTTGTACTAAAAACTTGAAATTCAGACGTTAGTTTCTGTAGCAGCTATATCATATTGTATTATATATATATTATATATTATTTTGGTAAAGTTGTATAAGAAAATTTCAAACATAAAATTTTGTGAGAATTGCTTAATATCTCAAGAAACACAAAAATATTTTCTACTAGATGTTGACTTTTGATCAAACGTTTAGGTTTCTCAAGAATCTAAAAAATTTTTTAATTTTCTATCGATCTGCAGATGGTAATCCAATTTTTCTTTTAAATTTAGTGCAAGAAATAATATAAAATTCAATTTTTTTTAACTTGGGATATAATATAAAAAATATACCATTTTTTCAAAATAAACGCATATTTTTAAGTACAAACTTTGAACCCGAATTTGTCTCACTTGCAGTTATAATTTTCCAAAAACGCTTTTTTGGTCAATAAAAAGATTTAATGCAGGTTTTCCGCTGATTGCTGATCAATCAGTCAGTCAGTTTTATATGTAAAGATGCGCACCTGATTTTATGTATTACACAATATTATACAAATTTATAATACCCTCTGCAAGGGTATATAGAGACAGGCGAATATTTTCCAGTTAGCTGAAAAGCTGGCTAAAATATTTCCTTGCTGCACATCAAAACTGTAACGGACAGAACGCCGAAACACAGGAGTGAAATGAACCTGACCTGTTCTGGTCAAGTCATGTCAAGTTCGAGACTTGACTGACCGTCTGTTCATTCGTCTGCTGCTGATAAATGTTGAGAGTGGAGAGTGGAAAATGTAAAATGAAAAATGTGGGAAATATGCAAGTGGGTTTAAGTCTTCTCTGCTGTCTCTCTCTCTCTCTCGTGAACTGACTGGCCAGCACATATTTTATAATAAACGTTTCATGATTGCGGTCTTTTTGTTGTTGGCTTTTCAACTTCAGCATCGATGACTGCAAATTTGATAAACAACCTGGCCAAGAGCTGCATGTGAAGTGTGTGTCTTGGCATGTCCTGTTGTATCCTGGTATATCCTGGCATTGCGCTCAAGTGTGCTTCTTACTAAATTGTATTTGACGAGCTGTTAACAGAGCGTGCATTAACTTTCGCCACTTTTCGAGAGCCAAGATTCCCTATAAGGACGAAAGGACGAATCCACAGTGGTTTGGGGCTAATCAATGAGGCGTTGTGGTGACTCCTTCTTCTTCTTCTTCTTTTATGATGACTCCTTTCTAACTGATGCCACGCCCTGTTACAAGTGTCTTGGCTCATGCCACTTGTGGTTGTTATACCCGTCACTAGTAGCCCTTAATGGGTATATTACCTACGTTGACATGGCTTTTCCGAAAAGGGTTTCTGATATTCCACATCCAATAATCTTCCAAAATAAATACAGTTTAACTCTATTCTACTCTATTTTATTATTTTCAACAGAAGTTATGCCCGCTTAAAGTTTATTTAATAAACAAATAAATTTTCACTACTCCCACAGTCTTTAAGATATCACGCACTTCTTAATTTTAAATATTCTCTTGTATTTTATTCAATTAATCCCTTTAATCACAATAATCTTGGTTAAGTATATTATACTTAGGTCTGTTTTAAGATTCTTAAGGAGCGCTAATAAGTAGGCAATACTTTTTTATTCTATGCAAATTTAAAATTTTTAGATACAATTGACATATTTTTAAATTCAGGGTATTATCTGTACGGTAATAAACGTGTTTTCGATATTTTGCGCAGTCTTCTTTCGCTTTTAATCGAAGAAAACTATAACGTGCCCACAGTTATTAGAGAAATAATATATACTTTGATGGTAATTGACTCATTTAATTATTTTCAATTCCTTTACAAAATTGCAGTAAGATAAAGGATATATACATATATATATTTAATAGTAGTTATAGCAGTTTGAGGTTTTAGGAAATCAAATAAAAAATCTGCATCACTCACACAATGTTTAGATAGGACAATGTTTAATGGGAAGCATTTTGTCCGTAATTCTACCTAATTATTAATATAACGCTAGTTAGAACTGTTTTAAGGTTATCAGAGAGCGCTGCTAAGTATGCTATATTTTTAAGAGTTTTGAAATTTAAAATTCCTAGATAAAAGATTTAAAATAAATCATAGCTATAATTTATATGCAATGAAAATAAATGTTAAATATAATAAAAGCAGTATGGGGTATTATTTAGTTGGGCAGTCGACTTGTTACTATTGTTATTGCCACAATAAATTGCCACAGCTACTTGCGACACGACGCACAGTCTGTGCGTGCAACACAATAAATTTGCGCCTTTGTCTCACATAAACATAAACCGAAATGCCGCAAATCTCAGTCGGCAACCGGTCGCAAGGCGCAACTTTTGGCGTTTTGGCAAACAATTTGTAAATAAAATTGTGGCGCAAATTAAGCGTATAAATAAGCCACAAAGCAGTGGCCAACTCTGATGGCAACTCCCCAATCGACTGACTTCCGAGAGATTCCGTGTCGCTGAGAATCTCTTCAGTTTCAGCTTCATTTTTACCATCATCATCATCATATTTTGTTGGGTTCGCTATGGTGGTTTAATAGTCTGCCCAAAACTGACAAACAGCAGAGAACTTTGATGCCACAGCGACTCATGAGGCAGGCTGCTTGTTTGTCCAGCAATTGAGGCAGCCACAGCGACAAGGTCGCCTGTCCGCTAGAGAAAGAGCGACAGAAAGAGCGACAGAAAGAGAAAGAGAAAGAGAGACATCGCAGCGTTTGTCGTTATTAATTTATTATGAAAATCTAAACGACTTAAGTGGAATAATATGGGATAAATTATTAAAATTTATGTGCTTTCGAAGCGCACCGACAACGTCGTCTAGTTTTTGGGCCAGGCTCAGATTTTGGCTCCGACCTCATCTCGTCTGACTTCAAGTTCTTCCTGAACGCCATTTGAAAGGCAGCCAAAGTTTTTGGGCATACTTCAGTTTAATTTCTTTTGGTGCTGCTGCCTTTTCCGGCCGGAAGTTGAGTGATTAAGTGTCCGCTTTTTGCACTTATGCTTTTTGCATAATTTTCCTGACTAATTTCAGTTCCTCTAGCTCCCTTGCGGCATATGTTATTCTGTTTGTCTTTATTGCCATTTATATTTGTCCCACGTCGAATTAAATCAGTGTTTTCCTATAGGAATTTCGACAAAAAAATAAATGTTCATTTAATTTAGTTGGCATAAAATAAATATGATATTAAACCAATATGTATGATTATATATGATTATGATTTGAATGGAAATATTAATGAAACAAATATATTCGAGCTTTAAATTAAATAATGTCAAGTATAAGTATAATAAATATTAAATTAAATAAAAAACATTCATATTTTATCAATAATTATATTTTTTTTTCATAGAATTAATATCCTCTATTTTCATACTTATTTTCGTTGTTTCTATATATTTTTTTCAAATATTGCAAAAATATATTCAGAAGTTACTTTTAGATTGTCTAACCGTTCCAACTTCAAACTTTTAATTAAAAGTTTTCACAGAAATTTAGTGGTTCACTCATAAAAAAGACTTTTACACGCCGATTCTGTCCCCAAAAAGAGAGACAAAGTATGACAATTAGAGAGAGAGAGAGAGAGAGAGAGAGGAGTGTGTATCGATAAATTTGATGACAGAACGGCTTCTGGAATTTTCGTTTTATTGAAATTAATCGAATAATGGCACAGCTGTAGGTTGAGTTTCGGGACATAAGAACACAGGAAAAAGTCGACAATAAAGAAAGCAAAAACAAGAATTCGACTTGGAATAAGAATGAGAAAAAGAAAAAGAAAGAAAGAGGGGCAAACGTAGAAAACAAAAGGCAGAAACGGGGCAATTTTATGGCGCACTTGTTTCGCGTTAATCGCAAATCGTAAACTAAGCATTTTTACGGCACCTGCGGTAATGGATTACTAAAGCAACAACTACCCCCCATTCTCTCTCTCTCTCTCTCTCTTTCCGCTATGGGCTCCAAAGCGTGGCCAGGACTCGTCATTGGATGGAAAATTAATAAAGTTAAGTGTCGAGCACAATAAAAATAAAATTTGTGTGAGTCCCCAGGCCTATGGCCACTCGAACTGGAAACCCCTGTGAGTCTTATCCATATAGGGGTGCTAGGGGTGCAAGGGGAGGAGGAGGAGGAGGGGACAAGTTAGCGAGGCGTGAAACAGCCGCTATCCGAAACAGTCGCAATGTCAGGCTCTATGGCTTTTCTCAGTTATGGCTTTGGTTTGCAATAATTGCAAAAGTGCAATAAATTTCTTTTATTTGGCGGCTTTAAACTGAAAAGGCACTGGCAATAACATGTGAAACTCGAGCCCTGTGGCATGCGTATCCGCTGAACCTCCAGAGTTGCTTACCACATGCCCCTGCCTCATGCCTCTTGCCACGTGTGTCGTCGCATGCACCTGTGTCCCTGGAAATGTAAATATTCGTACACTCTGACCATATAACAATGAGTAAAATTACTACTTTCAGCCTATATTAATTACACTAGTTAACAGTTCAGATTCTGACATGTTTTTTTTTTATTTGATTTAGACAAATTCTAGAATAATCTTTCAAACATTTTCTTTTTTTAGTCTTTACAATATAACTATAATGATTTCTTTGGCGATGCATAAAAGAAATAAACTAGTATTTTTAAAAATTAAAATAAATGATTTATTAATTGTTAAATACGTCTGTTATTAATTAATAATTATTAGGTACTATTAGATAATAATTATAAATAATTAATTAATATTTATTAGTTACTATTAATTATTAATTATTAAAGAGGCTCAAGAGACTGAAATTTTGACATTGATTTATTTTAAGTGCAAACTTGGGTCAATATCTTATTTCGTCAATCTTTAGGTTACACAAAAATAATCCATAATTGTTTTGAAGTATAAGTAATCAAATAAATTAAAAAATATAACGTTATTCGAATTTTTTAATTTTTCAAATCAATTCAAGCGAATTGAGTCTTTTTTCCCACTGTGCGTATCACTGTGTTCTTCTGTCTGTTGATTGACAATGGGTCGACGAAGCGACTTTGTGGCGACTCTGATTGGAATTTATAGCACGTTTTCGGTTAGATGGCGTTATTGGGCTCTGAAATGCGTATTGTGGCATGTGGCATGTGGCATGCTTTTCGCCGCATTATGCAACACGGGGCAGCAGCACAGTGGAACAGCATCTATATCACTTGGTATCCTGTCAATTACAAAGACAACGCTGGCCAGTGTTGAGAAATTAAATAAGTAAAACACGAGCTGCAATAAAAACTCGCAGCAGCAATAAAAAACTTTTGCTCTGTCCGACGCCATTTGTCACATATGTATCTGTGTGTGAATTTCTTGCTGAGTTTGTGTGTGTGTGTGTGTGTGTGTCTGTGTGAGACTTAACACGCAGTCGATGGGCACATTTCCGGCGTAAAAATCCGCACGTCGAGTTGCGCGTTGCAAGTTGCGAGTTGCGAGTTGCGAGCTGCGAGTTGCGTGCTCCGTCGCGGACAGCGCGCATTGCATAAATCACATAATAAAACCCATAAATTTCGTATGCAGCGCCAAGATGAAAAGTGCGCATGAGAGAAACGAAAAAAAATTGAATGCTATATTGCAGACCCTGACTTTAAAGCATCCGTTACTCCATTTAAGTATACAGTTAGTCAAGAAAATGATAAAAATATATGCATCGAGGTTAACTATTAACAAAATTAAAAAATAAATATGAAAATTTATATATTTTGTCAAACTTTAATCTTGACAATCTGTGCATCAGCAAAAGTAAATAATGATTATTATTTTTTTTTTATTCTCAAAAAAATGCATTAATCGATCGTTTCACAAATATCATTGCACTCTGGCATTTTATTAAAGGTACCCAAAATACCCAACCAACGCAAAAATAAAAAAATAAAAATTAATAAATAAATTGAAATTTATTGCTCAATTGCCCTTATACATATTTACAGTTCAAGATAAAGAATAATTATTGTGGTATCTAACATATGACTTATGGGCTTCGAAGATATAAAAAAAAATATTGCATACTTTTAGGCACTCGCTTTTCAAAATAACTAAAAACATACCACCGTTTTTTTCAAACAATTAATAACAATTTTCATGCAATTAAATGTGATATTTGACAATTGTAACAAAGACTTTTCTTAAGCGATATTAGACGTGTGATAATTTCAAACTAAAGCCGGATGTCCTGTCAGTTTATTGCAACGAATACAATATACCCTTGTACTCTACGAGTGACGGGTATGAAAAGGGCAACAGGAAAAAGCTGCTGTGGCAACAGAGGAGAGTGGGAAAAAGAGGAGAAGACAGCAGCAACCGAACTTGCCACACAGCATTTACATAGATGCAGCAATCGAAGTGAATGATAATGTTGAAAGATTATTTCTCGTCCCCTCTCGCTCTCTCTCGCTGACTTTCTCTCTTTCTGTTAAAAGAGCAACAATGTTGTAGCCTGCAACTTTAAGTTGCAACAACAATTATTGCTAAGCAATCGCCACAGAAACTGGCGGCAAGTTACTTACTTGACTATGCATTGCATTTCATTTGATTTGCCAGCCTGACACTGCGAGGGATTCACTTGAATTGCATTGGGCTTGTTTTCATCATCGTCATCGTCATCGTCATCGTCATCGTTATCGATATCTTCATCACTTTGGTGATCGTGTTCCTCAGCCTCATTCTTACACTTGGAAAATTTTTATTCATTTTATAGTTATTTTATTTATTTATTAAAAGCTCTTCAGTTGAGAAATGTTGCTAGCTATTGTTGATAAAAATAAAAACTTTACTATTTGTATATAAGATTACGACTCTTTTTTTTTTATTAATGGGTAATTTGTTTATTTATACACTGAAAAAAATCACCAACTTTTAAAATCAAGTACATTCATCTTAAATATTTTGTTTTTAAAATGAGATTATTTAAAGACCAAATTACTAAAACTAAGCATATTAATCTAAAAAATCTTATTATCTTAATATAGAAATAAAAATCTTGAATTGTTAAAAAGTATAAATAGTATAAATAAATAAAAAAGTAACTTTCTTTCTGAGGCGCTCTGGTTAAAGAAGCCGATACAGTTCTGAAGCAGTAGGCGGCGGTTCGAATCCCACTCGTTACAAATTAAAATAACATTTATAAAAAATTACTAAAACAGAATAAAATGTAACAAAATCAAAATAAAACTAGTGGGCCGGTGCTACAGTCGAGCATACTCGACAGTCGGAGACCCCGTACTTACTAAGGAAAAAACTTATAATGGAAAAAAATTAAAAATAATTTAGTTAACTTAAGTGCATATTCTATCAGGTTGATTACGATGTCTCATGAAACATACTAAGACTTAATTTTCGCCAGATCGGTTCTATGAGAGCTATATGATATTGGTGTCCGATTAGAACCAACTTTGGACAGAATATATAAAACCAAGTTTTATGCATATTCTATAAGTTTGGTTACGATATCCCAAAAAACAAAAAAGTTTTTCATACTATGGCTTGATTTTCGCCCGATCGGTCCTATGACAGCTATATGTTATAGTGGTCCGATTTAAACCAACTTTGGACAGGATACATAAAGACAAGTTTTATGTATATTCTGTAAGTTTGGTTACGATATTTTATAAAACAAATAAGTTTTTCATACTAAGACTTGATTTTCGCCCGATCGGTCCTATGACAGCTATATGTTATAGTAGACCGATTTGAACCAACTTTGGCAAGGATGTATAAGACTAACTCAAATGCATATTCTATAAGTTTCGTTACGATATCTCATAAAACAAAAAAGTTTTTTATACTAAAACTTGATTTTAGACCGATTGTTCCTATGGGCGCTTTATGATATAGTGGTCCGATTCAAAAAAGAAACAAACTTAACCTGCCTGCAATATAGAGGAATCTACATACCAAATTTGGTGTCACTAACTTTTAAATTGCTCTTATAATTGGGATATGAAATTTTTTTTTTCGATTTTTGGGCGATATAGGGGGCGTGGCCGAATTTTGAAGCAAACTTGATCTGCCTGCAGTATAGAGGAACATACATACCAAGTTTGGTGTCTCTAGCTCTTATAGTCTCTGAGATCTAGGTGTTCATACAGACAGACAGACAGACGGACAGACAGACAGACGGACATTGCTATATCGACTCGGCTATTGATGCTGATTAAGAATATATAATATAAGTAAGAATATTATTGTAATTCTTGATATTTTCGAACGAAATGTTGTATATATAAACTACTATCAGCTACACCGGCACTTATCATCTGTTTTGGTGTATGTGGTATTCCAAAATACTTGAGTTTATAAATAAGCATTCTATCAAAGCGGAAATTGCGGGAACTGTGGCTACATAACCTTGAGTCTTTCTGGATGTAGATGCATGTTAAATTCTATATATATACACAGACATACAAAGTATATAATGCATGTAGCTCTGATAATCGTTTTAAAATTTACTTCTACGCAACAACTCAAATGTCGACTCAGTCAGTCTATAAATTCACTCAGTGCAATTCAGTCGCAAAATGTTGAACAAAATAATTTATATAGTCTTTTTAATAAACATTTTAACTTCGGTATCTGATGGAATACACGTCTCTGAATTTAATGACACTAAAATGATTCATTCAATGAATTCCCAAATATCTGAACTAAGGTACGAACCTTATCGCTGCTCCACGCTAGTGAAGATAGCAGTTCTCAAAAGCACATACAAAGTGAAAACTAAAATAAACGATTTTTTCAGAGCTGAGCAGAAACATCACGATAAGTTGATCGAAGGGATATTCAAGGCGTTGGATCTTCAAATACTTAAAGCCGAACAGGAACGACAGGGAAAACTCATTGATGAACTGAAAGTCGAACTGGAACAATTGAAGAAAGATGGAATTAACAAGGACTCAGCCATAGAACTTCTTAAAGCTGAGCTAAAACTACAAAAAAAAGATGAAGGTAACACGGAGTCGAAGTGTCAGTCTCTTAAAGTCGAAATGGAACATGTAAAGAAAGACGGAGATAATAAAGAATCGAGGATTAACTTCCTCACAGCGGAGCTGGAGCGTCAGAAAAAAATAATAGGTGATCTTAACATGCAATTAAATAATCAGACTTTCAGAGCAGAGCAAGAGCGACAGGGAAAGCTGCTTAAAGAACTTGTTCAGGAATCGAGAAAGCACAATTCATTGTTAAACCCACACAACTGTACAGAGGCCAAGTTAAGTGGGATCTACGAAACATTCCTCCCCAACTTTAGTCTTCAACCCTTCAAAGTGGCCTGTGATGCGAATACCCAAGGAGGAGGCTGGACGATCATCCTGAAGCGGATCGATGGAAGTGAGGACTTCTATCGTAACTGGGCTGCATACAAAGTGGGATTCGGAGATCTGAATGGCGAGTTCTTCTTGGGATTGGATAAAATACACGCATTGACGACAGACGGAAACCACGAATTACTTGTGGTTCTGGAGGACTTCGAGGGAAATGAAAAGTTTGAGTTGTATGACAGCTTTGCAATCGGCGATGAGGATCATCAATATGTCCTACACACCCTGGGCGAAGCAAGTGGAACAGCGGGTGATTCACTTTATTATCATCGTGGCATGAAATTCAGCACTTTTGATCGAGATAATGATATTTGGGAAAGTGTAAACTGCGCCGTAGACAGAACTGGCGCCTGGTGGTACGCTGATTGTCATAACAGGTATTATGAAATGTTAATTGTATTTCAAAGCTTCGTTTATTAACTTGAATTCTTACAGCAACTTGGCGGGGAAGTACAATGATAATACCTGGGGAAAAGGCGTCATTTGGTATCATTTTAAGCTTTATGAGTACTCCCTCAAGAAAGCAGTCATGATGATACGATCTAAGAAGTAAATTCTAAGACTCTACAATGTTTGTAATCTTCTTCACCGTTATATTCCAATGTATTTTGCGATACCTCAAAATATATTCTAATTAACATATTTGTAGATATTTAACTTAATTAATCTTTTAATCTTTATTTCATGTATGTTGATCGAATGAAACGACTGCGAATACACGTGTACTGGGCAACTAACAGTCGAGCACTTTGTACTGGTTGTTATTGTTGTTGATGCCTCTTGACTGCTTGTTTTGGCCAATTTTACAGTGACTCATAAATACAAACATTTGATTGCAGTCGAATTCCATTTTCTATAGAGTTGCACGGCGCACATTGTTTAGACCCCCTTCCCTCCCCTCTTGTCACTCCCCCCCGCTCCTTGGGTATTCTATTTCCGTATTACTTGAAGCTCAGTTCGTTGGCAAACAAATGGCAATTGCTCCACAACTCGCGATCACATCTAACATTTTGCAAAAAATAACTAGTGGGCCGATGCTACGGCGAGCATACTCGACAGTCGGAGATGCCGTACTTACTATGGAAAAATATATAATAGTTACGATATCTCATAAAACAAAAAGTTTTTCATACTAAGGCTTGATTTCGCCCTTTTTTTCCGATTTGTTGGCGATAAAGGGGGCGTGGCAGAATTTTGAAACAAACTTGATCTTTCTGCAGTATAGAGGAACCTACATACCACGTTTGGTGTCTCTAACTCTTATAGTCTCTGAAATCTAGGTGTTTTTAATATCAAGATTTAAGAAATTTATGTTCTCCACGCATTTTTTAGACCAAAAATCATAGTTCTGAGACCAAAATCTTGAGTTTAAACCATTTTTTTTTATCAGTGTAGTCAACTTAAACCAATAAATAGCCAAAAACTGATTAAATATAAATAATGCATAGATAAATAAGTAAGTAAACTAAAATGGATAATTATTTTATGGTCATTTTAAGATATGGTGTTTTTTTTCAAGTGTATTCCCAATGTGATCCTGAGCTGAGTGTCCGTCCATGTGTCTGTGTGTCTGTGTGTCTGTCTGTGTGTTGAGCTGCTTGCCACTAAACACATTGTGCGCAAATCGCAGTCCAAATCCCAGACGTGCCGTTGTTGCATCCAAAATGGAACTGGAATGGCATTGGCATCTGAACTGCATTGACAGCATTTTACAATGGGGTCAACAGCGCCTCCGGGTGGGCGCAGGTGGGCGTGGCCCATTTTAGTGGCATGTTTGTACTAATTTATTACAACTGCCACCAAATTCCGACGCCGATCTCCAATACTGAGGGGACAACGACGACAAGACAGACAGATAGGTGTTGGGGGAGGACAGGTGGTTAGTGGGGGGAGGGGATGCTGCCTCAGGGGTTGCAGGTTGCAGTTTGCTGTTGAAAATGAATGTCTAATTAATTAAAGTGCGAATTGCTCTACGGGTTTCGACTACGATTTGTTGTTTTGGCAGCTGCATTAATTGCTTTCCCCTCTCTCTCTCTCTCTCTCTCAGACACCACTCTTTCTCTACTCTCTCTCTCACTGTCTCTCTCTCTCTCTCTACTTGTCTCCAGTGTTCAGATGCATTTGCTCCGCATGTTTGATTTATTGAAATTGTTTCTGCATTTTGCACAACAATTTTCTATGCAACACACACAAAATGACATTTTATGCGGCACAAATTTTTAACCAAAATATTATTATTGCCCTCTATTTTTAGCCCAGTAATCAACTATTACACTAGGCTTGTGGGTTTGTGACAATGTTTGTGACATTATTAATATTCAAATTGATATCAAATATATTTAAAAAAGGAATCTTTTCATTGAATTTTGATTATGGGTTATCGGTTACGTTAAGTATTTGTATATCGGTTTCGAAACGGTTAATGATTTTTTGTACGTATCGGTTTTAAAATACCGGTATAATTTCAGATTAAATATAATATAATATAATATAAATATTACAAAAATATTTAAAATATTTATTGTTTACAAAAATTCATTAATTTAAAACAAAATTCCATTTTTAGTAAAATAAAAATTAAAAGAAAATTAAAATTTTGTTTATTTAACATAATGGAATTTAATGCGAGACTGAACCGATATTATTTATTATACATAAATCGGTTACTAGGTTTAAATTAATAAGTTTCATAAAAAAGATTTTTATTTGCTTACGGTTTCAGTTAAAGATTCCGATTTCAATTGGTAAATTTCGGTTAAAGTTTTCTGTTCTCGTTATGGTTTTAATCCCTGCTATGAAGTATTTATATTTTTGAATATTAATAACAGCCGAGTCGATATAGCAACTTCCGTCTGACTGTTTAAATGTTCTCTGAAGCTAGACCAAGCAAAATTAATATTATATATACTTCAATTAAATTAAAGGGTATCTACCTACATATATTAGGCGTTTAACAGTCGAGCAGCTTGAATGAAGCATATATTCTGTTTCAGTCTGTCTCTCGCTGTCCATCTTTTTATTCTCTCACTGTCTGCATCGTCGAATAGCAAAAATTGTCGCGCTATGAAGTTGACTGCCACTTCCCGTTCCCCTTCCTTCTCATCCTTCCCTTCTATCCCCGCTATGCACAGCAAAGCTTAGCGCCACATAAATAATAAATTTGTAACATTGCATTTTACGAGCATATGTGTGTGTTATGGTATGTGTATGTGTATGTGTGTGTGTGTGTGTGTGTGTGTGTGTGTGTGTGTATGTGTGTGTGCGTGGCTTGGCATTAACAATTTATCAGTGAATCGAAAAAGCAACAAGCCAATAAAAATCACTCCGTTTGACCGGCTACATTCGGCCTTTTGCCCTGTCCTTTCCTGTCCTGTCCTCTGCTGTCATAGCACCCCTGCGTTTCCTCCTTCGTCACTCCCTTCCCATTCCCATTCCCATTCCATTCCCATTACTCGGACTGCGCTGCAATCGGCATCGTTTTGTAACAAATGTCAAATGGCATTGCAATATTGATGTTAGAATACATGACACTATTGTGTTTGTGTATGTGTCCTCAGCTGTTACACTGTAAGAAATTATATATATAGATAGAATTATACCTACAAATTAAAATACGTTGCTACATAAAAAGGTTTATTCGCATTCTAAATAAATGTAATATTTAAAATGAGTATTTAACTCTCTACATTTTTTTCATTTAATGTAAATGAAACGTACATTTTGCAATTTAGGTACATTTTTCTAAATAATTATTATATATTTAATACACTTTTGATAACAATATGAACACTTTTATGTACAATTAAATTTAATGTTTAAGTTATCATGTATAATTTATTCAGACGTTCTTTTCTCTAGTATTCACAACTAAACTTATTGACTGTCTATCGACCACTAGCTACAAGGACCTTCGACTAAGTTCAGATATTTATTTAGGGATACATTTTTATTATTTCCTAAAATTTCAAAAAAATATAATATATAAAATATATTGGTTATATTCAACGTTTGTCTGGCAACGTTGCTTGCAAAAGCTCTTTT
This sequence comes from Drosophila falleni, assembly GCA_035045575.1. NCBI lineage: Eukaryota > Metazoa > Arthropoda > Insecta > Diptera > Drosophilidae > Drosophila > Drosophila falleni. The sequence continues at coordinate 4,766,234 of JAWNOV010000142.1, forward strand.
CGAATTTAGCAGTGACACAAACCAAACTTGAAACCCTGCTAGTTTTCTTCCTCATACACTTTGTGTAATAAAAGCTCTTAGTGCGAGTGAGATGACTATACTGTATGCCTTACAACATCACTTAGTGGAGGCGCGCATTTAAATCTGTATTTGAATTTTTATTATTAAATTAATCAAATGTTACGTATAATATTAATAAATATATATTTTTTTCTAATTTGTTATTAGATTGTGTGTTTTTGTGAAGATTTTTATTATTTAATTTAATATTTTATCAATCAATCAATTGTAAGGTCAATGGCTTAGAATATTTAGTGTTGCCCTTTTTGATTGCGTTACAATATAAATTAGAATATATTATAAATGAGTAAATATCTATAGTAATAATGGTAATACCAGCTGTGTACTTTTATCAAAATTTCTCGTATTTGGATCGCATTAATTGTCATATTGATTTTCAACAGTGTATCACAAGATTTTGTTTTTGATCCGAATTTAAATATTTTATAAATTTAATAGAATGCACGTTCCTAACTATTCATTTTGCAAATTCAGTTGAACCGCAAAGTATAAAATATTAATTTTAAAATTTATACATCGCATGAAATCAAAAACAGACGTATTCACATCAAAGCGAAGCAATTAACAAGAAGGAATTGTTGAAAAGGGAAAGTGTGGGAAGTGAGATGGCAATACTTGTACATTAGAGGCAAATAGATGGAGCGGGGGGATCGCATTGGGTGTTGGATTCCTCCCTTCTTTCAAGGATGCCACAAAATGCTTGTTATACTGCGAAGTACGAGTATTTTGTGTTATTGTTACTGATGGAATTATGCAGAAACCCCAAGGCGTTTGGGTCACATTAATGGGGTGGTTCTTAGGGTTGCCTGATGGCTGAAAACATATGTTGCTTGTTAGGACAGCAGGTTGGCAAATGTTGAGCAGCTCTCACAGTGTGTGTTGCTTGGCAATCAAATGAGAATGAATTTCTCACAGAAAAATATATGGAATATTCTCAAGTAGTTGATATAAAAGCTTGCTTGAGAAATAATCTGTTGTTTGAATTATATGCCGTACTTATAAGTTCTAGATATTTTAATAGAACTTAAAGACTCTTTGCTTGAGCCAAAATCTGTCCATGAAATCATTATACTTAAATATAAGTAAATAGTTTTTAATATTTATAAGTTATAGATATATTTCTGAAGCTTGGTAATGATTATGCATTTCATAAATAAACCATTAACTTAGCAAGCATTATGAAAAAAAACTCTTTGTTTGTCTGTCTTGTAGTTTTCAGTAAACGTTTTTGAAAAGATTTCTGTCCATCGATTTAATAAGATATGTACGAGCAATGTTCAATAAATTTTTCTTAATAATTTTATAAATGCTATATATATAACAATTTATTTTCGGAATGTTTTGTATATCTTTTTTTTTAATTTTTAAATTTTGTTTTTTATGTGTGAGCCCATTTTTTAAAATATTTAATATAACTCTTATGGGGAATGTAGCTTATAAACTCTTGTGTTTATATATGAGTGCTAATCATTATTAAAATATTTCGGTGTTTTTTAGATAGATAGATATCTGTCAGTCGATCAGGCTGAATATTCGCCAAGTTGCTTGTTTTCATCATTAGGCATTTGTATGAAACTGATTGAATACTCGTAGATTCTGCTTGGCAACTGGATGCCAGCTGGAGGTCTTAACTCCGCGGGAGGTTGATGGATTCCATTCATAGGGACGACTCCCGCAATGGTTGATGTCCTGGCTAACACAGTCCTTCAAGCAAAGGGAGTGGGGGGTATGAAGGAGGGGTAGGGGGAGGGGTATGGGGAGGGGGGAGGGGAGACTGCTTGTCGGCTTTGACATTTTAATTTTACAACTGGCAATAATTTCAGTTGCTATCAAGTGCCTTGACAAATTGTCCGCAAAAGTCAACAAAAATCTATGTCAATAAATGAGTGTGTGTTCAGTGTGTGTGTGTGTGTGTGTGTGTGTAAGACAGGTCATGTTGATATATGGAATAGATGCTACCAACTACACCAACTGAAGATTCCTGTTGCGCTCTCAAGTAGCCGCAACATGTGTCGACTTTCCAACAATTTTCAATTAAGCAAACAATCACGATAAATAAATCTCATTGTGCAGCGAACTTCATCTAACCCATTCTCTTTCTCTTCCTCTGTCTTTTAGTCTTCCTCTTTCTTGGTGGTCTTGAACGCACTGTAGCGTGTAGCTTAAACCATGGACTCCACTTAATGTTAGATATGTTTGTAGTAGCTATTGCCATACTGCCACTTTATTGCAGTCTTCAAGCTTCCTCTGTGCCGCTAACACGCTTTTGCTTCTAGCCATTAGATACTCTATTCCATACACAGAATCCAATTGACTAGATCAACAGCTTGGCAACACTTAAATATATGCATAGCAAAGTTTAAATGTAGATTGTAGATTAAATGTAGTTTGTCAAAATGACAATCCGCTTGAAAATCGGTTGGGCTTTGACAAAGTTATGACATTTTGTAGTTGGTCTGACATTGGATCTAGTAAGTTTATAAGTCAACATTTTTTTTCAATTTCCCATTATATTTGACAAGAAATTGAAACGTCTCAGAATCAAGTTTGAAATGTTGTTTTACACTACTTATGATATAAGGAGTTGATTAAAAGTGAAAACTTAATTAAAATTTTCAACTTTCAAAATATCAAAATTTTAACATAAAAATGAATTCTAGCAGAGAAAAATTTTTTTAAAAATTAATAAAATTTGAATGCAGAATGAATTTAAAAAAAGAATGTTCAAAATGAAAAAATCGGATCAGTTTTGCCAGAGTTATGTCGGTTTTCAGATTGGTCAAAACTTTGAACTAGCAACTTAACAAGTTCAAATTTTTGTTAAATTTGACATGATTTTTAACAGAAAAATGAAACATCTTCGAATCAATTTTAAAGGGTTGTTTTACACTAATTATGAGTTGATAAAAAGTGAAAGTTTGAGATTTAAAAATTTTAATTTTCAAAACATTAAAGGGTGGAGCCTTAGCTTTAAAACTAATATCTAGGTCTGGGGAAAAAACATTTTGAAATGATTTTAATAAAATCTGAGTGCAGACACTAGCCACCTTACAGTGAGAGTGAAAAGTCTCAGTATCCATTTTAAAGTGTTGTTTTTTTTTTAACTAAATAAAATATACTATTAATTTTTTTATAGTTTAATTTATGAATTAATTGCGAGTACTATGGGAAATACCGTTAGAGTAATAAAGCTTCGTATTGTATCTCTTGGAAATACATCTCAAGTTGTTTTGTGTTTCACTTCCTTGCCATAAATTATGCGTTTAGTGAGCTCTGAGTGTGTTTTTCTAATGTTGATATATTTGTGTTAAGATGGCAATTTTTGAGTTACATATGAAACAATTCAACAGTTATGTTGAGTCTGGAAGTGAGTGTGTGGATCTAAGACCGTGTGTGTGGTCAGTTTTAGACGCTTGACAAATATATAATAATAACGATAAAAAAAGGAACCGCCAAATGCAGGCAAATTCAATCAAGCAAAAATTAAAAAAAATAAAATAAAATTTCCGTGAAGAATTAAGCGTCTCTCACTCTCTTGCTCCCTCTCTCTCTTTCTAATGCATAAAAGCGGTTTCACCCCTCCCAAAAAAAAAAGTCGAAAGAAAAAAGATTACATAAACACAAAACGAGAACGATGAGAAAAAGATTCGCCAAAGCCAAAAGCAAAGGCATTTTTTATAAAGTAAATAATAAATCAGCGACGAGACGAGATATATGAAAACCGAATCACATAAAGAGACACACACACACACACACACACACACAGATACAGATACACGCACACATATGCAGATACAAAAGCATCTGAGAAACTACCTATAGAAGATTTAGTGGTTGTCTTCTTTAGCTGCTTAGGTAACTCAAAGGAAGTAAACAGGATTTGAAATTTACCAGGAATTTGGCTCTTCAGTTACTATTGTTGTTGTTGTTGTTATTAGTTTTTTGTTGTTGTTATTGTTGTGGTATGCCTTTAACCTATGCATTAGGTACACAAATAGTGTGTTTTTATTTTTTGGACTCCCTAACTTAAAGCTTTGCTTCATAATTTTCTCTATCTTATTTTTATTTATTTTGCTGGAGGAAATTCGATATATTTAAATATGTAGTTAGGTTATTTTGTTCGTTCTTCAATGAATTCACCTGAAATTTATTAAATGATAAGACGTGTAATTTGAAGACACACAAGAAGAAACTTGCTAGCAACAAGAAAAAAAAATTTGTTTTATATCTAAAACTTATATGTATATTTTATTATATATATTTCTGAAGCCAAAAGTCATTTGATATCGGAAATACGTGGAATTCTGTGCCAGACAATTGAACGTTAGTGAAATTCATCAGATATTGCCTAAAATTTATTAGGGGTCAAATGCTGAATTTATAAATTATAATAATTTATGAATTATATAAAATTATAATTTTTAGTTCACAGTTCTTAAGCTGTTGAATTAATGGGTTAAACTAAATAATATAAAAAAGACACTATTTAGAGTAGCTAAAATGTATGATTTAAATTGAAAGAAAGTTGATTAACATCTATAGTATAAAATATTTAAAACCTTTTCTGTTTATAACTGCAGTTATTTGATTCAAAAATTCATGGTAACTTATTATGGAATCTATTATAAATTTCTTTAACTAACGAAGTTTTAAATGGAAACACACTGAGATGAAACAAGTATTTAGAAATTTGTATCTATAAGTATATATATATATATATAAATCTATTTTTGACAATAAGCAATTATAAATTATACTTGAATGGTTTTTCAATTACTTCAAGCCTAATAACAGGATATTGAATAGTCAAACATTAAACACTTACTGTTAAAGTTTATTACTACAATTTGTAATTAACATGTACAAAACAATATGTACCCTCCATCAAATATTTAAATTGCACATATGTACTGCTAGTTACTATACTCAGTACCCAAAGTACATAGAAGTATTATGAATTGATGAAAATGTATGTAACTTGAAGCACTTTTGACACTCTCATTTATATATATATATTTTCGTTAAATATTTTTAATTTATTTTTGATAGCTTTTATTTAGTTTATCTCTGATTCTATAAAGGTAATGAGTATCGTGCCGTCGAGTGCACTCAACTATTATTTTGTGTTGCACCTTTTTGTTGCATGTTGCCGTTATTTTCGCTGTTCTTGTTGTTGGCTTCTTTTTAACATGGCAGCCAAGCAATGTTGCATATTTGCCGCCAGTAAGCAATTATTTGTGCAACATAATTAAAGTTTTATTAATTCATAAACAAATGCAGCGTTAAACAGCAGCAACAGCGGCAAGTGGAGCATGCTGGACTCTAAAATGCCCTGTTGACAGCTTTCAGAAATTTCTTAAGTATATAATTATATTAGAGTGCTGAAAATTTTGCTTCACTGGAAATTACCAAAAAATAACAAGATTGATTTAAATTAGAAAATTATTTTCAATAATTTAAGGTTTAAATATTAAAAAACAACTTTTTTTGCATACAAAAAAATTTCAAATATTTTTGATTACAAAAAATTCTTTCCTTTAATAAAATAGTATCCATTTTTATTAATAAAATAAATTCCAATTTTAAAATTTTTCAAAGTTTTTAAACCTTTTTTTAAGATAAGCTATGGGAAACAACAAACACAGTTATTTTTCAGCACTTCATCAAGTGACGAAGTTGTTGTTGGTGTTGCTGCAACGTTTATAAATAACACTAGGCAACAAAATCGAACTTTTTGCGAGTTACAAGAATTATAGCAGCTACGCAAATAAAATAGATAATAAAATGTAAAAAAATTGTTTCGACTTTTCCTCGAATTTTTAAGTGAAAAAAGCTAAGAAAAAATAATAATTTTCTTAATTCAAAAATTGATATCTCTTCAACTACTGTTTTAAATCTTAGACCGTGTATAAATGAAATATAGATATATTTATTAGCTTTTCGATAAAGTAAAGCTTTGATAAATCGGTTCTGGCATTCTCAAGTAATGATTACAAATGTGGATGCACCTCTAAAAAAAAGTAATAAAAAAAGTCAGATTTTTTTTGAAAAATTCTAAAATAAAAATCTCACCCTAAAAAAAAAATGTTTTTCGTCGGTTTTGGCCCCAAATCTAGTGGCCCCAAAAGTGGGTTTGGTTTTTGTAACTTTTGGGCTGTTGCCTAGTGTAATTGCAACAACGCATACAACAGACTGAAGTATTTTAATTTTAACTGTGTTTTATTTTTAATGATTAATTTCAAATAAAATCTTAAAATAAAATAAAAAAAATTATTCAAGTTAAAATATTAATTAGAATATCTGCGTTGAAATCTTATCTGTATCTGCAACCATTGAAAGATTAATTGATGTATAAATTGTAATATGAAAGAGTTATGGGTCAAATAAGCTGAGAGCCACTGTAAATACACGTAGGTATATATTATTTTGCCCACATTCGTATGGCATTTTCACACCGGCTTACAATATTGACACTTGTCCTCCCATTCCCCTTCCTCTTGGCTATTTCAAAAACCTGTCTTTGCTGAATTTCGATTAAAGCACGTGTCGTTGCTCGTGTGTTGCTTGTTGCCACTTTCGTTGAAGCTGGCTCAACGACAGTCTTTGCTGCCAACTTGTAGGGCAACAGCTGTGTCGTTGTAACCAAAAAAAAAAATTTGCAATTTGACTGCCCGATAAAGTAACTTCCGGAATCGCCAAGCAACTTGGCAACAAATTCACAGCACAGCACCTCTCAAAAACAACAACAACAACAACCACAACTACAGCAATAAATATTAAAAAAATAAAAAAATAATAATGAAATCAGAACATTTAAAGTCAAACATGGGCGAGCCTAACTAAATACCCTTTAAATACTCTATTAATCATACAATTAAAATGCAAAAGATTATTTGTAAATCTTTCTTTACAGTTTATATTTATATTTAATTTTAATATTAATTTTATCATTATTTTTTAATCTTTAATTTAATTTTTTATATGATTTTTTTGTTCTTTGCCGACTGCTTTTTAGTCGTGCATAAATAAATAAAAAAAAAATAAATAAATAAAAAATTTTAAAGCATTCAATATTTCTTAATTTTTTATTTTTAATCATTAAGAGATACATTTTTTTAATATTAAGATATATACCTTTTTTGATTTTTGGTCTTTAAGTTCACATATTATTAAATCTATCTAAATCTTAAATCTAAATATATTATTCTATTTGTCCTGACTCACTTACTGACTGACTGATCATTGCATAGTCCAAACCAAATGAAATTTTCATTTAGTTTAAGTGGATATAACGTGCAATTAATATAACCCCCTTACGTCACTTTACTTGTAGGGTATACTCGTAATTGAGAGTGCGATAGAAATGAAAATTGGTGGTAAAAAGTCGTGTCGCGTTGTGGTCAAAGTGTTTATTGTCGTCCATGGTTGCAACACCTGTCGAATTGTGGCATCAGCATAAAATAGAATAAAATGAAATCAAATAAAATGAAATGATATAAATGCGATGAAGCTCACAAAGCGAAAGCAGACAAAAAGCGAGAGTCATAAATACAAAACTGTATACGATTATATATACATACGTTTATATACACAGCAATACAATCTTAAATAAATACAATGCATTTGAAAGCCACACTCAAAGCATATACAAAAATGTCTGCGCTTCAACTTGAGTAAATAGCAAAATAAGTAAATATTAATATGAATTTTAAACAATAATGAAACTTGCGCTAGATTTGAGCACACACAATCAATGGATTAGAAAAATTACAAATAAAATTAGATAAAAACTATATTTTTTATTAGTAATGAAATTTTAAAAATTCCAATTTTTAAATCTCAAGTTTTCACTTTTAATCAATTCCTTATATCTTTAATCTTGATTTTGAGATATTTTATTATTTTGTAAAAAATCTTGTGAAATTGAACAAAAATTTAAACTTGTAAAGTGGTTAAGTCCACTGTCTTAAAACTTTTAACTGTCATAAATTGATCAAAACTGAATCGATTTTCAAGCGGAATGCCATTTTGATCATGATTTGACCTTAAAATACATTCAGCATTAAAATATTTGGAAATTTGTTCAAAAAAGCATTTTTTGCCCTTGGTCTGTTTATTTTAATGTCATATTTGCTATAAAACGAAGTCTTTATATTTTAAAATATTTTAAAATTGATTTGCTGTACCGTTTCGTTCCGTTACTGATACCGGAACCGAAAGAAAAAACGGAAATGGATTCTTTTACCGAAATAGTTATTTCGGGACGTACCAGAACCAAAACTGTAAGCTATATAAAGGTAACGGTTTCCCTGGTTTTTCGGGTATTTTAAAGTTGTTCCCATTTTATTTGGTACACATGACAAATGTCTTGTAGCCTTTTCAATGCCAACCAACAGTTTTCCAACGAAAACATTGGAAAACTTACATTATATATTTATTTGGGTATGTGTGTGAATTTATGTATAATCCGACACTACTGTCATTTTCTTGGTTGGTCATCAAGTTGTATGCTATGATTTAGCATTGTCTCATGTCATTTTGTATCTAATTGTTTGTAACATTAAGCAAAAAAAAAAAAAACAAAAAACAAAATACGTTAAGAAATAAATAAAAATAAAAGCCAAAGTCAAAGGAAAATGGCAAAAAAAAAATTGGTTTTTTTTTTCCAAACTGTCAGCAATTAAAGTAGCACATTTGACTTTGTAGTTAGCAGTTTGGTAAGTTTCCATACCCTGTAGAATGGATAAAATGTGATATAAGAGACTTGTGAAAACGTATGTTTTTGAAATAAAAAACATAAATTATACATGCGTGTAGATATGTATAGAATACATATAAAATAAATATATTTGGACTATCATGGCTTACTTTTTTACATTTTTCTTGAATTATATACAGGTTTTTAAATCAATATAAAGTTAATTAGATAATATAAAATCATAGTTATTATAATGTTATTTTGGATATGATTTAATAAATACAATATCCACATATTTTTACCCCATGCAATTGGTTAAAAAGGTATTTATACAGGGTAGCTTTTAGTCTAGCACTCTTGACTAGCAATTACTCTCACTTATTTAGTGGTTGTTGTTTCAGTTTTGTGCTCTTGTGCGGTAATTATGTGCATACAATCAGCATCTTAACTGCATTTGTCATGCATAATTAAGGCTGGCTAAAAATCCAACTTAAACTTAAGCTTAAGTGCCAACAGCAAACAGTTGAAAACGAAGATATAAATATGAAAATGTGTCTTGCTTTTTTTTCGCAAGATAATAAAATATGAAAATACAATATATTTACACAGAATGGAAAATCATCTTAATGTTGAACGTTTATGTTACTACAGAAAGAATATAAAGAATTTAAAATAATACAAAAATAAAGTACTAATCAAATTGTTTATACATTAATAAAAACATATCGAATTTTTATTCAAATGCTTAACAATCTTAAAAAAACTATTTCAAATACCAATTATTTTTTTGAAGGTATCTTTCTCATTAACACAATGCAAAATTTAATTTTTTTATTAACAATACAGGTGCTTGGGCAATTTGAGCTTGTAGATTGCTTATCAAATCTCTGACCATAAAACAAATGCTGAAATCGCGATAGTTCTTATCAAATATAGGAAATTATACTTTACTACAATATTAATGCATTACTTTAAAAAAAAAATTTGCAAACTAAAAATAAAAGTTAAGGATCAGCTTAAGCTTATGTATCTTTTTGTGAAACAAGTTGGTTAAACGCGACATCTAAAAGATATTAGTGAGTAAGTCAGAGACAAAACTTAATACTTGTATTATCTACTCATATTTTTTTTGGCACTAAATGAAAAAAATTTTTTAATTTTGTTGCCGCTTTGCTTAAAAAAATGGCCATAAAAAGCAGCAAAATAGCTGACAATAAAATCATGTACAGTGGCTCTTAGCTTATTTCAGTCACAATTTTACAATTAAAAAGTATAAATTGATCTTCAATGAGTATATTAATTTATAACATTTAAATGCAGATGTGTTTAATAATGCTTAAAATTAAGAAAAAAATTATTTATTTTTTTATATATATTTTATCTGAATAAAGCAATTAAAACAAAGGTTAGTTCAACATGTAGTTGGTCAAATAAGCTGAGAGCCACTGTATATACAAACTATGGAAGTGTCTACATATGTTTGTATGCATTGGTGTATGGGAACAACTAGTAGCTCGAAGTACTATTGAAATTGAAGGCGACAGTGACGAAAACGACAAAAACAACGTCAACGGCAACAGCGACAGCGACGTCGACGTCAAAAGCTTTTTCATTTTGTTTATTTTTGTGCTTAATTTTTTTCAACATTGTGACGCGCGACAAAGCTGCAAATGAGAGAGAGAGAGAGAGAGTAACAGTGCAATTTGCTCTCTTTATATTTGTGTTTTGGCACTCTCACTTGCTCTCTCTATGTGTGTGTTTGTGGGTGTGTGTGTGTGTGTGTGTGTTTGTTCCACTCATCACAAAAACACAACATGTGTTTCGTCATCAACATTTATTTGGGTTGTTTGACTGGCGAAATTTTTATTGTGTCGTCTGTGCTTTTATTTTTTATTTTTTGTGATGTAAACTCAAAAATTCGAGTTTCATATCGAAATCTAAAATCGATTGGTATATATATCAATAAATAGTACATCGACATGTATATATCGAGATTTTTTAAACAAAATTTTTAAAATTCAAAGCAATTTAAATCACCTTTAGTACAAAAATATTTCATAGCCGATTTCAATTTTGACATATTTGTAGGTCTTTTTTTAAGGTCGTTTATTAGCTTAATTCTAAATGTAAAAGCTCAATATTTCATAAACATCACTTTAAATAACTCGATTGATTGTAAAAAAATAACATTTTAAATTTTCGATATTTCTTTCTTTTTTACATCATTAATTTTAACATGTTTGGGATCATTAGTAATTCTGTGTTAGCGGGAAAGCATTGGGAAATTTACACCGTCATAATACTATATAAATTATATTATAATTTAAATAAATGTGAATATACAAAGAAATATATTAATAATTTTATTTTGCAGTTTTTGCACTTGGCTATTCCCATTTAATTTGTTTGTAGGTTCTTCTCACCAAAAGCCGTCACAATTTTCTGCAAAAGCACAAATTTTTGTTTTTGTTTTTCTTTTTTTGTTTTTCGTATCGTTCTTTGCGTTTGTCGCTGTCGCTGTCGCCGCGTATCTCTCAGATACGCTAATTGTGGGGCCACCACGCAAAATGAAAATGCCGGCAGTGGCCTCCAGAGCGTGAGTGAGAGAGCGTAAGTGAGAGAGCGTGCGTGCAAAACATTAGCCAGCAAATCAATCGTTGCATCTCCTTCTGTTTTCTACGCAGTCAGTGTCGGGCGTAAGGAGAGCAGCACTATGCAGGCAGCCATTGCAAAGCGTTGCCAGCTCTTAACAAATTTCAGCGCTCTCGCGACACTTGACACAAGCGAGAGAGCGTAAGTGACAGAGAGAGCGCGTGAAATGACAGCAAACATACAGCTGGTGTATCTATTGAATGCGTTTCAGTTCGAGTTTGTATTTCGTTTGGTGAGGTTGCTTTCTGGCCCGTACATATTTCAGCTGAATTTTAATGTCAGCCCTCGCTGTGCCCACTGTTGACGTGTCGCGTTCGCTCGCCGTGCGTTTTTAACTAAATCACAACTAACTAACGAAACAATAGTGCATATATTTAAATATATATCGAAATCTAAAAGTGCGCAAAAAGCAAATTCCACTTGGCGCAGAAAAAGAAAAAGAAAGAATGAAAAAAATAGATGAAAAAGCAAAGTGCGTGTGTGTGTGCCTGTTTTTGTGAGTGTATTGAGTGTTTGATACCACAGCGTGTTAACAACGCAAATTGCTCTCAATTTAAGCCAACATTTCGTGTTTGTTTATTGATGTCGCCCAACAATTTTACACTATGCAACAAACTACTCTCAAAAAAATATATATTTAAATGAATATATATAATTATACATATCTTATTAAAATTGTGTGCATCTGTATTTTCTTAAGAAATTTTCAACTCGGTTACGGAATTTTTGTGTCGCGTTTCATTGCCAACACGTCTCTCGCTCTCTCGCGCTCTCTGTCTTTGAGCGAGCGCGCTCTCTGGCTCTCTCGTGTCGCATTGCCGCGCCGCGTTTCATAATCCAATTGCCGTCACTCGCTTTGTGGTCGTCTTCCTGCGTCGCGTATCTTTATTTATATTTTGTTTCGTTTCCATTTCGTTTCACATTCGCGCCTTGTTCACATTGTAGTCCCCTCCTTTACAGCTCCTACTCCTAACTTCCCATAAACACAAATCTTGAAGTTTTTCTTTTAAATAATCTTTTTTTTGAATTTCCCAAATTTTCTCCTTTTTACCTATGCAGTTCTAACTTCTACGACAAGTACTATATAATTTCTTGAAGAAATCCGTAAATACTATATGTTTTCACAAGTAAATAAATAAAAAAAAATTAAATTAAAAAAAAAAAAACGAAAAATATATCTCAAGTTTGCCTTGAAAAAAAAATTAATAATAAATAAAACCCATATAGCTAACATATATATTTATACACGCAACGGTTTCACTTTGCAAATTATATACAACAACCACAACAACAACAACAAAATTTACAACCATCATTATAAACAATATTCAATATTCATTGTTAGGCCAATAATTGCCTAGTGCCGCAAATAAATGTGCAACAAATTAATTAGATAAATTATAAAAATAATATATTGAAAAAATGCAGCTAAACAAACTCAATAAAATTGGATTATAACGCTTATAACGTTTGATTGAAGTTACGTTTAATAATGAAAAAGGTAAATATGCAGTTATAATAAGTTTATTAATAAGACATTCTGACTTATCTAATTATTTTATTATATTATATTTTTATAATTATTATTATATTATGTAATATTTAAATATTCCTATATATTTTTTTAATATAACATGTCAGAAAGGTTCTCAATAAAATATGATTATAAAGCATTTAACCATTATTTAAAATAATTTAAATATATATTTCTAAAAATCATAGTTTATGTACTTGAACCTGTTGAGATACTTGTATCTGATAAGGCATAAGTGTTAAAATTTATAAATAAAACTTCGACAGGGTAACTTACGGTCGAACGCTTTCTTTCTTAACCGTCCAATGCCTTAATTCAATTATATAATGAGTCAAATCTGTCGATAAATTTAATTTGTATCTGAGTGCTTAAAATATAACCGAAACTCACAAGTCAAGTAAGAGCATCTTATAGATGCATAGATACTTTTAGCTATACACTATCGCACATTTTAAATATTGATATTAAAATAACTTGTTATCTATTCATTTTATTTATATTTAAGTATTTTTATTTATACGCTCGCATTTAGCAATAAAGATTTTCTTTTGGCTTTTTTAGAGTCTCTCTCTTTCTTACTCTCCCTCTCTCTCTCTCTATCTATCTATTTCTCTCACCTGCTTAGTGTGCGTACTTTTGCGACGTATTTCGGTTTGATTTAATTAGTTTATTGTTGTTAATTTTGTGTTTGCGAACAGGTTTAACCAGTTTTGAGCGCCAACAAAAAGTAATAAAAAAGCCACAAAAAATTTCTTTAAAAATAGTTCCATGTTTGCCAGTTTTTTATTTTTATTTATTTTTTTTTTTGGTTGGCCCCCTGAACATCTAATTGTCTGCTTAATATTTCATAAAAACGAGCATATACCTAAGCAGTGCGCTTAGGCTTATCGCCAAGGCAAGTACGCACTCACACAGATACACTCACACAGATACAGTTAGAGATACACAGGCCCAGCAGCGATTAGATAATAGCATTTTAAATGTTGTCTCTACTGTACGCTGAAAAATTGACCAACAATAACAAATGGACTTTGTTTTGAAACTGAAAAATAGAGAGAGAGAGAGAGAGCGCGTAAGTGATACACAAAAGAGAGAGAGAGACAGAGAGAGAGTAAGAGAGTGACTGATAAGGTAATACGCATAGACAAAGTGAGAGTAATTTTCGAGACAGTATAATGCATTTAATTTGCAATGAAATCATTGTAATTGCTTTATCAATCCATTGAGATATGTTTATAAACATCTCAAAGAGCATTTAAATATACAAAAAGTAAATAAATTATCATTAGCATTACTCGCAGATACTTAATGGAATTATACTTGAGAAAGTTGACTCTGTATTTTATCAAGTTAATAATAATATTTTTTTCTTTATTTAACTTCAGCTAAAAGCAGTTGTTTAAAAATAAATCTATAAAAAACTAAAAATTTAAATTACTTAACTTACTCGAAAGGGGAAAGATAAAAACATATAATTGTAGAGTATACAATTAATTTCAAGATTGCTAAACCCATAGTGTCTATTAATTAGCTGTAGCTTTTAGCAAACAAATAAATTAAATATTATAAAAACAATAATGACATTTAAACTTTAATTTATTTTTGCAGTCAGCGATCAGTTTAAGCTTTATATAAAATTGACTAAACAGATATTAATTTTTATTAAAAGATTTAAGTGGAATAACATAGAAATTGAAGTTATTGTTTTGACCAAACTAACAAAGTACATATTTTATTTGTTTTTAAAGTAAATAAAATTGTTATTTGTTTCTTTATTTTTCTTTTTGATAGTATAGTATGATTCTCAAATAATGAGATTTATTAAGGTTATCTATTTTTAGAAAAATAGTAAAGTGTGTACCTTGTTATACAATACTTAATCATGTATTCTATGTGCAGAAATTTACATATCTATATACATGTATATATAATAAATATATATATGTATTGTTTTTTTGTTGTACTCTTCGTTCTTCGTTTCTCTTCCAAAAACCCTCTCTGACCTTTACGTCAATGTCCTCAAAACCTTGAGTGTCGTTTTCGTATGTACAATTTTTGGTATTGTGGAAAACCAACAGCAAAAATAAACTCCAGCTTTTTGAATATGAATTCGTAGAAGATCTTGTAATTCTCCCGTTACGAGTTTCATTCCACAATTCGAAGCGCAAATGAATTTTTTGCTTCTACTCAAAAAATAAAAAATGCTTCCATAATTGGAAAATTAAGCGTCCTCTTTAGTTAGTCTCTCTCTTTGCTACAGTATCTTAATTTCAGACTCAAGTTCAGATGCAACTTCTAGTTGCAAATTGACATACATATCTCTACTTTTTGTTTTTTTTTTGTTTCTTCTTTTATAATTACGTTAACTTCAATTACTGCTTACGTACAATATCATACCAATTTCTTCAGCATCGTCTTCTTCTTCGTATTATTTTTGTTGTTTTTTCCAGCTAAAACTCGTTTTTCGTTTTTTTTTTGTTTTTGTTGATTTTTTTATCGTTTGTCTCACGAGTTTTGCTATAATTTTAATTTCTTTTTGCAGCTCTTCGCATAAGGTTCGAAGGTCTTCATCGTTGTTTGCTATTTAAACTCTAGTTAAATAATTTTTGAAATACTTTATAAATTGTTGAAGTTGTTAATAAATATAAACTAAAATTATAAGACTTGTTTTTTTAATATTTCCAATGAAATCATTTATGAAAAACTATAGTAGCTTACTAAATAATGTATTACAGCAAAATATAATATTGGAATTTATTTTATTCAGAAGATTATATGGTATATTTATTAATAAATATAACTCAATTGAATGGCTTTATATTTTTATAAAATTTGAGATTTTTAATTTTTACATAAATCGCCTTGAATAAAATGTGAATTAATAAGAATGAATTGTAGACAGAAAACTAACTTGTTATATGTAGAAAACAACTTTAAAACTTGATAATATTATTATAATTTGCCTAGAAAGCGTATTTAATTGTGGACTTGCTAAGCATAAATATTATTTATTATTCGATTCGTAATTTAATGTTAAATTAAACATTCCTCACTTACATTTTGTGTCAACAAATGCCAATATCGAGTGTTATGAGTCGAGGTTGAATCACTATTTCCTACACACACACACACACACACAGATACGCATACAATCTTAAAGTATTTGCTTTGTTTTGGTTTTGATTTTGATTTTTTTTGAGTTTGCCGCCTGCTGCTGCGGCATTTGAATTTCATTTTTAGATTTCAATTTATTTTCGGCGTAGTTTATGCCAATTTGTTTGCTTTGTTGTTGCTGTTGTTGTTGTTGTTGTTGTCGTGATTTCTTTTAATATTACGTATGCCATTTGTGAAATTGTATATTATTTATATATGCATCTCTTTGAAAACTTCTTTAAGTAGAATTTGGTTTGATATTGTTCTTTATATAAAAGCATTTTTGCACGAATATAATATTCTGACGTTATTCATTTATTCTCATATTATGGATAACAACATTAAGCATTTGACTTTGACAGCGTATTAACTAATTGACGTCTTTGTTTATCTTAAGATATTTTCAAAATTGACATTTTCGACATGCCGTCAAATGGCAGACAAATTTTTCAACTCATTTCCCCAACAAAATAAAACAAAACGGTTGAGTAGTTTAAGTTATACCCTGTAAATATTTATGATAATGTATATTTGCACAAATAACAAACTCCAGCGACATTTCTTAAAGTATGTACAAAAGTATCTTTAACTTGATAGCGTATCTTTTAGCCGTTCTCTTTTCTAGTTATTATATCACATACCTTTTGAATTAGCTGTACTTGGTTGTGCTGACTTTTTTGTTGTTGTATTTAGTATCATTTACTGGTACTACAATTATCTTAATTAAAAATCTCAAGTCAAAGTTGGCCAGAATTTTGCTTACTTACAAACAGAAAACAGAAGATTAGCTCATCTCTTTTCAGCTGAATTAAACAATCAACGTCGTTCTCTAATGCTTGCTGCCAGTTTTAAGCAGGGCTTAAATTGTCCAAGTTGATTTTTTAAGCTAGTTAAGAGTTCGAGTGTCAAAAGTTCTTGACTTTAATATATTAAAGCTTTACCATCTCATACTCCTATTATCACTAAGAATAGAGTGAAAGAGAGAAATTGAACTTCATTTACTATTTTTATCAATTAGTTTAACTTTTAATATGTCTAACTTGACCCTACAAAAAGTTTAAATTATTTACTATATTACTTTCCAACTGTCATAACTTGATCAAAACTGTACAGATTTTTAAACGGAATGTCAATTTTGATCCTGATTTGACCTCTTAATTCATTTTGCATTCAAATTTTTTTTCATTTAGAAAATTTAATAATTTTCGACCTGAATTCAATTTTAATGGTAAGGGTCCCCCCTTTGAAATTTTTAGTTGTGACTACCTGTTGCCACAACAACAACAACAGCTTGAGCACAGTGTATTGTTTTTGTTTTCATGTTTTTTTGGTAAAACGTCGCTAAAGTCTATTATTAAACGATGCAAGCATAAGAAAGCCTAAAGCCAAACGAAAGATGAAGCTAAAGAAACAAAACCCAAATAACAACAACAAAATATAATACTGAAAAGAATCTAGAATAATTATTATATGCGGTTTTTACTCAACAAAAACAACAACAACAGTAACAACAACATGAAGACTAAACACGCACACAACTTCATTGGCATATCAAAGAGCGGCAGCAAAGAGCAAGACACACACACGAATAGACGGCAAGCGTGACAGAGACAGCAATAGATTGGGGCTTCAAGACTTTACCTAACGTTCTAAGCGTGTGTGTGTGTGTGAGTGAGAAATGTAGGGGAAATATTAATGAGCATGTGTGTGGCAAAAGGCTCTCAGCATTTGTGTGTGTGTGTGTGTGTGTGTGTGTGTGTGTGTGTGTGTGTGTGTGTGTGTGTGTGTGCGTGTGCATGAGTGTTTATAAAGTTGATTGCACTCGATTTTTAGATACAGCTTTTTCAAGGTCATCAACGAAAAAACGACAAGCTAACCAAAAAACGCAAAGCAGCAAAGCTCGCTGCTTAGTTGCTGCTTCTTGTTTCTCTGGCCGCTTCTAACAACAGCAGCCGACAAAGCAACAGAGAGCGAAAACGTAATTTAAGATGTCTTCTTTTCTGCCTTGCACTCAATTTGAGCCTCTCTTTCACACGGTTGCTCTCTCGCGCTCTCTTCAGTTTTAACTTCTGCACTTCTATTTATTAGAGCACGCCGCGCATCTAATTGAAAACTACATATGTATGCGCCGAAAGCTTTCAATTGAACTTGCAGCATTTTTGCCCTCTTCTTCTGCCGTTCTCTCTTTTAAAATAGAGCTAAATAAATTCATATGTATGTAAATGGCCTGCTGTGACAGCAAACATACATCATGCTTTCGCGAAATCGATTTTTAATTACTCTTATAAACCGATAATTTTTTTTTGACGATCTATCGTATAGTTTTATCGATTTTTATGAAAAATCCACAAATTACGAGAGCTTCTTCAAAATTAGATTGTCGATATGTCGAAAATTTTACATTTTGGTATAAAACTCTATGAAAAGTTTAAACTTAGAAATAAATTATCTACAATTTTCGAACATTAACTATATTTAAGAGTATTTCCACTTCGACAAGCTAAAGATAAATATCTCGTTGTTTTTTACGTAAAATATTCTTGTTGTGATTTGTTTTGTTGTGTGATGTTTGCAGCTGTTGGAAATGAGCCGGTTTTTGTTTTTTTGACGCTAGTTCTCTCTCAATCTTTATCTCTCTCTTTCTCTTTCCGTCTCGCTAGATCTGTCTCAACTTCAATAACAACAAACAATAGGAGTGTGTTGAGAATTTTTGATCTCTCTTGCTCTCTGTACCAAACACAAAGACCATACAAAATAGTAAAATAGAATTCAAGAATGTTTTCTTCAGTGCTCAGCTTTTATAATAACAGGTAATATTATAGTTATAAATGAATGATGCATTTTTAACTCTGTAAAAGTGATATGTAGCAAATACAGTACATAAAGAAAATATTGAAAGAAGATATTTCCAAATTGTTTTTTTTTTTTTTTTTTTGTAAAAATGATTTGAAAAGAAAAATATTTTGACAATGCAAGATTTTCCCAAACTTGTTATTTATTTGATTTTAAACAAATTTGAAATTTTTTCAGAGATATTATGATTATTTTATTTTTATGCTAGATAAATCAATAAACACTAATTAAAAAAAATAAAAATAAATAAATAATATTGATTCTTTCCTTCTTTATTTATTCTTTTTTTCACTCACATGTTTGTGTATTGAAATAAATAAATTTATATAAAAAAAAAAAAAAGAAGTTAAAAAAATATGTTATAAAGAAGTTAATTGTTTTTTGGGGAAAAAAAAAAAAAATAATGTCTTCAATAACTATATTTGTTTGAGAGTCATGCAAGTAAAAATGAAAAACGAGAAGAATGGCTAATACAACCTGTGCTTTGATAGTCTGACATCAGTTTTTCCACAAGTGCCAGCATTAAAAATCCATTTGCATTTTTTAACCTCCCTCCCCTCACGATAATCTGGGCCTATAAACAACTTGTTAAGGCCCTCCATAAAAAAAGGCTCTTTCAAGTGCTAAATGTCAAATTTACGCAGCTTTATTTATGGCTAGCAAATTTTCAAGCAAATCGAAATGAATTTACATAAAAGCCAAATAAATAAGCGAGACCACAGATAAATACACATACATACATATGTATAAGATAATATATATGTGTGTGTGTGTGTGTGTGGGTATGAGTAAGTATCTTATATTGTTATGGCTTGACTTTCAGTTGTGTAATATTCGCTGTGAGTAATTATGACTAAAATAACAAGAATAAATGTATTTTTTACGCATGCTGACGGTTGATTTCTCTCAATAAGCATTGATCCACTAGTTAACACATATTGAAAAAAAACTAAATATATTCTAAGCTATAGTCAATGACTATTAGTCATGCGGTTTCGGTATATAAAAAAGTTATTATTTAATAAAATTAATTGATATTTATATTTGCAATGAAACAACAAAGTTATTAATACAGTAAACACTTTTTTTGTTCCATTTTTTCCATGAAAGTTTTAACAGTTGTCTTAATTAAATAAATTTTAATTGTGTTTTTAAGTTCTTTAGGGAATGAAACTGAATCATCATTTTGGGATAGATTGTTAGACATTTTACTTATTTTATAATAATATTTTAATATTTTGTAATTAAATGATAAATAGCAAAGTAAATAGTATCTTGGGTAAGAGTATACAAATCAGATTCCATTGACAAGCTGTCAGAATGATGCCAAAAACTTTGGCACTTAATTAGACGACATTTCATCGAATATGGGGGAAGAGTGCAATGTGTGTGTGTGTGTGTGCTTATATGGCAGTGGAATCTGGTGAAATCTGGGATATTGTTTACAACGGCCAATGCAAATCAGCTGAACTGCAAATGGGGCAGAAAATTCCATTGACGCATATTTTATACAATCTTCACGCCGCGTACGCAATTCAAATGCAATGCGATCCACAATCCAATGTGGCATGTGTGTTGTGTGTGTGTGTGCGTGTGTTTGTGTGTGTGTGACTCTGTGGCGAGTGGCGAATGCTTGGACTCAAGAGGTCTGCCAAAAATGGTCAGACTCATACAAAAATCGAATTGCAAAATAACAATAATTTGCCAATTGTTGACTCTAATGATGAATACAGTTGTTGTTGTTCTTGTTGTTATGGAAATGCAAGTACGACAGCAAAAAACGAAAAAAATAAAACTAATGAAAGAAAGAAAACTAAAGTGCTCTACTCTATTTGTTTTCGCTTTTGGTTTTTCTCTTTGCATAGCTATGCAAATTTTTATCAAACAAGCGCGTGTGCAAGCAAAATATAAATGAACATATTTACATAAGGTAAACTATATTTTATGTGTATAAATTTTATCTTCTGGTAAATGTTAATAAATATCAAAAATTAATAGAATTTTTAAAACATCTCTGTTGGTTTGTTGGCTCTACCATTCGGTAAACAATTTGTCATAAAATCAAAAAATCTATGTAAAAAACTCTGTGTCCTGACTGACTTACTGACTGAGCATTGTGCAGCCCAAACCCTAAGACGTAGGAGGCTTAAATTTGAACACAACATAGCTGAGACAAATTAATTTTTTTCGCTCCTTTTAAATTAATATAGACAAGTTTTATTATCTTTTCAATGGGCTGGAGACTTTTGAGCAGGTTAGTTTAAAAATTTTTTTTCAAAAAAAATATTTATTTATAAAATGTGAAACCATAATTATTCATGTAACTGAGATTTTTAATATGTTTTATATACCACTAAGACTTCATATATTTTTCTTGATAGTTGAACTTTAAATCATATAAAAAATAAAAAAATTAATTTAATTATTGTAGAATTATTCATTTTATTTAAAAATTTTGCTGATGTTCTGAAGAGTTTTTTTACAATTTTTAAAATATACATTCTTTAAGTAGCAAAGTAAATTTTTTCCAAGCATTTTGTTTAATTTTAATTATTTCCTAAAGAAGGGAAAATGAGAGAAAGACTCTAAGAAAGTGCTGTATTACGCTCAATTTATTGTCAAGTGCCCATTGTGATTGTCATGTCAACACTTCAGCTATTTTTGGCTCATTACAAGATTAGTTCAATTAAAAGTCTATTTTGGCCTAAAACATGGCTTAAGTACTTAGCCAGGTGTTGTTGTTTTTGTTATTGGTAAGAGGAGGAGTCTGCAATTAACTTGGGCGAAAGCAAGAAAAATCTATAAATTTCTGTAATTGAGACGAGACGCAATAAATATATTGTTAATTTTAGATAAAAAATCTAAAGCATTTTATTGATAAAATAAGGAATGCAGAATAAGCTTTAGTACCTACAAAAATAACTGAAATTATATATGTGTATAAATTTGAAACTCTTTGTACTGTTAATTCATTGATTGTCATTTAACAGTGAGGCAACATTAAGAACTTAAAGGCTAAAATTTTTTATTATGTGTAGTTTTTATTCAGCTAAAGAATTTTCATATTTTGAGCAAGATATGTTAACCTGAAATTGAAAAAAAAATATCTAAATGTATTTGTCTCTGCTTCTCTCTCTCTCTCTCTCTCTCTCTCTCTCTCTCTTCATCGCTCTCTTTCCATTTTCTCTCTCTCTAGTAATTTGATTAATTACTTAAATTCGAAATAAACAAGTTTTTGGCACAAATGAAGCAGAAGAAGGCAGATAATTTGAGAAGGGAATTCTATGCATTTTGACCACACTCAGTACCAACTTGTGGTTGATTAATGATTTAATAGACAACAGAAGCCTATGGTTATTTTTGTTTTTTATGTTAGTGTTCATTGTTGTTGCTACTATTGTTATAAGCCAAACACTTGCTACTCTGTTACCAACTATTGCCTATTACCTGCTAGTATCTGCATTCTAAATGCTTCCGGGCAATTGTGACATCATTTTGTGATTTCCACAGCGTGTGTTTGATTGCCACAGGAATGAGTTTCTTTTGCCAAGTAACTAAGTTTGTTGCGTATTTCCAAATTCATTCAAAATGTTTGTAATTTATTGTTTTTGTTTCTTCGATTTAATAATGTCTTACTAATGGTTATTTGCGTAGACAGTTTGCATGTTTATTGACGATTAGGCTTCAGACATAAATAAAGTATATGAAAATAATGGATTAACATTAAAATAAATATAATGAAAATAATGGAGTTACATTAAAATAATCAGATATTCTGTAATTATTGAATATAGCCATTTATTAATTTAAAGGGTGTATTATGTATGGAATTTGAAATTATTTAAATTGTTTTTGAAAATAAAACGAATATAATTATATAAAATAATTAAAATAAATTGAATAAAAACCCACAATTTTATAACTTTACCTAGCCGAAAACCAACTAAATTAAAATATTAAATCTTATTTCATTCTTTTTTTATGCTGAAAATTTCATTTTAATCCATGGAGTAACACAGAAGTTATAAAAGAAACTTTCATTTAACCATACAAAGACAAATAGAAATTAATTAGTTTCAGAACTGTTTATTGGGAATTTTTTGGTGAAACATTGCGTGATTAACATTGATTAAAGCTGTACTTTCAACGTGGATTTTATATGAATATTGTTAATTTTTTTATCTCTTGAGCCAAATAACCCATTTCTTAAGTTTGGAAATTCCAAACATTTGTATTTGATTAACATTTTTTTTGTAAATGCTAAAATTCATTTGCGCAAGTACAAAAGACCTTTTTGTGGCACACAGTCTGTGTGCCAGTTTTGAAACAGACAACGAATGATAAGGTTTAAACCACATTTTCAACGTCTTTTATTTTCTTTATTTTTATTTTTTTTGTTTTTGGTTTTTTGGCTTATCAGTAACGAACATTTAAACAGCTGTCGTGAACGCACTGCAAACAGTTGAAATACAAAATTCAAATACACTGCCATGTGTTGTTGTTGTTTTTGTTACTGTAGACATATCTGAATTTTGTCAGGTATTCGAGACACGTCCCAAAAGCCGTGGCTCAAGCTACCTCGTAATGTAACTGAATTATTGCGTTTTCTTCTCTTTTTTTTTTTTTGAAAATGTGTTTCAAACAAACTACAACATATACTGATATGCAAAGCATGTGCCTCCCATTGCCCCTATGCACACTCACACACACACACTTGCACACACACACACACACACACTGACTGACTGATCGTAGGGTGTGGGTGGAACCTTTCTATCTATCACCGATACAACAAGTATATATATATATATATTTCCATGGTCCCTGCCCGCAGATTTGATAGCATATCTATTGTCTTTGTCATTAGAATACATGAATACCCTGTTTAAAGGGGTCCGTAATGGGTATATTAATTTTCCACTAAAAGTTTTTAATAATAAAACTTTTTATTTTTTTGATCTTGTGACTAATATCTAACAATTTTAAATGATACTTTTATATATCAGCTTGCTCGAGCTCAACAGGTTGTTTATAAAATATATATATCCTGTGATCAGAGAGTAACTTCTTATCGCGCAAACTCTATTATATTGACAGTGCCTTAGGATATTCTTAGAAAATAAATCCCTGAAAATCACACAAAAGTATCTACAGAGTATCTTCTAGTCAATCCGACTTCACTCTACAACCTTTCTACGGTCACATAGCTATTCTAGAAGTTAACAATAAATTATCTCTTATTGCCATTAAATTAGGTCAAACGGAAAATGAAGAATATTTTTTACAGCGTATATTGTAGTACATCATACTCTATTGTAAACTATCTTCAACTTCTTTATGCTTCTTCGTTTTGGTGCGCTATGCGGAAATAACTTGCAGTGCTGATAAGTTGCCTTTGGATTGAAACTCCCGCTGTGAAAATTGTTATGCGTCCCTGGTAATGAGCAATAAAATGATCGTGATGTTTTTGTCGTTCTCGAGAATGTCTTCTGCAATTTTAATGGCTTTTTAAGTGCTTGAACTTTGGGCAGCTCTAGAATTGCCAGACATATCCCGCTTAGTCCAAGACTTTGCTTACAAAACCTATAATGCATTGCTGATGACGTGTTAGACTTTAAAAGGTATATCAAATCATTAACAGGTTTTTTTTACGATTTCTTTTTGTTACTAAGCAGAAATTTACTAAGAAGAATTGAATAAGAGTTAGGAAGTCCTAAATTTGTTAAAAGTTAAACAGGAATTAAGATGAGATGCTTCTCAAATTGAGATCTCTTTTTCTGCAGACATCTAAGCAGAACTTTTTCAATCTAATTGGTATTAAATATAAGACATATTAAATAAATTTTATTAAATTCGCATCTTAATACGATAAAAGTTCCTTGTTCTTAATTATATTTCGACTTAACTTTCCAATGCTTAAATTTGGTAGAATTTTTTGTTTAATTTTATATATATTATTACAAAATATTAGTTATTTTTATTTTGATAAAAACATTTTATTTTTAATTACTTCAAGATTATCTCAACGCGATCGAATCTCACAACTTTAATTATGTACATCACGCTGTTATGAACATTTTCAACATCAAATAAACTGAATATATTTATTATTTATATAAATTAAAAATATATATTTGGAATATGCGTAGCCACACACCCTTCCTCGGATTTTGTGCTTTCCTTAAGCGACCCACCCAAAAGCTAAAAAAAATTATAATACGTGACACTTTTACCAAATGCATTTTAGCCGAAAATCATCAACAATTACTTATATAAGTTATTTCCAAAAGGCGGAAAAGACGAGTACCGTAAATTATGTATAAATAATACGTAAAAAAATACGTTGTCATACAATTGATTAATTGGCTTTTAGATAGAGTTATGGGACAATTATAAAACTGAAAAGACCTTGCTAACTGCTTAAAAAAAGAGAGACAGGAAAACTATATTGAGGATGAAATGATATTAGTATAATCCGAACGAAAACAGAAGAGAACAGTTGGATTTCCATTGGAACTTATTATTTTACTGAACAATAATGGATCAGTTAAAGTTATATTCAAAATGAATATTTAAGGGAATTTTCACAAATTACTCATAAAATTTCTTTTACTTTTTACAATTTTGAGAACATCTTGATAAGTAAATTTTTTAACATTGTGAGTTTTATTTGTTAGGCTCGTAATGAGGCCAGTTTAAAATACATAAACTCATTTTTATTACAAGTATATTTGCGTTACTTATTGTTGTTGTGCACATAAACAATAAAAACCATTTAAAAGCCAAAAAATTCAAAATGTTTTATTGTCGCGTACGCAAGAAAACGTACAAATATTTTTGCCAAAAATTGTGCCCCAAATAAGGTGTACAACAACAATAAAAGACAACAACAATGAGTTGTTAATAATGCTAAGTAAATAAATGAAATAAGCACATTCAAAGATATCTTCAAAGCTGACAGCATTCAACACACGAATACAAATTCATTTTGCGTTATTTTATACCGTAAAAGAATATATATGAAATTATGTCTTAAGCTGCTTTTTGTTGACAGACTGACTGATTGACTGACTTTATGATTGACTGATAATGAAGAGTTTTATTCACGTTTATGAGATTTTATTCTCTGCTGCGAAAAAATTAACCTCAAATTGTAATTTTTTTTTTTAAATAAATTCCATATTTCATTATTAATTTATGCAATTCTTTTTTTTATAAAAAAAAGTTTCAATAAAATAAGTTTTATACAAATTTTTAGAGAATTATTTAAAGAAGTAAAGGTCATAAAATCTTTCAAGATCTTCATGGCTATGATATATTATTATTATTATAAAAGTTTTAAACAAAAATTATGTGTAAACAGTATTATATACAAATAGATGTAAAATTTTAAAATTATATTAGGAAATGCTATAGGTTTTAATTCTGTACTTAGACTGTTACTGCATTGGATCTTTATCTGTGGATACTGTTGATTAACACTCCATCGTATGTTCATCAAATGAAATTCAGTAAATTTTCACAAAACCGTGTTAATTAAAAGCGTCGCTTGTGTTTGGCCGAAAGAGACAAAGACAGACAAAGAGCGAGAAAGAGAGATCCCATAACTCACTCACTCAATCTATCTCTATATTCAGATTGTTTGGAATTCTCTATCGTGTGTTTCGTTCCGAGTTTTTGCGCTTGGGATACTTTATACAAGTCTAGAAATTGTTTATTTTACTGTCGTCGTTGTCGTCGCTTCAAATGTTTTTTGTGTTTTATTTTTATTTTTATCAGCACTTCAAGCAGCGCAGGAAGAAGCTGAAAGCAGCAGAGGAAAAACTGCATTGAGTTATCGAGTGGCAGACAAAACGTAAACAAAACGCGTTCTCTCTCTCTCTCTCTCTCTCTGCTTCTGGCTCTCTCTTTCTCTCTCATTTTCTCTTCCTTACAAACGCTTTGTATTTGTTTATTGCGTGTAAATTTCGGGAGCAAACAAATAACCACAAAAACCTAGATAAAACTGTTTTTTTTTCATAAGTTATCGAAGTTTAAATACTTTAAAATTTATTTTTTTATGCGATCAGTATTATTAATTTTTGATTTTTATTAATCGTTGTATTTTACGAGCCTTTAAGTTGCAGTTGAGTTCACAGTGTGTGTCAAAAGTATGCAATCATTTACCTTTAAGCAAGAGTATTTTACAAATGCGATGCCTATTTGTGTGTTTGTTGAATGGAGCGCATGACGAATTGACAAATTGTTTAATTATGTTTTAAGTGAAATTGATTGAATCTGCATTTTGTACCAAAAATTTATTTGCTTTTTTCTTATCTTTTTACTGCCTCTGCTGCGGTCTCTGCTGCGGCCTCTGCTGCGGCCTCAGCTGCTGCTGCCATTGTTCTGTGTGCAGTTACATAACAAGCATACAGTCATTTCAGTTATTGTTTTCAAGTAATTGTTTATTTAAGAAAATATATTTTTAGAATTTATACATACATATATTTTTTATAGTATGGTTTTTAGAGAAATATAAATGATACGATGCATTATGTTTAACTATTTTCAAAAATATATAAAAAATATTTATCAATATTGTCAACATTATTTTTATTTATTTTATCAAAACAATTACTTGACTAGCTGTATAAAGAAAATTAGCCGGTTGCGTTGCAATACATGTGCGAAAAAATATGAGCGTTAAGCCTAAGGAACTACAAGAGCACAAAGAGAGCGCAAACGAGATAGAGAAAGAGAGAGAGAGAGAGCGGCTAAGAGAGCAGCGTGAGTTATGCAACGGCCGAACCTCTACAAAGGTAACAACAACAACAATAACAGCAGCATTGGCCACTGCGAAGAGACGCACAAAGCAACAAAAAATATCAACGGCAACCTCTGGTTTCCCGAATACCCCGCCCCTCGACCCCCTCCCACACACACACACACACACAAATAAAGCCGGTTGGTTATTTAAGTTCTCGCTTGACGATGCACTATGGGCCATGTTGCGATTTGTGTGGCATAAAGTTTAAGATAATATGGTACTGTAGCAGAAAATATGATTATCTTAAGCGTAGGTATTTAATTAAATTTAAAACTAGTATATACATTTATATAAATAAAAAAAATAATAAAAGAATATTTAAATTTTTAACCTGTTATTGTGGTAGCCCTGTAAGTGGACATTTAAAATCTTCTAATGAAAGTCATAACTTGTTTAATATTTAATAAGAAATTTTCTCTGTCATAAGTAAATAGTTAATTTTTTAAACAAAAATTTAACGAAAATAGTCATTAAAATTTTTGCTCTTTTCGAATAATTCGTATTCAAAAAACGACTTTTTGTTTGTACAAGTTACGATTTAAGTTTCTAGCTTTTTATTTCAAGTTTATGCCGCAAAAAACGAAAATTTCCCATGGTGCTCTGTCTTCTTCTTTGTTTGCTTTGATTGGCCGCAAGATTCTGCACAGTTTACCGTTACCTTAATGGCTAAATCACCGTTTAGAAACGCAACGTAAAGGCATGAAAAAAGGAAAATGGCTGTGCTTGTTGTTGTTGTTGTTGTTGTTGTTGTAGTAGTAGTAGTAGCATTAGTAGTCGTTGTTGTTGTTGTTGTATCTTTAGCTGCTCTTCAGTTGACCGATTTCAACGGAATTCTCTTGGCTGAAACGTATACGTAATAATAGTATTTATATATTTCGCAGACGTGCTTAGATTTTAATTAAATTAAAATTACACCCAATTGCGAGCCTGGGACTCTACACTGAGCATCAAAACTTTATTTATACCCATTAAAAAGAGCTAATGCAAATGGTCTTTTCATTCAGAATTTTTTCAAGAGAATTTTTGAAGTAACAATTAAGTATTTTCATAACTTAATAAAAAAGTTAATAATAATAATGACAATTATTTGTTAATATCTTGTATTTGAATGTACCATTAAAATGTAAGGCAGAAATATTTTATAAACATAGAAACAATCCATATTATTTCATGTTTGAAATGTATCTTTTTTTTTTAATTTGTATCTTATGCTAAAAATGTGGATAAGAGCTTGCTTAGAAGCAATTCAGTTGCTCTTATCAAAACACACATAACATTTCTAGAATGTAAATGGATGAACGATAACGAGTGTAGAATCTGTCATGAGAATTCTCATCATGAATTGCAAGCTTTTAATATGTGTTACTCTCAGTATGATAAGATAGATTTTCTCAAAGAATTTGTTGGCTTAATGATTTGCCTGAAGTTCTTGATAATGAAGAAGAAGAGAAAGAAGAGGAAAACAAAGCACTTGTTGGGCTTTCTTTTAATCAATCAAAAGGCGGGGCAGGAAAAAGTATAACAGTGCAATATTATATAGAGATATATTTATGTGTGTATATATAAACAATGAGAACCAACAATAGCAATAATAACAACAACGGCAATGAAATGCATTATTATAAATATCACAAAAATACATGACAAAACAATGAGCAGCAAGTAAGTAAGAGACAGAAAGAGAGGCACAGAGAAAGAGAGAGAGAGAGAGATTATGCTTCTGCTTTTGTGCCACGCGTACTGGAAATTATATAAAACATGTTCTACTGCTGCCCCTTGGGGTAAGAGCGGAAGGGGAAGGGGATGGGGAAGCATAGCCTAAGGCAAAAACAATAAAAGTAGAAGAAGAATACAAATATAACGCAATGCAGCTGTGCGTGTGTGTGTTGCTCTCGCTCTCGCTCTCTCTCTCTCTCTATCTCTCTATCCCTCTTTATGAATGCAGCTTAAGCTTCAGCTACAATGGCAAATGTTGTTGATGTTTTTAAAGCAAATATAAGTGCAATAACAAAGCTGATACTCTTTGTAGTTTCCTGAAGTAAAATTAATATAAAATACTCTTATTAATCGAAAATCGACTGTTTTTTGATATTTATTTATTTTCACATTGTATATAACATTTTCGTATGAAAATTCTCTACATTCTAAATACATTCTGCATTCAAATCTTTATTAAATTCTTAAAAAAAAAAAACTCTCCTCTAGATTCCGGTACTGATACCGGAACCGAAAGATACAAATTGAAATTAAAACATTTGCTGAAATTTATTTCGTGACGTACCGGAACCAAAACCGAAACCTATACTTGTTGCGGTTTGATTCCCTCAATATTATACATATTTTAAAAATGATAGCTATAATTTTGCGCATGCTTTAAATTTTTTATTTTCATTTTAAGATCACTGTTAAAAAGAAATCCATATTATTTATTTATTTAAAATCATATTCATTACGTTTCCTAAGCAAATACATCATTTATTGTCTGCTAAATGAATTATGTACGTACTGCATATAATAATGTTGATACCCTATAACTGCGTAGTGTATAAGAAGAATGCAGAAAATAAATACAAAAAGTTTTCGGTTGGGTGGTGGCTGCAATGCACTGAGAATGAGAGAATATGACACGTTGGCAACGCGTAGCAAAAAATAAAAACACTCTCTCACTCACACACACACACTCACACACATTTGGATTATGCAGCTGATGAGCTTACGAGCGAGGGAGAGAGAGAGTGAGAGAGAGAGCGCAAAGCGAGATGAAGACAAAGACAAAGGCAGAGCTTCAACTGTTCTTTTTGCCTTTTTACTAGCACTAAATGTAGCTTACAAAAAGCAATTCAAATCTAAATATACTTTGTTTTAATCGCTGAAAATCTTGCGAATATGAAATAACATGTTTTTAAATGTTTTTTTTTTTAATACAATTAAAAAATTGTTTGTATTCAAACACATGTTAATATTACATTATATTTTAAATTTATTGACAATTTGAGTTACTCGTATATTTGTAGTTAATTAATCTCAACAAAAGAGTAATTTAGAGTCGTTCAATCTTCATGTTCATCTGTAGACATTTAGATAAATCTCTTCAACCTTAACCCTTGCCTGCCGAAAAGACAAACTTGCACTTAGCCAGCGGCGACACATAAAGACCCCAACATTGAGTTAGTCCCCCTATTTTGTAGAAAAAAAGATTCACACTTGGCGCCTTTTACTCAGTTCTTTTCAAAAGGGGGGATAGGAGGAGTTCGAGGGGAAGGTAGGGTAGGTCGTAGGCGGCTCGACCCGACTCTAAGTGTTTCTTGTAACTTGAGCCTTCAAGTGGCCAGCTGGCATTTGCTTTTTCTTTTCGTCTTCACAGTTTTCTTTTTCAAGCCGTATTCTTAGAGCCTCTTTCTCCTTAAAAAAAAAAAAGGGGAAAAGGGTAGCAAATTGTTTTGTTCACAACAAAAAAATATAATAATAATAATGCCATGAAAAAAGAATTGTAAACGTATATTAATAAAAGTTTTATTCATCTCTGTTTTTCTCTATTTTTGCAGTGTCTTGAAGCAAGTTGTTATGTGTAGCCCCCGAGTTAGACATCAAATCAGCGACAAGCAGCATTAACAACAGCAACAACAACAACAACAGCAGCAGCAGCAACAACAACAACAACAACGGGCACATCTAACGCTTCAGCTAACAGATGAGCCCCAACAACAGATGTCAATTGCTGCAGCCGAAAATGCAGGGTAAGTTTTCTAATACGTCAAAGAAGAATTTTTTAAAATTTTAAAAGAACAAGCTTAAGTCTCTAAAAAAATTCTAAAACATTAAGAACCTTTTATAGCTGTAAGTTCAATTGTTTTTCAAATTAAGCTGAAATGTAGACAATTCAGGTGTTAAGCTAAAATTCTAAGAAAAAAATCCTTAAAAAAACATTTTACTTTCCATTTTTAAGTTTGTTAAACCGAAATATACAATTTTAACAAAA
This sequence comes from Drosophila falleni, assembly GCA_035045575.1. Classification (NCBI taxonomy): domain Eukaryota; kingdom Metazoa; phylum Arthropoda; class Insecta; order Diptera; family Drosophilidae; genus Drosophila; species Drosophila falleni. The sequence goes on from JAWNOV010000142.1 coordinate 4,797,990, forward strand.
TAAAAACTTTTGTAACTTTTAAACAAATTCTTTAAAACATATTAATTGTTAATGAATTAAAATTTACATTTTATAAGATTTCATTAAAATCATTTATACAATAAATAAATTATAATTATTCGCATATTTCATACAATAAATAAATTCATTAAAAATTTATTTTAGGCTTTTTATTCAAATAAACGATGAATTAAAATTACTTCAATAAATTTTAAATTTATTTAAAACTCTAGAAAACTATTTCTACAATCTCATTTATCTTTTTGATATAAATTAAATTGTCTCTTGAATTAGCTACCTTCTTCTCTAAGATTTTTACTAAAAATCCTTTAATTTGTAAAGATAATAAAATTGATCAAAAATTTACTTTTCTTATAATTGTCTAATTCCGCATACCAGTTGTTCAATTGACTAATAATTTATTCAATCAATCAATTAATTATTACTCAACCGGAATTTAGATGCAGGTCTGTATTTAGTAGAAGCTTATTGAATCATTAATAGCCCTCGCTCAGTTTCAAAAGTATCTTACAGATACAATGCTAAATATTTAAGAGATACAAATATTGGAGATCACGCACAGTCTATGACACCTTGCCACCAATTCAGAATGAATATTGAGAAGAATAAGAGTAAAAGAGGGAGAGAGAGAGAGAGAGAGAGAGAGAGAGAGAGAGAGAGAGAGCGAGAGATTCTCCACATTTTCTTTGTCTCAATTTTGTTGTGAAATATTTTTGCGCATATTTTGGTCTTTGATTTATAGCTTTCAATTACGTTTTGTATCTTTTTTTCTTGTGGCCATAATTTCTTAAGTTTTGTTTTGGTATTTTCATTCTTTCTTTCTTTCTTTCGGTGTTTTTATTCTTTCTCTCTTTAGCTTTTTATGATTGAAATTGATTTTATTACCTTTTAATATTAGTTGAACTGCGTTCCAAGTTGAAATTTGTGGCGCTTTTTATGGTTTTATTTTCTTTCATATACGCGACTCTCGGCGCTTTTTATAGGTCAATGTGGGAACTAATAGGTTCTAGAGCTTATAAAAAGTGCATTCGGAGGGAAAATGTAATAAATAATATAAAATCGCTCAGCTTTGCTCTATTCAAGTAAAAATTTATTGGAGTTGTTAAAATAAAATAAAATACATACTACAAGTTATTGTTATTTTTATAACTTTATTCCTGTAGGAAATAAATAAAAAACTGTCGAAAAATTATATAAATATTGGCTGACAAATTAAATATACATATATGCAGTACGTTAATTGATTGTTTTAAAAACAGAAAAATTATTTATATCGTATTCTTGTTCTAAGGACCATTACTAATAAAAATAATTTAGTTGTTAATTTTTTTAATTCCAATATACAAAACTTGAATAAATTCATATATTTTATTATTTTATGAATTTTATAAGTAAAAGTGAAGATGTTTTTTCAAAAAAAGACAATCAAATAAAATAAGTCAAAAAAATCAATAACAATTTTCTTTAAGTAATAATTTTATATTTGTTTAAATTTAATTTTATTGTTATTTATTATATACCAAATTTCTTAGTTTAACTATGCTCATTTTATTAAAAATAAAATATATTTTAAACTTGTTGTTCCATATAAACTCTCTCTTTTTATGCTTTAGTGTTTTTTATAAAACACACTTAAATAGATTGTTCATTTATTTTATACTATAAAACTTTTTAGTGTATGCAATAATAATTTGACTATGCACATATAGTTAAATATATACCGTTGATGGAAACTGCAGCGATATTTATTTGATTGTCAATCAGTCAGTCAGTCAGTTAGTCAGTATGTATCTACAATCTTCAGATACATTTATAGAGCTGTACTGTAAATCCATTCAAATGATATGCGACTTTCCCACTGAATTTAATGACTAAATCAACTCAACGCCTGTTGAAGATTTTCACTGCATTATTATTTTCACTTTTCTTCGATGCCGCAACGAAAACGAAAGTGAAATAAATGAGGTGTGCTGCAGAGAGAAAAAGCTATAGAGATTTAGAGCACGAGAGAGAGAGAGAGAGAGAGATGAAAAACCGTTTGAAGTAGAGTTACGAGTGCAAACCGTTTTGTTTTTTGTTTTATGTTTTTTTTTTTTGGGCTTAGGCCTAGAAACACACAAAAAACTGAGCTACAGTGAAGCCTAAGCGAACGACTCGCGGCCACGCTGATGAGTTTAGCCCACTTTCACTTTCATTTGGTTTGGTTTCGTTCCATTTTTCTAGTTTTCGGCGGCTCGACTTTAGCCGGTTTTTCCAACCACATAGAGCGAGAAAAAGAGATGCAAAGAGAGAGTGTAAGAGAGAGAGAGAGAGAGATAGTCGACTGACAATGAAATAAAGTTGTTTCATATTTCATGGCAAGTTGAAACTGAAACTGAAACTATTTCAGGCAACGCTTTATAAAAAAAAAGAGAAATATAGCAAAATAGAGAAAAAAAAGTTGCATAGAAAAATGCCAGAAAATTACTCATCCAACTGTAGACAGAGCAGCGGCATTGTATCTTGATCAATGGCAAAAAAGATACATTCATTGTCTGCCCACGTAATACTCACGCTCATATTCGAGTATTCGAGTATTCGTCTCGACAATGTTTAGCTACTTTTTTACTAAGTAACTAAATATAAATCTATTAGTTTCCACATTTGGCTCGCTCACTTTCACTTTTGTCAATCGCAATTAGCGACCAACAACAACAACAAAGCAACAACAGCAAAAACGACAATAAAAACAACAAAATAAATATTGTACAAAGTTTCTCATTTTAATTGCATTCGTCTTTGAAATGAGCCTAACAACAAAATAACTAAAAAGCCCTTTAATAGCTAGTAAATAAAAAATTGTAAACAATAATAAAAAACAACACCAACAATTGCAACAACAAATGCATTAGTTTATATAAAATTAAACAGTAAAATTACTTAACTTGTAAACTTAAGCAAGTTTATGAATCTGAACTTTGACGTTTTATTTATTTTATTCGATTTATTCGAAAATATATTTTTATGCGTGTTCTGACCAAATATTTAATACACTGTCCCATTATAAAAAAATATAAAATATATATAAAAATATAAAATATATAAAAAAAATATTTGCAATAAGATTTTGCAGTAGATATTTGTCCAAAACTAATAGAACTTTACACTATACATAATACATTTTTTTTTATTCATTGTTCCAATGCAACCAGAGTTTCATTTAAAGTACAACTTCTGTTTTAAACTGACATGCTTCTAAAAAATATATATTAGTAAAGCATAATAAGAGATATTTTCCAAGCAATTTGAAATGCATATACAGCAACAAAACAAAGAAAAAAGAATGAAAATGAATAAATAAAGTGTGTAATAACAGAACTGAAAATGCAACACTGCAATTGTTGTCTGCATATAAATTATGATGGCAAACTCTTTCTCTCTTTTTGTTAAGAATGATAAGGGTAAAAAAATATCTTGTTTTTCTTCATATTTTTTTTTCCTTTCAATTTCTTTATTTTTTTTTTTTTGCCTTGCAAATGCGTGCAAATTATAAAGATTGTGCATTAGTTTCGGCAAGAGAAAATTCGCTGTAAAGGGAGTTTCCGTCATTTTCCGCATAACAAAGAAAAGTCATAAAAACAAAACGCAGTTATTTGCTTCAATGTGGGCGTCGACGCGACGCCACAGTGGAATTTTCATCAAAGTTCTTCTTTATTTTATTTATTTTTTCACAGTTACAGCTATAGATACAGATACAGCTATAGATACAGATACAGATACATTTAATACACGCGCAACTGTAAGTCGAATTTCAATCTACATATCTGATTGATTGTCTGTTGCTTGACCACGCCTCTGGCCAATTAAGGCGTACTTACCTTAAACTCAACTTAAGAAATAAACAAAAAAAAAATTCGTTTTGAAAAATAAAATAGAAACAATAAAAAATAAAATTACAAGCAATATTTATAAAGATTTTTCTTATGTAAGCGGCTTATGAATTTTATTTTTTTTCGTTTTGTTACGAGTTTGGAAAAGTGATTTGGTTTTGTTGTTGGGGCGTTGTTAGGTTTGTAAGTGTGGGCGTTGTTCGTTGTTTGTTGTTTTCTGCGCTTCATAGATTTACTTGTAGTTGTTGTTGTTGCTTTAGAAATAATATGAAATTTGCTGTGTAGTTGTTGCCAAATGGAAATTTTGTGTTTTCAACACGGTATTTAATGGATGCTTGTTGGGTTTTTAAGTTCGTTTTATGGTCCATGGGAATAATTCGTGAAAGTTGGTTGTAATCTGCAATTATCATAGTATAGAAATAAAAGAAAAATGTTTTCTCGTTGAATAAAAGTTTTTTTCAGGGACCATAACTGTTATAAGGAATAGCCAAAAAATCACTTTTAATGGTTACCTAAAGACTTTTTTATAAATACAAATTAACCTTTACTTTTATTGAAAAAAAATACAAAAATAAAAATTAAAATTAATCATTATTTTTGTAGAATGCCGTAGGTTTTACTTAGGAGGTTTTACTTCGTAGGTTTTTTAAGACATAAACGCGTCGATAAACAGACCTATATAACAGAACTGCTTGGTTCAGTATGTTAAGTTACATAGTTCAAACGCAATTTCTAAGCACTGTTATTTAACAGCGCTGCACAGGATCACTGTTAGCGGTATTAATTGCTCTGCTTTTCACACATACACACACTGCAAGCAGTACACGATTAGCAGAGAGCGCAAACCGAATACCTTGAATGTGACGTCACGCTCTGACTCTCTCGCTCTCTTGATATTTACGCTAGTTGGTTTGATCGTCAATACGCAGACATGCGCAGTGCGACACTTTTTGATTTATCTCTTCATTATTCCGACAGTTTAAATTCTTTTGCGTTAATGAGGCGATCATTCGACATTTTTATGCGTCAGCGCTGAAATGAGATATTATTTAAAATAAAAGCATTTCTATTGAGAAAATATATTTTTTTAGGAAATCATTAAAATTTAAATGCAGAATGAAAAAAATGCCAATCCATGGTCAAAATGACATTCCGCTTGAAAATCGGTTCAGTTTTGGCAGAGTAATGACTGTTTGAAGTTGGTCAAGCCTTAAAACTAGCAACTTAACAAGTTCAAATTTTTGTTAAATTTGACATGATTTTTCCATACATTTTTATCGCGCTTCGGAACTGCTTTGTTCACAAAATATGATGGTTCCTATGGCAGCTATATAATATTGAAAGCCGATTTGAGCCAAATCTATCAATCAATCAAAAAATGCATATTCTGTGAGTTTGGTTGAGATACCTCAGAAAACAAAAAAAATTTTCGATACTAAAGGTGAATTTGACCCCGATTGTTTCAATGACAGTGCACTCTATCTTATGATATAGTGCACCGATTTGAATCAAATTTGGTTATTATATATCAAGAAAGAAATGGTCCTGCCGATTATCCTGACAAGGACGAATAAAAAGAATGTCTTTTTCGGATTCAGCGACCTCAAATTTATTAGTCCTAAAAGTTGCATAAAGAAACTCAAAAAACCGTTGCTTTTTTGCACCACATGTTTTAACATGTCAATCACCTATATCTAACAAAAAGAAAATACGATTAAAACAACAACAACAAATAAAATAAATTTTTTCTTGAACTCGCCATGTTGTTTATCATAAACAAAATTTGATATACGATTATGATCCGTCTAAGTTATAATACTTATTATTTCTTTTTATTTATTATTATTTCTTGTTTTTTTTTTGTTTGGCAGGGAAAAGTTTAGCAAATCGTAAGGAGCTCATTAAGTTGTTGTCCATGTCAAAAATAAACATACATATATTAATTACATGCTGCTTACCTAAGCAGTTTCACTCTCTCTCTGCCTCTCTCTCTCTCCCTCTCTTTGTTTCTTTGTTTTTTTGCTTATGCTCTCTTCAAGTGTGTAATGTGAACCTGTCCAGCTGTTATACACGCAGACATGAAGCAGACGACCGCTAATTACCCCGAAAAACATCAGACAGTCTGGCAACCTGAACAAATCTCAACATACTTATGTCTAGTTATATAACAGATTGCCAGCAAAGCAGTTGAAAAAATTTTAATAAATTTAACTAGTGAACTATAATTAAAAAAATAAATAAACTAAATGAAGTAGAAAGAAGTTTAAACTAAGCAAATTAGGTAATTGTGTTAGAAAACGAACTTTAATTTTGACCAAATTACCTATATGTAAAATGTAGTGTATATAAATTATTGTATAATGTAAATTTATTGTTTTGTTTTTTTTATTTTTGTTAATATATATTTAACCAATTTACCTAAATTTCCTATTTTCTTACCTTTGATGTTTTATCCAATTCTAGCAATAAATGTTGGAAGATTATATTTTATTTATTCACAATTTCCCAAGCCAATTTTATTATCAATATTTTAATTTGTTATTACAAACCTTTTATTTGTAAAACCTAATTTTCTTAATTAATGTATGAATGGGTAATATTTTTGAGTATATTTCTCATAGTTAACAATAAAATATATAATCTAATATAATTTAGTTTAATCAAAAAATTCTAGGCTTATGCACATCTTTTAATATTACATAAAATATACAAGAAATCATTGATTTATAAATACTAAAGGTAGTTCTTTAATTAAACCATATTTATTCTGTAACAGCATTTATCTTTTTTAATTTTTATCTTAATCCAGAAAAGTATCTATATTCGGCGACAACAGTATTTCAGTTTCATCTTTTTTGCGTTTTGCCTTCAGGTACACAATCTTTACTTTAGGCAGTTGTCTCAATAACAAGACTTCACCTTCAAAGCAAATTTTTGCAAATCAAGTTTAACACCAAAAGCCCAAGAAAAGACATAAAAAAACAAAAAAAATATTCACAACTGCCAAAAACAGAAAAAAGTTAAGAAAACACTATGTAATTTTTGTTGATTTTTATTATATTTTTGTATTTTTCGTTTCGCTTCTTGACGCTGCATAGTTTCAGTTTTAGCCACGTTTGATGTCTTTAATGTTGGTTAAGGTTGGCTTAACTTTGAAATCAAGTTTGTGCTAAACACAAACATAAATATACACTTGTGTAGGCCAACATAGTTGGATTGTTGGTTAGCTGGTTGGTTGTTTTAAGCCTGCTCTATCTAGTTGTTTTTGGTTTGTAACTAAATGCAACTCAGATTACTGCAAGTTGTTGTTCAGTTTCAGTATCATTGCTGGATATTAGACACGGTCTGATTATCTGATAAATTCATAGATATGTGACGGCATTAAAACAATTGTGATTTACGAGAATGCCTAACTGCGTTTTAAATGCATTTCGATACGATTTTAGCTTATATTGAAAAATTCGTACAAAAACATTTTTAAAGAAATAGCTTTGTTTTTTCTTGACAAAAAAAAAATTTACTTTTTAACTATAACTACTATATTCATATGCGGATACAGTTTACTAAGTTTCCTCCAAAAAAAATTATTAAGTTATTAATCACGAGCCACGTTTTTTACATAATGCTCTGAATTTTAGCTCTTTCACCTGGTTTATCAAACTTCTTATCTAACCCTATTCCTAGCCTTCATTACAATCGATAAATCCATGATACTTGATATAAATACTATTTGCGTTCTTAAAGATAAAAATCGACTGCCTTAAAACAATAAAATAGTTTTGGGTATTCAAGTTACAAAGAAATGTTCACAATTATACACCATAAGTTTAATTTAAATTAAAAAATAGTTTCAAAATTTGTTCTTAGCTTCAAATTCAAATAAATTTAAAAATTTGCACATTGTCAACAGCTGCCTTTAACAGCTGTTAAATTAACAGCTTTATGTAAATGCAAAATGTTAGCGCTATGTAATATAACAGTTTGATAATAATGAACTTTAGTTACGATCAAAAATCTTAATAAATTTTGCAACTTTTGGGTTCATTGTGCAGCCTTGGTTTTTTCGAGAGACAAGAGAGAGAGAGAGAGAGAGAGAGAGAGGAGAAGAAAGAGCAGATACACATATACATACACACAGTTTTACTGCCTGTGTGTGAGTCAGTGCAATAATACTAAAAGCAAATAAGCCTCTGTTTTCCTCCCCAATCAGCGACTGACAATAATAAAAAAAAAAATTGAAAATAATAAAAATCGTATACAGAAAAATAAAATAAAAATGGTATATATATGTATATGTAATAACAATAATAAGTTTCGCCTTCGGGTAGGTCATGTGAGATGTGAGAGAGTATTCAGAATGCTGCACATTCTTACAGTTCTCTTGCTCTTTGTTTGCCTTTTGTCGAAGTCCATGCGTAATAAAAGCTAAGAAATATCTCAACATATGAGTTGTTACGGTAGATAAACATGTAAACATTTATTTATATGTATATATATATACACAAACACACATATAAAACTCTGACTGTCTGACAATCTTTTAGCACTTTTTAATGGCATTTCGTTAAATGGAAACAGTCTAGGGTGTAAAAGTGTTTATGATACTGCTTTGTGCTTCATTCAATCAGTTTTAATTCTTTTCTTTATAATTAAATTATATGATATATAGCTATATTTTATTATAACTTATGAAAATTAAAAAAATTAACTTCTGACAAGTCTAAAAAAATTATATATATGTATATATATCTCAATAGAGTGTGTCTATAAATATGTACCTAACTTTTTCTACAATTGCTAGAAATTATTTGATTTAATTTTTATTGTGAAACTTTCATCAAATTAATTGTTGATTGATTTGATTTTCCTTTTATTGCTTGACCGTTGGATTTTTCATCTCAATTTGCGGTTTGTAGACATAAAAGTGACAATTATCGACAGGCCATTAATTAAACGTATGAATTATTACAACAGTAAGTTTTTTTTTGCTGCATAAATTATTGTTAAATAAATAATAAGTATTTTGCAGTCGTAAAAATTGTTGACACAACCAATAAATTTTCCCAATGTTTCAAAGTGTCAAATAAAAAGTGCTACATTTCAATATTTTTGCCAAGTTGTAAACAAATTTTATTATCTTTTTAGTAAATAACAGAAAAGAGTTGACCTTACTATCAAAAATACAGGCTATCAATCGATCCATGAAACTAATCAACCGATCGGTACTCAAATGATTGACTTTATAATTGAGCTGTTTTTAAAGTGGATTGGCAAAAAAGTTAAGTTTTCTAATTACAAATTTCATGAAATAAAAGGCTTTGTTATTTTTAATTGTGGTAAAACCATGGCTTAATATTTTTTTTTATTTATTACTGTAATTTTAGCACTTTAAAATTAGATTTTTAAAGCGATTTAGCCATGACTTATTATAATTAGTTAATTATAATTGCATTAAAGTGGACGGATTATTTATTGGCCTTTATCTTGTCACGAATCAACGAGTTTCGGTTGTTCTTTATATTATTCTGTCTTAAATTATACCCTACCATTGTACCAGCCTAAAAATTCAAGTTTATTTTGTACTAATATTCGGAAATTAATAAACTTTTCGGAAAAAATTGGATATTTGTTCTTTGAATTTCAGAGATCTAGTTTATTTTAATTTTATCAATAAAAGTCTGGGCATTTTAAGGATATATATATTTGATTTTACAAATATTTATTTATGGCTTTACAATTTTAAAATTTTTAATATGATTGCATTAAAAGTACAGAAATTATCACGCTTCGGATATATGTATCGGGTATTTGCTAGTCAAGCACTTTTAATTTCAACATTTTCAATATGTTTTTGGGGTGCAAAATTTAACAAATTATAACGAATTTTAAAAAAGATATTAAAAATTTCTCAGAGAAATCTTGAATATATTTGAAGATATTAAATTTATTGACAATTTTGTTTATATCTTATTGGGGCGTGGCAAATACCGCAAATATTTCCAAAAATTTCCTTTTCTTTTAAGTATTTAGTCTTCTTCTCCCCGTTAGCAATCCAAGGAGCCAACTTTATATGTTTATTTGTTTTGCCACTGCGAATTTCATTTGAATTTTCCTTGTGTTGCACTCGGTTAGCAGCTGTTTTGTGTCTTTTAGTTTTCCAGCAAGAAAATGCTTTTGCCTCTTGTCTTCTTTTTTTTGTGTTTGTTTGTGTGGGCGTGGCCTTTAGTTTGCTTTTATTGCAATTAAACATGCAATTTGGGGCCAACCATAAAATATAGGATGCAGTCCAGCTAATGTGTAATTAGCAGATACACACACACAGAAACGTTTACATATAAATTTTATACATAAATGTGACTCAGCCAATTTGGAGCTTCTTTGTCCTGTGGAACTGACTTTGTCCGGTCTTATCGTGATCTATATTAATTACAATTTTAGAATTCAGTTAAAGCATTGCAATTGTTTGCGGAGATATCAGTAAATTAATTATATTACTCAAACAATCTAAATTGCTTAATTTAAAGATTTTAAATTAAACAGACTTCTTAAACCGTTCTCATAAATAAATACAAAACTATTATTAATATTATTATCTTTATCAATAAAATTACTTAAGATACTGATTGTTAAATTCGATTGTGATCAAAAACCTCAAAAAAATTCAAAAAAATTACATATTTAAGTAATATATCATTAAAAAACTATAAAATAGATTAAACTAAGAATGCTTAAAATAAAGAATTGCATTGTCTGCGTTCTGCAGTTGATTGCACTTGATTAAAAAATAACAAAATGTACAAAATAAATAAATAAATGAAAGCGAGTAAATTCGACATATGCATATGGAGATACAAATACATTTACAGATGTGAGATACAAAAAGCAGGCAATTTTGCGTGGCAACACCTTTCAGCTAAAAGAGATACATGCATATAAAAAAAGATAGATACATTTCACCAGATAATGAATTATTAGCGAGGGCCAAAGTAGCCGGATATTAGGGAAAAACACAGACAGATTGAGAGACAAAGAGAGAGACAGGGAGAGAGAGAGAGAGAGAGAAAGACAGACAAAGAGAGACAGAGAGATATAGGGAGGAGAGAAGGAGAAACAAAGTGACAACATGTGTCGCGTCACGGAGACTCGCACTTTGGATTTCTTATTCGCAATTCCCAAGAAGTCGTGGAGAAGTCTGTGATATTCCTGTGAATCACAGCTATATTCTTCCCTCCTCTCTCTTCCCTCTATTTCTCATTTGTTGCTGTTTTTAATGTTGCATGGCAAATTTAATTCCTAAATTGCAGCTGTTGTCGTCATCAGCTGAAACAGCAACAGAAAGAAAACAAGTAGGCGGTTACAGTCGAGCACGCTCGACAGTAGGATACCCTGAACCCAGGTACTCTGTACTGAGAGTTGATTTTCGATCGATTGTTCCTATGGCAGCTATTTGATATTTTAGACCGATTCTAACCAAATTTGTTCAGGATGTATAATACCAGCCCATACGCATATTCCATCAGATTGGTTTTGATATCTCAACAAATAAAAAACTTTTCCATACTAAAACTTCATTTTCGGTGTACCGTTCCTATGGCAGCTATATGATATAGTTATCCGATTTTAACCAAATTTGGTCAAGATGTATACTACCAGCCTAGATGCATATTCTATCAGTTTGGTTTTGATATCTCAACAAATAAAAAACTTTTCCATACTAAAACTGCATTTTCGGTGTACCGTTCCTATGGCAGCTATATGATATAGTTATCCGATTTTAACCAAATTTGGTCAAGATGTATACTACCAGCCTAGATGCATATTCTTTCAGTTTGGATTTGATATCTCAACAAACACAAAACTTTTCCATACTAAAACTTCATTTTCGATGTACCGTTCCTATGGCAGCTATATGATATAGTTATCCGATTTTAACCAAATTTGGTCAAGATGTATACTACCAGCCTAGATGCATATTCTATCAGTTTGGGTTTGATATCTCAACAAACACAAAACTTTTCCATACTAAAACTTCATTTTCGATGTACCGTTCCTATGGCAGCTATATGATATAGTGGACCGATCCAAAAATAAAAACAAACTTGATCTGCCTATGGAATTCAGGAACCTACATACCAAATTTGATGTCTCTAGCTCTTATGGTTTCTGAGATCGACGCGTTCAAACATCCGGACGGACGGACGGACGGACGGACGGACGGACGGACAGACAGACGGACATGGCTCAATCGACTCGGCTGTTGATCCTGATCAAGAATATATATACTTTTGGGGGTCGGCCACGCCCCCTTCTGCCTGTTACATACATCCTGCCAAACACATTATACCCTTTTTTGCCCATTTTTAATGGGCTCAGGGTATAAAAACAGCAATGAAAGCAGCAACGTATTTCGTAATCATTCCCATCGAATCATAAATCATATTAAAATCCATTTCATCAAAAAAAAACTAGTCGGACGGAGCTACAGTAGATCATGCTCGACTGTCGAAGACCCCGTACTTACAATGACAAAAGCTCAGACTGACAGCTATGTGATATAAAGCTCCGATTTCAACCAATTTTGGTCAGGATACATAAAACCAACTTAGATACATATTCTATCAGTTTGGTTACGATATCTCAAAAAACAAAAAAGTTTTTCATACTAAGACTTGATTTATGCCCCATCGGTCCTATGACAGCTATATGATATAGAGGTCCGATTTCAACCAATTTTGGTCAGAATATACAAAACCAACTTAGATACATATTCTATCAGTTTGGTTACGATATCTCAAAAAACAAAAAAATTTCTTATACTAAGACTTGAATTATGCCCGATCGGTCCTATGACAGCTATATGATATAGAGGTCCGATTTCAACCAATTTTGGTCAGGAAATATAAAACCAACTTAGATACATATTCTATCAGTTTGGTAACGATATCTCAAAAAAAAAAAAGTTTTTATTACTAAGACTTGATTTATGCCCGATCGGTCCTATGACAGCTATATGATATAGAGGTCCGATTTCAACCAATTTTGGTCAGGATATATAAAACCAACTTAGATACATATTCTATTAATTTGGTTACTATATCTCAAAAAAAAAATTTTTTCACACTAAGACTTAATTTTCGCCCGATCGGTCCTATGACAGCTATATGATATAGTGGACCATCATGGGACATATAAAATCTCATTAGACCAAATAGAAATAGAAAACTGATTCTATTTATCTATTTGAGAAGTTAAGCAGAACAATAAATACGACTATATTCTAATTTTAATGATTCAAATCAATTATATTAACTTCAAGAGCATAACGAATTTTATGTAGACAGCAGAAGGAGGAAGACAGGAGGGGACAGAAGAATGTCTGAAAATAAAGCAAATTAAATGGAAAGCGGCGTGTAAATCTGTCGCATTAGCAAAACATCATGTTTCACTGCAAATGGCACGCACTGTAAAATATGTTAAGTAGATGGAGGCTGCTCTCTTTTTGCTATTGACACGGCGAAGGAGGCGAGAGAAAGAGGAGAGAGAGAGAGAGAATGGGAAAGAGTGGGGAGTAAGAGAGACACGATCTCCTGGCAACAGTGAAGGACAAACAAGTGTGACGGGAAATGTGGGGAAGAAATGTGAAACCAAGCAAGGACATCATCAAATTGACAGCCAAAGTGAGTGGAGCACAGTGGAACAAATAGCAACGAAAAATAAATTAAGAAAATTTATTATATTTTTAAGTACATATAACAAAAAGAAGAATGTAGCTTTTGAAAATATAAAAATTTATATTTGTACAAAAAACTAGATAATTCAAAGTTCATTAAAGTAAAAATAGAAAGAACATTCGAACTTTTCACTTTTATTTTTAGAAATTTAATGAAATAAAATAAAATAAATATTAGATATTAGATATTGTTTAATCAAGATATGACAAAGATTTTGTATTCAATCTAACTTTCAATATAGATATAAATTTTATAATTCGAAATATACTATTTTTTAAATAGCTATTCAATTGATTTGATGAATTCACTCAGTTTCGTACTTTTCACTTTAATTTTTAAACAATTTAATTAAATAAAATAAAATAAATATTAGATAGATATCTTATTGTGTATTTAATCAAGATATGAAAAAGATTTTGTTTCCAATCTAACATTCAATAAAGATATACATTTTATAATTCGAAATATACTATTTATTAAATTGATTTGATGAATTCACTCAGTTTTCCTGCGCACACAACTCACTGTGCGCTGTGTGTCGACACTTGTAGATTTCTGTATTGTTGGAAGTGTGTGGGGTGTGTGTGTGGGTGTGTGTATTGGTTTGGTATACAACATGTTGAGCCTGAACCTTAATTTATGCCACTCGATGTCGCCTTTCGTCCTCGTCCTCGTCCTCGTTGTCGTCCTCGTCCTCTTCGTCCTTGTCTCCTGTTGTCGTCCTCGTCTGAGTGTGGCAAAGGATTTTTGGGTTTCACCTTTTTGCCTTGTTGTTGTTGTTTCAATTGTCGCCTCTGCTGTTGTTGTTGTTGTCATTGTTGTTATGGCTGTAGCTATTTGCCATATCTACTTATTGTCACTTTTATTTAGTTTTCCACTTTTCCACCCACGTACTTTTTTTTCTATTAGCTTTTAATGCTACGTCTCGCTTTATGATTATTTTTATGGCTTATTGTGTTTGATTACACGTGTTGAGACCAAAACATCAAGAAATATACAACAACCACAACAACAATTGCAAACAATTGGCCTCGTCTTTTGTGGATTTCTTTTTCTGTTCTTCTGAGACTTTCGTAAATATATTTTTAATGCGGGGTTTCTCATTCAAAAATACCTTTTTGATTCCCAGCTATTATGAAACATATCAAAATCGAAGGTTGTTAGAATTGTCTATCAATATAATTTAAAACTTATGTAGAAATGAAGAATTGTATTTGCATACAGGGTATCTTCTAGTTGAGCATTTAAACTTTTTTTTAGTTCATTTGTTTCGCATTAATTTCTAAAAATATTATTCTTGGAAACCTTTTCGATAATATAACCCTCCAGACTCCAGAGCTTAATTTATTTTTAAACGAACATAAGAACTGTTTAAATTAACGAAGTATAAATTTTAAATATTCTCCATATAGTAAAATATCTCAGCTCAAAATTTAAAATTTTTAGAAAATTCTTTGTTAAATTCCTAAAAATAACTTAATTCATAAACTCATTATAAATTATTTCTTTTAACTTTACAAAATTATATATTAATATTTAGTTATGCCCTTTTTTCTCTCAAACTAATAAAATTTTATTTTCTTTTTTCTTTTTCTTTACAGGTATGTACTAATTCAAAAAAATCATTCTGAATATATTTCCAAGATGACCGTCAAAAATAGATATTAGTTAATATAAAAGATACAATCAACAGTTTAATATAAAAATAAAAAAGCACAAAAAATTATCTGAGTAAATAAAAATATTTAAAAAAAAATATTTTTATATATATGTATTTTTTTTATTTTGTTTTAAACTCCAAACTTTTGATTTTTATAATAATAATTTGAAATAATAGTTCAATTAAAATTGTTTATTAAAAACTCATAATATTCATTTGTATTTTTAATTAAAATAATTACAATTCTTACTATTTTATTTTATTTTTAAATAAACTAAAAGTGTTTAACTTAATATTCTTAGTTTTAAAAATTTTCGCGTCAAAAGTATACATAAAAGATATAAATAAACTTAGGAATAGAACATTTCAAACTTGAGCAATAATATTGCAAATATAAATGTTAATAAAATACAATAAATAAATAAATAATCATCATTATAAGAATATAACATAAAATAAATTGTTAAAAAATGTAAAAATATTGCCAAGTAGCTGAAACAAGTTGTTACCTGTAAATAGTTGAACAACGTGTTATTTACAACAGTTGGCAACTTCTAAACTGCTTCTCTTGGCCATTTAGATACGGAGATTGTTATCAGGCTATAAATCTTTAATGGCATTTCCGTTTTTCATTAAATTATTGACAACTAGAAGTGAGTGCTTCTTTTCATGCAATTATTGCTGTTGGTCATAACGGTGTTTATCAAAAAAACTTGCGCGTTTCAATGCAAAACCAATAAGAGAACAAGAAAAGGTTAACAAAAAAATATGGCAAGTAGAAAATGTCGAACGACATTATTTGTATTTGTATTTGGATTTATGACAGTTTACCAACAGCAGAGCTAAGGGGTAAGGAAGTTGTGGTGTAGTCTCAAGTAACGTTTTTAAGCTATACGTAGTTTAATACTACAAACACACACACACACACACATGCAATGTCCCACTCTCTTTTGCTCTCAACTCATACACACGCACATACGCTACTCCAATGCCACTTCAGTCAACTCAACTCAACGCTTAGCTTAACGTTAAGTTTAGCGAACAGAGCGAACTCTGTTTCAATTGCCACAACGTTCCGCGAGAACGTTTCTTGGCGCTTTTGGAGCTGCTGCTACGAAAACTGCGACGCAATTGTGGCGCTGAACTGTACAGTGGAGGACATTGACATTTTGCGTTTTCGTTTCGTTAGCATTTTTCGTTCGCTCGCTCGCTCGCTCGTTCGTTCGTTCGTTCGATTCGTTTCGCTCAGGCAGCCACAAGAGAGCCCAGTAGAGCTTTATACAACGTGTTGAAAAGAAGCAACTTTTAGCCACTGCTTCATGCTATCCTACAAACACACACATGCAAACATGGTATTTACTTCTACTGTAGTTGTTGTTGTTGTTGTTATGTTTCTTAAGTTTCGCTAGTGGAGCTCATTAAAATTGTGATAATGCGTAAAGAACTTTTCTCACCACAAAAATCTTGACACTTTTCTATACACATAACATTTGAATCTAATCCCGACCATAAAACTGGGATTTGCTCAAATCTGCAGAGCATGTGACCATACTTAAATCATATGATACTTAAGACCGTTTACTGTTATTGGCCATAAAAGTAATTGCTTCTAATTCAGTTGAAAATAACATAAAGATAATTAGCAGGGAACTTAATTATTAGAAGCTTTTAGTTGAAAATTTGATTTTTAAGAATTTTTATCAATAGTATTAATTATTTTGACTAATTAAAAAAAATGTTTCTTACTGTAATCATTATAATTAAACGAAAAAGTAAAAATCACATGTAATCATCATTTTAGTCCATTTAAAAGGAACCCAAAGGAACCTAGATAAACAAAATATTAAAACCTATTCCCTATCTTCAACTTATTTCACTTGATTTATCGCACAGTTTAAAATCATGACGAAAAGTAAAAGATTTGTATGAAACGAACTTTTGAGTGTTATTCTTCTTCTTGTATAAGTATTTCAGTCTTTAATTTTTTTTTATTAAAAAAGTATTAATGTTTGTTATTTACGGTCGATGATATTTTGATAGATATTCATAGTTTTTAGCAGATGAACCCAATAAATTTTGAGTTTAATTAAGTTTTCAAAATTTCATAAAATTTATTGAAAAACCATATTTTCGCAAGTTTTGCTCGTTAATCTTGTAAACTTAAAAACAAATTCTTTTTGAATAATTTATGCCCCGAAATCTGTAGCTCTTTTTAATTGTTTTGAATAATTAATTGCATTTTGATGATACAATTTTTCTCTTGACAGTAAAAAGTTTCATTGCTTATTATATTCTACGAGATAAGTAGAATTATTACTTAATTTCTTTTTAATTCCGTCAACGAAATTTGCAATGATAATATTTTTTTCAACATAAGTATTGTTTTGGTTACAATCTTTGCAAATTTATTATATATCTACATACAATATTTCGATACTAAACAATTAATGTGGAATACCTTTCTCTAATAACTCTGTTTCTTCCAATAAATAACTACTTAGTTACAGTGCCCGTCAAAAGTTGACCTACGTGCTACAAATATTACATGCTATTCTAGACTCATCATTAATTTTCTTTCGTGTCTTTGGTATAGTGAACTAGTCAAATTAGAGGTCGCACGTGCCGAGACTTCCGTCAGCCACTGTAAGCCTGAATGTTTCGTTTCATGTTCAAATTACGTTTTGTGAAGTTGCCAGGATATTTCCTTGAAATTATTTTGACGGTCACACGCCTTTTCCATTTGCTTTTCCACTGAACAATTTGCCAATTCCTTTTACTTTTGTTGTACCACACCCAGAGAAGGAAAACTAAAAAAAGTTAAGACAATTACAATAGAAACATAATTAAGGTTTTTATTGATTTACTCTCAATAAAAAAATATGCTTGAGTTATACTTAAAAACTTAATTATCTTCATAAATTCATTAAAAAATGATTATTCCTTGAGTTTTATTTTTGTGCAAAAAAAATTATTATGAATACTTAAAAATAAAATTCCAATTGTAGTTTGTACATTTTAAGGGCAAAATTAATGACAGGACAAATCTTTATAACCAGTGATTGAATTAATAAAATGTATAAAAAGGCACAATAAATCGTAAGAAATAATCATTATTTTATAAGTCTTATGTTATATTGAAATTGGAATTTTTTTTAAGTTTAAAATATAACTCAAAATTACTGATTTTATTATAAAAAACAGTACAATTAATTATTATATTGTAAAACTTCAAAAGATTAAAATCCCTAAAAAAATTCTATGAAATTATGCATAGTGAGAGTGAAAGAGCAAGCGAAATAGAAAAAAAGAGAAAATTAACAATATAATGTTCGAAATTTGCATTATTAAAGCACAATGGAATAAAAAGGTAAAATAATAGTTAAGATTACTAAATAAGACTATAATAATGGGAGGGGGATGGGGAGAGAGTACCCTATCCCAACCGGCGTTTTGACAGCAGAGCAGCGGCAGAGATGGCGGCGGCAGCGGCGCCGTCGTCGGCAGCAGCAGCAGCTTCGTTGTCATGAATGGGGCGACTGACAATGAAACACACGCAAGCTGTGCGACAAAAGCAACGAAGACAAGGCGACAAAGTGCCGAGCAGCTGTTTGGGTTCCCAAGTGTTTGAAATAAAAAAAAAGCTTTCACCGCAGGGCCAAAAGCAAACGTTTGCAATGCTTACCAACTTCTTTGTTTGTGTTTTGTATTTGCAAACACAGCGACAGCGCTACAAAGCGTCTTCAGAGCGCATGAGCGTAAGCAATTTGCGGTTGCTCTCTGAGCAGCTGCCTTGCTAATTGGAGCAAAGCAAACACAAACAAATGGCAATGGGTCGGCATTGTGTTCCAATGCCACAGTGTTTCACATTCGTATTTCGTCTCATTTGTTGAAGTGTATGTTGAACGCTGGCGTCGCTGCCAGTGCGTCTCTGTGATGCTTTTATGCTGCTGTTGTGTCCTTACACAACTGTAAATGTAATGTGTCAGGATTTAATGCTGCTCTTTGTGTGTCGCTCCCTTACTCTCTCTGCCTCTCTTTATTTCACTTTGCTCTGCTTATCTGACCGTATTGATCTTGTTACAATTTAAAAATGTGTGTAATTTGTTTTGTCTGACCCATGCGCAAATCGTTTTTATTTTTTTCTTTGCTTGCATTTGATTTTGCTTTTGTTTTTGTTTTAGTTGCTGTGTGTGTTTGCTGTTGTTTCTCTTTTGTCGGCTGCCTGTCGATTACGTCACTTGTTTGTTGCTGCTTTTCTTTTTCTGTTCTTCTGTTTTCTTGTTGTTCTTTTCGTTGATTTGTTTTGATGCATAAATTCCTTTTTTTTTTGCTGTTGTTGTTTTTGTCAGGTTTGCTGTGCATTTGTGACATTTTTGTTGGTGGCATTGGAAAACGGTTTTATTTTATTTGGGGTATGCCTATTTTAAATAATTGTAATGTTAATAATACTTCAAAATAATATTATGTTTTTAAATTATTTTAGTTATTTGGTTTAGTAGTTTGGTTTTCAATTTAAATTAACAACAAAATTTTGTTCATTTAAAAAATTTAATAATTTTTTAACCAAGATTCGATTTTGAAATTTCAAAAATTTATAATTTTTAATCTCAAGTGTTCACTTTTAATCAATCCTTATATCGTAATTAGTATAAAACAACTTTTAAAATATGATTCTGAGACCTTTAATTTTTTGTACAAAATTATGTCAAAATTAAGAAAAAGTGAACTTGTAAAGTTGCTAGGTCAACTTCAAACTGTCATAATTTTGACAAAACTGTACCGATCTTCAAGCGAAATGTCATATTATACATACATATGTATGTAGTTTGAAATTCAAATATATTTTGCATTCAAAATTTATTAAAATCGTTAAAAAAATTTTTAAGAGGATTTTACAATTTAAAAAAAAATGGGCCTAAATGTGATTACTTAATTGCTATACAAGTAAAAATTAAATTTTTTCCCCTCACATATCTCTTTTTATCCTAAAATAAAAAATCGTATTGACCGAATACCCAATGAAAGTTTCACTGAATTTATGCAGCAACTTCCACAACTCAAGGCAACGTAACACTTATTCATTTATTTCCTGCCTAACTACAGTAACGTGGACAAGTGCAACAAAAAAAGATAAAAAAAAAAAAACAAGCTGAAACAACAATAACAGTAACAGCAAACTGGCCCAAAGAGTGATTAAAGCCCAACTTCAACTTTGGCCAATACACGCACACATAAAAGGCCTAAAAAGCATTTTAAACTTGGAAGTAAAACTTTATCGACAGGAAACTTCATTATAAACGACATTGGCACACAGACATATAAAGTTAGACAGAGAAAAAGAGAGAGAGAGAGAGAGAGCAGCTTTGGTCGCCTAACGGCAATGCAGCCAAGTGTGCATTACAGTGGGACGAAAGCGTGCGGTAATAGACAGTTTAATTTAAAGCGAAAACAAAAATAACTTTGTGAAACAAATTATAAGTCTAGTCGTGTGAAAGACTGAGAAAGAGAGACAGAAAGAGGAGAGAGAGAGAGAGAGGTGAGGGGAAGTAAGTGGGAGTGGGAGGAAAATGTCTAACATTGCACTTGTAACATGTTTCAATGTTGTTGTTTTTGCTGTTGTCATGTAGCTGTAAACTCGTTCAAGTTGCATGCACTCTGCCAAAGTCTGCAGGAGAGACAGAGCAATAGAATGAGACAGAGACAGAGTGAAAAAGGTTAGAAAGAGTAACAAAAACTTGATTATAGGCCTGCGCAACAACAACAACAAATGTTCGTGCCAGAGAAGCCTTGCCACCAAGTACAGTGGAGCAACTGCTATGGAATATGCATAAAATATATAAAATTAGAATTAAAAAATATAGTTATTTAACGAAAAAGTAATAACAAATTTATAAGTCCCTTTTAAAATGTTTGTAAAAAGATTTGATCGAAGTGATCAAAATAAAGTTTAAAGAACCTTAAAAAAATAGCAATTTTTTTTTCATCTTTGCTTTCGTATTAAAAAAAAAAACTGTTGCACTTGTTACACATTAAACATTTGAGTTGTACACAAAATAAAAATATTTATTAAATATATTCTAATAATTCAATAAAAATTCAATGTAATATATTAAAAATTGTTTACAATAAATATGTTTTTCAGCTCACTGTGCCTCAAAGCTCGATTCGAAGTCGAAACAGCAACAATAACAACAAATACATACATACAGGCAATTCGTCGTTATTGTTGTTGCTGCTGTTGTTATTTTTGATCCGTTCGTTTTCGCCTCGTCTGCCTTGGAATTATTTATTTTTTTTTGCTTTGTTTTGTTTTTTGGCACGTTGTTTTTTGTTGTTTCTGTAAAATAGGCAAAAGTAGTGAAAACTCGTTTTTTGCATGCTTATTTGGGTGTTGTTGTTGTTGTTGTTTTTTTTTGTTGTTGTTGCTTTTGTCGGCTTTTGAAGTTTAACTACTTTTGGAGGCTAGCAACGAGCTAAGGTTTTTTTTATGGCGCTGTGGTTGTTGTTGCATGTTGTTTGTTGTTTGTTGCTTTTCCCATATCCTTTAGCCAATGACGCCCAGTTTTGTGCCACGTTTAGTTCCTCCCTCTCTTTCTCTCTAACCCCCTCTCTTTCGCACTCTCTTTTAGTCGGGCCATGCTCTTGTCTCGCTGACTTTTGCAGAGTAGGTCAGGAATGCAACAAAAGTTGTTGTTGTTGTTGTTGTTGTTGTTGCAGCAACATGACGCGCCCACTTAGCAACTGCAACTTTGCCATGTTTGTTGTTGTTGTTGTTGTTGCCAGTCATACGGTATTTTTTTTCTTTTTATTTTATTCTTTTTTTGCTTTTCTCATAAGCATTTTTCACGTACCGTTAGAAGCCAGTAAAGTTGTGCGCTTAACTTGACCAAGTTATTTAAACATACATCCATACATATGTACATACATATATACATACGTTCTGGCCATAAAACGAGGCTCTTACATTGCCTGACAAATGATTAAACACTTTGCTCGCGTGCCAAGAATTAAGTTTAACAATTTGTTTGCATTTCTTTTTTTTTAAATACTATATTACTAACTGTTTAGATTGTATTAAAAATTTAAAAACTTTTTGTGGAATATTATAATTATTATAGGTATACTTATAAAAACTAGCTCGAAAAAAATTAGTCGATTTTGCATTTAAATTTATAAAGTTAAATATAAATATAAAAACTTAACAAATTTTAGTTACTTAAATGCTTGAATTAAAAAAAAATAATATCTAATAAAAATATCTAAAAATTTTAGTAAATTATAAATTTATATTTAATGAAATCTAAAAAAATGCAAACAAATTTTAGTAAATTATAATTTCATATTAAAAAATTTCAATTAGAAAAAAAACTTTTAATTTTGAAAGCTTAAATTTATGAATAACAGCAGTTTTTTGAAGAGTTATTATCGTATTTTTTTTAAAAATTTTTTCATTTAATTTAAATTGATAATTTTATTTAGTATAATATATGTTTGCTTTAAGAATTAATAACAAATATAATTTAATTAAAAGCAAATATAATTTATGTTGATGTCTTGTCCACTTAAAATGAAGAAAATTA
Source organism: Drosophila falleni (assembly GCA_035045575.1). Lineage (NCBI taxonomy): Eukaryota > Metazoa > Arthropoda > Insecta > Diptera > Drosophilidae > Drosophila > Drosophila falleni. The sequence continues at coordinate 4,820,851 of JAWNOV010000142.1, forward strand.
AATATTTGTACATACAATCGTTTTACTTTAAGAAAGTTTTGGATGCTATACATTTTTTTAAAACAAATAAACTATTATTTAATTATGTAATTTGAATATAAATGTAAATCGATCTATTGTTGGTTCATTACGTTTTCAGCAATAAAAAATCAATCCATTGTTGGTTTATCACGTTTAAGCTGTTGTAACTGTAGGCTACAAGTATGTAAATACTTTTGTGACTAACTGTTAGCCACAATCAACACTCATTATCATCATAATTTCCATCATTAAGTTGGTGACAATAGAGAATTTAGAGTCGGAGTTAATAGCTAATAGCATAAAATAAAATACAGCAAAAGTATCTACGTATCTATGAGTGTGTGTTCGTTTGTATGTATTTGTCAGATAACTGTATCCGCTGACTTGTGGCGTGTTCTGCTTAAAGACCAGCTTTGTAATTAGCAAAACTAATTAATGCTGCTAAAATGTGTGCCATGTATCTGTGAGTTTGCATCTGTGTATCTGCGAGCATGTATCCACAACTCGTCGCCTCTATGTATCTGCCACTATCTGAAAATTAACAACATTGAAGGTGTTGCTTTTGCCGTTGGCCACCGTTAAGCTTCTTCTTCTTCTTCTTCTTCTCTTGCGGTATTAATTTTAAAACAGCTTTGCGACGCCCGGAAATGACTTGTAGATACTTGACACAACGTGTAAATATATAAATATATAGATATATTAATATTAGCTGTAGAATTCAATCGTAATAAAATAGCATAATTATTTAAATGTCAAAAAGTTAAACCCTCACATTTTAGCATATATTTAAAGTGCTTTATTTAATATACATGCCTGATCCGAGTGTCGAAATATTTATACGAACTTTTAACTAAATTTGTTTTTGTCGAAGTTTGAAACACTTTTGACAGATTAAAAAATAACACATTTTTGGAACAAGCCTAATAGCTAGATATTTTTGATTAGATTCTAACATATCTGTGATTTATATAGTTTAGGATATTAATAACAAGTTTTTACTGGGATTTATTGAATGTGATCGAAATATCTGCAATACAAAATGCAACCTTTGTTCATGAAATACATATAATAGATTTGAAGTTGCGACCAAATTTCCACAGTTATATTAATCATATTTAACATATATATTAATTACTGATATATTTTATACAGTTTTAAATTGACTTCAAATGTAATTTAACCATATTCTTAAAAGATTCAAATATATATAACATACAGAAATGCAAATCAATGGAATACTAAAACCACTTTTGGTTACTTTTCTTGAACACCCCTGCTAAGAACTAGCCAGGCTTTACACATTTTGTGGGTATAATAATAATGAGTGCACATTACTCGTGTAAAAAGTCGCTCAACTGTTGTTCAATTCTGACGTACTTGCTAAATAATTTAAGTACTGAAAAACGCACTCTCTCATCTCATCTCTCATAATTTCACTCTCGCGGGCTTAGAAAGCCGGGAGCTGACAACATAGGAAAAATAACTTAACAAATTTTGTGATACGCCTTTCCTTTTTGGCAATGTCGTTGCAGCCTCAAGTTCAAGGTTGTCCTTGCTCTCTCTTAGTCTCTTTTTCTCTCTCCCTCTCTCACTGCTGCACTCTCTTCTGCTGAGCTCTCTCGCAGTTTTGTTCATTTTTCGGGCGTGAATATTTTCGCTTAATGCTTTTCGAGGATATCATGAAGCCTTTTCATGTTGCGTCGTTGTGGTTGTTGGTGTTGTTTTTCTTGTTGTCACAGCCATTTTTGGGGTGTTGCCGCCGACGCAGACTGTGACGTCAACTGCGACGTCAACTGCGACTGCGGCTGTGACTGCGACGACTATGATGCCCGAGTTCAGGTTATTTACCCAGCGTGTAGAATTCGTTGAACTTGAATTTTATATTTTTTTATTGCTGGCAAGTTTCTTGTACCCGAATTGTAAATGTCATGTGGGTGGTTGGGTGGTTTTATTCATTTTGGGGGCACATCTGCTGTTGTAAAACGTGTTTTAATATAACTTTATCAGTATCTTAGCCATATCAATAAATTACTTATTTCTTTTTAAGATCATTATTTATATTCGTTTAGTCGTCATTAAAAAAGACACCAAATTACTAGCTTAAATGTTAGTGTAGATCTTTGAGAAAAAATTAAAATTATTATTAACTTATGTATAAAATATCTATTTTAAATTCTTTAAAAAAAACCTGTTAGATAATTATTGTTTCCCAGAAAATAATCATTTTAAAATTTCCAGTTAGGTAAAAGCGAACTTAAAGTGAGATTTTTGTTCTAATCACTGCGGACGGCAGTTCGCGTTAGTGACGAAAGCAGCACGAAGGGTGCGAAAGGCGACTAACAATATATACAGCTAAGTTGGAAAATTTGCTACGACTGTCCGATCAGATCGAGTTATATACCGATCGAAAGGTTAAGTCCTAACTTACAAAATGGCATACTAAAACTTTTGCTAATTCACCTGGGTCATGAGATACGAGGGTGTAAGTGGGAGGGGAAAAATTTATATGATCGCAGCTTATGGAGCCGTTGGGGCTTTTACGTAAAACTTTTTATTTTTTAAAAATTCTTATCAAAAAAACCGCGTCGTTTGATACCTTGATGACCCAAATCCGATAACTGGTTCAAAAGATAAATAAATTTGAAAATTTTAGTAGAATACTAAAAATGAAGTGAAAAAGTTTCTTTGCTTGTCTGTTTGTCTGTTTGTCTGTTTGTATCAAAGCGCTAAAAAAGCGTAGATGTTATGATGGGGATTTGTTCATTTTTGAAAATCTAGAAATGTTTGTTTTACGACTTTTTCAATTTCCCGCTAGTTTAGCGGGAAATCGCTAAATCCCGCTAAATTTGAAACCTCACCAGTTTCCATACCATAGTAGCTATAGATATGTTCTGGGTATCATTGGAGGGCTTTTAGGCGTACCTTTAAACTTTTTTTCTAAAGTACTCAGGTAACATTTTACAGGTGAAATAAAGTTTTTTAGCTTACATTTTGGCGATTTCTGACAAAACGGCTCTAACGATTTTTATTAAATTTTAGTATGTTGTAGTACGTAGAATTTTGCGTTTTTTAGTATATGAAACATAAACTTTGACCAAGGGGTTTGGAAGATATTGCTTGTTAACTGAATTTATACATTTTTCTATCGGTCGAAAATCAGGTTTTAGTACGAAAAAATTTTTGGTTGTATGAGATATCTCAAACAAACTGACACAATAAGCATTTAACTTGGTTTTATATATTCTGTGCAAAGTTGGTTCAAATCGGACCACTATAACATATAGCTGTCATAGGACCGATCGGGGGAAAATGGAGTCTTAGTACGAAAAACTTTTTTGTTTTATGAGATATCTCAACCAAACTGATAAAATATGCATTTAACTTCGTTTTATATATCCTGGCCAAAGTTGGTTCAAATCGGACCACTATATCATATAGCTGTCATAGGACCGATCGGGCGAAAATCAAGTCTTAGCATAAAAAACTTTTTTTTCACGAGATATCGTAACAAAACTAATAGAATATGCATTTAAGTTAGACTTATAGATCCTGAAGAAAGTTGGTTCTAATCGAACCACTATATCATATAACTGTCATAGGACCGATCGGGCGAAGTCTAAGTCTTAGTATGAGAAACTTTTTTTTCTCACAGTAGGTACGGGGCTTCCGACAGTAGAGTAGCAACTTAAGCGATGCGAGCAGGGGGCGGAGCCCCCTACTTTTCTTTATTATTAAAAAAAATTTTTTTTTAAATATGAAAAAATATTCAACAATGATAAATTTACAATGTCAATAGCAAAAGCAATTGCAAAAATTTCTGATATCCCACAAAAAAAACCTCTAAACGAGGTAAAAGTCTAGTGACGAAAGCAATTTCCAGCCCCAAAATTTCTGATATCCAATTTTGTGACGAACAAAATTGAGTTTAATATAAAAATTTTAAATAAAAATATATATTAATAAATAAAAACAATTGGCATTCGGCACTGCGCAAAAAGTAATTTTTATGTACAAAGAAGCTCACCCTTTTTGCGCACAGTGCACAAGGCCAATTGTTTTTTTTTATTAATTTATATTTTTATTTAAAATTTTTATATTAAACTCAATTTTGTTCGTCACAAAATTGGATATCAGAAATTTTGGGGCTGGAAATTGCTTTCGTCACTAGACTTTTACCTCGTTTAGAGGTTTTTTTTGTGGGATTTTTATTTTAATCGAGCTTAGTGGGTTTTTCATATCGTTTGTACTAGAAAATCGATTAATTAATTACGTTCATATGGATTTGTTTCTGAGCTTATAATAAAATGAAATAACAAAAATTATCAATAGTTCTTAAATTTTTCTTATTTCGCATCAAGAAATTACAAGCGCCACCTAGCGATGAGTAGCTAATAATATATTTATTAATTTCTGAAAAATACTGCGATAATTTCAAAATGAATCCTTATTAAAATGTTAAAAAGATGAAGAATCATTATTTAATTAAATGCCGACCACCATTTTCAATTTAGGAACAAACATAAAAGAAAAATAATAAGTTTGAAATTATTATTGTTAGACAGTGGCTGTATGTGTGTGTGTGTGTGTCTCAGTCGCTGTCGCAGCCGCAGCTCCAAAACAGCAGCAGTAAGAACTCAATAACAACAACAAGGGTTAACCACAAGTGATGAAAAAGGAGCAAAGAGTGAAGAGGGGAGTTAGATGAGTGTGCGAAAGCAACAACAAAAGTGTTACGCATGTCGCACCAACTACACTGTTTAACAAATACATACATATAAGGCATGTAGTATGTATAAAGAACAGTAGCAAAAATAATAACAACAACAACAATGACAATAACAACAAAAGAGCAGGCGGGCAGAAAGAAAGCAAAAAGAAGAATATAAAGCACTTTTTGACGGTTGAACGTACGCAGGTCCTGAGTTCATTCACCGGTGAAACCAAAACCAAAATCAAGATACAAAACGGCGACGCCAGCGCGTAAAATCAACGCCAACGTCAACGTCAACGTCAACGTCGACAACAGCAGCAGCACCAGCGGCGACGCAAAGTAAAAGACGTGTACGACAATAACAATAACAACAGCAGCAGCAAAAATTTATCAGAACAAATGAAACAAAATGCAAAAACAAAAAACAACAACGTAAACAATACGCGCGCCTCAAAGCTTTTAACGCACTTTCGAGCTTCACACACAGAGAGCGACAGCAAGAGCAAGAGTGTGGAAGAGAGCGCAAGTAAACTGCATAGAGAGTAAAGACAGTGTGGATTGCAAGTGGGTGTGAGTGTAATTGTGAGTGTGAGCAAGAAACGTTAAGCGTTGAGTGGGAGTTGAAATGTAAGAACACGCTCTTGCTCTCTCTCTCTTCTCGCTCGCTCGCTCGCTCCAGCTGTGTTTGCGTGAAATGTATGCAAATAAAATGCGTATGCGAGGCTGAATTGGGTTAATATAAATACAACAACAAGGAGAACAGTAACAGTAACTGAACAACGTGGCAAAAGCACTCGAAAAGGAAGACATCGAAGGACAAGAGAGCGTTGACCGATGCTGGACGCAGCATTTACAGCTCTCAATAGTGCTAAACATTTATGGAAATGACCATATTAACACACACACACATGTACATATGCACTCAGAAAAAAAGCCGAGATTTAAACAATTTCAAAAGCTGACGGAGTTCGCATTTTTCAAAAATTTTATTTAATTTTTAGTAAAAAATGATGATTATTAATTAAATTTTATAATGCAGCAAGTTTAAAATTGTAAGTAGAAAAAAACGATATAAATTTAATAACGATCGTATTTTTCTGAGTGTATGCGTAAAAATATACATATTTATATTCAACTTTTAGGCGCAGCTCAAAGGCCTACAGTCTACAAATACAAATCCGTACAAAGAACACACACGCACACACATACAAAGACAAGAAGCGGTCATTTTTTTATCTCTCAATATTTTTTTTGTGCCTTTATTTATGAGCGTAAGCAGAGTTTAGCTTGGTTTTGTCTGTCGCCTGTCTGTGTGAGCGTGTGTGTGTGTTTGTGGGTGTATGTGTGCTTGTGTGTAAAAGGACAACGCGTAGGCGTTGCCACTTATACAAAATCGTAATCAACTCCAACTGCGCTGATGATGAATTATAGAGGAGACAGCAATTCAAGAGCTACGACAACCCTAAACTTATCAATACGATTAATCTACGAATAAATCAAAAATAGAAGAATATAAAAAAACTTAAACAAGATTATTTATTATGGCATCTGTGCGCCTATTAATTATATTATGGAAATTCGTAAATAGCCACCAAAATGGAAATTTTAAAATATTCGGAATGTGTGGAAAATTCGAAAATAAAACATTTTATGAATAATATCAGTTTAAAAGGGGAGTTCCAAATATATCTTGTGATTTTAATGACAATTTTATTTGCTATTTATTTTACAGAGTCACAAAAATCTAATTTTACAATAAGTTATTCTATATTAATTGTATTTAATTAATTTTTTCCAATTAAAAATTGTAAAATACTTTTTATAACCTTAATGGAGCAACCTTTTTAGAAAAATATATTTTCGGCAAATTTTAGTAGTTTCTGGAATAAATTACATTTAATATAGAGTTTGTTAACTTTGTTAGTTATTTCAAAATGTTCCCAAAAATGTTCCTGCATATTTATGAGGATTGTCGCATTATTAACTACAGCTGGAGACTTTATTTTGTTTCAGGCAGCTGTAGATAAACTCATTTGTCCGCATTTATAGCACTTTCCTTGACAATAAATCAAGGCTAGGCACACAATTCACTTTCCTTTACCTCTCCCTCAATTTGTTTTCTCTACACACAGATTTTCCACACATTCTCTGCATTTATGTCACTTTGATTTCTATTTGGCTGACGATGTGGTAATTTAATAAATTGCTCATTTATCACTGACATGAGAGCGTTTTATTAAAGCATGTCCTGTTATTAGATCGTGTCCCCAACTCAACTCAACCTGTCCATTATCCTGTCTTAGTTCAAATGTTCTGTGATTGCTCTTAATTTTTGCTGATTTACTGCAATTAATTTCATATTTTATTGTTATTTCATATATTTAATAGTTGCACGTGCCACAAATTTACTTGAAATAAGTGAAATAATTGAGGCAAGTACACGATAAGCCGCCTAATGACTCAGACCTGAAGCGGAGTAAACTTATTTTTATCGAATGAAAAGAAAAACATATAGGAAAGGAAGGAACTCTGGAAGAAAATCAATAATTCAAATTATTATTTTTAATGAACTAACTTTTCCCCAAACATATCGAAGGCAAACAACAAAAAATGTTAGCAGTTGTATTAAAATAAATTGAGTTTTTAAAATGAATTAAATGATCAAATGTCAAGGGGAAAGTACGAAGCAAAGGGGAATACTGAACACTGATGACCAAATAATTAAATTTTTCAAAGAATCAAATTTTTAATGCAGAATCAATTTGGAGGCCATAATAATCAAAATAATATTCCACATGAAAATCGGATAAGATTTGGCAAAGTAAGGTGGAGTTGAAATTTGAGGAAAGTATCAAGGGGAAAGTACGAAAAATATGGACAGTGATGACCAAAAAAACCAAAATTTCTAAGAGAATAAAATTTTGATGCGACATCAATTTAAAGGCCAAATAATGATCAAAATGATATTCCGCATGAAAATCGGATAAGATTTGAAAAAATTATGACGCGTTTAAGTTTGGAAAAATGTGTCAAGGGAGAGTATGGAAAAAGTTTAATAAAATGGACAGTGATGACCGAAAAATGGAATTTTTGAAGTTAATAAAATTTTAATGCAGAATCAATTTGGAGATGAAAATATTGATTAAAACGATATTTCGCATGAAAGAAAACTGGATAATTTCTGGCAAAGTTATGACAATTTAAAGATACTGAAAATGTGTCAAGGGAAAAGTTCGGAAAAAGTCGGCAATGTAAGACCATAAGTTAAAGTTTTTTAACGAAAACTTATTTAATGTAGAATTAATAGTTCAGAAGTACTAATAATACATAAAAATGTATAATTTAAATATTATAGGATACAATTTTATTTAAATAGTCTAACAGTTCCACAATATTTCGTTAGCTAACCACAATTATCGTTAGCTGAATTTTGTTTGTAGGCGTCCTCAGGCTGCCTTCCTGCCTTTCTTCCGTCAATTTGTAAAACCAGCTTATACTGATCTCACACTTGGCAACACAAGTGTTAACAAAAAAAATGACGTGGCCATAATTAAAGCAATCGAACAGGAACCCAAGAAATTGCTGCCACAGCGAATAAGCCATTGACGTGGGACCATCAAAAATATACAAAAAAAAAAACTAGTCGGCGGCTACAGTCGGGCATGCTCGACAGTAGGATACTCTGTACTAAATGTTGACTTTTGATCGAATTTTTCTATGGCAGCTCTGGGATAAAAAAAAATTAAACTAAATGCATATTCTTTGAGTTTTATTAAAATATTTATCCTATGGCAGCTATATAATATAGAAGTCCGATCCAAAACAAACCAAATTTGATTTGCGTACGGTATTCAGTAACCTACATTCCAAGTTTAAAGTCTCTAGCTCAAATGGTCTTATGATCAAGAATATATAAGCTTTTGGGATCTGACCTTCTGCCTGATACATACGTTCTTCCAAACACATAATACCCTTCTTTGCCCATTTGGACTTAGGGTATAAAAATGGAAAAAGAGGTGGAAATAAAGAAGAAGAAAAAGCAACAACTCAATGTAGGCAGTAAACGAAGCAAACGGGCAAAGTAAAATATAAAGTAAACCAGTCCAAGAACGACAGAAGGTCTTTTCGGTTTCAGTTTTAGCTTCGTTGGGTACTTGTGTTTTCCTTTCTCCCCCCCTTGACTCCATCTCTTTCTCTTCCCCTACAAAAATGACGTCAACGCGTAAATATAACTATTTCCAAAGGCAAAAAAGTAGGGAAAAAAAATGTGAAGCATGCTTTAGACCAGGCCAAATTGCGTGGCCTATGTCAAAATACAAAATATTGTTGTTTAAGTAGCTTTTAGAATAAATTGAGCTTTTTTTTTTGTTCCTGGGTTCATTGAACCGCTTAAGCGACAGGACATTAACTCTGAATACTCTAAATACAATCCAATTTATTTGATAACCTAATCAAGCAGTTTCATTTTGTGTATATTTATCAATACAGTTCAAAGCCATGGCTGATATTATTGACTAAAAACAAGGAAGTCAATCGGTCAATCAGAGTTCAGTCTGTTTAAGTTAGAAATCCGAAAAATTATTGAATGATTAAATGAAATAATTTTAGATTGTCCACGCAAACTAAAACTTAATAAATTCTAATTACACAAAAATTAATCTCTATACATACCTGAATATACGAATATTTCAAATTAGCAGCAAACGAATATGACTAATTTTAAAGATATAAGTATGAGTATGTGAGGCATTCAAATCATTCAATGTGATTTCAAACAGTTTAAAAATAGACACAGTTTATGCTTTTTTTTTGTTTGTTAATGTTTTGAGTATTTTCTGTGTTTATTTTTGTTTGATTTTCAGGGTTAAGTGCGTATTCATATACATATATATTATATATAAAAATATATATACGTGTGTGTGCATTGAATACATTCACTATACTGTTAATTAGTTCTTTTATGCTTTGATTATGTGTAAAATTTATTTATTCAAATGCTTCGTCTTATGCAATAAAGACTTTTGAAAGTGTTTGAGATAATAATAATATTTTCTGTTTGCTGCAAATTATTTTAAATAGTTTTACAATTTTTTTAGGGTTGTTTTACCATTTTAACTAGATCAAATCTATTTCATTAATATGTTATTAGGAAAAAGTATATCTTGTCTTTTCTGACTTCAGTTAAATTTTATTTTTTCTACTTTCTTAATTCTAATTTGCTTATTCAATATTTCTCAATTTTGTTTGCCTTGTATTTATTTTTCATTTGTTTTTCCATCAATAAACCTCTCAATTTTGGTAATTTTAGCATCTTTTTGCAAATTCTATTTAAAGTCTTATTTAAATAACTATAACATATTTTTTACGTAAAATATATATAAATTTATGTAGTCTTTAAAAATATTTCTCAGTTTCCATGGTGCTGGAAAAACAATTGATTTTTATTAAATAATTAATTTGAAATTCTTTTTTTTACTTATAAGCCTTGAGCAACTGATTAATTTACCTGTAATTAAAATAGACTTAAACTAATTGTTTTCCCATTTCTTTTATTGCAGGTAAGCAATCTTAGTTTCAACCTCAACTATGCTCAGCTTCCTTTAATATTTGATGCTTCAATAAAAGTGTAAGTTTTCTCTGACCTTTTGGGTCAATTTGTCATTTGTGATGTTGGCTATTAACTTGGCCAAACTTGGCTAAATCAGAGAAAATAACTCTTATAAATTGTTAATGTCAACACGTTGCAGTCATCTGACTTTTTTTTTTGCTTTTTTCTATCATCCCAATCCTCCGCCGTTTTATTCCCGTTTTTGCCCATTTACGAGCTACTTGATTCGTGTTTAATTTTGCTTATTGCCATGTAATGAAAATTAATTGCGGTCAAGGCATTAAGCATTTAGAAATTTCTTGTTCAGTAAGCTGACTTTGGGTCACGATCGAGGGGTCGAGCTGTGGTTTTTTTGGGGGGGTCAATCTTCAAATACCCGTAGTGTCGTGGCTGAAATACGTGCAGCTGTTTACACAGCAGATTAATCTCTTTTATGTGGGCAGCTGAGAATGACAAGAGTTTATTTGTATTTACGCTTTTTGGAAAAGACTCATGTCAACAATACAATTCTTAATTAATTTATTAATTTCTTCGTTTATTCATCGGATTTTTTGTGTTCTTACTTTATGTAAAACAACTTTAATTTAGTTTTATTCTCTACTAAATGTAAAATTCCCCTTAAATATGAAAAGTTCGTTTTTTAAATTTTTTCCAAAAATATTTGGAGCACAAAATTATTGAAATTTTTAGAAGGAAATTAAATTAATGAAAATGCGATTAGAATCGTAAAATTAAGGAACACATTTCCAATTTAAAATCCAAATATTTTTTATTGTAATTACCTTATACCCAAATGTCTCCAAATTCCCCCTATTTGTGGAAAGTTTGGAAACATGTAATTAAATAATAAAAAATGTGATAAGTACATTTAAAAATAAAGTTAAAATAATTTGAATTTCTTGGCCTAATCAATGCACTCTAAATTTGTTGCTCTAATTTGAATTTTCTACTAGCATACGGTTTCTCTTTATTCATTAATATTTTGTGTTCTTTAAATATGTTATTTTCTTATTTTTTCTCCATTTTCTCTGCACTTTTATAAACGCAAAATATACGCAAATTTGGCATAGATTTTTTAAATGAGCAGAGTCTGCATTTAATCGCATTTAATCACCTAATGCAATTCCATTAAATTTCCAAGCACTTTCATCAGCCACATTTCATTTTTATAGAGGTATTTTCGCTGTTTCTTTTTTCTCCTCTCTGCATTTGTCTTGCTTTCTTTCTCTTTCTTTTCCTCCTTTCGCTGTCTGTCTATGACTGCAACTGCTTTTAGTGTCGTTCATTTTTAAGGACAGGCAATTCGGACATTTGAAATGCTTGTCTTAAAAATGAAATTCTTGCAAACATACGTTTTTTTTACGAGCCACAAAAAAAAAGTAATTACCCCAAATTCTACGAAAATTACAAGAATAAAAGAGCAACAAGAATTACATATAGACTTAATGGAGAAACAATTTCTTCAAAAAAAAAATTTCTTAGTAGTTAATCTTGATTTCTTGGTTTGGCAAATGGGAGAAAAACAAAAAAGGATTGGAGTTTTCTAGTTGTCTTTTTTTCAACATGTATTTGTATTAAAAAGGTCGCTAGGCCAACGAAAAATTACCATAACTAAATTGTTATTATTTTCTTAGCTAGTTATATACTAGTTAATAGATTTGAAGAACTTTTCAAAATTATAAAGATGAACGATATCGACCTAGATTTAAATTTACTTATAACTTAGCGCGTTTTTTATCTATCCTGAAAATTATATCAGAATGATGTACCTAAAGTTGCTACGTTATAGTCGGTAACTTGCGCATATCTAAATGAAATATACTGATAAGCTATAAAATAATCTTATTAAGATAATTTCACAATTTTATGACAATTAATTTATAAACAAAAATGTTATTCAAGTAAATGTCAAGAGTGGCGCCACCTAGCGCTGAGAACTGTTAAGCGGCTTGATTAATGCTACAAATGTGTTCTAATGAATTTAAATTAAATTCTTTTTAATAATTTGCTTAAAGGGTAACTTCCAGGCGGCTCTACCTTACTATTCTTTATATATTTGTTAAGAAAACGTTAAGAATGGACAATTTATCAGTATATTTAGTGTTGTTCATTCCTTCACAAACATATTTTACTATTGCATATTGAGGAACAACTTTTTTATTTATTTATTTTTTTTTTTTTTTGGTGTGGTACTTGTTGTTTTGTTATTTATGTTGTGCGGCGTGCGCCTCTTCGAAATGAATGCAAATATTTGCCAATGAGGCGGTTTTTGTAGTCTTTAGTATTTGTGGCCCCATTTATTACTCATAGAGTCAACTGCGAGTAACGAGTAAAAGTCCGTTCCGAGTTGAATGACCCCATAAAATAAATGTGACGCATCCTATGAAATTACCACATACATATATTTGAAACCTACATACATATACATATATATTTCCAAAAGTTGTTCAGTTTTGTTCTTTCAATATTTGCCTGCTCCATTTTATATTTTGTTTATGCATTTTTTGTTGCTGTTGTTGTTATTGTTTTAACAACGTTTTATAAATAGCTAAGACCTTTTGCCTGACTTCGACTTTTTGGCCTGTGTTTCTTTGATAAGGCCTCCCCTCATACGGCAAATGAGTCGCATTCAGTCTATAATGCGATTCTACGCGATTCTACACAAATTACACCTTATGCAATTCGCACATGATCCGAATTCTTAATTCTGCTAATATTTTGAGAAGAAAGTGACTGCCGTCAAGTTTTAATATTGACTATATAACTACATATATTAACTATACTTTTTGGCGTATCTGTAAAATTTTATTATGAGTTGGTATGTTGCAAGTTTTATACTTTCTACAAACTACATTATAGCAATATTTTCCAATCTTAGGAGACTTTTTTTTTAGTTATTTATATATTTATATGAATGTTTATATTTATTTATTTATGTACTGATTTATTTCTTTTATTACTTATAAATAATTTATTTATCCCTTTCTCTCTCTCTCTCTCTCTCTCTCCCTCTGACTGTCGCAGTCTTTTTTCTCGCTTTATATAGCTTTTCCGTCTCGAAAAATGTCTACCTTTCTCTCTATCTTTTCTTTTGTCGCACTAGTCTTATCTCTTTCCATCTCTTACTAAATCTGCCTCTCTCTCTCTCTCTCTCTCTTTGTTTTTATCCACCTCAGTTTAACTTAATTCAACAACTTATGTTATATTTACTGCTTTACTTTACTTTACTCGACCATAATTTCGGCATTACCGTTAAATTTCATGCAATTTGACATTTTGCAAATTATGCCATCATTCCAATTGGTATTTTTTCTGTTTTCCTTCTCTGTTGTTTAATGCCTCGTTTTTTATGTTTGCTTTTCATTATTATGATAACTGTACTTAGCAGTCAGTGAGAGACGAGTAGAAAAGAGAGAGAGAGAGAGGAGGAGGGGGGCATTGCTGTGATTGCTTGACAACTTTGCATGCATATTAAAATTGCGATTACTTACAAAGTACTCGTCAGAAAAGCAGTACTATTATTAAATTTTACCGTTCTGCATATACATATTTAACGACTCTCTTTTGCCAGAGAATAAACCGTGTGTCATACGCACTGCTTGCAACGGCTTTGCACTGCATCCCCTCTGATCCACACACGAACTGCTTGTTGGCCCAGAGGTTCTCACGCTTTGCGCTAGTTATTGTTGTTGTTCTTGTTTCTGCTACTGCCATTGTTGTTCTGTTGTTATTGTCGCTACTCCAGTTTATTATTCAGTAAACTGTTGTCTGTTGACAGCGATAAAAATGACATGCAGTTAAGTTCACATGTTTTCAATTTTGCATAATGGATGACTGCTTGCCTATTGTATAATTTACATGTTGTCAGCTTAAATGTATACCTAACATACACAAATATTTTCTGAAAAGTAACTTTTGTGTGTGAATTTTAGCATTTGTGCCTTGTTACATTTGTGGCTTAAATACTTTTAAATTAACCAATTTAATCACTTGAGACATAAACTCAGAATCTACTGCTTGCAATAGAAATGACACTGCACTGCTTTAATTAATTAAAGGATTAAATGCCTGCAATAGAAATTAAACTTAACTGCTTTTAGCTTTAACTGTCTTCACACGTTCTTTAAAAAAAAAACGCTGCTCATTAGTTTGTAGAAGAGAAACAGCAACTGTAAGAGTTGTTGTATTTTTGTAATATGCGTCAGTCTTAACATTTTTTTGCATGTACATACGTGTGTATTTACGTCACATAAAATTACACTATGCGTGACATGCTTATTTGTCAATGCATAAGTATGTGTTTGTGTGTGTGTAGAGAACCTCACCTAACTTAACAGAAGCAGAATCAGAGGCAAACTTCAACTTCAAAACAACAGAAGCAACGCAGTACAAAGAATAACAACTACAACAACAATAACAGCAACAACAACAACAGCTTTGACATATTTCCGCAATAAAGCTGCAGGGCGAAGCATCAGCACAAAGCAGTCAACGGACAAGTTTTCAATGTGAACGCGATTGAGTAAGAGTGTGAGAGTGTGCTGTGAGCATGAGCGAGAGAGCGGTAGTGGGAGCGAGAGCGGGCGAGAGCATGCTGCTGTTGCACAATTAAGAATTTGTTATGCAAGTCTTTTGGTCTTCGAGTGCAACTACAGCAGCACACTATGGAATAAAGAGCCACAAATTTTGGCATAAATGCAGCCTTTTATTTTGTGTGCATTAAATTTAAAACTTTTTGATTTACCAAATTTAAGTACTCCACATATAACAAAAAGTATTCATTTTTGATTTATAAGGATTTCCCTTTATAGCTAAAGCTCGTTTAAAGTCAGCTGATTCAGATTCTATGATTTCTATGTAAAGAGAGATTTTTAGTATCTGTGTTTTAGTGTCTAATGTATTTTTAAATCAAATCTAACAATCTAACAAATGTTCTCTGGAGTATAGTTTGTATATAGAGAAGAGTATATCAAATTTGTATATTTTAATTATTGAGATATAAGGAAATATTAATGAAGGGAAGAGAAGAAACTTATAACAAAATACAATGAAGGTTTTTCTTATTTTTACTTTTATTTTATATTTCTAGCTTTTATTAAATTTAGAATTTATGTCAAAATATTGATTATATTATCCCATAGTGCAGCAGCAGCAGCAACAACAACAATCGCTACCCGGCAGCAATGTTAACCGTTGCATTTTGCGGCGACTGTTCTAATGTTGGGGTAGGACCACAAAGAGAGAGAGAGAGAGAGAGAGGGAGTGAGTGAGTAAGAGCGTGAGTAAGAGAACTTTGAAGTTCTTCATATTATGAGCATGATTGAGCAGCTCTATGTATGTATGTTTGTATGTGTGTGTGTAATTAATGCAGCTCCTATCAAAAATGTCATTGTTCTTTGTCTTTCCTTCTTTTGCAGCTATTCCTTTTCTTCTTTTGGTACGTTATGATTGTCATGGCAAAAGAAGGCAAAAATAAAAACATGAACAGAAAAATCCAGAAAGTTAAACGAAGCATTAAATTGCGTAATTTACTGCGAATTTTATTTCAAGTTGCGTTCGCAAAGGAATCAAACGTAACAAACCAAAAAAAAAAAACAAGTGAAACCAGCAAAGAACAAGCACAAATAACTGAGCTTAGTTCATTGCCAAAGCTTTCGATT
Source organism: Drosophila falleni (assembly GCA_035045575.1). Classification (NCBI taxonomy): domain Eukaryota; kingdom Metazoa; phylum Arthropoda; class Insecta; order Diptera; family Drosophilidae; genus Drosophila; species Drosophila falleni. The sequence continues at coordinate 4,836,851 of JAWNOV010000142.1, forward strand.
CGCTTACTCATAAAACTGACTCACAAGAGAGAAACACACACACATGTAATGAGCCAATTTGTAGAGTGTAAAGCGCAAGAATATTAATGGCAGTTAAAGTTGGAATAATGGGAGTAACGTGAAAACCAATAAATACATATATAGTAAACAGATGTTGACATAACATATAAAACTACTTAATGCTGCTTAGAGGTTAACATAAAATAAAATAACAGACATATGTAATGTAATAAGTAATGTATGTTAACGTTGAACGCACTGCTTGACGCATAATATGGAGTAGAAGATCGTTTTAAATGTATTTTATTTGGTTATATTAATGCGGTTACAAAACAAAAAGTTTATTTATTAATGAAATTATAAAAAAATTAAAGAATTCGTATTTTTTTCGTATAAATACATACATTTGTACGTGAACATGCAATATTTCCATTGTCAGTTTATTTCCCATTCCCAATGCTTTCATTGTCAACGCCTCGCATGATGATCGACAACTTTTGAAAAACAAAACGTAGACAATGACTCGATGAGACAAAGAACGTAGCAGCTGTTTGTTGATCCTGCAAGAAGAAGAGGAAGAAGAAGAAGAAATGGCAGAAGGATATCACAAACCTCAAAACAACCTTTAAAGCAAAGCAGTTTGCTTGTCAAAATCAAGTTTGAAAATGAATTCGAAGCCAGTTTCCGCCTCTGCTACCTACAAACTCAGAAAAGTTTCAAAGCTGTGCTAAACTATACCCTGGTATTTGTTTTTTTTTTGTTTCTATTATTATGCAATAAAAAGGAATATGCCAAAATTAATTTAACTTGTCTTAGATCACTAGCAGCTACAAATATACCCTGTAAACTTAAATGAAATCACATAGGAAAAGGTCGCTTCAATTATGTGCATCTGCCTGATATGCTTACAGGTCATCCGCTAGTCGAGCATTGTATATTTACTTCGTTCGTAGTAAAAATCCGAGAAATGGGCGTGGCTGGTTAACGCCTCTCTTCGCTCAAAGCTCGCAATCATTGCGTTTTGTTGGTTTTGCTCCCATTGGTTCCCTCTGGATCCCCTGCTCTCCACACCTTTCCCCTTTTCAACTTCGCACCTCTCCCCTTCCCAACTCCCAGGCGCAACTCTTTCTTCCTTTTGGTAGCTCCATCAATCCGTTCATCCGTTTCATGCAGCGCTCTGTAATTAATTTGGCAGCTACAAAGCAAAGAGAATATTTAAAGCGGCATCATATCGAATTACGTTACCATTGACAGACAGAGACAAAGATAGCAACAGACTACAGCAAATATACATACAGGGTGTTCCACTAGAACGGACTGCTGGCGTAACATTTTCTTAACAGTGCGTGTTATTATTGCAAGTAGTTCACACTACTCTCTGTTATGTTAGCTTACAGCGTCAGACTGACTGCTACGTTATATTATTTAATCTCTGTTATCTCTGCAGATTTTAATTTAAAGCGAATTATCCTTGGCAGAAAGAGAGAGAGAGATAGAAGTAGCTTGAGAGAGACAGGTATGTGTTATAAATATATAGAGTATTCCACTTGAAAGTGCCAAGTCGAGCTGACAACTGTTAAAGTTCATTTGGTTAATTTTTTTTATATACCTTTTGACCCCCGCCTTTTATTGTAACGTCTGCTTTGGCCCAACTTAATTGAATTGCCGCTGCCCCAGTCTCCCTCTCTCTATCTCGCTCTCCTATTGTTTCTATCCGTCTCTCTCTCCCTCTCTCTCTCTTATTACAACAGCAAATAAACGAACATTTAATTAAATTTGCATGGAATTAAAACAACAACAGCTGCAAATTGGAAAAAGTAAAGGAAGAAGAACTAAAAAAAGAGAGAGAGAGAGAGAGAGAGAGAGAGAGAGAGAGAGAGAGAGAGAGGATAAGAAAGAGACAGAGAAAGCATCTCTCTAGTGCTTGTCAAACTGTTTTATAAAGAAAATGCTGGAAACGGAAGGGTTCTTCAATTTACAAAAAGCAGTGTTTAAATAAAAGCTGCGCTTAGTTTCTCCACTTTCCTTGGAGTCTGCCTGAATACGAGTTACCCTATACTCAGTGCTGAACTATTCAGCAATTTTAAGACATTCTTTTATATAGGTTGAAAATAATCTGTATCTGTAAATTTCAGCATAGACGATTTAAAAAACCGATTTAAATCGGCCTCATAAAAAATTATTATTTACGATTTCCCTTATTTTTATATTATTCAAATTAATATCACTTCAAATTAAATTATTAAAATACTATACATTAAGCCTCCATTTTATTATTTTCAATTTAAAATGGACAAATATTTTTTGATTTTATTGATGTTCCCATAAAAGTGCTCGCAGTTTTAAACGCATCTGAAATATATATATGCATCTATATGTGCATATTTATCTTCATCTATAGCTTATTGATTTAGCCATTGGATTGTTCATTGCACCTGCCGTTCAACTGTGGAAAACTCGGAGAAAACCAAAAATATAGTTATTGCGGTCCAACTGATAATGGGGAAATCCCTCAGCTTTCACACACACACACATACACCGATAAAAACTCATTGAGTGAAAAATTGTGAAAACTGTGGAAAATTTCATATACAAAAATAAAGTAAAACTGTGACTGGCAAATGTAAAATGAATGAGATGTAAAAGGGGTGAAAAGAAATAGGGCAACAACTGGAAGCAAATAGAAATGCGAGCATCAAGTGAAATGTTAGACACAGTGGCTGCCAGACATATACGCACACACACACATTCAACATAAAATCGCTGGTTGAAAACTTATACCCTCTGCAAACAGAGAAAAAAACTGAAGGCAGTCAATAGAACTCGCACAATTACATGTGTATGTGTGTGTGTGTGTATATGGTTTTTAAAAGGATTTGACAGGCAGTGTAGAGCCGTAGATAGAAGAAGCAGAGAACAATTGCAACAAAACTGTGGAAACTGTCACAATGTGCAGTCGTGTATGTAAACAATTGTAATCCGGTAGAAAAATCACAGAAAGAACAGCAAAAAGCGAACCTAACCTAACAAAAATGTACAGCAACAAAGTTAACCTAACCTCACATAAAGGAAAAGAAGTGTACAGAAGAGTACAGAAGAGATAAACAAAGTAAAGCCTACTAAAGGAGATATTAGAGGCTTAGCTGGTAATTCAATAGGGAATGGAAGGCTTAAAGAAAAAACAACATCGAATTCCAAATACCCTAGCAGAATAGTTCATAATATTTCTCATGTCATTTTTCAAGCTATATGTATTCTAAAGAATTGAAATAAGCATTTTAATGCAAAATCCAATTGAAAATGTTGACTTTTCTCAAAAAGCAATTAATGTTATTCGATTAATTTAAAAATAAAATAATCGAGTTACAGTACTTGAAAATCGACTCCGTAAAAATTTAATTTCGAATTTTAAATGTGATTTTAATTTACTGTATTGTAGTCAAGTTCTTAAATTCTAAGCCTATTGTGCAGTACTGTAACTAAGATTTTTTATTTTAAGAATTTAATCCGCTCACAACAACTGTTAAACAGAAGAATTACTTAACATATGTTAACCTATTTACTGTTAGTCTGCAGAACTGCCGAACTCACAAGCGCTTGCATGCTATGTTAACTAAGAGCAATGAAATCACAGCTATGTTATGGTTAACAGAATAATGTAAAGCGTACTACAATTTAAATAATATTAGGTTCTTTAAACATATTTTTGAGTATTGTGGTTACTTTAGTTCTTAAATATAGTATGTGTTAATATTCAATTATTTGTTATAAATATTGTCATTTGTCTTTTTTTTTTAGCAGGTAGGTAATGCAATTAACTTTCGAATGAAAAAGTCCAGATAGCCAATCTGTCAAATACAAATATAAAAAAGGTCGTCGTCAGCTTTATGATATGTATGTAAACAAAATGCAAAATACTTTAAAACAACAACAGCATTATGAAGGTTAGCTTATTATTTTTATTTGTTCATCAATTAAAAGTTTTGCAGTTTACGTTTTCCTTGAATCACAGTCAAAAAAAAAAACACACTGAGAAACACAAACTTGAAAGAAATATAAATTTAATTGTTAAAAACTGCTCAAAAAGCTTCAACAAGAAAAAATAACAAATTAAATCCGTTTTTGTTTGTCAGCATTAAAAAAAAAAAATAATATGCCAGCTTATTTAAAGTCAGCATGAAAAAAATTACATTCAGTCAAGTAATTATTTTGACTACATACAAATTCACACATACTTCTTGGAAATCAAGAATATTTTTGTTAAAACCAAAAAAAAAACTTAGAATATAATTTTTAAAAACACAAATATTTAAATTTGATATTTTTTCAATACTAAGCCATCTATTATCCAATTTTCCATACCTACCCTTTGACATTTTTTCAAAAACTTTGATCTCTCATAACTGCATCAAAAATTAAACGATTTTCAAGCGGAATGTCATTTTGATCATGGTTTGGCCTCTAAATTGATTCTGCATTTAAGTTTTTATCAACTAGAAAATTTGATATTATTTCGATTCTCATCCTATTTTCCATACCTACCCTTTGACATTTTTTCAAAATTTTGGACCTCTTATAACTTAGTCAAAAATCAGCCGATTTTCAAACGGAATGCCATTTTGTTTATGATTTGGCCTCTTAATTGATGGTGCATTTACTATTAAAAGCGCTAAACAGCTGTTTTTTTATTTTTGCTTTAGTTCGTGTCTAACCTTAAATAGAGTGTACAGAAAAAGCAACAAAAACAACAATAATAGCAACAATAACAAAATGCCGCAAAATGCTAAATCGACTCTGACCCACTGACATTATTTCGCTATAGCGACGATGACGACAACAACAACAACATCAGCAACAAATGCAGCCACTCAGACACAAACAACAACTACAACAACAACAACAACTAAACAAAGTGCAGTTTATCAGCAGGTGGATTTCTGAGGCCGATTATACAATGTCACACTGAGTATACTGAATATACTCGTGAATACATGTGTTTATGCACATAAAAAGAGATGGATAGACAACGAAAGACAGAGAGAGAGAAAGAGAGAGAGAGAGAGAGAGAGAGAGAGAGAGAGAGAGAGAGAAAGAGAGAGAGAGAGAGAGAGAGAGAGAGAGAGAGTGAGAGTATGAAATATCTATTTGTGACTTTGACTTATATTCGATACAAAATCGCTATAAAAACCCATAAATAGTTGTTTTTCCGCAAACATAACCTAACATTATTTTACGATCATTTCCTATACTGGCAATCTATAGTCTAAAACTAATCGATCTTGATTAAACTTATTTCTAAAAAACTTTGATAGTAGTTGGAATAAAAAATGAAAAAAATTTTAATTATTTTTCTAAGTATAAAAACATTTTTAAGTAAACATAACTTTTTTATGTAATACTTCTATATCAGATAAGTGTAAAAGCTTATAACGTTATTCATGTTTAAGTTAAAATAGAAAATGACAGTTTGTGCACACCCACTTCAGCCTTAAGTAGGGTATGCTTCATCCCCGAAAAACATCAAAATATTGTCAAAATAGAAACCAAACACTAACCGAAAAAAACCAAAAAACAAACAAAAATATCTGAATCATGCGACATTATCATACATTACAAAAATTTTATGTTTTTTTTTATTTGCAAAAAAATGTACAAAAATATTATTTAAAAAAAAAACAACAATAATAACAACATGAGCAACAACAGCAACAACAATAAAAACAATAATGAGCAGCAATCGAAATACACTTGAACGTGAGTGAAACAAAATTCATGACCCACTTTATAAAACGCTTTTTCTTTCATCCATGACCCACTTTATTATTTGTAGCAATGATTGAGCGCTCGCGAGAGCGTGAGACTAAGACAGAGAGAGAGAAAGAGAACGAGCGACATAGAGAGGAAACTGTTTTTATGCATATGTTCTATATGTACACAATTAGTTGCTAAAATGCAGGCTTACAGCAACAACAACAACAGCTGGGCAAATGAGCAGACACACACACACACACACACACACATAGACATGCCTTAAGTAGGTGGGCGGCTGTGGTTTAAAAGAGAGCCAAAGAGAGAGCAAGCACAAGTTTGAGAGAGGCAAACTGCAAATGGCAGACGACAGGCGGCAAACAGCGGCTTAGTTAGCTGAGCTCGTTTTTAGTTAGTGTGTGAGTGTGTGTGAGTGTGTGTGCGTGTGCATGCTTCGAGTGTGTTTTTAAGTGTCAGTCAAACTGGGAGACAGACTGAAAAACACTCGAAAAAACCGCACAACAACTAAATTATGTTGTGCAGTATAACTGCAAAATGATTTGCGCCGGAGGTTAAGTGAACATTTGAGAGCAATTACATATATTTAGTTATAAATACTCGTAGATAGAAGTACTTACAACTCGTAATACAACTGCTTGCACTACTCACTTACTTTTAACCTACTTACAAACTTAATTAATCATTCAAGTAGCGCAAAAAAAAAATACCTTTGATAATTGTCAATTATCAGTAATTTATTTATAACTAATGTGACTCAACACTAATTCAACTGAAGAATTTCAAGCATTTTACCCTAATTTATTCCGTAAGAGCTACAAATAAAAGTTACATAAATTATACAATTTAAAGATCGTCCAAATTGAGCAATAATAACTCATGAAATAATTTCTAATTAATTATTAATTTCTATACATTTAACGTCAGAATATTTTTAATATAGTTATCAAAGACATTGAAAAACCGGCCCTTAATTTATGAGGTATAATCTATATTAAATTCCTTAAAAAGTCAATTAAAAGAACACGGAAAGTAAATATATAATAAAGGTTGATCTACTTAATGTTGCATATTAAGTTTATTTCAAGTTTCTCTACTTTCCTATTCACCCAACTAATTAAAATAATATTTAATAGGCAACGTAGAAGATTTAAAATGAAGTGTTAAAACTTTATTTAACATAATAGAAATTAAAGTTTTGGGGGTTAATGAGCATTAAATATGAATTTAAGATATTACGTATACGCGTTGTGGTACCATTCAGCTTAGTACAGCGTATCTGTTGGTCGAGCGCAATTTGCTTGCACTTTTTAAACTGTTTTTAGTTGTTATAAAAACAGGCAACATCTGAAATTGCAGTAGTTGACATTGTGGTCATAACAGTTGTCATTGTTGTTTGTCATGTTGTTTCGTCATGTTGCACTGTTGTTGCATCTCTTTCTATTGCATTTTGTCACCTTTCTCATGTTGTCACTCTGCCGTCGACTTTTGGTTGCCATTACGAGCATGTGAAAAATGTTTGTTGTTGTTCATGTTGTCAATGTTGCTGCACTCACTCAGTGGCAATTAATTGCAACTGACAACATTGAAAACATGTTTGTTTTTCGTTTGGCAAATTGGATGCTGTCTGATGCATTTTGGACAGCAGCATATTTTCCGACTTAAATGGAAAATTTGCGATAAGCAAATGGAAACTCCTTTAAAGGGTAAATTACATTTAAGGTAATTTAAGAAAATCAATCAGATAAATATTTTATTAGCTAATTTTACTAATTTATTCGGTTAAAAAAGTTAGGAACTGAGTTTATATTCATTATTCTACTGTTTTATATAAAAATTATTTACTATAATATTAAGAAAAATTTATTATATTATTATTATAAAATTAAAGATCATTGTTTAAAAAAAAATTAAAATTATATTTCTTAAAATTAAAACAAAAATATTTGGGAAAACTGCATGTTTACTAAGCAAAAGTAAAGTTTATTCTTCTTATTATCTCACGTAGGATAACAAATGCATGACAGATTTTCCTTAGCAGTTTTTAAATAAAACAAAATTGCTTACCTTTTTTTCAGTTCCTAAAGGGCCTGGAAACAATGTAGAAATAGAATAATTCACTGAAACTTTCACCTAAAGGCACAAACAAAAATCGGTAGCTCGTCTCAAAACTTAGATTCTTTTTTTTTGGGTGATTTTATGGACCCAGCTTCCAAGTTGCGTCATTTTCCAGCGTTTGCCTAAATGTCCAGCATCACGTAGACCACAACCCAAAGTCCGAAAACAATATGTCAAAACACACAAAAAACCTTAAGTTTGCTTGATTCGTTTACAAATTGCCTCCAAGCATCTGTACAATCATCATAATGGATAGGATTTTATTAGAATAAATAGCTCAGAGTTTGAAATTTAAAGAAAACAATTTTAGTTTAAAAACTATACGTTTAACTTTTATATTATTACGAAATTATATTTAATCAAGGACCGTAAATATTAATTAATTTGTTTGATTATTCAATCAGTAAACAGTAATTTTGATAATCAAGCAATGCAAATGATTAATGAATATTAATACTTAAAAATAACACTACATTTTTTAAGCTTTTTATAAGAAAATTCAAAGTAACAACTTGATTTTAATTTGTTTAAAAATAAGCATTACTTTTAGTTTTATTTTTTGGCTAAAATAATGATTTTATTAGTTGTTTAATTATTATATTATAAAAAATATATATAATAATTATAGTCCATGATTATAATTTATTATATATGATATACATATACATATTCATAAGTGATTGTAAGTTGTGAATTATTTAAAGTAGTTTTCAATATTTTTAATGAAGAACGTAAATAAAAATCGCCCTCTCTTTAATGTGAAGCTATCCGATAATCCATTTGAGCTTTGTTTCGATTGTCAGTCACTGATTTAAGTCAATCAATCAGTCAGTCAGTCAGTGAGTCATTCTGTCAATCAGAAAGAGCTTTATTTACAGAGATAGATGTAGTTTACCTGGGACTACACACAGTAAATAAAACAAAAAAACAAAAAACTGCTCCCCTGTCCATCGTTCATCAGCTAACAGCAAACTGACTGTGGACTCTTTTTTTTCTTCTTATTTTTAATTACATTATATGCATAATGAAGGGCTTTACACGGTCCCAAAGAGAATGCGAATGGAAATGTAAATGCGACTGCGAATGCGAATGCAGGCAAAAATAATTACTGACACTGGACGTCTCGAGTCAACGATGTAATCAGCATTAAACAGAACCAAAAACTGAGAGAGAAAGAGAGAGACAGAGAGAGAGAGAGAGAGAGAGAGAGAGAGAAGAGAGAGAAAGAGAGAAAATTCACAAGAATATAAACAGAATACTAGCTGGAAATGAAACCAAGAATTCAATGGTAGAATACACTAAAAATGCCTTTAAAACATGTATAATATTTATCAAAATAATTATACAATCAATATTTGAATTGAAAAAATAAGAAATAAAAATTATGTACTTGTACATAAGTGTTCTACTAAATTGTTACAGCTCAGACTTTTTTGAGTAATTTCTTAACCAAAAACTATAATTTATATCAGTTGTACAATTTTTGTATGTTTTTGGCCAAAGTTAACAAATTATTACTTTCACTTAAAATATCAATTCTAGAAAAATAAACTAAATATTAATATGTTTAAAATAAATTTGTTAGCATATACAAAATGTTATTCTAGAATTCAGCTTGTTACAGCTCAGATACTTTTGTGTTATTGCTTAACTAAAAAAAAAAGAGTATTCTGTGTATGATTTGAGGTAAACAAACCTCATAAAAAATATATGTGTGCTTTGCGACATTAGATTTTACTTAATTTGTTATATTTCAGAAAAATTTTAAATTTACTTGAACTAAAGTATCATTATTGTATTTAATAGGTTATTATACCCGATTCGCTGTTGCGTGCAGGGTATAACTGAAAAGAGCAGGCGGGCGTCTCTCGACATAATAATGGAGGTGACGGATAGCTGACCAACAAAATAAAATAAAAATAAAAAACAAAAAAAAGCAGCCCTATGAGCGCTAAAATGAGTGACGTATAATCACAAAGGGGGCAGTTCTACCACACTCCCCCCCCTTCCCCCTTCCCCTTAACTGCTTGTTTGCTTTCCTCCCTGGGCGGAGTAGTAAGTAGTTCCCCTGACAGGCGCAATAATTGTGCAGATTTCTGACTTTTAACTTTTATTTTCGACACATTAATGTGCCAGTTGATGATGATGATGCTGATGATGATGATAAGATAGATGATGATGATAATATAGATGATGATCATTATCAGTGTTGTGGGTTAAGCTAGTCAACAGTTAGTAGCTTGGGCACACGGGGCGTATGATTGACAATTGACATGCCCAATTAAGAAAGCCAGTGCAGTGCCTTAATTAATTAAATTACAAATAATGCAGTTACCTTTTGTTACTGTCGCTGTTGTTGTTGCTATCGTTTTTTGCCGAGCTTATCAAAATTTGCACTTTGTATATATGCATGCACAATTATTTATTTATACTCGTTTCATTTGCAGTTATCGCATTTGCTCACAGCGCTAATTTCGCAACTTATCAATCATTGAGGTTAAACGATGGCTGCAATACCGCTTATCTATAGCTAAACCAAGTAGCGACTTTTCTCTCTTCTCTTTATTTTCTCTCTTTTTCCTCCTCTTTGTCTCTTTTGATTAACAACTTTCGCCTCAAAACTCAAAAGCGATAATAATTCGACATATGCTGACAATGACAATCATTTACGACTCTTTGTTTTTTTTTTTTTTTTTTTTGTTATTGTTGAGAGACAGAGACAAAAACTGAATACTACATGAATCACCATGTAATTACTTATGAATTAAATAAACATACACTCGTAAAATTTTCCTCTTTCATAATTAATAAATAAAATTAAAGGCAAACGAGGGTTAAAAAAGTTCGTGCATATAGACTTAACAATTCAACATTTATAACAAATTTACACATAATAAAAATTCATACATATGTCATTTTAAATATCTGTACAAAATATACATTATATTTGCAAACTAAAAATAAATATATATTATACGATTTTTCGAACAATTTAAATATTTTAAAAAACTTTAATTAATTAATAAGAAATTCGGAAAGTAAGGACTTTAGTATTTCCCATTTAATAATAACTAATCAATTTTACAATCTTTATTAAAAAGTCAGAAAAAATATACGCTTGTCTCTTTAATTCTTGAAGATATTTGAAAACTGTATACAATATCTACTTTTTGCAGAAAATATCATAACACGATTTTGATTTTATATTTATTCTTTTCTCGCTTTTAACAAAATGAAATATTTAAAATAAAATTAAAGCAAAGCCTTATTTGTGCTTTGTATCTGTTGTTTTCTTATTCTAAATAATTTGAAAAAAAAATTAAATTTAATATAAATAATAATTGTTGAATTTTTGCTGCAAATATAATTCCATTCTCTGCTTTTAAATGTCTCTGATATACTTTTTAATTGTGATGGACTTACAAACTGAGAAATTGAATTATCCAATTACAAATACAAACCCATTAATTAACTGTGTAATATGACTTAATTAACTGTGTGTAGGAAAAATTATTTTAAGAAGTCTTTAATTGCGTTTCGTGATTCGCAATTGCAAATGGATGAGATTTAACAGGTGTTTAGAGTGTAATCAAGGCAGCACATTAGCTTGGAGATAGCTGACAATTGTTGAGGCCTATTTGCAAAACATTTTCACATTTGCATTAGGTACAGGGCACATGGGGTTAAGCCCAAAGACCAAGGCCAGCACATTCGAAGAAATCTGAAGGTATCAAAACTAAGTCGAAAGCAACTTAGAAAAACTGTTTTAACACTATGTGCGATTCTCAAACTAAAATATACTCGGTACTCTATATAAATATATAATATACTCTAATTGTATCTAAAATTTGAAGTAAAAAAAAATGCTGCATACAGCTAGGGGCAAAAACTTAAAACAGTTATAACCAGGATAATTATTATTTCACTTATTTTTTTAAAATATATAATATTACTAAAATAACAAATATATTGAAAATATTATAATCAATTATTTCTTTGTACTTAATTTTGTTGCAGGCTTAGCCCAGGTGACCTACCAGATCATTGGGCCTCAGGTACAGCAACAACAAACGGAGCAGCAACAGCCACAGGCAGCAACAAGCACAGCAGCAACAGCAGCAACAGCAGCAACATCAACAACAACAGCAGCAACAACAACAACTCTGTTTTCAATCTGCCGCGTTCATCGCCGGTCGCTGCGACCGCAGCCGTTACAATTCCAGCCGCTGGCGGAGGCGTGGTAACTGGCCCGGTACCGGGTCCGGGTCCGGGTCTAACGCCTAGCACGCCGCTGCAACGTCCGGCGGCAGCAACACCTACGCTCACACAGCAACTACAGCAACAGCAGCAGCAACTTCTCTACCAGCAGCAGCAGCAACAACTGTTGCAACAGCAGCAACTCAATTCCCATCATAATTCACATCATAATAAGACAGCGGCTGCCGTTGCAACCGCACATATATCAGCTGTGTTGCAACGATCAGCCGCCATTATGAATGCGGTGGCATCGCCGATTCCAGCGAATGCAGCGAACTCCGCTCGCAAAATACGTCGCAAGACGGATACTAAAGTTAATCTGGTAAGTGTAAGTGTAAATAAACTTAGTAATTAGTTAACAAAATCATAATCTCTTAATTTAATTTAATTTAATCCTGTTACTTGAAACACTCCAGATTTGTTGTTTCAGATTTAAGACAGAAATTCCTTCTTTCTTTATATAACTTCCAAGTTCCAAAATATGTTATCCTTAAAAATTCGTAATTTTTGCCGGTATTAACTAAAACCTTATTCGAAACAAAGTTTTTATATTAAATTAATTAAAGAAGTCATTCAAACCGAAATAACCGATAAGTATTCGTTTCATGCATTCATTTATTTTATTTATTTATTTATTTATTTTAAACAGATAATTATAGAAATCAAAGGATTTGTTTTGAAATACTTATTTTTAAATATTGAAAAGTTTTTTCTTTTTTAAGCCGAAATCATATCGGTATTATGAAACCGAACCGGTTAAGCACAGGAAAAATGTATTTAATTTATTATTTAATTAAATTCAATTATTTAATTAAAGAAAAAGTTAAAAGTAAATAAAAGAAATTGTTTAACTTAAATTTTATATTAAATAAATTATTTAAAGTCACTTTTTATCCGTAAATTAAAAATAGATATATATTTATATATAATTACTAGTTTGGAATTTCACAATAAAAATTGGCAACAATTTATATTAAAAAAATAAAACAAAGGTTTTGAAGATTGTAAAGTAAAAATCAACCTATGTATCTAAAAATTTACATTACCTTTACATTGATTTTATTAGTACAATTTTTTTATCATATCATTTTTTTGCCTTCTATTTGGTATATAACCGTAGATAAACTATTTTGTTTTTATAAAGAATATTAAAAAGTTATAAACGAACGAAAAATTTAGCTTATTACATAACTAAATTCTAAAAATGTATTTAAAAAATATTTTGCAGCCGCAATCACAAATTAACAAATGCAACAATGAGAAGCGACGACGTGAAATGGAGAACAATTATATTGAGCAGCTCTCGGAGTTTCTGCAGCTCAATAAACGTGGAGATATGACCTCAACGAAACCGGATAAGGCGGCAATATTAAATCAAGTTGTTCGAACGGTGAGTAAATCTCAAATGACCAAGAATGAAAAGAATTTCTGCTGACATTTTAATCAAAAACTCATCAAAAACTCAAAATGTAGCCAAGATGAGAAACAAGTTTTCGTAGCACCCAAGGGGAAAGGAAGCTGCTTTGAGGGAAATTTGCTCATGGAATAGCTAATGATCAATTAAGACACAAATTAAGAGACAAATCCCCAATGTAATTTCCATGCAGTTTTTCCTATTTTTATATTTTGTTGTCCTTTGCGACGCGTTTCAATTAAAAACCAATTATGTTCAAATTAAAATCCTATCGAAATGGGCTTAAAATAATATACCCAATGCTGGGTATATGGGCAGAATTCTTCATTCGTTGACGTCATTTCGCCTATAAGAATTTAATTTATATTTTTATTTCATTTACATAAATTTATTTATGTTTCAATGACACCGACATGAAACTCGATTTCCAGGTGCCATACCCTGTAACCACAATTACCAAAAGGGTATAAGCGTCTTGTGTATTAATTTAAAAAAATAATGAATTACGCTCTCTGCAGTCAACGAAATTATTTTTAAACAAAAAAAAATGAGGTTTGCGTACAGGGTAACTGCTAGTCGTTCTCGCTGTTTGTTGCTTTTCTTCTGTCGATTTCAGGTAGCCTGAGCACTTTATTATGCAAATTATAAGCGCCACGCTTTGCCGAACTTCAAAAAACAAATTTAAATAAAATGCCCGACCAACAACATAATCCAGAGCCAAAAACAACAACAATAACAAAACCAAACAAAACAAAAAGAGAACGTCGACAACAACAAAAAACAAACAGAGTACATAATAGAGTATATGGCAATTTGATTTAAACTAAACACTAGTTAATGCAATTAAACCCTTCGGTCACATAAATAATAAATTTAATTAAATGCAGATGACGCTGCTTTAATTATTGCTAATGAAAATGTTCGTTGACCATTAAACGGCTGGAAAATCAAATTTTCACTACAGCAAAATCATATTTTTTCATATATTATTTAATTAATCACAGTCTAGACAATTAAATATAAATATAAGTTTGGAAATTTAACTAAAAAAAACATTCATAGTACCAAAATTAATCAATTGAAAAAAAAAAATTCAAAGTACAAAAATAGAGAATTTTATTGGACTTCTAATCATGGCTTATATGTACCTTTCTTAGGTTCAAGCTGTTTTTTAATAAATGGTTTGGGCAAATTTTTTTGCAAGTTTATTTTTCAGATTTATTTTAACACTTCAAAAAAATTAATAAGGCAGATAAAAATAGAGCTCATGAGACAAAATCAATACCATTTGATGAAAAATCAGCTAAATTGGATATCAAAATATTTTCTGTTCTTAGTTTTATCTTTCGACATTCATATTGAATATACTCATAATAAGAAAAAAAAATAGTTGAAAACTGTTCAAAAGTACTCCCAAATGTTTCTCACATAAAGCACAGGATGATTAATTTCTCTATTGCACCCCTCATTCACCGCTTTTTGCTGTCTCTCTTCTTCATTTACTCTGATGATATTTACCCCTTTTTTAATAGGCACATTTTTGATTTGTTGTTGTTGTCTGCTTTTAGCTTTGCATCTGCGTTTTTTGGAAGCCTTTAAAATTCGCACATTACCTGATGCGATCAAGAAAACTGAAAAGAAATTCGCAAAAAACAAAAAATAAACCAAAAATAAACACACACAAATGCATAAAGAACAAAAAGACCAGACACGTTTTAGACATACTCACAGATACTTTTGTGTATGCATGTGTTTGTGTTCACATTCGTCATTGCATGCTCTGGTTCGTGTTGTTGTTGCTGTTGTTTATTTTATCATTTGACTGATATTTTCGGAGTGCCTTCACCCCAAAAAATTGAGCAACTTTTCCTGGTTGGCTAGCGTAAATACACACACACACACACATTCGCTCATACTCTCGTACTCACTGACACATTTGGAAGCTTCCTTTGAAGCAGCAGCAATTAAAATGAAGTAAAAGCTCGCTCTCTCTTAATGCTCGCGCTCTCTCTTTTGTGCACTGTCAGATCAACGAACTGCGTTCGCTTTTTGGCGATGACGTCGCACAATTTAATTTCATATTTCTTGTTGTTATTATGTGTTGGGTGCAACAGGAATAGCAGCAACAGCAGCAGCGCCACCCTCTCTCACAAATACACACTCACACTCACTGAGAAGGTGCCAAGGCAATGATGATAACAGTCTCACATGAATGTATACAAATACCTAAACACTCGTACCATTACCCACACGTGAGCCGGTAAACAAAACGCCAGCAGAGAGAGTGTAAGTGTGACCATTCATTTCGCTCAGCGTGAGAGCGCCAGAAAGAGAGCAACGCTTCATGAGCTTGTGCCTTCTTTGTTACTGTTGTTGTTGTTGTTCTTGTTTTTTTCGCCGTGTTTTCGGGTATTTTTTTTTTTAATACAATAATACAATTGCATCAAAATGTATGTTTAGTATTTCGGCAACTTTGTGACAGTGCTGAGTGTGCGCAACGTTTCTGTGATTTTCATTTTGATTTTATTTTGTTTTGCTTTTGATATATTTAGTGATTAGTTCCCGTCTCAAAATTAAGAAATTTAGTGAATTACATGTATGTATGTACGTATGTGTGTGTAAACAAGCAAAACAGCACGTATGATTTTATTAATGCGGCACAAACGACAACAACAACTACCATTGAATTGAGTGACAAAACCATTGACACGCTCAGAACACGCGCCCTCAAGTTGATTGACCTTGAGCTTTTTACTGGCAAGGGAAAAATGTGAAATTCGTTGGTGACTAAACTACGACTCCAAAGTTTTCATTCAAATAACAATATTGATAATATTCAAATATGTATTTACAAGTGTTCATATAAACATGCATGCAATTGTAGCAGTGCTTTACATTGAAATGCCTTGCAGTCTAGTTTTATTATACCCTGCAGTACGATTTAACGATGACAATCTAGAGAATTGGTGAAATGAGAACTAGAATTGAGTGATAACTCAACACCAGCCGCACTGCAGGCTGCCTATGCTATGCTATGGGCTTCTGTTAGTGCTTGAGTGTATTTGTGTTTTGCATGTGTCAATGACTCAAAGCTCAAACGCGCGCGCAAAATATTTACTGCGATGTAAAAATATAACACTCACGGATACACGCACACATCAGAAATGAGATGAAATGCGGTTTATTGCACTTCATTGTGTAAACACAATGAGCGAAACAAGGCGCCGACAAAGCTTTTGCTCTCTTTGAACGCACTCTCCGTCTCTTACGCTCGCACGGGAGTCACTCAGTTGGCTAGCCAAAAAGCTTTATGCAACAATTTGGCAATTCAAAGTGCTTTGATAGCGATCATAATAATTATTAGAAGATGAAGCAGAGTTCTGCTCCATTCTTCTTCTTCTTGTATGAGTGATTCATGTATGTTTATATACATATGTGTGTGTGTAAAGAGAATACTTTTGCAAAATACTTGCACTCGAAGTTGTAAATATGCCTATGGCATTTTTTGAACTTACTTACTTGGATGAGTGTAAATCCGCCATATTGGTCCAGTTGGATCCAGAACAAGTGTAATGTTAAATATACACTGCGCACAAACTTGTTGAGTTTAAGCTGTAAAGCCTTTGGAATGTTTAAACAATTATGGTTTTATATGGCAAGCCAGAAGATAACGCTATCTTAAGACGAACGATGCAGCTAAGACTGATCGACCACTAAGTACCCTGTCGATCATAATAGTATAGCTAATTTTTAACTTTTATTTTAAAAATCAAACAAAAAAATATATTATTTTTAAATTTGTAATGGGTTCTAAAAACATGTGATGTATCATCTGAAAGTTTTGGAAATTCACCACTTGTTTTTTTATGTTTTATGTTTTTCAAAAACAATATAAAATTTGTTATTATGTCTGAGCTTTCTTCAAAAAATATTTATATAAATAATGTTAGAAATTTGTAATTTTAATAATTGTAATAAACAGATTAATTATTTGTCGTAAAACGAGAACTACTAATTTAATTTATATTCCTTTTTTCCTTTTCAGTATCGTGATATTTATGACAAAGGCCAAAGCCGTGATATATCCTCAACTTCAACCAATAACAATAACAACAACAACAACTCCACGACAACGACCAACAATAATAACAATAATAATAATAATAATAGTAATAACAACAATAATAACAACAACATTAACAATAACACAAGCAACAAACCACAAGCGACCTCAACACGCTGTACACGCTGTGCCACAGACAACTGCTCGATACACCCTGTGCAACAGGGTGAAGTTTCCTCAACCGAGCCTCCATTGCCAGAGCCGTCACTGTTAAACGGTCAAGTGCCCGAAATCTCGGCATATTTCGAGGCTCTCGAGCATTATATCAGTTCAGTGGGTTGGGTACTGCTCCAGGTGAACGCGAACGGCATCATTGAATCCTGTACGCAGAATATACGTGAACTGATCGGCTATGAGAAGCAGGAGCTGTACCACCAGCCGCTCTACAGGTACCTGTATACAGGGGATCACGCCAAATTGGAACCGATCATAAACAACATGTATAGCTCCAGCGGTACTGGTGGTGGAGGAGGATCGACAGGAGCTGGAGGTGGCGGTGGCGGTGGTAGCAGTGGAGGTGGCCCTGGCTCAGGTTCAGCTGGTAACAATTGGGGAGATTTGGATGAGCTGAACAATGGCAATGCATCGCAGCAATCGGCGAGTTCGAATTCCAGCACGAATGCGGCTAAATCGAAGCGCAGCATTTCGACCAAGGTAAGGATGCTAGTCAAGGATACGCGACCAGCGACACAAACCTCCTCCAATTGCGATAGCATGGATCCAAAGCCGTTGAGACAGTCCGGACAGCAGGACAAGTACGAGGAAGTCGTTCTCATTGCGGCGCCAGTGAAGGGTGAGTTGACTTTCCAGGGCAGAATTGATAAGGCATTGTCCTAAGAAGGAATAGGTTACTCTTAAAATCAATTTGATAGTGTTATCCTGTCGAAATCTTTAGGTGAGATCTACAACATTATCAATAATTTTATAATTTTAAAATTGCTCGCAAGCTGGCTCATATAATTATGTGTGTTCAGCGCTTCGACTCGAAGCAGCTCATTTGCTGTGTTGTTATGTCTTACTAGTGACTAAAAAGACTTAGACCAATGACTCATCAGCCCAATCTCCGTATTTAAACCACAATCGCTAATCGATAACTGATTTTTGTTCCTTACAGATGATGCCGATGCGAGCAGCTCGGTGTTGTGTCTGATCACACGGCCGGAGGACGAGTCGCCGCTGGAGATCAACATGCAACAGCATGTGCAACAGCAACCCATCGAGCAGATGACCTTTAAGCTGGATGTGAACGGCAAAATACTCAGCCTGGATACGACGGCATTGCGTGAACCCTTCAAGCAGCATCTGCAGACGTGGATAGGACGACTGTGGCAGGATCTGTGTCATCCGCACGATTTGTCCATGCTAAAGTCACATTTGCGGGATATTCAGGATTCGGCATCGGTACATTCACCGGGCAGTTCGGGCGGTGGATCTGTCCTCAATATTCCCATATCGAATGTTATATCACGTCCATTTCGATTGCGTCTGGGTGCGCCCGATGTCTATGTGCATGTGAAGGCCAATTCGAGACTGTTCCTCAATCAGACGCCCGGTGAAAGTGACTTCATAATGTCCGTGCAGACGCTGCTCAATTCGGAGAATGACATGAACAGCAACAACACGGGATCGGGCGGCAGTTCGATGGGTGGATGTGGTTTGGGTCTTAGCCAAATGTGCGCCATGTCGCCGGGTGCCTCCTTGGCCAGTTCTCTGGTCAGTACGCTCTCCATGGAGGCGCTGGGTCATGGACATGGCTCGACATCCTCGGCCTCATCCTCGGCTAGCTTATTGCCAACTCATTTGCTGGGCGGTCTCGTCGGCGGTGGTCCGCACAACAACAACAACAACAACAGTAGCAATGGTGGCAGCAACAACAGCGCACAGACAACCAATGTGGGTGGTCCATTAATGAGCTCGGCGATCATCAATGGCAGTGGGGGGATGCAACAGCGTTTGGGTAATGCCAGCGCCTCCTCGGCATCGAGTTCGTCGGCGGCAACGCTGGTGAATGCGTTCAGCTCATCGCCAGCAGCTCTTGTGGAGCATTTCTATAGCAGCGATGCCTTTGAATTTGATATAGCACATTCCTCTTTTGACATGGATCCCAGCGGTGGCGTCGGTGCCTGGACGGATTCGCGTCCCAATTCGCGTGCCTCCGTTGCCACTCCGGTCAGTACACCACGTCCACCGTCGGGACATGGCTTCAGTCCCGCTGTCTGCGCCTCTCCAGCGACGCCCTATCAATTGTCCTCACACTCGGCGGCCAGTTTGCCCTCGCCACAGTCAAATGCTAGCGCCGGCGCTGGCGGCAACTATGGTTTCAATTTTCAATCCTACGATCCGGCGGATACTAAGCCGGACAAGGAGCAACTACAGCAACAGGTGCAGCAGGTCAGCAATAACAACAATGCCAACAGTAACAACAGCAACAACAACAATGCATTGATGGGAGGCGGTTTACCCAACGGCGTTGGCGTCGGCGTCGGAGTAGCTGGTGTGGGAGGATTACTGCTCAGTCAACAGCAGCAGCAGCAACAACAGACGCCTCCGCTGCAAGAATCCTCGGAGCGACTGCGTCATCTGCTAACTAAATCACAGAGTCTGGCAAGCGGCCTAGGCGCTGGCAGCCTGGCGGATGAAGAAAAGGTAAGGCAACCCGATCGTCAAAGCCCGAGAAAATAGAAAATACTTTGATTTTTCTCCATTTTTACCATTGCAGTACTTCAAGCAGGAGTGCAGCGAGGATGACAAACTGAATGTGGGACCAGTGGGCGGTGCTGCACCGTCGGGCAGCTTTAAGATGGGCGGTCAACCTGGTCAGATGAGCATGTTCGGACAACTGGGACGCGGCAGCGGCGGTGCGAATACGATGCAAAAGGCGGGCAACTCACAGAATCCCATGCTCCTCAAAGTAAGTAGCGAGGTGGGTTAAGTTAGGCTGCGCTAGGTTTGGTTGGGTTAGGTAAGGTTGGTTGGGTTCGGTGGTTCTCTGGTCGGATGTGTTGGGCAAGGCCTTTCAAGCCTACCAGTGGAGTCCAGAAAAGTATCTGATTTTTCAATTGTGAATTTGCGCGAATTTCGTTTGAAGAAAGGGTCCTCGGGAGGGAGAGCTGGGTAAGGTTAGGTTGACTTAGGCAAGGTTGGGTTAGGTAAGGTTGGTTGGGTTCTGTGGTTCTTTAAAGCCTACCAGTGGAGTCCAGAAAAGCATCAGGTCCTTCAATTGTAACTTTGCGCGAATTTCGTTTGAAGAAAGGGTCCTCGGGTGTGAGAGCTAGGTAAGGTTAGGTTGACTTGGGCAAGGTTGGGTAAGGTAAGGTACGGTTAGGTAAGATTAGGATAGGTAAATCGGACGACTTCTAGAGGCCGTTGTCTGTGTACTAGTAGACCTACCAGTGAAGTCAAAGAATAGTACAAGCTTTACAATTGTTAATTTTCGAGACTTAACAGTTTTTTGAAGAAGAGGTTTGTAAGAACGGGGAGGAAGGTGGGTAGGCGCCCAAAGCCGAGGCCGCACAATATAATAATTATTTGTCTTCCTGTTAAGGCCCAAAACTGCCATAATAGGAAAGCCTAAAAGGGCAGGGGGGCTGATCTTTAAGTGTAGTAGCTCTGATGTTTGCTTTGTGTTATGTCTTTGACTAAATGCTTTAGATTACCTTATTCAATCTCGCTCCCTTTCACAGCTGCTAAACGAGAAGAGTGAGGAGGAGGACGGCAGTGGCGGAAACGCGACAGGAGGACCGGGTGCGATCAACAGTAATGCCCGACAGAGCGAGCTAATGCGACAGCTCCAAAAAGATGATGGTGGGGGCAATCATGGACCGGGGCATAGCATGCTCGGAGGTGGCAGCGGTGGCCCTGGTGTCGGTCCCATGAGCAACGAAGATCTCAAGCGCATGCTCAAAATACAAAGTGATCCGGCAAACAGTCGCAAGCGATCGCTCAACGAACCCGATGATGATATATCGGCCAAGCGTTCGGAGGATAAACCGAGCAAACTATGCTCCCAAAACAAGATGCTGGCGAAGTTGTTACAGAATCCGCCAAAGCTGCCAAAAGCACCAAATCCGGAGCAACCGTTGGTGAAAACGTTGCCAGATATCACCAGCTCAACGGTGAATAATGTGAGCAGTTCACTGGCAGCGCCAGGTAACTTGATTAGTGCTGGCAGCACAGGTCCTAAAGCGGCGGCAGCAGCATCCAATCGGGCACGCAAATTGCAGCAGCAACAGCAACAACAACAGCAGCAGCAGCAACAACAGCAGCAGCAGCAACAGCAGCAGCAGCAGCAGCAACAGCAACAACAGTCGACAACTCAGCAGCAAAACGATGTCTACCTCAGTCAGCAGCAGCTGGCATACCAGCAACAACAGCAGCAACATCAGCAGCAGCAACAGCAGCAGCAACAGCAGCAGCAACAACAGCAGCAACATCAACTGGCGACCACAGGAACTACCTCAATTACCATAGCGGCCTCGACCTCAGCAGCTGCAGCGGCAGCAGCTGCCGACACGGAGTTGTCCAAGTTGCTGGACAGCGTGATGGATTATTATACGGATGACACGCCCATTGTGAATGCAGCGCCTTCGGAGGCATCGGCAATAAACGATATACAAAAATCATTGATGGATGTAGAGTCAGCGGCGTTTGGACATGTGATGAATCAGCATTTGCTCATGTCACATCAGCAACAGCAACATTTGTTGCTGCAGCAACAACAGCAGCATCAGCAACAACAACAACAACAGCAACAACACTTGCAGCCACCAGCATATCCAGGCATGCTGGGACTGCAGCAACATCAACAACAGCAGCAGCAGCAACATCAGCAGCAACAACCACAACATTTAATGCATCGCCATCAGTTGATGGAAACCATACGGAATCAGGGCTTTCAACGTCCACCGCCCATGTATCCGGTGCGTGGACGCGGACCCATGAATGCTGTGGCCACGCCCAGCGGCGGCGTTGTGTTGCCCAATCAACAGATGCGCAACATGCGACAGCAACAGCAGCAGCAACTTGCCGCCCAGCAAAAGGTGCGATTGCTGCAGCAGCAACAGAAGCAACAGTTGCTTGTGCCCGAGAATGCCAGTGAGTAGTAATTAATGGAATCCTAATTCTTATTTCCACTTCATCCTCTATTTTCCATTCCTCTTGCAGCTGGCATCAATGCGGGCATCAACAACATTGGCTCCCTGCTTAACACAACGGTGGCGCCCAACGTGTCGCTCTCGAGGACAAATCTGCCAGCGGATGCGCAACTCAGTCCCAACTTTGCGCAAACTCTAATGCAACAACAACTCAGTCCGGGACGCAGTGCACCCTACAGTCCGCAGCCGAATCAAGGTATGTAATCAATAAAGATCCTTGACCAGAGACCGCGAATAATTGACCAAATAGTGTCTGTGCAGTAACAACATAGAATAACACTTTTAGGAATTGAAGTTATATGAAATTACCATAAGCAGGGAATAACACCGTAAACGGTGGTAAAATTGCTAGGTCAAAGAGCTGACCAACTTCCAACTGTCATATCTTGAAGAAAAATAAACCGATTTTCAAGCGGATTGCCATTTTTTGATCATGGTTTGACCTCTAAATTCATTCTGTATTAAAATTTAATTCATTCAGAAAATTTCATTATTTTCGACCAAGAATCAATTTTGAAAATTCAAAATTTTAAATCTCAAGTTTTCCCTTTTAAAAACTATTGTAAAAATAAAAAAAAAAATTTTAATTTTTGGGTTTTTTTTTTTTTTTAAAAAATAAAAAAAAAAAATTTTTTTTGTAGGGGGGGGTTTTTAATTTTAAAATTTTTTAATTTATCATGTTTTCACTTTTAATCAACTTCTTATATAGTAATTCTTGCCCCCGAATATACCAGAAATTTAAGCGACCATTTTAAAGTGTCGATCGTTATTCGCGAGCTCTGATCTTGAATTGAACATTGAGCAATTCATAACTTGTTGCATATTTCAGGCTATGCTCCACAATTTGGACAAGGTGCACAGCGATTGTCGCCGCAGCAACAGCAGCAGAATAATCCGCAGCAGCAACAGCAACAGCAACAGTTGGCGTTTCTGCAACAGCAGCAGCAGCAACAACAACAACAACAGCAGCAGCAACAACAGTCGGGAGATGGAGGCAGATCCAATACGCCGTTTGCCAGTGGATCTGGATTGCAGTCACCTGGCATGCAGAACAGTCCGCAGCAATGGCCCACAGCGGGTGGTGGCAATGGAGGGGTACCGGGTGTCGGTAATGTTGGTGCTGTTGGTGGACCAGGTGGACCGCTGCCGTCTGGCAGTGCGGGACGCTCACTGCAGCAGCACAATAATCCATTGCTCATTGCGCAGCTGCAGGTGAGTGGCAAAGAATTTACACTGCCCAATGAGCCGCAACTAATCTCCTACCATGACATCACCAATCAGAGTGTCAGCAACTACAATGCCCGGCAGCAATATCAACAAAATCAGCGACGTGCTCTCAACTCACCTGGTGCCGTTGGACCCGTTGGTGTTGGTAACAATCCGGCCGCCTTGCAGCGCCAGAGTTCCTTCCAAGCACAAGGTGGCCCAAGCACACCCGATGGCACTACCGGACCGGTTGGTTCCTTTGGCGGTGGCGGCGGCGGCGGACCTCAGTCTCCCTACGGCGGAGGTGCTGCCAATTCGTACCAGCAGCAGCAGCTGCAGCGTCTGCAGCGACAGGGCAGCGTGCCACAGGCAACACAGCATTTACCAGGTGAGTACTGCACCAGGCAACGGTCGAACCGTCTCTCCCCAAGAGGTTGTCCAGAAAACAAGTGGGTTTATCATTAGATATATAAGCAGTACCAGATCAAAAAACGGTCGCAGTTGAACTACATGTTTAAAGCAAAGGTCTCGAATAAGACCTATGAGTTAAAAAAAAACCATTTCAAAAAGTTTTAAAGGAAAAAGTCAAAGTTCCACGAAGCTTTAAATAATAAGTATATAAAAACAATAATAATTTTTCAAGTTAAGTGCAAAAAAAGCCGTACATTTTTTGAATATTTAAATTTTTAGAAATCAATAATAAGTATATGCAAGAAGAAAATAATTTTTATATTAATTTGTATTATAAAAGTTAGGTGTAAAAAAAACCCCTATATTTATTTGAAATATTTAAATTTTAGAAACAAAATAATTCTTTTATTTTTGAGCAACACGTTTTGCTACACCTTCGGATTAATAAGAAATTTCCACTCATTTTTTATTTTGATTTTAAAAATTGTAATCGATGCAAATTCCTGGTTAGAATTACCAAAAATTGTGGAGACTACTCAAATTCTAAATAGTTCCAAAAGCAAAGAAAACCAGCTCATTAATGGATGTTATAATTGTACTATAAAAAAACCGAACTAAATTAAAAAATATCCAGTTGGGATAGTTTCAAATATGAATAGTGGCAAAAGCGATAGGAACTAGCCCATCAATGGTTTACATTTGGATATAGTTTTAGATTTAATGGAACTAGTTACATGTAATTAACGAACTATTTCCAGTTCACTTTGCGAACTAGTTCAAGTTACAGATCTGGGGTTGAGTAATTAGCTTTATTGTCCTGGACCAATTAAGTCAACAATCTAGTTCCAGCTCACTCGATGAGCTTGTTACAGTTCACTTGATGAACTAGTTCCAGTTTCACATCAATAGCGAAATATCCAAAAAAAAAAGTGGAAGGTCATGCTTACTTCAATTATTGTTGAATATCCATGCATAAACAGGATCACACACACAGCTGATTCACACTCACACACACACCTACACATACATTGTTAATATTTGACTAGTATTTAACAAAAATCCAAATAAAATAAGAAACAAACAAACAAATCAAACGCTTAACCGAAACAGGCTCAACTCGCTTCGGTTTATCGCCGAGCAGCAACAACAACAGCAGCAACAACAACAACAGCAGCAACCACAACAATCACAATGAGAATGCCGCCGCCGCCAATCAACAGCAACAACAACAGCAGCAACAACAGCAACAACAACAGCAGCAACATCAGCTGATGAACGGAATGAACATGTCCCCCCATCCGGCCATGTTGGGAATGGGAGGGATGGGAAGTGGCGGTGGCAATGGCATCATTGGCCTGGGCGGAGGCGGAGGCGGTGGTGTGGCTGGTGGCGGTGGCGGTGGTTATGCGGCATTGGGTCCATATGGTCCGACTCAGGTTCAGCAGCAGACGAATGATTTCTATGGTCGATCACAGACCGGTAAGAAGTGTGCTCACACTTGAACTCTCTCTCTCTCTCTCTCTCATCCTCGCTCATTCTCGCTATCACGTCCGCTCTCTCACTTTCTCTCCATCTCCATTTCTCTGCTCTCGTTGTAATCACATTGTCATGCCCGATATACAATATACGCACGGTTGCCATTCGAAAACAAATCGATAAATCGCCAAAAAAAAAAATAATATATATAAAAATATAATTAAAAGAAAAACCAATAAAAAGTGAAACCAATTTTATTTTCTTACTATAACAAAAAAGTTTTCCTAATGCATAACCTTTGATTTAAA
This sequence comes from Drosophila falleni, assembly GCA_035045575.1. Taxonomy (NCBI): domain Eukaryota; kingdom Metazoa; phylum Arthropoda; class Insecta; order Diptera; family Drosophilidae; genus Drosophila; species Drosophila falleni. The sequence goes on from JAWNOV010000142.1 coordinate 4,863,083, forward strand.
AAAAATATGTCAGTTTTAATAAATTATTTTCAGTATAGTTATGGGAAAAAAATACAAAATTTAAAATAAAAAGGGGAAAAAAAGAAACAAATTTGTATTCGTTTTATATTTAACAAATAGCTCTAATATAAAGCTTTAATTATCTGAATAACATTCAAAATATTTTATTAAAAGTCAATCAGAGGTAAAAAAATGTTAATGAAATAAAAATAAAACCAAAAACAAGGAAAATCGTCTATCGGGGCAACCGTGGATATACCATGTACATATATATGTGTATATACATTTCTAAATAATATATAAAAGATATTCAAGCTAATGATTGCGTAAAAATGCACAAGATACGATTTACACACACACACACATGCATCCCATTGGGCTAACACACATACACACAAACATACATAAACAACAGATTTGCGTGTTCTACTATATATTTGTATAAATGTACCATAATATATGATCTTGTGTATATAACCAATAATATTTATAAGTAGTTAGGTCTCCATTTGTATATAATATACTCGTTAAACAGTTAGTCTTAGGTTGCTGCACCCCCCACCCATTTCTCCCTGCGCCCCGCCCCCTTTTGCCACGCCCCCTTTGCTGTATTAACCCTGTAAAGATTAAAGAAAACTGTATAGAACCAAATCGGAAGCACTATGAAGGGGAAATGTATGTGTTTAGTATATACTAAAAATTTAAAAAAATAAGAAAATTTACATATGTATAAGCAAATTTAATCAAAATTAAATTTGTCAATAAAATGTTCATATTTCAATGATTTTAAATAATTATTTACAAGGAAAAATTCCAAAAATAACTTAAACTGCATATAATTTTTTATTTATTTATAATTTACAGTTGGTAAAGTAATTGTTGTGACAATCTAAAGAACGCACAAAATTCAATATAATTTATTTATTATTTATTAATAAATTCCAAATGCAACAAGTGGAAAAACTTATTATTTAATAAATAAGTCGCAAAACTATATTATTTAACATTTATTTTGAAAGAAGTAGCTTGGTCCTTTATTTACTTTCTTATATTATATTTCCTATTTTATATTTTTATATAAGCAGAAAAATTGAAAATAATAAGAAACATTTGTTTAAAACAATTCTCCATTTATTAAAATGGTAGAAAATAAAAAATAAAACAATTATTTTACACACTGTACATATAAAATCAATATATATATTTATGTTTATGTTTTATTGTTTGTATGTTGTATTCTTATTTGTCTTTTGTGTATTTATTTATGTTAAATGTGTCTAGCTAAAATAAACAATAATAATTGTGACTAAAAACCATTTATTTATATATACTTATATAGTATTCTTGTGGGTGAATTGCAAATTGTTTTAATATATACTTTTTTATTTACGCTAATCTCGTGACCCTTTTTTTCTTCAATTGTTACAGCTGGAAATGGCGGTGGTGCTGGTGGAGGCAATGTCAACTCGGACCTCTCTGTCAAACAGAAAATAAGTGCGATTGTTGCCGTGCGGCAGCAGGCAGCATCGGCTGCCACGGGAGGCGGCGTGGGCGTGGCACAACGTGGACAGACGCCACAGAGTCCGTTGCAGCAGCTACCAATGATTGGCGATGGCAATAGTACAAATGCAATGGGCAATGCCACGCCCACAGGCGGCGGTAACAGCGGCAATCCTATGCTCAATACACCGCCAGATCCAACGCTTGGCTTTAGCTTCGAGACGCGTGAGTATATATACATATTATGCTATATAGACAGTGCTTGCAAATAATTGTCGACACATTCATATTTATAATGCGGCTTATTAAAGAGTCATACATTTTGGATTTTATGTAAAACTAAGGCACAACAGTGTCTGAGCAATAACAGATTAGAATAACACTTTTTTTGAAGTGCATAAATAGTCAGAGTTTTTTTGACCAAACTAGTATTTATAAAAATGTCTTTATCTTAAAAATTTAACCAGAATCAAATTAGACGCCAAATAATGAAATAAATTACATTCCGCAATAAAATCGGTTTAGATTTGACAAAATTATAAAAGTTTGAAAGTCCAAAACTTAGAAAAAAAAAAACAACAGTGTGAACATTATTATAAAAAAAAACCACTTATACTGTTGATTATTGATATTTGCAACCACTGATAAAAACTGCCCAACAAAATATTTATTTATCATATCTAAATGGATATTATAATTCCTTGCAGCGGACTTCTTTACCAGCAGTGCTACGAGGTGACCCTAAGGTGTGTCCAGCTATTAACACTAAAAACGATCCAGGAAGAACTACGACAAACTGCTAAAAACAACATAAATATCTTCTTTAAACGCATTTATGGCCAGCCAAAGTTTTTCTTTTTTTAAAAAAGAAAAATTTTAAAAAACATTGCCGCATTTTCATTAAACAAAAAAAAACAAAGCCTGGCGTTAGAAAATCAACAAAAAAATTATTTAATAAAACAATGAAAAACGAACGTCTAGTAATGTGTAAAATTTATTTGTAAAATTTAAACAAACAAAAAAAATCTAGCAGCACTTTTCAATAAGCCAAAACGTTAATAAAATTAATATATCTATATATACATATATTTATTATTAACACTAGCAAATATTAATTGTAATGCATTAAACAAAAAACGAGATAAATATTAAATAACAAACACGCTATAGTTAAATATTTTGAAATGTTGCTAAGCATTATACAAGAAACAAAACAAACATATTTATTACGTATAAAGTTTAGACTAAAATGTATATATATATATATATATACAAAGAAACACACACAACATGTATGCCAATGTATATGTATAGTGTAAATCCTTGTGCATATATGCAGAATATTTTAAGCTGTTGTTTAATATTGATATTTGTATAACTGCTAAAAATGTATAAATTAAAAACAAATAAAAGAGAAACTGCAGCAGTTTGATAGGCTTTCAATTTAATTTTAAAAAAATAACAAAATGTGTACAATTTGATCGAACTATATAAGCATGTAACACACACACAAACACACCCTCCACACTCACATAGACACCCATATTATTAAATACTGCTATATGTATATTATAAATATATGTATACAAATTACAATTTAGTGTTGAATTTTTTTCAGTGTGATAATTTGTTAAATTTTATAATATTTGTTGCTCCACTGCTATATGATTTCCAGTCGTTTCAATTTTTTATATTTTATACAAACAAATAAAATCTACAATTATTTTGGGCGTACTAAATCACAACAATAATTAGTTAAACTCTACATATTAATTAAAATGTGAAAGTTATATTTGTTATCCTCTGTAACCATATTTGTAAATACGCTTACACAATTACCACCCATACATATATAGATATACACATATTCTATATAATATTTTTATTCTATTTACGTTTTCGAAATTGTAATTGATAATTTAGTTAATGCTTTAAACGTAATTAATTAATTGATAATTTTGTAACAAACAACACGAAAATCACACACTACACAGTGTCTGTGTAAATGCGAAGGCTATTTTACAGGTTTTTGTTTAAACTAATTTGTAGCAAAGATATAAAAATACCACATATTTCTTTTATATATATAACTATTATGTAGAATATCACAATTCAAATTCAACGGGAACAATTGAAATAAAAATTTAAAAAAATCACAATTTGTTTGCGTCACAGATGTGGAAATGTTTATTTTATTTATGTGTAGTTACTTTTATTATAATAATTATTATTGATTTTTGCTTCGCATCTATAAATTATAATATGTAGTTGGGTTCAATCGTTATAAATATTATTATTATTCGAACAATGCTATACAAATATCATGATACATATATAAATACCTATTTTAATTTTAGTTTCTAATTTTATTAAATATGTTTTAAATACGAGAAAACCGTAAATAAAAATTTGTATACAATATTTAACAAATAACGTTTTATTTTTTATTCGTTTACTTTTTTGCAGTTTAACTTATTATGATGCTGAAAAGACAACAACACCGATAAAAATTCTTAAAAACAAAAATTATACATATAATAAACAATATATGTAAAGGCAAATGGCGATATTAACACTTGGGAAAATAGAAATACCTCTCGTTAAGTTCAAAAACAACCTATAATTAAAAAAATCGAATACAAATTTATATAAAAATGTAATTACTAGTTACCATAGTATAAAATTAGAATATAATACGATGCAATTTAATAGTATGCATAATATGCATATGAATTTGTATATATCAATGCTAATTGCAAGTTTCATATAAATAAATCAATAAGAAATAAGATGATGACATTTTTTTAAGCGCTGCTAGCTGAATTTCAGTTAATTAAGAGGCTACATTTAATACAATTAAATTTAAAATGTGCAACAAACCGACAATTAAATACCCTTGCAGATTAAAAATACTTTTCACAATAAAATACCATAGGATTCTTGATTATACGATTAGTTTTTCGTCCCAATTTGTGACCAGATTATTATAGAATTCTGAAAGATTTGTTAGGGGGTTATCACATAGATAATATTTGTTTATACTGAATAAAACCTCAACCGGATGAAAAGAAAAGGAAAAAAGATATACACAAGTATACTGCATTTAGAGTATAGGTTTTGAATAATCTCAAGTAATTCAAAGATTATCAAGTATACTCATGAATAAATATATACACGATAAAGTATAAATTAAGTGACTTGGCAAAAGGTTATAGTAAATTTCACACACAGCAACACAAAAAGTACATTTAAAGTGCATTAATGAATTTAAGCATTTAATGAAATTAATTAATTTATAAGCATACAAAATATATAGTTATACACACATATATATTATATATTTAACAAATAAATATTTACAAAAAAAAGAATAAAAAACTGAAACAAACATTAACTCTTATATGCATAGTAAGAATTAATTAAATTAATTGAATACAATACTAAAGCTAGCTATGAATTATACAGCAACCAGAAAAATATAATAAATTATAAATAAAAATTTAAACAATTAAATTACGAATTCCATTTTGATAAATATATTTAAATAAGTTACATGCACATCTATGTATAAGTTGATTATTTATTGTATATATAAGCGATTATAATTTTTTTTAATTATATTCAGTTTTGAGCTAACTATTTCCAGTGTATATATTCGTAATCTCTCTCTCGCTCTATATATATTTCTGTCTCTCTTACTCGTAATGCAACGTAGTACCATAAATTTGTACCAAACTAAACGATCATAAAGGAAAACAAAAAAATATTAATAAAATGCAACGCCCTGTACCCGTGCATAAGCCTACAAAAAGTACCGAAAAATGGTTAAAAAATAAATATAAACAAAATACTATTTACTAATACGATACTTACAAATACAAAAATGCCCTGAACCGTAATAAGTAGTGCCCAAAATACAAAAACTTAAAATAAGCACAAATATATTGTATATTAAATAGCATTTATAACGTTATTACGAAAAGAATTCTAAAAAAAGGAAAAAAAAGAACAACAGCCTAAACAATTAGCTATACACAAAATAGTCAAAAACAAATAGCACAATTTTGTATAAAAACATATTCTTAATAACAATTGCATACTTTCAATACAGAAACGTTATTAGAAAATATATAAAACAAACAGAAACACTTACTCACATTTACGTCAAAAAGTATGGCACCTTTCACACACTGACACACACTGGTACATATATTATTATTTGCATTAGGAAAAGCTGGAAGGAAGGAAAATCTTGTTGATTGGCTGTGTTAGAAATGAACAAAGAAAAATCTGAGGATCGATAAAGGAAACAATGAAATTGATAATGAAAATTGAAAACTGAAAAAATGGGAATGAGAACGGTCGAGTTTAGTAGAGTTTTTGGATGATATATTTATAAATATGTATAAGCCTTAATAGTTAGTTAGTAAACTGATTCTTGATAGATTTGTTTTTGACAGCTTTAAAATCTGTTGAAACGAGGATGCAAACTCCTCGAATCCGAACCGAATTCCTTTCTTAAAATCTATTTATATATTGTGATATTATTTGAGATTTAAAAAAAAATCATAATTAATTGATATTTCATTGAAAACTTTAACCGAAACGTGCTTTTTCGGACTGAAATTCGTTTTCTAAGAATTTTAATTATTTTTCAACTTCAACATCAATTTTTCTGGCTTATGAATTTTCATTTGAATGTATAGAATTAAAATATGGTTAAATAAACATATGTTACAAAAGAAATTAAATGTTTTATTGTGTTGTTGTCCATTCACTGTTCGATATACGAATTAAATAAATATTACAAAAATAAGTATTGTATTTTTATGTACGCCACACATCCCCTCTCTGTCTCTCTCTCTCTCACTTACTCCCCTTTACACTCTCACACATACACAAGAAATGTTATCTGGGAGAGAAATAAATAATTAAACAAATTAACTACTTAACTTGCGAGACATTTGTTTAAACTAAGAAGTAATTAATTATATGGTTAATTATACCCTGTACTCATTGTAGATGCAAGGGTATTGTATGTAGCCGTGTACAAATAAAACAAAAATGAAGAAGACCCGAGTCCGTCTGTCTGAAGATTTCCGATATGTTTTCTTTTTTTTCTCTTAAAATCAAGAAAGAAAAACGGATTGTCAGCACAATTTGATTACTTAACCTTACTAAACCTAATCTAGGCTAAAAATTTGTATCAAAATCAGATTGAATGGTATTATTTTCGAAAATATTTTCTAAAGAGTTTGCGATTGAAACACATTTTGGGGTATTTCTGAAATGGGTACAGGGTATCTCGTAGTCGTGCCAGTCTCGACTGCAGTGTTCTCACTTATATTTCAAAATAATGTATGTACAATGTGTAAAATGTAATTTGTAAGAGTATTGAATTTCTAAAATTTAAGAAATCGCACTTTCAATTGAATTTATATGAATGAGTATGTTTAAAAACGATGTGCGCTATGTTTATGTTTGTATTTACTTAACAAATCTATTAATAATAATTAAATTTATTAATTAATTATAAATTAAATATACAATGGAATACAAAAACACAACATAAACATTAACAATAAAAGCAACAACAACACGTACATTTAATGTTTGAAAACTGAACAAAAAAAAAGAAAATTCAAAATGAAAATGAAAATGAGAAAAGGAAAAAGACTAAATAAAATATTAATGAATTAAGTGTAAGATGTGTGTTTATTTTACTTTTCCAGCTGTTACTTATATCCACCTGACAATAATAAGGATCTAACCTCACTTTATTTGAAAATTTTTAAGAAATTCACACACATAATGTATTTTGTATATTTTTATCGCTGTTTTTGTTTTTTTTTTGCCACAAGATTCAGTATTATATTTTTTGGTTCCTAAGAGACGTAAAAACGAAGAATTGAGAAATGGATGAGCAGTTTCTGTTAGGAGAAGAGCAGACTTCAGCCGTAGGCGGAACAGATAGCTGAGCTAACACCTGAACTTTTTGCCTTGAGCTATTTTCTGATGATGCCGTTAAACACGTTGATAATTTGAAGACCTCTCATACCTCTGTGCTCAACTTAAATGCGTATTTTGTCAGATTGGCTCATTTTCATATAAAATTTATATGAACAAAACTAATAAGAAATATAACTGATAAGAAGTCGAAACATAATTTGAATTAATTTCCAAAGCTTCAGTACTTTTGTGCATACTCATCGAGAACGTTGCTTCCATAAAGGAATATTAATAATTAAATTAAAAATGAATATATTTATTGCGTTGATTTTGGTATTCATGACCTTAGCTGCAGGGGTAAAAATCCGCGAAGTTAGTCTAATTCAACAATTGCCAGAGGTGCATGGCGATAAATTCTATTACTTTGGCTTTGGCAGCAACATGTTGGCCAAACGAATTCACGTCCAGAATCCAACTGCAGTGAGAATGGGTCCAGCTCTATTAAAGGATTACCGTGTGGACTTTACCACTCCAAGTGCGTTCTGGAAGGGCGCAGTGGCGACCATTGTGCCCGATCCGAGCAGCGAAACATGGGGCACCCTTTGGGAGATCGATCTGTCTAATTTACCGGACATAGACAAGTAAGTGATAAGAACTTTAAAGTCAAGATAAATCATAGTTTTATTCCCGATCTTCAGTCAGGAACAAGTTCATGTTGGCTGGTACAGACCTGTCACCGTACACGTGGAGTACAATAATGAAAAGATCCCAGCACGACTTTATGTGATAGTAAATGAGCCGAAGGGTAATGTTCATGATATGCCACCAAATGAGGTGCCCGAAGATCGACAACCCTCTAAGACCTATCTTCAAGTTCTCGTCAAGGGTGCCATCGAAAGCGGCATTCCCGAGCACTACGTAACATGGCTTAAAAAATTTAAGCACAATAATCAAACTGTCAAGGATTTAGAGGAACGTTTTGATTTGCAATTTGTGGAGTTATAAGAAATAAAGCATTTAAGTTTGCCATAAATAATAAAGCATTAAATTTTAAATAATGCTTAAGAGTTAAAATGTATCTTGCCTAAATTGATTAAAAGATAAGAGGTATTTCGTTAGTTAAATAAATTGAGAACGCCTTCAGTTTTATTGGGGTTTTTTCATTATATCAATTCTGTATTCAATAATTTTTTTTTTAATTTAATTTTTTAATATATAAAAATTAATTAAGTAAATGATAGAAAAATAGATTAGTTTGGCTTACTATTATTACTATTTGCCAGGTTGGTTAGAATATCTCAAAAAATAAATATGTTTTAGTACTATGGTATTTTGAGAGGGTTCCTAAGGTATCATAGCTGCCCTAGGAGCACTCTAATGGTCAAATTCAAAAATAAAAAAAAATGGATCTAACTATCAAAAAAGCTAGAAAGTTTGATTAAAGTTTTAATTTTCAGAGCCGTAACAGAAATAAAATATTTTACAAAAATCTAATACTGGAACATATGTACCACTTCCAGATGCGTAACCAGAAACAAAATTTGTTTATAATATTTTCAAATTACAAATGTAAGCTCTTGAAAATTAAACGAACTTTTTCTAGAAAAATCGTTTCTATCCTGAGATCCGAATGTATATATAAGAAATTTCTCCTTTATTTGTAGTACTTAAATCTGGAATTTAGTGAATTCACCCATTTTTTTTTATTTTATCAAGATTATTTTCAGTAAGTCATGTTTAAATTAAGCATGGATTTTATAAATCGCAAATACACAATTCAAGGTAGTTCGAACATGAATATTGTATTATTTTTTTCTCTGAGTGTAAAAAAATAATAAACTGCTTTTTCATTTATAAAACAAATAGTTTATAATACTTCACTTGCTAACAAGTAAAACAAACAATTCCTTTTCTGCAAGAGAAAGCTGAGCTACGGTATTCTTTAGTCTTGGCTATAGGATTCCTGTAAGTAGAACACTCTAATAGTTTGTTTTTTTCATAAAAATTCATAGTGTAAAATACTCAATTCAAGACTGTAGAGTTGTGATTATTCAAATGGAGCATTTGATTCGTATATTCATTAGGCTTGCACTCGTATAATTAGACAAAACGAGTATAAATCTCTTATTTGTACAGTACATTACACTCACATAATACAATTGACACTCTGTGCAAATGAGATTCCAACAAATTGTTTATTAAATAGATATATACAAGATATTTCAGGTAAGAAATTGTAAGATCTCTTGCAACTCTAAGGGAAAAACGATAAAATAAATATTAATTTGCCAGAATGATAAAGAAATGTATTAATATATGGTATGAGGGTATGAATAAACGCACACATACATAAGAAATCATCTCACACATTCATTTATATATTAGATGTTCACTTCCTGCTCATGGGGACAGTTTTTTCACCTTTTCCACAGATCGATAAGGTCCAAGATTTCAAGATCGATATATACTCTTTAGGTGAAATTTTGAGTTAAGGATTGACAAATAAGTTTTAATAAAGTTTTATTAAAATTTTTAATTGAAAAAGGAAAAATAATAATTATAAATTTTCAAGATTTGTATACAGAAGATCTGTATCTTGAAATTTTAACTGTTAGTGAAATATTCTAGAACCTTAAAGTTGGAAATTAATGTCTCTTAACCTTACTTAAATTTTACAAGAACAATATATATTATATTCCTTTCTTAGTTTTGAATATTCCAATAGAATCACTACTTAACTAAACCCTACATTTTCAGATTTTCCAGGCTGAGATTAATAATAATATAATGAAAAATCATAATATCTTCTAATTTTTAGAGTTTAAGACAAGAAATCTAAAGTTTTCAAAAATCATACTTTATTTATTTCAGTGAGTATGTTTAGATATTCAGTTAATGAATAGATAATTTCGCATGCTGCAACCATGTTAATTAAGCTTATTAACAAATCTCAGAGGACATTTCAAAGATATTGCTTGACACAATAAGAGAGGTAAGTATGGAAACAGAACTAACAGGGGACTCTCTATAAGGATGGAAAATGGAAAATATTAAAATTCTTACAGATGGACAGGATAAAATTTAAGAGATCAAAAAGAGAATTGATTGAATTGCTTGATTTCTCATTTTGCAGATGTGGAGACATATCTTATATATCTATCTGACAAGTGCGGTTTGTTTCTGCTTGGAAAATGGTTTGGCTAGAACCCCTCCGATGGGTTGGTTATCCTGGGAGCGTTTTCGATGTAATACGGATTGTACGAATGATCCCTACAATTGCATAAGGTATTCCCAAAAAAAAAAAACATTAAATAAATTATTATAATTATATTATTATATTTATATTGTAATATGTATGTATTTTAGTGAACGACTCTTTCAAGTAATGGCGGATCTTCTTGTCTCGGAGGGTTACGCTTCAGCGGGATATGAATATGTGAATATCGATGATTGTTGGTTGGAAAAACATCGTGGTCCCGCTGGACAGCTTTTATCTGATCATAAACGATTCCCAAACGGAATAAAAGCATTATCCGATTATGTAAGTGTTTTCAGTAATTATGTAAATACATTATAGTGCAACTTTTCAAGGCAGTTTTTACGATGTTAAATGCTTCGAAAATAATTTTATCAAGTATTTTTATCATTACTTCTAAAACAACTGGAATCTTAAATATTTTTCAGATTTCACAAATGTAAAATATCTACTTTTCCTTTAAGATACATGCTCGAGGACTTAAATTTGGAATCTATGAAGACTATGGAAATTATACCTGTGCTGGTTATCCAGGCATTATTGGGTATGAGGAATCGGATGCACTTCAGTTTGCGGCCTGGAATGTTGACTATGTAAAACTGGATGGTTGCTATGCTCAACCTTATGATATGGATCGAGGTTACTCGGAGTTCGGCCGATATTTGAATAGCACAGGAAAAGCTATGGTTTATTCCTGCAGTTGGCCTGTTTATCAGATATATGCGGGAATTAAGCCAAACTTTTCGGCGATTCAAAGTCATTGCAATCTGTGGAGGAACTACGATGATATTCAGGATTCTTGGGCATCTGTTGAGAATATCATTGATTATTATGGAAATAATCAGGATATAATAGCACCCAATGCTGGTCCCGGACACTGGAATGATCCTGACATGGTATTTATACAGTTATTGCAGATATATTTATTAATATATGTATATTTAAATTATTTTCGCCTTTTTTCCGATAAATATTAAATAATCCTCTTGAAAAATTTTTTATTTCAGCTAATTATCGGAAATTTTGGTCTTAGCTATGAACAAGCAAAAACTCAATTTGCAGTTTGGGCTATTTTAGCAGCTCCACTTTTAATGTCTGTAGATTTGAGAACTATACGACCGGAATTCAAGGATATTTTACTCAATCGAAAGATAATTGCCGTTGATCAAGATCCATTGGGAATTCAAGGACGCAGGATTTACAAGCATAAAGGCATCGAGATTTGGTCGAAACCAATTAGTCCTGTTTATCAAATTTATTACTCATATGCAGTCGCATTTATAAATCGAAGAACCGACGGTACACCGTCCGATATATCCGTGACCTTAAAGGAACTGGGCTTGATAAATTCTTCTGGCTACAGAGTAGAGGTAAATTTTTAGGATTTAATAATTTATATTTGAAAAATATGTTTATTCTATTTTTCTTCATTTCAGGATCTTTATGAAAATGTTGATTATGGCGTACTATATCCGCATACTAAAATCAAGGTTAAGGTCAATCCATCGGGAGTTGTTATGTTAAAAGCTGAAACCCAATATCTGAAAAATGTGTAACTCATATAACAAACCTTTAATGTAAATGTATTGTTGCTTTTGATTAATAAAATATAACTCCAAGTAATCTTAAAGTTTAATATTTAAAGTTTTAACCCCCTTTGTAATTTCAGAATTACGATTAAATACCTTTTTAACCCATATACAAGACTTTCTTTCTTTGAGTAATTTATTACTTATTAGTTTCTTTTTGTTTTTTTGCAGTAATAAAACATTTGGTACATTTAACTGTATGCGTTTTATTTGTAGTTGTGATTACTATATATATTTAATAAAATTGTTGTATTGTTGATAAGCTATTGACTTATTAAGGAATACTTCTTGTTCTACCGGGCAATATTAGTTGTGTTGTGTGCTTCGTAGTCCATAACTTCTTCATAAATTAACTCTTTCCATTGCTCAACTGTGTGCTCCCTTTCATCGACGCTGTGATCATATGGCTCTGGTGCAGGCTGTTTAATACATATACAAAATTAATAACAATAAATATATTTACTTTCAAAAATATATATTAGATTCTATTCAAATTTCATAATCTTTGAAAGCCGATCTATCGCCAGAATTATTCTTTACAGTAAAAATTAAAATTATATTGAAAAGTAAATGTATTTCCATTCTAAATTGACATATTGTAATAAGTATATGAACTGATAAATATAAGCCCTAAATCATACACAATTTTTGGAGTTATTTTTTCTGAAGATATATATATCTAATAACAAACGGACAATATATCGAATATATGCTGAATGAAGACTTAGATTAACTAAAGAAAATGTTAATATACAGTTGACAGAAATAATGAAACGTTATTCACAAAGTGTAATACATTTTTGATGATAGTATTAATTTAAATATGTGTTATATGATTACTTACAGCATCCACCTCTTCAGCATCGTACCAGACATTAATGTACTCATGCTTTAAAGCTTTATCGACCGATATTCGTAGCTCTGGATCAATGACTAGCATCTTACTGAGCAAATCTCTGGCCTCAGCTGCCTTCCTTCGACTATTTTGATTATTATCCGTAGGAAATAGGCCATCGGGAAATAGTCTATCAAATGAATATCCAGTATATCTTGGACGATTTTCAACATAATTGCGCACAGTTGGCTGCAATCTCTGCATAAAATTTGGCGATGGTGTACCAAGTTGCTCTGCAAATGAATTATTTCATATAGTTACAATTGATTTGATTTTATTGTTTTGCATTTACCAATTATTTTATTCCACTGATCAATGTGATCAGTACCGGGAAATAGAACACCGCCTCTGATCATCTCACCCATAATGCAACCAACGGACCAAATGTCCACATTTTCGGTATAACCCATTCCCAAAATAACCTCTGGAGCTCTGTAATATCTGGTAACCACATAAGGAGTCATCATAAATGTAGTACCCGCTGTGCGTGCGAGTCCAAAATCCAATATTTTTAAAGTACAGTCGGCCTTAACAACTATATTGGAAGGTTTTAAATCCTGTGAGAAATAGTAAAACTTTATTGTAATAGTTGTAAATTCAAATATTTAAATATTAAACTGTATAGTATTAAAAATAATAATATTGTAAATGTATTACGTAATATGAAGAGCTAATACTTAACTCTATGTATAATTCCGGCGGAATGCAAATGCTTTATTCCGCACAACATTTGATAGAGCAAATACGACATGCGATCATGATCTAGATCCATTTGAATAACTTGACATAGATTGGCATCCATCAGCTCCATTACAAGGTAAACATCCTGGAATTCATCTAAATTACGCTGAGGCGTAAAAGCGTTAAGCAAACCAATTATCTAAAGAAAATACATACAATAAAACAATTATTTTCAATTTGCAAACACAAAATCAATAATATTTTACTAACATTCTTATGATTCACAAGCTTCATTAGCTTAAATTCTCTGTATGCCCTTTTAGCATGCGTCACATTTTGGAATGGTCGAGATAATTTTTTAATAGCGACGTGTTGTTCAGTAATCGTGTCATAAGCAGCACTGTAATAAAACCAGTTAAAAACAATTTATTTTAGTGAAATCAATCAATATTTATTTATTTAATATTTTAAATATTCATAGATTATTAATAAAGCGTATAGTTTTTTAAATGCAATTTTAAGATAAACATAAATTGCAAGTTAGCTTTAAAGTGAGATAAGACTGCGTTTGTATAAGACTACAATTGATAAGATAATAACGAAAGTCATCATCGTATAACAATGTTAGATGTTAATACTAGTTGAGTGAAAATATTGAAACTTTACTTCATTACGTAATCAACGCAAACTGAAATCTAAACGTTAGTATTTTTAGACCCCGTACTTAAAAAAAGTACAGGGGTCTATTGGGTTTGTTTTACCGAATATGTGCGTAACAGGCAGAAGGAGGCGTGGCAGACCCCATAAAGTATATATATTCTTGATCAGCATCAATAGCCGAGTCGATATAGCAATGTCCGTCTGTCTGTCTGTCTGTCTGTCCGTCTGTCCGTCTGTCCGTCTGTCTGTCTGTATGAACACCTAGATCTCAGAGACTATAAGAGCTAGAGACACCAAACTTGGTATGTAGGTTCCTCTATACTGCAGGCAGATCAAGTTTGTTTCAAAATTCGGCCACGCCCCCTATATCGCCCACAAATTGGAAAAAAAAATTTCATATCCAAATTATAAGAGCAATTTAAAAGCAAGTGACACCAAATTTGGTATGTAGATTCCTGTATACTGCAGGCACGTTAAGTTTGTTTCTTTTTTAAATCGGACCACTATATCATATAGCGCCCATAGGAACAATCGGTCGAAAATCAAGTTCTAGTATGAAAAACTTTTTTGTTGTATGAGATATCGTAACCAAACTTATAAAATATGCATTTAAGTTAGTTTTGTACATCCTTACCAAAGTTGGTTCAAATCGGACTACTATAACATATAGCTGTCATAGGACCGATCGGTCGAAAATCAAGTCTTAGTATGAAAAACTTTTTTGTTTTTTGAGATATCGTAACCAAACTGATAGAATATGTATCTAATTTGGTTTCATACACCCTAACCAAAGTTGGTTCAAATCGGTCAACTATAACATATAGCTGTCATTGGACCGATCGGTCGATATCAAGTCTAAGTATGGAGAACTTTTTTGTTTTTTGAGATATCGTAACCAAACGTATAGAATGTACATAAAACATGGTCTTATACAACCTGTCCAAAGTTGGCTCAAATCGGACGACTATAACATATAGCTGTCATAGGACCGATCGGGCAAAAATCGACTCTTAGTATGAGAAACTTTTTTGTTTAATGAGATGTCGTAACCAAACTAAAACAAAAAGCATTCAACCTAGTTATATATATTCTGTCCGAAGTTGGCTCAAATCGGACCACTATATCATATAGCCGTCATAGGACCGATCGGGTGAAAATCAAGTCTTAGCATGAAAAACTTTTTTGTTTTCGGGTGAAAATCAAGTATGAATTTTTAGCAGTCTTAGCTTTTGACATAGTAAGTACGGGGTCTCCGACAGTCGAGAATGCTCGACTGTAGCTCCGTCCGACTAGTTTATATTCTGTATGTATATAACCATTTTTTCATATTAAAAATTAAAAAGAAATTTCATTGAAATAAATATTTTCTCTTTACATCTGGGCTTAGATTTTCGACCGAAGGGTCCCCCTTAAATTTTTTGTAAAAAATCATGTCAAATTTAACAAAAATTTGGACTTGTTGAGTTGCTAGCTCAAGGGATTGACCAACCTTAAACCGTCATAGCTCTGGCAAAACTGAACCGATTTTCAAGCGAAATGTTATTTTGATCATGATTTGGCTTCTAAATTCATGCTGCATTCAAATTTTATCCACATTTAAAAAAAAATTATTTTTTGCTTTGAATTTGACTTTTGACTAGTCAAAAGGTACCCCCTTTGATATTTTGAAAATTGAAAATTTTTTCATAACTTCGTCAAAACTAAGCCGCTTTTCAAGCGGAATGTCATTTTGATCATGGATTTGCCAGTTTACTCATTCATATTACTTTTACGTTCATATTTTATTTATTTCTTAAAAAAAATTATTTTAATTATTAAACACACTTACCAAACTATTCCTTGGGCGCCAGATCCAATAGGCCTTAACTTAATATATCGACTTAGAATTGTGAAATTAGTATCACCGACTTCAACAGTATAATGATGCTGGGCGGCCATAATCACTGAGTTTTATTATTATTATTATTATTTCCGTTAATGACAATTAATGACCATTTCGTTCTGAAATATTGATAAATAGTAAACAATTAGTATTTACCCAGGATTACGATGCCGGTAACGGGTTTCATCTCTGGTATTTACCAAAAAATAATGCAATGAATATTGGTTTACTTTTCAAACTACCCTCGTTTTTAATATTCACATAACTTATCGAGTTTTGTCTAGCTAAAAGGTGTGATAAAATGAAAAAAAATCCATGTGGCAAAATACTTATTTAAATTATTTAAGCATGATTTAAATATTTAATATTTATTTAAAAATAAATTTATCGGATTTTTTTGATGTGATTTACTTGTTCAAAGTGATGATCAAGATGATTAAATAGCTATTTAGTAGCATAATATATTTACTCTTAGCAGCTCCAATAAGAAAATTCAAATCAGAGATGTTTAACTGTATTGGGACACACACACACACATGAACATGTCTGCACGAATTTACAAACATACATACAACATACAGATACATGTATCTGAAGCTGGATCGATATTTTGCTTGTATACATAAATTCCTACTATATCGATCCAGTTTACAGCTCATAATAATATATCCTTGATGTAATATTAATGTATATGCATACATGGATTCATTTTAATCAATATAAATTATCTAAATTAAATATTAACATACATATTTGTACTCACATCTGTATGTATGTATGTACAAATATGCGTGCATCCAAATGCAGATAAAATGATTACAGCTACTTCTGTAAGTATTTATATGTGTCCGCGTATCTTAAGCCAACAAAACAATTTAATTTCGAATCTAAAACAAAATTTCTATGCGCATATGTAGATACATTTCTCACTTTTACATTTCACAGATAAAATGTATACTAACACTCGTAAAACTCAAGCAAATAACATACACACATGAAAATTCATATATTTTAGTTAGGATGGCTTGATTTTATTTTCTTTGAATTACTCATATATTATCAGTAAATAAATAAAAGATGAAAACACAATCGTACATATGTATGTACATACATATGTTAGTATTATAATAAATACAGTGTTCACAGTGCGTTGCGAAATTACCTCTGAGATTGGGAGTAAAAAAATCGATATTTACACAAAATTGACGCGTAACTTGACGACGTAAAAATGCGATAAAACTGATATAAAATACTTTTATAGCGCTCTTGTAACAGAGAATTGCATGCTTTAAAATATTAATATATGTTAAAAATGATTTAATTTGTAATAGTTTATACACAAGTGGGACCACTTTCTATGCACGAAATACCAAATTTCTACTGAATACTAAAATACTTGAGCTAAGAAAGTATGGACGGTGCTATCGATAACACATACTCGACCATTTTGCTAGTAGAGTTGATTTCATTCGGCGTATCGATTGCAGCAGCTGTAATTATTCAAGATTTTAAAATTAACAATATAAATGTAAAATAATAATAAATAGAGCAGCAGGAATATTATTAAACTAAACTATTTGGCACTAAATAAGTATCGATACTTTAAATTTAAATTAAAAATTCTTACAGCAATATAATTTTGATAACTAAAAGAACTAATGGAAAATAATGCATTTATAAAAACAATCTTTTATTTTAATTTCCTGTATACACATTAAATTGAGTGTTCTTTTATAATCATTTATTACAACTTAAATTTTATTGAATGCAGCAATATCAACACTCTGTACCAACTCATCAATTTTCTCAATTTCCTCAGTTAACCAATCCAATGAAACTTTCTCATCCTCCACCACACACGATATGGTCAACTTTTGAATTCCAAATGCGACGGGAACAAATTTGGATGCGCCCCATAGAAGACCATCTAAAGTGATTTTACGAATCTCAGCTTCCATGACTTTTAGGTCGGTTTCATCATCCCATGGCTTTACATCCAGAAGAATACTCGATTTGGCAATAATGACAGTTTTCGTTGCTTTCTTCTCAGCGTATTTAGCCAAACGTTCTTCTCTTATACGAATATGTTCAGCATCTTCTTCCTCGCTCTCTGAGCCAAACAAGTCAACGCTATCATTATCATCATCATTGTCATTGACTTTCTTATTGACATTGGCATTGTCTTCTTTGTTGTTTGAAGTCTTGAAATGATTCTCCAACTGTGTAAGGCGATTCAAAATAGTCTGGAATGATTGTTTAAACTCCTTAGCTTCAGCTTCAAGAGATGCAATTCTACTTAAAACTTCGGTATTTGCGCAAGGTTCTAATTTAATTCCGTCCAGCTGAAATGAAAGAAAACTTTAGTTATTCATTTATACAAACTAATTGTTTAGGTAATAAAAACTTAAGGATTTACAAAAAAAAGGAAAGGAAACTAAGGATAACAAATCTTTTTGGCCGCGATATAATAGTTTATAAGCCTGAGTTTCTTGTATCTTGTATCTTACCTGTTCCAACGAATTTTGTATGTGCTCTCTTGCTTTAACAATTTCGTTTACCAATGGGCTGCAGTTATTTGTCTTCGTGGCCTTCAAATTACAACAAATATTTATAAATAAATTATTTTCATTTAAATGCATATTAGCTAGCTACATATAAACAACTGAATGTTTTATCTACACATGTGTGTGTTCATTTTGTTGTTGTCTAAACTATTTTTAAGCACTTGCACAAAATACAGACAGTTAGTTGAGAAAGTGTTTGAACAGAATTCAAAAATAAGCAAGATTATCAATTTTAGATTACTTATAATTTTGTCTTGTTCTGCAAAAATTTGTGCAAAATATATGTAAGTCAATTACTTTCGTTCAGTGTAATTGATGCGACAATACTTTAACAAATCACTGTGCTCTTCCATTTTTTGAGGTTGGAGCTGCTACCTTAATTCCGTTTCATATTTACATATTTATTGCCACCTCATTATCATACATACATATAAGCATTTTAAAGTAAATTCTACCTTTGGTTATACAAAAAACGTGCTCGCATAGATAAGCGTTATACGTATGTATATACATATGTACATACATTTATATAATATATAGATGTATTTGTTTAAACTTGATTCTGTTAATACTTACATTAGACAAGCCTTCATAGTACTGTTTTTCCGCATTGTCATAGCGAGTTTTATCAACCCAAATCTTTTCCAAAGCTTCAACTCTCATATTTAAAAGATGTAAAATGGGATATAAAAACACCGCTTCACAATTTTCCGGCACTAAAAGTAAGAATCAAGTGTAAGAATGCTTGTTGCATACGATAGTTTGTTAGAGACGGGTAACCTATCGATATTTTCTGCAGCTTTACTGACAAAAGAATCGTATTGAAGCATGTGCCCAGAGATGTCAAAAATTACACAAATTCAAATTAAAGTGTGTCAATCGTGCTTATGATCGTTGTTGTTTATACGTTGACTTTGTTCGATTAAAATGAAAACAGATTTCTTTAAGTATAGTATGTTTAATAAATGAAATATGTTATGTGGTTAAGAAATAATAACATGTATTGCTATGTTTCATTAGACTTGAATTTAATTAATTTGCATAAGCCAAATTCTTAAAATTAATAATTACATAAAATTATTTTTTGAACTTCAATAATGCAAACTGTGATATTTTGAAAATGGATGCATTAAATTATTGAAAAAGACACACAATAAAAATTGTTTTCAGAAATCGACTTGTTAAGATATTTCAATAAAAGTGCAACCACTTGTGAAACAATAATTTATCGATTAATTGTCAATAATAATAATTTATCGATTAATTGTCAATAATACGACCCT
The DNA here is from genome assembly GCA_035045575.1 of Drosophila falleni. NCBI lineage: Eukaryota > Metazoa > Arthropoda > Insecta > Diptera > Drosophilidae > Drosophila > Drosophila falleni. The sequence continues at coordinate 4,883,342 of JAWNOV010000142.1, forward strand.
GTTACTAGAAATGCACTAAATAATCGAACACATTTAGGAATACGTGTCGGAAAGAATGAAGAAAATGGGATTAAATTGGTTATTTTATTCTGTGGCTATAACATACTTATGTTATCATGCGACAAATGCTGAAATTATTAACAAGAATGTGGAACGAGTTTTGGATTTGTCATCACAACTCGTGAAGACAACATATAAAATAACAGCTGAGGAGACAACCGGCAAACCCATCAAGGAATATGTGTTTATTGTAAGCGAGCCAAATATGTCATTTATTTCGGCTAAGGATGGTTTAAATAAGAAAGTGGAAATCCAGCAGATAAAAGAAAGTGTAACCACTCAGAATTCCTACAAGCTGATTTTTAGCGCTGCTTCATCCAAGCAAAGTATCGTCATAGAGACAGTCTCTACCAAAAATATATTGCCACATCCATTTGAAATCAAACAAAATGATAAGCAATTGGTGAAATTTGTGGGAAAAATTCATCTGTATTCGAAGTATCCGACAACTACACAAAAAACCAACGTAATTCTCAGTTCATCCAATATATTGTCGCACACTCAGGCAAAACCGTTTGCCGTATCATCCAATAAGATAAGTTTTGGACCATATGAGAATATTCCAGGTGAGTACATGTCTTTAACTCTTTCTGAACCGGTTTATTAATTTTCAATAATATATGTTTAGCACAATCCGAGGAGGAGCTTGTTCTGCACTATGAGAATCAGTCGCCCTTCCTGACCGTTAATACCCTGGAACGCACAATTGAAGTGTCGCATTGGGGCAATATAGCCGTTAAGGAGGCCATTCAAATGACGCACTCGGGTGCTAAGCTTAAAGGATCATTCTCTCGCTACGATTTCCAAAAGGATGGTCGCTCCGGACAGTCAGCTGTCAAGTCTTATAAAACCTATTTACCAGCATCCGCTAATGGTGTCTATTATCGTGACACCAATGGTAACATTTCTACATCCAATATGCATTCAATGCGCGACTTTGTTGATCTCGAATTACGTCCAAGATTCCCATTATTTGGTGGATGGAAAACGCAATATACTCTCGGTTACAATGTTCCGTCGTACGAGTATCTATTTAGCTCGGGCAACAAATACGTCTTAAAGATGCATTTAATTGATCACATCCATGATAATATGTTGATCGATGAGGCCGTCATCAACATTATTTTACCAGAGGGCTCTACAAATATTGAGCTAGTAACTCCATATAGCGTTAAGCGTCATCAAAATGATTTAATGTATACTTATCTGGATACTGTCGGACGTCCCGTTATCTCCTTCTCAAAACAGAACTTGGTGGAGAATCACATTTCCGACTTTACTCTCAAGTACTCATTCTCAAAGATGTCCTTGCTGCAGGAACCATTGTTGGTCATTGCCTTCATTTATATTATATTCTTATTCACTATTGTCTTTTTGCGATTGGATCTGTCTATAACATCTCATTCCCACAAAGATTAGTGCTATCCATATACACAAAAATAATCTGTAAATGTGAACTTTTCAATTTACCGAAAAGCAAATAAAAACGCAGTTTAATAATATTTTTTGGTTCTGATTATTATACATTCGATTTGCATTTAATTAAATAAAGGCAGAAATTTTCTAAATACAATGTAATGATCGAATTTTTGTTTATAATAAAAACGACATTAAGCAAATCAAAAAACCGCTTTTATGTTTAATCGTTTCTGTTAATTTTAAAAGGAAGAATTCATTTAAAAGTCCAATTAAAACAAAATTAGCTCAATAACATTTTCAACTTCTCTTAAATCTATTCTGTTCGGCAGTCAGTTGGTTAAAAATTCAAATTTTAATCATTTAGAAAAAGAAATGTACACATTATAAATTATAAATTTTATTGTAAAAAATAACAATAGTTTAATTCGATTACTTAATGTTAGTGGTTATTTCTATGTAGTTAAATCAATGGAAATTATTCGGCCAGACGAATATGAGGGCTGAACAGCTGAATGATTATCTAAAGTAATTGCATCCTCAGTTTGATTAATGTCTTTTCTCTCTGAGCTCCAATCCGATACACCAGTCACCAATTTTTTTGGTAAATTACAATTCTCCTGATTATGGGACTGTGAAAATGTGTTGTTTGTTGTTGTATGATTCAGTGCTTTAGCTGTAGAACTATTTGATGCAAGACTAAATCGATTCAATACTGAGTTAGTCTTATAATTTGAAAATATATATACGGATTGTTGCAATGGTTTCAGCGAATTATCGTCGATTGCTTGCGAATAACTGGACAGTGTTGCGCATTCCGAACTTTCCATTAAATGATGGTTTTGTTGTCTGTCATCATTCTTATGCGATAATGCAATTATTGCATAGGTCTCTGAATTAAGAATTTTAGATGTCACTATCGCCGGGGAGGTGTTGTGATCGTTAACTTCAGCGTCATCATTATCGTCTTCCGAGGAACACAAATCAATTGTATCGACAAGAACTTCGCTTGACGGTGAAATTCTCCATTGGGAATTCAGTGAAGTATCGCGAGTTAATCTTATATTAAGTTTACTATTAGTTACATTTACAGGTAATTGCTCTCCAATATTCTCAGTCAATTTTTTTAACCTGACCGAAATTGGACGGCACTGTTTAATCAACGGTGAATTGAGGAACAAAAAGTTCTGTGTTGTATCTCTTCGTTGCAGAAATTGACGACGCGGAAATGCATAAATATGTGAACTATTTTCTTGCATTTTTTTGAATGTCACATGCACATTACTTGGATTTAGTTTCTTTTCAAATATTTTACAACATTTGTAGCTGGGCTTAACGATTAATGGTGTGTAACAGAAGCGATCCAAACGCTCTTGTCTCTCAAACACATATTCCGATGATATTGCCTGTTTCACTGTCTTCAGTAATTTCTGTCCAGCTGGAGACGATATTGGGATAAATGAGCATCTATTGAGGGAAGGCACAGCTCGATTCCTTCGTGCTGATATGCGTTTATTTCGATTTGATGTCACGATTACAGTTTCTTCATTGTGTGAATTTATTCCTTGCGTTTTCTTTGTACAATTCGAATCGGGTTCATTTGATTTCAGATTAAAATTTAGCAGGAATGCATTCCGTAATTCCGTATTCTCATTTTTACTTTCAAGTTTACTCTCTGGTTCCGGAGAGTCACATAATATAACATCATCCTCAATATTACATATTTTTTCATGTTCCTGTAATAACATACAAAAAAATTCAACTTTTTAATATCATAATTACAAAAATTAATCAGAATATCATTCAAGAAATTCCTGGAACTGATTTATTTAAAAATAAAGCGCTAAAAACATGACAAATAACATAAATGTTTAAGTGCATCGCTTTAGTATGGAAAAGTTTTTTGTTTGTTGAGATATCAGAACCAAACAGATAGAATATGCATCTGGGCTGGTATTCTACATCTTGACCAAATTTGGTTAGAATCGGTTGACTATATCATATAGCTGCCATACGAACGGTACATTGAAAATAAAGTTTTAGTATGGAAAAGATTTTTGTTTGTTGAGTTATTAAAACCAAACTGATAGAAAATGCATCTAGGCTGGTATTATACATCCTGACCAAATTTGGTTAGAATCGGTTAACTATATCATATAGCTGCCATAGGAACGGTACATCGAAAATAAAGTTTTAGTATGGAAAAGATTTTTGTTTGTTGAGATATCAGAACCAAACTGTTAGTATATGCATCTAGGCTGGTATTATATATCCTGACCAAATTTGGTTAGAATCGGTTAACTGTATCATATAGCTGCCATAGAAACGGTACATCTAAAATAAAGTTTTAATATGGAAAAGATTTTTGTTTGCTGAGATATTAGAACCAAACTGAAAGAATATGCATCTGGGCTTGTATTATACATCCTAAACAAGTTGGGCTAGAATCGGTCTAAAATATCATATAGCTTCAATAGGAACAATCGATCGAAAATCAACTTTTAGTACAGAGTACCTGGACACAGGGTATTTAACTGTCGAGCGTGGTCGACTGTAACCGCCCACTAGTTTTTATATGGAGTTTGGCTTAGCGAACGGAATTTTTTCGATATGATAACGTAGTTTAAGCAAAAATGTCTAATTAATGAATATTAAATAGTGTTGTAGAGCTTTTAAATCAGTCTTACCAGAATGGCTTCCTTGGAGTACAGTTCAGCATCACAGTTATCGCAAAGATAAATATCGAACGGTGGTGGTTCGACCATCATATATTGTGAATCATCACCATGAGTATCGGTTCTACTGTTATGATTTAATAAACATTTTCTATTTTTTTGCTGTCGATCATAGGACTAGAAAAAAATAAGTGTTTTACTTTAATTTATATATAGGTACTCAGTGAAGCAAAATGGATTTTGCGATAGCCGCCAAATCCATATAAAAATATTTAATATTCAGATAAGATCAAATTGAGCATCCGGAAGGGAGTGAAGTTGCCTAGCTCTGCTTGGCAAATTTCGAATAGCTTTGAGCTATTCAAAATATCGCCAGGCATTAGACAAATATATATTGAGCAATTTTCTCGGGTCAACGGACTTATCTCATCTGAGTACCAAACTAAAATTAAGTTCTCTTACCATGTTTTCATTCCGAAATGTCACCAGTAGTTTATTATTTCTTCTATCGTACAAGGATGTAGTGGAGTTATAGTTGTTAATAAACCTTAGGCTGGCGTGTTCGTACGCCGCCAAATCGTTACAGAATCGTAGTAAAAATAGGCTTTTATGAAACTGATAACAAATAACTACAATTTCTTTCATTTTATCCATCCAATTCTGTAAGCAAATAAATAGTTAGTGGGAACCATTTAAGGACCACGTAAACTGGTTTGATGAAAACTTACGCCAAAAAAGTGTTTTGGCTTTTTCAGCGGAATGCCAAACGGCGCATTTTCTGGCCACCATTCCGGCTCGCTGCAGTCTATTTTCTTTGGCAAATTTATGTGTCCCAAAGAACATTGCACCATAAATGGTATGAAGTTTTCCAGTTGAGACTCAGTTATCTTTTCCAGGGAAGTCGGATATCCATTCGCAAACAAAAGCGGGAGGTTGGATATCATATTTTGTTGCGATTTGTCCGTTTCGTCCATTGCCACTGAAATTATAAGTAAAATACAATCAAAATTAAGGACATTTCTTATTGTTGGAACAATCTTAGCTAGAAAAAAACATCTATATCTTTTCTTTTCTAATAAAATAACAACCCTGTGGGATTTAAGGCGATTTGCAGAGACAATTCTATAAATATTTCTTAAGAAAACGTAGAGATCAAATAATTATAGGTATATACGATAGAAAACGTCTTCCACTCGCGATACGTTCACTTTAATTGATTGGGCAAAATTAGATTTTTTAATTTTAGGAATGTAAGCACTCCGATGTTTGAATACAGAATTGATTTTTTACCATCTCTACGTGTGGCGCATTTTTAGTGCCTCTCCCAAATTTTAGTCATTTAATCTTAGATTGGATCTCTTATGTTTTTTATTTTTAATTATGTTATTATTTGAATTTTTCTATATTAAGCGAGCTTTAGTTTTAAGGTCATATAATCTTGAATTGGATCTCATGTGTTTTTTAATTTTAATTGTTATTTTGCTTTATTTGTTTATTTTTTTTTTTTTTGTCCTAAATGATGTTTTACAATTTTTTTTTAAATCCCGTAGAAATTTAAAAAAACAAATAGATACTGTTTTTTAAAATAAGCTTTAAGCTCTAAGTATTCAAATCCGATCCGATAAGCAACTCGCATATTATTAAAGACACAATTTTGTATATCATCGGCCGAAAGACAGAAGAAGACAACACAGAACGCACATACTTAGTTTGCGGCTTTTTTTTCGCTCGTGCATTAGAGTTGCACGCATTCAGTGTGTAACGATACTCTGTTATATTACACTGTCTGTCATCACTATTATCCACCACTAATTGAACTTACGATCTAGTTGTCCGTTAGCAACATTTTTAATAAAAAATGTCAGAATCAGTGGGCAATTTTTCCGGATTTCAGATCTTGGACTAACATTTTTTCTTTGCAATTTTAGCTACTTTTTGGACCAATTTTTTCTTATCAGAAACAGTTTTTTTCCTCTTAAAAGTAGGCAGCCCTGATGCCAAATGATCCGTCGATATCGAAACCAGCCTGCAGCTGAATATGATTTGCCTTACATTAAAATGGAGTGGTTTGGAAAGTATCCATTAAAGCAAACGATCGATTTCCCATAACCATAAGCAGAACAATCAATTCCATACAATATAGATTAACATAGATTAAACGCCGTACTTTTAACATATTAATGCTTGCTCCTTATTTTGATTTGTAAATAGGGTCGATAGTTTTGCGTTAAGGAATGTTGATATATATATGTACATATATATGTGCAATACATGTGTGTGTCAAAAATAAATATATCCCTTATGTACACATGTGCCTATTACTAATATGCGTATATTGTCCCTATATACACAGTTATGTAGAAATAATAAGCATGGTTTTTGAACAGATTTTAAAATTTACAAATGTGTTACATTGCACACTCTTGTATGTGAATTTGTACATACTTATACACACAAATTTATCTCTATATATAATAAAATATACATAATGCTGCATACGTACACATATATTCTTTTTAACACGTAAATAAATTTCTCCGTTGCTTTTTTTTTAAGAAATTCAAAGCGTGGCCTATTATTTATCCGCCGTTTTATTATAAAATTCAGTTTAGTTTATCCAGACACATTTGTGGATGCATACATACATACATATGCATGTATTCACTCATCATTTAGTTTCTCGTTACCAAGCCATTTAACGTTACTATATTTGATATATAATTTCCAAATCTTTGTAAACACATTAATAAATATATCTTTATATAGCGTTAAAGATGAAAAACTAAAGATTAATTACATGTTTTACACCGTGAATGAGTTTTTTTTATATTTTTTATTATCTGTTATCGCTTAACAATCGGAACGATGAAAATAGAACAGAATACATCTTGATGATGGACAGTTCTGCTGTTATCGCAATCATGAGAGAACATCTGTTATTATGCATATGCGTACAATATTTTTTAGCTCTATACTTATTGTTGAAGGACAACTACAAAGACTAAAATTAATATCTTTTCAGATGGAAGCTTATCTCCAAAATTACTTTAAAAGGTTGGAAACGCTTTCAAACTATTTTACTTTGCCGAGTGCGATATTAATACAGAGGCTAGTGAATTTCAGTGCTGTGACCACAATGTTATGTCAGCTAATTCTTATTTTATTTCAAGCGTACAACCCTAATTTTGATAGCCAAAGGCAATGGGAATTGTCATAAACGTGTCTTTCTTATTCTTTTGCCTTCCTTTCCACGACCTGTCATTCTTATATTGTATGAAGATCGAAGATTTTTCTTAAATAATTGTCTGATATGTGAAATAGTATTCAATAAAAGTATATATTTCGAGTTTATTTCTATAATAATAATTAATATTGTACATAATTTGTTCCCACATCTTGTTTTAGATTTAGCCACTTTGTTTTTTCTACGTGGGTACCTAGCATTAGCAAGCAATGACAGTTTTCACACTAAAAGCCCGTACCGAGTAGAACAGAAAACGTTCTGGTAGGTCGAAATTCCATTAAATTAAAGAGAAGAAGAGGTTGAGAACTATTCCATAAAAAACTTTCCGCCCGCGAAAATTTTTGGTCTACTCGAAACTGGCCTTGTTAGACGATATCGGAAAGTGTTTCATATATCGACAAATATTTCACGTATCGTTTCGTGTGTTTCACAATCTACGCTATCTAACCGACTTAGATTTTTGATGTCAACAATTAAAATAAAATCGGTTTTGTCAAAGTATTTGTAGTTGTAGTTTATATAAACAGCGTAGCAGGATGAATGCTCTGCGGGTTCTTAGAAATAATTGGAAGAAAAGCGTATTTATATCTGGATTGATGGGCTATGGCTTATCCACCTTAAAAACAAACATAGAGCAAGTAGTATACTATTTGATTCATATGGTAGCTTTAATTTATGTTTATATATATGATTGCAGAATCAAACAATACATGAATGAATTCTCGAATGATGTTCTTCATGCTGGGCATCAACATGGTTCGCCTCAAAATGTTCTTGTGGTTATGAATCCGATCGCTAACAATAAAAAGGCCGAAAACTTGGTAAGCAATTATATATACCCAAATAAAATAAATGTTCATTTATGAATTAAAGATTTTTATTGTAGTTTAAAAAGTATTGTGAGCCTGTGCTGCATTTAGCTGGATACTCGGTGGAAGTACTCCGTACTAATTATATTGGCCATGCCAAAGCATATGTCGAGGAAATGAACAAGTTGCCCGATGTGATTGTTGTTGCCGGTGGAGATGGCACCAAATCTGAGGTTATAACCGGCCTGCTGCGTCGTCAGGGGAATCTGTGTCCCATTTCATTTATTCCCCTCGGACGCGATAGGCAACCGCAATCGAGTTTCTTTAGTTTCAGCAAACAGCATGAATTGGACTATGTGATAACATTGAGTAAATCGTTGGTGCCGCTGTTAAAGAATCAGTCCAAGTACGAGAGTGTCATCCAATACGATGTGCTCAATAATCCCGCCGATGAAAACCCGAATCAACTGAAGCCAATCTTTGGATTGAACGGTTTCTCCTGGGGTCTTCTAAAAGACATTGACACCAGGAAGGATAAATATTGGTATCTTGGCCCACTCAAGCATCACATTGCTGCATTTCTAAGATCATTCTCCGGCAATGTTGATTGGAATATGGATACGGATTATGTGTATACGCCGCCTTGTAGTGGCTGCAGTAATTGTCGTGTCCAAAAGGAAAAGACCCCCAGCACAGGATTCTTCCTAACGAAACTGGTGACAACACAAAACGGAAACGGGGATTCCGAGGAATCCCAGATGCGCATTGTAAATGATGAGTGCGCCACAAGTCTCCATGGATCCATTAAATCTAACCAAATTAACATAACGCTAAATCAAAATAGTCAAAACTTTGCCGAACTGGAAAGCAAATTCATAGATTCATTACAACCTGGTTGGGATTTCATCAAGAATATTCCGAATATCACAAATAAGTCAATTGAACCAAATTTAATACTTAAAAGTAGAACTATTAAGCTTTATCCAGCGACAAGTAATCCGAATATTTTCTATTCCATCGATGGAGAGGAATACGAACCGCGCCCCATTAAAGTATCTATTGTTCCCAATGCAATTAAAGTGTTTTGTTGAGATCTTATAATACTGATTTTTATTTTCATAAATATTTAGTATAACATTACACATTCACAGCAAAAATTTACAGCGATTTCCTCCCATATCCAGAGTTGTGTATAATCATTGATGAATTCATTAGATGTGATGAGAATTAGTTTATCGCTGACATGAATACATGAACCGGGTTTTCTTCGCAACACTTTAATTGTAAAGGATTTGGGCTTGCAATTGAAATGCCCGTACCAACATTTTTTGGCAATACATTCTATCGAACGAATGTAGCGTGGAAAGTAATTCAAACCCAAGTCGATCCAGTTTATGATTGAAGAGCATTCCCAAGGTCGGGTCTTGAACATATCATGTTTAGCTGGTCCACTGCTCTCAAATATGTTCCTAACATGAATTGTTTTCTCCTTCAGTGAGTCTTCCTCCTTCTTCTCGAAATATGTGAAATGATTAGTCTCCCAAGCGGGAAAACTTCCCAATGAAAGTACATCATCGTCGGCATAGAATGGAATATCAACTGAAGATCTTTTAGATCCAAATTTCGATTGATCCTCTTTGTTCCCACTTTCTCCTTCTCCGCCAGGTGGCTCAATACTCATATAGCGTGGATTGTAGGCTTGGCCCAAGATTAGGCTAAGTGACTTTGGTGATAATTCCGCACAATAATCCTCCAGTGTCGGACTACACATAAATCCTGCTGTGCAGTATAACTCGCAGATCCAAAACAAACTCAAATTCCTATGGGATACAATTATACCCATTTTGACGAACCAATAACTGTCTACATCTATATAATGAAAGAAAGGTTACTCTTAAATTAAATTTATTTATATTACAACTGGTTCTTACATATTCAAAACAATTTAATAAACCGCAACTAATACAAACTTTTTTTAGGTATGGGAATACTTTCAAACTCTAAGCTTGGTACGCAGCTAAATTTGTAATCAGTTCAGCTCCTTATAAACGTGGCAACAACTGCTGGCTTTATTAAATTTTAAACAGCATTGTAAAGTTATTTGGTTGCAAAAGACAAGGTCACATTCAAAGAATTAATGAAAGCATTTGTTGCTTATTAGAAAATTTGTTTTTCTAGCATTCGGGCCATTATCCAATCAGTGCGTTAACAGCGTTTTAATTTGCTTCAGGAATTCCATTAGTGTTTTTACATCACGTTAAGCACGTATCGTTTAACTCGTGAGATATCGATTATTTTAATTTTAGAAACTGACATTACAAAATGGCATTTTCGATTAATATTGTATATGTGACAGTTTTGCTCATCACTAATATATTTGGATTGTCATCGTTTAACAACCAACAAGATACGCCGACGATTTTTCTAAAAAATGGTATAAAGTACATAATGCATTTGTGCAACAATATAAAATTTAACATTTTATTAATCTGCAGTTTCGCAATCAATATGATAGTGATGTCACAGTGTGGAGCCCTCAGGGTCGCTTGCATCAGGTTGAGTACGCCATGGCGGCTGTCAAACTTGGAACCGCAACCGTAGGTCTAAAGACGCGTGACTATGCAGTTTTGGTTGCACTGTGCAAGCCGGCTTCCGAGCTGTCTGCATCCCAGAGGAAAATAATTCCGATTGACGATCATCTGGGTATATCGATTGCTGGCATTACGGCTGACGCACGAGTTCTAAGCAAGTACTTGCGATCAGAGTGTTTGAGCTATAAGCATTCCTATGGCTCGACGTACCCTGTGTCTCGATTGATTACCAATTTGGGTAACAAAATGCAGTCCACCACTCAGAGATATGATCGTCGGCCATATGGTGTGGGATTACTGCTGGCTGGTTACGATGAGAAGGGACCTCACATCTATAAGGTGGAACCCTCGGCGAATTTCTTCAATTGCAAAGCAATGACCATCGGATCACGTTCCCAGAGTGCTCGCACTTATTTGGAGCGTCACCTGTCTACATTCAATGCCTGCTCCAAGGATGATATAATATGCCATGGCATTCACGCTATTCGCAGCACATTGCCAAACGATGAGCTCGTTTCCAAAGATGATGGCGGCTCTCAATTGGTAATTTACTTTGTTGTCATGTTATTTACATATTTTTAACACACTTTATTTTCAAGAATATCACTGTTGCAATTGTTGGCAAGGATCAGCCATTTAAGATTCTGTCTGATGAGGAAAATCTGAAATATTTGGAAATGGCCAAGCAACGAGGTGCAGCAATTGTGGTAACCAAGTCAGACGAGGATGATGACACGCCATCTACTGGCGATAGTCAGGAACCTTCGACTTCTCGTGATCCACAAGTCGCAGTTGCCACCATGGAGAATCCTTAAAATATCTAATGTTTAGTCCTTGTAAGCATCTAATAAAGGTGACTGAAATATTATACATATTCCGAAAATCATTTTATTTTGCTAAGATATAAGATGGTAATGTAAGTATGAGATTAAAAATTCGTCATTCGAAAGAGAATTCAAAAATTTCTTCGCAAAACTCGGGAATTCATTAAGATTCTTATTAAAATTAGTTGATATTTTATTTATTTTCTATATCTATGTTATTTACTTATGTCTATTTTTCTTTTTAGTGAAATTATTTTTTGCACGGCCCATTGCGCCACGAAGTAGTTTTTCCGCCGGCTGTGTTGAGTCAACCAATTGAATGGCTTCTAAAATGTATTCAAATAATATTAGTTCAAATATGAAATGAATTAAATTTAAATATTAAAATCAGGAAATAACACCGAAACCGTTAACTAACCGTTTCATTTTTATTACCGGAACTGAAACCGTAAATTCTCTGTCAAGAACCGAATATCGAAACGTATATACATTATTCAACTTCAAACTGCCATAACTTGATTCTGATCGTGATTTTGCCTCTAAATACATTCTGTATTCAATGTTTGTTTATTCAGAAAATTTAATTATTTTCGACCAAGATTCAATTTCCTTTTTTGTAAAGAATCATGTGAAATTGAACAAAAATTGGACTTGTAGAGCTAAATCCGAAGTCTGACCAACTTCAAACTGTCATAAATTGATCAAAGCTGAACCGATTTTTAAGCGGAACGTCATGTTAATCATTATTTGGCATTTTAATTCATTCTGCATTCAAATTTAATTAAACTCTTAAAAAAAAATATTTTCCTTTAGATTCTACTAGATATCGATTTCGATTCTAAGGGTACCCCTTTGAAATTTCAAAAATTCAAAATTTTAAATCTGAAACTTTCGCTCTTAATTAACTCCTTATATTGTAATTAGTAGAAAACAACACTTAAAACTTGATTCTGAGACCTTTAATTTTTTTTGTAAAAAATCATGTGAAATTGAATAAAAAATTTGAACTTGTAAAGTGGCTATGACCGCAGTCTGACCAACTTTCAACTGTCATAACTTGATCAAAACTGAACCGATTGTTAAGTATAATGTCTTTGATCATGATTTTGTCTCTTAACACATTCTGCACAAAAATATTTTTAAATTAGTTCAAAAATATTGTTTTTGCCCTAGGTCTGTTTATTCCGTTGTCACATTTTTTAAATCGACATTTTAAAATTTTTAAATGTTTTAAAATTGATTTGCTGTCCCGTTACGTACCGGTTCTGATACCGGAACTTTTAATTGTTTCGGTTTGATTCCCTGATTAAAATATATTTACCTAAAAGAGCCGAAAGAAACGATTCATATGAATTTAAACTCTTTTTGTTACTGACTCCATTCAGATTGTGATCGAAAATTATTTTTTCTATCATAATACTTTTTAATGATTTTGACAGTACGTTTTCGCTGAGCAAACTTTTCATAATATTTACCTGCGAATAACAAGAAATTAGTTTATTTTTGAAATATTTAGATATTAGATAAATATTTATCCTGTCTGTTTATAGAGATATATAGATAGATCATGTTATAGCTTAGCTTTCCTGAACTTACATATGTTTCCCTGTTTGCCGGTGTAATGTCGTCCTCAATCTTCATCAGATCCTTTTCAGATCTGAGGGGAAATGGGGATCTCAGCGTCTCGGGTTCTTCGTCATCCAACTCGGGAATTTCTAAGATCTGTGGTGTTGTCTCCTCGTCCTTCTGCATCAGTTCCAGCTCAGATCTAAGAGGAAATGTTGATTCCAGATCCCCGGACTTTTTCAGATTCCGTTTGAGGAGTAGCTTTATATACGCCGTTTGAGATTCCACAGCCTCGGTAAGAACGAACAGTTCCGTCCTCATATCATTCATTGCATTCTTCAGAACTGTCACCATCTCCCGCAAATCTTTATTTTCTATTTCCTCTAAATGAATATTTTCTTGATTCTTTTCTAGACTCTCAGCTTCTCTTCGGCTTCGTTTAGCAGCTCTTATTTTCTCACGTAATACTTCCCTTTCTCTTTTTATTATATGTCTTACATTAACCATTTTAGTGAATATTTAATACCTTTATATGGCTTAAGTATCAGATTTGCGTTGTTTATATTTTATTTATTTCTTAAATATTTGCAAAAAATGAAAGAGAAAATATACATAAAAATTATTAGTAATTTCACACAGAACTTGAAAAAAAATTTTTTTTTAACTATTTAAGGTTGAATAAATTCAACTACCACCATTTTGAACGCAGCTGTTTTATGCCAAATAATAGTATTATTAGAATTTTTTAATTTAAATAGTTTAAGGGCAATTAAAAAAACAAGGTTTTTTTAAAAACGTTAAAGCTCTCTATGTCACTATATTTTTGTCCGCCAGATTCCGTAGATTCCATTCATGGGCAAAGGCGGTTCTATTTATTTGAACACGGCTGAGCACAGGGGAAATCCTTTGCACAAGTTGCTGCGTGATTTGCTCGGTGGCCATTATTAAATTATAATAAAAGCATAAAAGCTTTTGGTCACATTTTGTGCACAAAACTAGTTAAAGTTATACCTTCTGTCACATAAAATCCTGCGATCAATTTGCATTTAACTCTCACAAACTACTTAGTGGTGTGAAAAACAATACAAATTGTGATGAGCAAAGCATCGAATAATCGATTCTTTCCAAATGCGATGTTTTCCGATTTTCAGTCAATATCAAGTTGTTGGATTTATCGATGAATGGGGTTTCAATTTACATTAGTACAATTTGCCTGAATCCTAGAACGGGTTTCCGTTGTTATTCTTTTTTTACATCCCTGTTTAAAATTAACTTGAAATTTTACTAATTTTCTTTTTACTTGTGGCTATCGATACGACTACCGAGTACTCCACTGTCGAGCTCGCCCGACTGTAGCGTTCTTGTTTGTTTATTTAATTCTCGCGATATAAAACCATTTTAGCCGGTTTTCGACTATTGACATTTCGCCTATTTTCTTTATGCTATTACTAAATCGCATGTAAACACCCATTGATTCCCCTTCCACTTTGTGTTTAATAGCCATTATCGATTAACTGTTTATTGAAGCTTTTAAAACTTTGTTACTTTACAATTAACGAAAGCGCAAGTTGAAGCCACACGGACGTTAATCAAATACGTTCCATTACTCCAATTTTCATCGATTCTTCAATTGTAGGGTGAGTTTTGCAAACACAATTATCGATTAACATTTAATGCAGTTTGAGTGTGAGACATACATATGTAAATTAATCCATTAATCAACTTTAAGCTGTCGATTTAAAATCCACAAGGGTGAATGTTCTGAAATTGGTGACAATCTAATCGATTTTGGCATCTTTGAAACAAAATTTAATTATAAAAGTTTTCTTACATAGTTTTACAAAGGATCTCGCAGATCTCGTATAAATTAAATGACAAAAAAACCTTGTGTAAAAAGTGTAACTTTCAAGCTTTTGCGGTTTTTGCTGCACATTGTCGGTACAAATACAGCATATCAAGTAAATATTTTGACAACGAATTAAATTCTAATATTCATTAATCAAAATAGATATTTTACTCATATTGTAAAAATAGCATAAGCAACTTAAACGCAAATACACAAAAAAAAAATATATATATTAAAAACTATTTTTTTATTAATTGAGATTTGTTGTTGTCACATAATTATTTAACATACTGTATTTGATATTGACAATTACATTGACATTTATATGTACATGCATACGTGTTTACTTATGTATACTCCATATTTATAAAATTGATTGATTGCTTTAATTATCGAAATGAAAAGGAAAGCTTACG
Source organism: Drosophila falleni (assembly GCA_035045575.1). NCBI lineage: Eukaryota > Metazoa > Arthropoda > Insecta > Diptera > Drosophilidae > Drosophila > Drosophila falleni. The sequence continues at coordinate 4,898,789 of JAWNOV010000142.1, forward strand.
ATGTACATACATATGTATGTACATGTGAATGTATTTTCTTACTTAGGATTGGAAACGACCGAAACAAGTGGTGAAATAACTTCTAAAAACGAACTTGCATATTAAATAACTTGGAATAGCATTACATATGTTTGTATGAGTTTAGGTAGAAGTCACTCTAAAAAGTTAGAGTTGCAAATCAGTTTGCTTTTTCACTGAATAAATAAAAACAACACTGCATATGTGAGTACACGTATATACAACATGTGAACCAAAACATTCAATCTACATTTTTACACACATACATATGTACACAGCGGCAAGCACTTGTCGCATTCTCTTTTTATTTGTATCAAATGCAGTAAATATACATGTCTGTATACAAATCTTTGTAATTTAACACCAAAATTTATAACACAGCCATCTTTACATACTTTCATAAATGTAAACTTATGTCTGTATGTATAAATATGTATGTATGTTCGTACGTTCCCACGCACTAAATTCAAAGCGGCGCACACATGTTTACGTATATATGTGAATTTGTCTGTACTTCATGCATACGTACATAGTTCAGCTAAGAACCGTCATAGAAGTAAAATATGATGCGGAAGTGTTTCAATTCCGAAACAGTTCAAGATACGTGGAAATGAACTTAATGCTATTCACGAAACGATCAATTATAGGCTTTCAGTTGACCAAAGAAAATTCTATATAAATAATATTATATAATGTTTAACCTTGTAAATTTACATTTAATTCCTTCAAAATATGCTGAAAAAGGCATTAAATCGTGTTTCAAAACTTAAAGGAATAGAATATGGATATCTATACACTTCCGCGATTTAATTATCTTATTATGCGTAGATAAATTGCAAAAATGTTTATAAGAAACGAAATGGCTTACGATGCTATATTTCGCTCGTTCCGCTTTATTTTAAAAAAAAAAACAAAAACGCAATGTGACAATCGATAAATATTGGATATATTTTTTAAAATTAAATTTATCGAATCATATGCGCGGTTGAATTCAACGGCGTTAAATTTATATTAAAAGATGTTTTTATTTGTTTACTGCAATCGAATTTTTCGTACAACGTTTGTTAACCTGTTGATTGTGTTAGTAAATATAATAATTAAAATTATTTTTTTTTGCAGAACTTCTTACCTATGAAACGGACAAATATTGCACCAACATAATGTATTCTGGACCAATTAAAAAAGCTCGCCCGATTTCAAATCGGTCAAGTCTTAGAGGTAAGTTTCTATGTAAATTTATCGCATTTTTGTATGTTTGGTAAATGTCTATTATATGGGCCTCATCTCAAAAACTAAAATAGTTCATTTTGTATGGAAACTTTAAGGATTTTTTAAAAATAAACCAATTGAGTCCCCAATCTAATTTTTTTTTGCTAAATTCATCATAAATCACCCCCTATATGTGTTTTTTTTTTTTTAGTTTTTGAGATGAGGCCCATATAATAGACAATTACCGTATGTTTTTATAGAAACAATTTTAATTGCCTTTTTTTTTTGTTTGTTAATTTTAATTACAGATAAAATTCCCGCGAGAGTGGTTTTATATTTCCTATCCTGGTCGGGGTTTCTAGTATCTTTCATGATGCGTAATGACATGAATATTGCATTGGTTGCAATGATTACAAATTGCAACGATACGCAATATCAGAATAATAACCATTCCTATGATTTAAATATGGTAATATTCAACTTTTAAGTAATAAGTAATGTTGTTGGAATTTAACGAAATATCCTGATATACGCGATTGCGATTTTTCAGTACTCGATCAGTTTTTTTTTTTTGATAATATATCGAGTTGATTTAATTAATTTTCAAGAAAAATCGGTAACTTGTTGGAGTTTGTATTTTTTTCTCGATAAATCGACAACTTGATTTCGATATAAAATAAGATTTTAAGTTTGAATTCATATCGTTAGTAATTTCCCTCAAAGAAATGACGATAAATTTTTATTACTATATCTATTACAGGGCGGTGCAACCGAGGACCAGACATCTGTAATTAAATCTGTGATAATCAGCTCATTCTACGGTTGGTATGTGCTATCCCAAGTCGTCGGTGGAATCGCGACCCAAGCGCTGGGAACAAAGTGGGTGTTTGGATGGTCACAGCTGGCAACGGCGTTATGCAGTCTGCTGATGCCATTGGCAGCAGAAGTTCATTTTGCCGTAGTGATCGTCTTACGCTCAATTCAGGGATTCGCTTCGGGTTTAACTTGGCCGGCGATGTACGCAATGGTTGGATACTGGATACCGTTGTCGGAGCGTTCGCGATTCATGTCAAGTTTCCAAGGATTTAGTATCGGGATTGGATTAACTTATCCGTTGTGTGGCTTTATTATAACCACGGTAGGATGGCCATTTGTTTTTTATACAACTGGTCTGTTGGGAGTTGGATGGTGCATTTTGTGGTATTTTTTAGCCTATAACACACCTAGAGAACATCCCCGAATAACTAAAGAGGAGTTAAACTATATTGAGCTGAATGTCGGTGAAGATGTCTTAACTTCAGTCACGGTTAAAGTTCCATGGATACAGATATTCACATCTCTGCCCGTTTGGGCAATTGCAATTACTACATTCGGTCGAATATTTGTACATTATGTATTTATAACGAGTGGTCCGACGTTTATGAATGACATACTTAAGTTTAAGTTCTCAACCAATGGACTTTTGTCGGGAATGCCTTTCCTTTGCTCATATGTATCTTCTGTATTCTTTTGTTATATTGCCGATAAGCTCTTATTGAATAAGATCTTAAGCCTAACTAATGTAAGAAAACTTTTCACTGCTCTCTCGCAAATTGTTCCAGGAATACTTATTCTATTTATTGGCTACATAGATAATATTATAACTCTGTTGATAGTCTGGTTTATAGCTGTAATCTTTATAACGGCATCCTATGCGGGAGCGATGGCCAATATTATAGATCTTGCACCAAATTATGGACATTCTGGAGCAGTTTTAGCATTCTGTCAAACAATTCATATGTCAGCATCCTTCATCTCGCCATTGACCGCTGGAAATGTTGTTACCATAAAGGTAAAGCCTTTTTTTTCAATTATTTAATTCATTTGAGTATATTTTCCGCCCTTTACTTTTTAGGACTCCATCGATCAATGGCGAATATTTTTTGAAATCTCAGGAATTATTGCTGTGGTGACTTATTTCTTTTATCAGTGGTTTGGTGTCGCAGAAATACAACCTTGGAATGCCTTGCGGCCGATAGATGAGGAGACAAAGATGATTCCTAAAGAAAACGGAAAAACAGAGTACATTCCCAAATCTAAATAAGCAAAGGAAACCAACTATTATTTGTACATAGGATTACGAAATGTTGTTAACTAGTTTGAGACCTTTGAAACTATTGATATAAGATTGTAGATACTGTTAGTTGGGACGAACATTCTAAATTTTTCGGGGTAGAAATAGAAAATTCTACTAAATAAAACATTGGGCGCAGTCACCAGAAAACATGCTCCTTAATCAAGTATCACAAAATCTTAATGCTACTGATACTGGTGAACGCTTTAAAAGATTTTTCTGCCAGCACCTGATAATCACGATATTTAAAGTTATGAACAGCGCAGATAGGAAAATAAATTAAAACTATCTAATAAATTAAAATAAACTATTTGTTATTGAAAAACTACTGCTGCTGTTGCATATTAATAACAAAGAAAACTTTTTATAAACATTTCATGCATTTCGATAAGAAAATCTGACGGGAGCACAAAGTAGCAGCCTTATTTTTAAGATACATGCTCAGGTATCATGATACACAACATTTGGTATCATGATACGGTATCACTGCCGTTCACCAGAAGTATCATAGGTATCACAAATATTATCAGAGAGCAAACGTGCCTGGTGAATGCGCCCATTGTTTTCCTATTTCTAAAACAATATAGACTTTCATCTAATTATATACCAATGATGATCATTATTAAAAATAAATGTTATAAAATGTACATTATATACACTGCGTCATGGAAACTTATTGAATTGCCCTCCTAATCTTGGGAAGTAAATGGCAACGCTACGATCAGCACTGCTAAACTCACTTTGGCACTGTTAGAATGCTATACTCACTTTGACACTGTTAAGCTAACTGTGGCACTGTTAAGCTCACAATGGCACTGCTAAGTTAACAGAGTTCTGTTAACAGACCCCCGCGCAGCATATAAAAAGCCGGCCTTTCGGGCGGTAGACAGGACTCGGTGTTCGGCGCTCGCAGAAGACGGATCAGGACGGCGGCCAACTTCGTAGCATTAGGAGCAGATAGTTATAAGCTTATTATAAATATTATTAACCATTATTTAGTAAGCTCACAAAATTATTTAATAAGAATAGTTTTATGTATAATATAGTTTTATATATAATAGTTTTATATAATATAGTTTTTTATCTAATAAAGTTTTTTATATATTTGTTTTATACATAATATAGTTCTATATATAATAAAGTTTCTTATATAATTGTTTTATATATAATATAGTGCAATATATAATAAAGTTTTATATATTTAATTGTTTTATATATAATATAGTATTATATATAAGAAAGTTTTTTATTCAATTGTTTTATATATAATATAGTGTTATATATATAGTGTTTTAAAATGAGATATCGAATGTAAATACAACAAAAAACATTAATCCTATCCTTAAACTATTTTGACTTTTAAAAAGAACCTACCAATACTCAATTCGTTAAGTTTGTTAACATATTTATCAAACTTAAATCAGTAGCAAAATAACATCGATGCGTTATCGAATCACAACGATATCGATAGCAAATCAGCTGATTTCACTACTCTAGTTTAATTACATGAACGTGTTTATATAGAAACTAATTTTTGCGTAAGCATATTTTAATAGTTGAATAACATTATTTTATTATTATTAAGGTAACTTAACATATAATCGACGTACATGTATATTGTGATAAACTTGTTAAGTGTTTAGCTCAAAAAAGAGCGCAAAGAATATGCATGTGAAAACAAATTAAAAGCATGCATAACATGCATATTTATGTGTTTATTTACATATAAAACATAATGTGATATAAAATAATTCAAAATTTGTACATATGTTCAACAGAAGATTCGATTATAATGCGTATTCAGTACTGGAAAACCTGACTTCAAAAAATTAAAGTCTTTAAATTTTGCCGGTTTTTGTGAAGCTGCATATATACAGTGGCTCTCAGCTTATTTGACCCACTACTCTTACTTACTGAAATCTTTAAATAAGTTTATCTTTTTTTCGGAAGAAGATAAAAATATACTTCAAACGCAAATTTGCTAATAAATTTGAAAACTTAGGCATAATATTTAGATTTTATTTATAATATATATCATGTCTGAATAAAGCAATAAAAACAAAACAGCTAAACATTTGTGGATCAATTAACCTGTGTGTTTGTATATAATCACAGTAACTCTTGGCTAATTTGGCCCACTATTATTTTATATATTATTAAGTTTAATTAGAAAATCAATTTTATATAGCAATTTTCAGATAAAATATAAGAAATGTTGGTTTTTAATAAAAAGTTATTGTAATAACAGCAAAAATATTTTTAAAAATAAATATATAAATAGTTTTTATTTTAAAATAAAAATTAAAATATTAACAAATTTATTTACTTTTAAAAAAATTATAATGCATGTGTATTTTGTCTTTCAGAATAAGATGGCCTGGGGTGAACTTATCGCCAGTCTTTCAACAAATCCGTATTTTGGTGCCGGATTCGGTTTGTTCGGAGTTGGCGCCAGTGCAGCAATACTTAGGAAGGGTCTACAAGGTGCGGTGGTTTTATTCCGTCGACATTATTTGATTACCTTGGAGGTACCCTGTAGAGATAAGTCGTACCAATGGCTTTTAAAATGGATAACAGTTAGAGGAGCTAAGAAGACACAACACCTGAGTGTGGAAACGACGTTCTTACAGAACGATAATGGACAGGTGAAAACGAGTTATGACTTTATACCGAGTATTGGAAAACATTTATTTCGGTATAAACGAAATTGGATTCAAGTGGAACGGACAAGAGAGCAACAAACATTGGATTTACACATGGGAGTTCCATGGGAATCGGTTACGCTGACAGCGTTGGGAAGCAACAAGCAAATGTATTTTGAAATTCTGGAAGAAGCCCGACAATTGGCGTTACAAGCAACAGAGGGAAAAACACTAATGTACACCGCAATGGGTTCGGAATGGAGGCCATTTGGTCATCCCCGAAGACGCAGACCGACGACTTCGGTAGTATTAGATGAAGGAATTTCCAAAAGGATCATTGCGGACTGCAACGATTTCATTGGGAATTCTTTGTGGTATACACAGCGAGGAATTCCCTATCGCCGAGGCTATTTGTTATATGGCCCACCAGGATGTGGTAAATCGAGCTTTATAACTGCCTTGGCCGGAGAATTAGAGTATGGCATCTGCTTGTTAAACTTATCGGAACGAGGACTTACGGATGATAGACTGAATCACCTATTAAATGTCGCCCCAGAGCAAACGATAATATTACTCGAAGATATCGATGCTGCATTTGTTTCTCGAGAGTCCACGTTACAGCAAAAATCGGCATACGATGGCTTAAACCGTATAACATTTAGCGGATTGTTAAACTGCCTTGATGGCGTTGCTTCCACTGAAGCTCGCATTGTTTTTATGACTACCAATTACTTAGATCGCTTAGATCCCGCCCTAATTAGACCCGGCCGAATTGATTTAAAGGAATACATTGGTTATTGCAGTCAATATCAGCTCGAACAAATGTTTAGACAATTTTTTGGGGATCAGGCAAAGTCAGCATCTATAGAATTCGCTCAACGAATCATTGATACAGGCCGTACAGTGAGTCCGGCGCAAATCCAAGGTTTCTTTATGAAGCACAAAATGTCGCATCCGCAACTTGTGGTCGACAGTTGCCAAAGTATTTGGGAAGACGATCCGAAGTAATTTTTAATTGTTATTAATACAATATTATTTTATAAATTGTTTTACTAAAAAGAAATATGTAAATTAAAACTGAAAACATATGTAACTGTGATTGTTGTTTTGGTCTTTCCTTTGGCTATACATTCTGCTAAGTCTGCATATTGGAATCAAAATTTTTGTAACTTTTGGGAATAATACAATTTATTAGATCTTAAATTTAACCAACTGATTTCAACACCGCCAATAGAATATATCGATGAGTCGGTGCATCAGATAGTTTGACTTCGATTTAAAAATCGAAAAACATCGGCATTGCATAAATTGACGTATCGATGCTTCCATGATTTTTAACTTTAACTATAGACAAATTACTGAAGCTGGCAAAACCGCGCATTTGCAAGCAATTGCGCATTGAAAATGATAAATACATAAAACATTCAACTAAATAAGAAATTGCAAGTTATTTTCTTAATATGGGGAAGCCGAGGACACGAAGTGCGACGACGCCCAAGTCAACGGAATGCATACCAAACAAACGTCAAAGAAAAACATTACAGAACTGTAATGAGAATGCCAAGAATAGTTTGGCAAAAAGTAAAAAGACTTCAAAAATGTCAGGTGAAGGCAACAATTCCATTGAATCAAAAAAGATCGAAAAGAAAAAGGTGTTGAAGGCTGTGCCTTTAACTGATCTGAACGATTTAAAAAAAGCTGAAGCAAAAAAATCGTCGAATGAGGGCAAAACAAATGCATGTACCAGTAACAGTCGGATTAATAATGGAGGAGCAAGACGAATCGAATAACGGTTGGAAGCGCCAGGGGAAACTATTGGAGGCGCTGTGCGACGCCCTGGCGGAACCGCCGGAGAAGGAGCCCGAAACCGGCTATACGCACGATGATCTGAAGCAGTTCCTGCTAAACTCGACTATAAAGGACTTGTTTCCTTTTGCCTTTAAGATAAAGAGCACCACTGAGGTGAGCAATTGATAAGTTTTAACTCTAAATTTTGTTGATATATACATACGTTTAGTAAACAAGTAAATAACATTCGCACAAAAAATTGATAAATCGATATTAAAATTATGCATTGCTATCGATAAATATGTTAATGATTGATATTATATTATATATCGACGTCGACTGCCATTTGCTTGGAATCTATAAGGTATATTAACAATGTTGGTCATCTTAATTAATCGATATATTATGTTAACAGCCGAGGTTTTCAAATTCAAGTTTAAATTATTTCATATATGATTATGTACATATATCTATTGCAGCTCTTTAAGCGTCTCAACAGCGCAATTTACGAAATGGAGACGGTGCAGTTGGATCAACTGCTTGATCTTTATCATCTGGCTATAATAATGCAGAATTATCAACAGTTGGAGACACACATGGGCTATCGTCACGAGTTATTGGATTCTGTATGCGAGCTATCAGTGCAGCTGCAGCCAAATGATATTGAATATGTAGGCATTAGTTTATGTGATCGATTTGTAATTGGCACGGGCATGAAACGCATGGAGAAAGTCATAGACATGCACAGTGCCATCGTGCTTCTGATAAAAAATAGCGATGTCAATTGTAAAATTGCCATGACAACGCTCTTGGCCACAATTTCAAAGATCTCTGGCGTGAATATCTCAGAACAGGAAACTGACGTTGTGAGTAGAATAATATCAATTGTAGAATCCATACTGAAATCAATCTATTTGCAGATTACGAAAGCTTTTGATTTGGTTAAGCTATTGGACTGGGCGCAACTTGTGGAGTCGGGTCGTGAGGCAGATATGTTTGCGATAGTTCACAGCTTTTCGCTAATAATAAACACCAAAGAAAATCGCAGCTCGCATCTCAATTGGCATCAGGAACTGGGCAGCGATATACACAAGTTCTTTATGACGGTATTACGCACCGTGCGCTTCTCCAGAAATTACAATTTCTTTGCCATGATGGTGAGTAATTCCCCGATTTTCATTTTCATTTTTTTTTATTTTTTTTATATCTTGCAGATTGAACGTTATATTGCTTTTTGTGTTGTTCGAGGCGCCACACCACGGTAAGTTTATTTTCAACTAATATATTTAAAATTTAAATGAAAATCATAAATAAGTATTAAAGAAAAACAATAATCATATTAAAATCATGGAAAAATCTTATTTGAAAGGTTCATATTCAATTATTCCTTTTCTTATACATATGCTTATTGCTTGTCGTTCATTCTTGATTTAAACAAAAATAAGAATTATCAATATTTATCAGGGTATCACACCGGAACCGTTAACCGTTTAATTTTTAGTACCGGAACTGAAACCGTAACCGAATGAAAATTCTCTGTCAAGAACCGAATACCAATACGTTTGCTGCACCGGTTGCTAGATCAAAGTGTTGTCCAACTTCCAACTGTCATAACTTGATCAATACTTTTCAATCTAAATGTCATTTTGATCATGATTTGCCTCTAAATTCATTCTGTATTAAATTTTGGTTCATTTTGAAAATATAATTATTTTTGACCAAGATTCTATTACGCTGCTAAGGGTCCCTCCTTTGAAATTTTGTAATTTAAAAATTTTAAATCTCAAGTCTTTACTCTTAATCAACTTCTTGTATCAAAGTTAGTAAAAAAAAACAACACTATAAACATGATTCTGAAACCCTTCAGAATTGAACAAAAATGTTGACTTGTAAAGTGACTTCGAAGTCTGATCAACTTCACACTATCAACTTGATTTAAACTGAACCGATCTTCAAGCGAAAAGTCAGTTTGATCATTTTTTGGCCTCTAAATTCATTCTGCATTCATATATTACATTCGCTTAAAAAATTTTTTTTGGTCCAACGTCTATCTAATTATTTTTATGTCATATTCATTATAAAACGACATCTTAACATCTTAAAATAAATTGACTTGTTGTACCGTTACCTACCAATACTGATACCGAAACCGAAGAAAAAAACTGAAATAGAACCTATTATCGTAATAGTTATTTCAGGACGTACCGGACCCGAAACCGTAACCTACATTTGTTTCGGTTTGATTCCCTGATATATATGATTCCCATAATTTAATGCTTATAATAAAATTAAATTTTTTTCACAGTGCCTACTCCCCGCTATAATTCTCCAAATACGGTATTAATTTTTTTTTTATTATAAACTGCGCTCATTATAAATGGGAATGTGTGTTAATCAAAAAAAAAAAAGGAAACAAGAAAAACATTTTTCAAAACAATCGGTTATGTTTTGACATGGCATGCATGGACCGGAAGAAGCAGCACTCTTGACTTCGTTATTTTTTTTTTAAATTTGAATGTTTGTGCTTTAGAATTTATTTTGTATTTTGTTGTGTTCGACTCAACTAGTTATGATGTCAACAAGTGTTAATATTTTAACTTAGTTCTTAAAGTAACCAAAGTAAAGAACTCGTTAACATAAAATATGTAAAAAAATAAATAAATAGAGAACTACCAAAAGATAACTTAGTAAATGAATACAAAACTATCAGTTGAATTTTGCGGAGTATTTATTTTTAGTTTTTTTTTTATTCTAAATAAAAAAATAAGTAAAATAATTATTTTAACTTACATGTCTTTTTTGTTATTGTAAGAAAAATTTATAGTTGTTATATCGATTAAACATACTATTAAATCGATTAAATAAGTATCGTGTCGATGTTTTTACAGTTCTAATCAGAATCTTATCAAGTGTGAATGGTCTATCGAACACGATTACATACAAAAGGGAACAGGAAGTCCAAATTTTAGACAGTGAATAACAAGTGTTCGTCGCGTTAAGTTCGCATCAGCTGGAAAAAATGAGTTTCAAGAGTCAACCAAAAGGTTTTGCCACCAAAGCAATCCACGCTGGCCAGGATCCAGAGCAATGGAAAAGTGCCGCTGTTATTCCTCCAATTTCACTGAGCACAACCTTCAAACAGGATGCACCTGGAGAACATCGTGTAAGATAACGTACAGACATACATACGTATGTACAAGTATAAATGCCCTCTTCAGACTGTAAATATATATTAATTAATATCAAGTGCGGGCATTTGTGGAAAATACCCGCAAGTATATGTACAAACGTAAATACACATGTAAATACACACATACATGCATAAATGCGATTTGATTATTATCTTAGCAATGTTATGAGATAATCAAAGCCGGGAAAATGACAGATAATTCTGTAAACTCAATTAAAAGTAAATTTTGTATTTATGGACATAGATTCTTTTATATGTAACTATGCGATTCGCCCAAACAAATTTACAAACATATGTAGAGTGGCTCATAGCATATGTATTTTATTATTGCTGTGTAGAATTTCTGACAGGTACAGTGGATCGCAGCTTATTTTATCCAGTCATTGAAAACAAATTTATTCAGCCATTAAAAATAAACTAAGAGACCTACAAAAAATTTAATGAAATTTGTTAGCCTAATAATCATTTAACTTATTAAATACAATTTTTTTTTACAATTTTTTTTAAATAAATTTAAACTTCTTTTAACTAAAATAATCAACCAAAGAGGTAACATCTTAATTTAAAACGGAAAAATTAGAAAAAGGGAAATTGGAAACAGGTTTAAAAATTTAAAGCTACAATTTTATTAACTATTAAATTAAAAAATATAAATGATTGTAAATTGAAAACTTAAAAGAAAAATATAAAATAAAGTGGAAAAAGGAACGAACAAATTAATAATTGTTCATAAATTGTAGTAGGATTATTTATACAATTTTCGTAAAATAAAATAATGTCTAGAATTTTACTGTACAGTATCAGCTGTTCTTGTTTGTGTGTTGATAAACATCATCGAAAGTGTTTTATATTTAGAAAATAGAAATATGTAAAGTCAGAGGTTTACAGAGTTCATCTTTTTCGCAGATAAGTGCTTCAGGCAACTGTGACTACTGTTGTCCAAAGAGATATGATATTTCTAATTTGCCGAATCATGATTTTTATTTTCATATGTATATGTACTAAATAAGACTATCAATGAACAAAATGCAAGCTCATTATATTAAATTTATTGAATACACGTTTAACTTAAACAAATATATACACAAAATATATATTAATAAACCTCCCTCGAAGATTTTGTGTTTTAAAACAAAAAATTATATTTGAATATTTAAAAAAACTGATATTTCATCTTACTCATAGGGCTTTGAATACTCGAGGAGTGGCAATCCCACCCGCAATGTGCTAGAACAATGCTTGGCAGCACTGGATAATGCCAAGTATGGATTGACCTTCTCATCTGGTCTGGGAGCAACAACCGCCGTGCTCACCATGCTCAGCAGTGGCGATCATATCATAATGGGAGACGATGTCTATGGTGGAACCAACAGACTCATCAGACAAGTCGCTGCTCGTTTCGGAATATCTGCTACTTTTGTGGATCCTACTAAATTGGCAGAAATTAAAGCGGCTTTCAAACCTGAAACCAAGGTATATCAAAAGAGGATTTAAGAATTTAATTGTGTATTTATCATAAAAATATTTCAGCTTGTTTGGATTGAGTCGCCAACGAATCCTTTACTAAAAGTTTCGGACATTGCAGCTATTAGCAAACTTTGCCATGATCATGGCAAAATTATTGTGGCTGTCGACAATACTTTCCTCACCTCGTACTTTCAAAGGCCCTTGGAGCTGGGAGCTGATTTAGTTTGTTATTCGTTGACCAAATACATGAATGGACACACCGATGTTGTAATGGGCGGCATAACAATGAACTGTGAAGATCTATACAACAGACTGAAGTTCTTGCAAAATGGTAAGTAAACTTATATGCAGCTATAGTTTTGGTAGATAGTTTTGGTAAGATAAAAATATATAAATTCTCTTTGTTTTTTCTTATTTAATAAATTTTTTTGTATGGTTTAAAAATGAAATAATTAGTTCCTTGAGCTTGAATATTAAAACATATTATTTTAAATTCGAAACCCAAATATAGTTTTACTAAATTAAACTGTACGTGCAGTTTTTATTATATCTATTATCATATTGGTTCTTGGTTAAATTTCTTTTTTCTTTGTAGCTGTTGGCATTGTTCCCTCGCCATTTGATTGTTACCAAGTTAATCGCAGTCTCAAAACTTTGTCTCTACGTATGGAACAGCATCAGAAAAATGCCATTCAAGTTGCAAAGTTTCTGGAGTCCCATGACTTTGTTGAAAAGGTTTTGCATCCAGGATTGCCTTCACATCCTCAGCATGAATTGGCACTTAAGCAGACTTATGGCTATAGCGGTGTATTCTCCTTTTATATCAAGGGCGGCACTTTAAAACAATCATCTGCATTCTTGAAAGCTCTGCAGGTGTTTACACTTGCCGAAAGTCTTGGAGGATATGAAAGTTTGGCTGAATTACCGTAAGTAATCTCAATTCTAAATACTGTAAGGGATTATTAATTTCAATAATTTTTGTTTTTTTTACTCTAGATCTGTCATGACTCATGCCTCTGTTCCTGCTGAAGACAGAAAAACGTTGGGTATTACAGATGGTCTCATCCGTTTGTCTGTTGGTCTTGAAGATGCCGATGATTTAATAAAAGATATTAGCCGTGCTTTGGATATTGCAGCAAAGGCTTAAAAAGAAAACCGCACAACCACTATATAAATTATAGACATTGTCCTGTTAAACAATAAAATGCTGTATACTGCAATGATCCACAAATTAATGTGACTATTCATTAGTATCAAATATATTTATTTTCCTAAAAGCAGTTGATTAAAAAATAAAAAGATTTAAAATAATTTTACAAATGAAAGTTGTCAACTTTAAGTATATATTAAAATAAAAACTGAAAGAAAATAAATTTTTTCACGAATTTTAAATAATGTCATTTAAATATTTAAATTTAAAAATTATTTTAAAATGAGTTTGTATCGAAGAACTTATTTGTTATCGATATTTGTAGCGAAACAGGAGCTAGTACGATACATCGCAACAGCCATGTTGAACTTTATCGATACAGGCCATACATCGATATGCATCGCTAAAGAATTCACATCTCTTAGCAGAATGAAATGATAACAACAAATTTATTTTTATAGCCAATTAAGATGATGTCTGAGTTGGCAGCCACAGCTTTTGTGGCCTTATCACTAAGATCGATTATCTCACTGAACTCCTATTCTGGAAATAACAAACCGCCAATGTTCGGTGATTATGAAGCTCAGCGCCACTGGCAGGAAGTGACCGTGAACTTGGAGGCAAACCATTGGTACACGAATAGCACAGATAACGACCTGCAGTATTGGGGTCTGGACTATCCGCCCCTTACAGCATATCACAGCTACTTTATGGGCCGTGTAGCCAAATCACACAACTCCAGTTTTGTCGAATTACACACTAGCCGAGGCATCGAAACAAAGGAGCACAAGAGTTTTATGCGTCTCACGGTTTTGGCAGCAGATGCATTTGTTTATTTGCCAGCAATTTGGGCATTATGTGTTGGCTTAGATCGCGCCTTTCAGAGCAATGTGAAGCAACTCTTGTTCTTGCTACTCGCCTTTTATCCAGGACAAGTGCTGATCGACAACGGACATTTCCAGTACAACAACATTTCCCTTGGACTAGCAGCTGCTGCGATTGCTGCCGTGCTCTGGAATAAACACAATGTTGCCGCTTTTGCCTTCACATTGGCTCTGAATTATAAACAAATGGAATTGTATCACGCTTTGCCATTCTTTTCATATCTTCTCTCTGCAACCTTATCACAAAAAAGGTAATATATAAACCAAGCTCTTAATTATTTATTAAAAAAACAGTCTTATATTAAATCAGACTTGTCAAAGCTATGAGGGTGGAAAGTTAGTCATTGGCTTAAGTAGGAAATCGCCACGTTTTTTATTAATACATAATTTTTTTGGATATTTATTTTAAAGACTGCATAATCTAATTTTTTAAAAACCATATAGAAGTTGAGCTACCACCAGATAAAATTAATACCTCTATTAGAAAAGTATTGCTTACAAGTTGTTTCTAAATCTAAACATTTTTTTTAATTAGGCATGATACTACAATTAAATTGAGGAAAATAATGTATAATTTTACTACCCGTTTAACTCAAATTTATCATAAATTTCTCTTGCAGCTTTAAATCATTTGCTATTCAGTTAACAACAATAGCTAGCATCGTATTAACAGTATTTGCAATATTATGGTTACCTTGGCTGCATTCAATTGACGCAGCTTCGCAAGTTTTACATCGACTGTTTCCACTTGGACGCGGTGTTTTTGAAGACAAAGTTGCCAATGTTTGGTGCAGCATTAATGTGATATTTAAATTAAAGTGAGTACAACTAAAACTAAAATTAATTTTTTTATAACAATTTATTCATCAATCATTTTCTTTTGTAGGAAACATTTCCTAAATCATCAGATGGCTTTAATCTGTCTGGGATTCACTTTATTAGCTGTACTTCCCACCAATATCTTACTCTTCTGGCGACGCAGCAAATACACGTTCCTGTTAACTTTATTTAATACCTCAGCAGGGTTTTTCCTATTCTCTTTTCAAGTAAGAACTTTAACTTTCAATTACCAAACCTAACAAATTTATTTTGCAGGTTCATGAGAAGTCCATTTTGCTGATTGCCTTGCCTGCTATTTGCCTATTTAACTGGTGGCCTAAAGAGATGCTTTGGTTTCTGGAAGTCTCCGTTTTTAGCATGATTCCACTATTAAAGCGGGATCAATTATTAGTTCCTACTTTGGCAACAACTTTTATTTTTCATTTAATCTTTAAATGCGATTACTTAAAAACTAAACAGCAAATGATGCATGAAAATAATCTGCTAAATTCGGTTATTGTAATATCAGAAATTTTAATGATTTCCATTTTAATGGGCTTTCTAACGATTGAACCAAGTTCCAAGTACCCAGACATTTGGCCTTTAATAATTTCTGTTGTAAGCTGTGCACATATTTTCCTGTTTCTAGTTTGGGGATATGTAAAACAGTTTAGCAAAAGTGATTTTTAGTAAAGTGAAATTTGTTTAATAAAAACATATGTCTGAAAACCCAATTGAACCACTATTATACTAGAATATTATCACCAAAAAGAGATTTCCCCAACGATGCCAAGTTGTAAATAAAATTGGAAATGGAAAACGTTCCTGATTGAGAGTTTATTCAATTTATTGAACATTACGAGTATGTTGCATTCAATTTAAATAGAGAACACAACGCCATTACACTTTATAATTATTTTTTTGTTTTCCGTTTGTTTTTGTTTTTTTTCCAATTTGCACAATGTCTTTAATATCTTTACATTTTTATTTGAACAAGTGTGATGGTGACATAAAGAAATTTTCTAATGATTTACGAAGTGTTTAATTTTGGTTTTCATTTCATTTAGCACTATTTTTGTTTTATTTGATCTGGAAAAGTCTGCTGATGTGTAGACAATGAGAGTCGAACTACAACCTGTCGGTTATCTTTCCGTCAGGCGCCTCCACACGATGATCTTCTATTCGAGTTGGCTTGAAATTGACCGCATGATTTAAGTTCAGTGAATACTTCTGTGAAGAAAGCTGGCTCTGCATTTATTTTCAGCATTTTATTACTCAATCGGTTCACGATCACCAGGCATCTATTATCAAATGTCAATGGTAAAAAAACAAAAGTATACCATTAGGTATTTTTAAATTTTAAAATACAACTGAATTCTTACCTGTCCCAAAAGTTCTCTTTGGAGTCTTCAACTAGAAATGGCTTGAGGGGATAACTAATCTCGTTACCCATGTATGAATATGACAAATACAAACAAGTAAGAACAGATGCCTGAAGATCAGATTCCTTTGTTTCCTCCCCGCTGACAAGTTCACGAACTAACATGTAGACGAATACAACATTTGCTGGATTTATGAATGCCACATCCTGAAAGCGAATATTCACAAATTATAACAAATAATAAAACTAGACTATTCTTTTGTATATATCATCTAAGCATTAGGAAACTTTCAGTTTGGAAATATGAAGTTCATTTTTAAACTTTAAAATGTCCCGCAAATAAATAAACGAACTTAAATGAAAACCCAGTACTAGCGCCACCTAGTGGTGTGTAGCTAGTAAATGGATTAATGGTGTTTGGGTTATGTTTTTGTGGAGACGTATGGAAATGCAAATATGAAGGCTATAACGTACATAAAAATGCGCTTAGAATATCCTAAAGTCAAAAGTCTATTTTTGATGAAAATGTTTCGAAATGATAAATTAATGACCACATATTTTCATAATTGTTTTTTAACTTTATAAAAAAATAAAATTTTTATTAAATTCTTCTAAGAACTATTAGCAATCATAATAAAATAGGCATATAACGTTTAGATCAAGAAAACAAAATTTTTTTGATGTGTTAAGATTTGTCAGCGTATTTAAAAAAGAATACAAATTAATTTTTTTTTACCTGCCAGCCTTGCAAGAGGAGGCTACGATCGACGGCTCTTAGCCACATGACAGCATCTCCAGGATCGAAATTGTTTAACCGATGGCATCGATAATGCAAGAACATGCCTAAGCATTTAAGAAGCTCCGAAGTCGAAGCCTTTTAAATACGTAAATAAATTAATTAAATAAGATAAAGTTTTGTAAGTTATTTTAAGTGCTCCGATTATCGCACACTAGTGATGTAAGTTCAAAATTTAAATCGAGCTTAAGCCAGAATGTAAAGTCGAAAAAAAAGAAACGAGTTGTCGATTTATCGAAAAATAATACATCGAGTTAAAAATATGGAATTAAAAAAATCGGTATCTGTTAAAGAAGTTGTAAAAAAAAATACCGACAATCGGAGCATGGAGTGCACACAATGATTTTTTAACAGTGGTGTTTTAAAAATACAAACCAATCAAAAATATATGAGTTTTTAGTTAGTTTTCGGTTGATTTGTTTTTTAAGAAACACCCTAATTCATCTACATTGATTTTTTTTCTCGATTGCTTATTACCTGAATAACGGTTTTGCGTGGAATGTGATTTTGATTGGTGTTCTTAATTTGTATCGAAGAAGCCTGTAACTGCTGGGGCAGTGTCAATGTTAAAGGCTGCTTTTGGATCAGTTTGTTGTGGTTGGTAATGGAATTTGTGTTGTTCACGCGTCCCAATTCCTTAGCTGTTGATGGCTTTTGTGTTTTGGTCGATGGAAAGAATGGCAGTTCCCTAATGACCTGATTTTGATTGCAGTGATGTTGTTGTTGATGCTGATGTTGATGCTGATGCTGTTGTTGATGCTGATGCTGATGTTCCTCGATGTGATTACAGTGAAGTTGAATATTCTTATTTTTATCAGCTGCCGAGGAGGGATACGATGCCTCCAGTAGTTGGGCCTTAAAGCAGGCCGACGGAATATTGGCGCATTTATTTTTATTCTCTACTTTCTTCTTGTTATGCGATGTGGATAGCTTCTTCCAGGAGAGCGCATTAATAAACAACGAATGCTTTTTCAAACTCTTCTCAATCGAACTCTTCTCGGAGATGACAATCGAATTCTCGTTATGTGAATCCAAATCATTGTTAATCGTATCCTTTGACGTAACTGTTAGATGATTAAAGTTGTGCGAATTGATTTGCGTATGCATATTAAATTGCATGCTACCACAAGAATTTGGATTTCTGGAGATTTGATGCGAAATCCCTGATTTCTTGTTCTCACGGTTTTTTGCATTATTCAGCTGCTCATAGGAGAAATTATTCAAATGCGAATCAATTGATCCCGCTGTATCGTTGATTTTCTCCGCCTGATTCTCGGCGGATTGATTGTATGGAAAATTGGGCTGTGACGAATATATCGGATGTCTATCCCGTGGATTAAAACTTAAAACCGTGCCCATGTTGACTACAACAACAGATAAAAGCAATCATACAATCGTATTAGAATTAGCATTAGTATTATATAAGCATTAGAAATCTTTAAATCTCAATAGACATTTTGCATTTAATGTATTCCGAGTTATTGATTTATTAAGACACACGTCCAGACTCTTTGTATACATATTTTCACTACGTATTCCACAAATAAATACAACTTATTTATTGGCCAAGTTAAGGTCCTAAGGAATTTCATATAAAATCACCTAGTTAGATTACCTAAATTCGTGATTTAAAATCAACTCAATTGATTTTAGTAGATTTTCTTTCTGCTGCTTATTTTTTTGTTTTAATTTATTTACGTTAGACTTGCATAAAACTAATTTAATCTTATTTATCTAAAGTTCAGTTAAAAGTCCTGCACTTTACACATTTTTCTATATATTATTCAGTTCTTATTTATATTCAACATATTATTGAAACACATTTAACTAAAGAACTTCCGAAATATTACTTAAATCGATTTCTTACATGCGAAAATTCTTCTCAAGGGTTGGAATTTCATTCGCTATCACGGAGCATGCTCAGTAAATATTTGTCATTATATTTTGTTACCCCTATTTATGCGGGGATATTTTCTAAATATTTCTTACATATACTATTGTAAGAATCTAAAGGTTTTTTTTATATATTAGCACTGAATAACAAAGCAACTTCATATCTCTTAGTTCTAAAGGTCTTAATACAATTTAGTCCTTTCTATTTGTCAAGCAACATATTATATCTAATATTCGATTTGAATATATAATATTTTGATAAGCTTATTTGCAGAGATTTAAATCATAAATTTATTAAAAGTATTTATTAAATTGACCTTTCATTTTCTTGCAAAAAATCATGTCATAATAAAGAAAAATTGTTACTTGTAAAGTTGCTAGGTCAAAGGCTAGAGCAACTTTAAACTGTTTAACTTTGTCAAAACCCAGCCGATTTTAGAGCGGAATGTCATTTTAATCATGGTTTGGTCTCTAAATTTACTCTTTATATTAATTTTTTTCAAACCGAAACCGAAACACTTAAACTGAAATAGAACCTTTTACCGAAATATTTGTATACATTTGTTTTGGTTTTATTCCTTGGTTTTACCCATTGCAGATTCCTGAAGTTCTTCATTTTGACATCGCATTTTAAGCATTAATTCAAATCTTTCTGGAAATTGTTGTTGTTTTAGACACATATTTGATATTGTTAATTATACTTTATTTTCGTTAGTTCATTAATTTGTGTGACTCGTAGAACTGATAACAATTGGGGGTAAAAACTCAGATTGGATTTTCTTTGAATACTCAAAGATATTTCAAAGATGTCAATGACTTTTAAGTATATGCAACGAAGATATTGTAAATATTTTTTAAATATATTTTGTATACCTCTCGAAACAAATATTTCGGTATATGTAAGTTTCTATTTTGACTTTCGGTTCCGGTATCAGCACAAGTTTGTAACCTCTTGACGCTTTTTTAAAATCTCTCATAACTTTGCCAAAATAAACTCGATTTTGAAAATTATTTGGCATCCAAATTGATTCTGCATCAAAATATAATAATCGACAAATGTATTTTTTTGGTCTTCACTGTCCACATATTTCTTACTTTCCTTTACTATCTTAATTCGGGAACTGCTGTGTAGAGTTCTTATATTTGCTAGAAATATACTTTCTACTTGTACTAAATAAATGTAAAAAGAAAACTAATATAAATAAAATAAAGTTGCAATAAAATTTTGGTATTTTTTAATAACTGCTTGGAACATGTTGTGCAAACACTTTATCGTTATTTTTCTTCCCCGCAATGCGCATGGCGAAAATAAATGCAGTGGAAAGAATGGCGAGGAAGGGAAGGGAAAACGATAGCGAAAGGATAAGCGTTTGTTGAAAAATTACATAGTGTCAAGCTTTGCTTAAATAGTTTAAGTGTTTAATGTCTGCTTAGTACCAAATTGAGACCACATATCAAATGATGAATGGGTCGCGAATTTGTCGGATTTTAATTTATATTTGTAAGTTTAACAGTTGTGCAATAAAATTTAAATCTTTCGTTTGGTATCGAGATTTGTTTTTACCTGAGTGATAACATACGTGTACATAAAATAATATATTGTATCTTAACAGTGTTTTCTAGAGCAACACTATGCCAACGCAGTTATTTCGATCCAAAAATGAATAACTCGGATATACTTATGCTAGGGGACGATGTAAATGGCTTCAATATGAATGAGGACCAAGTTGTTAAGTTCATAAAGCCACTCGACAGGGGACCCTATTTTGATACATCCGCCACAAAAAATGTGACTTCGTTAGTTGGTAAAACGGGCCATCTCAATTGCCGCATCAAGAATCTTGGCAATAAAACGGTATGTAGAGCCGGAATTAAAAATCATTACAAACTTAATACAATTTTTTGCCGAATTCAGGTATCTTGGATACGACATAGGGACCTACATCTTTTGACGGTAGCTGAAAGCACTTACACATCGGACCAAAGATTTTCATCTATCTATAATAAGCAAACTGGCGATTGGTCCTTACAGGTAAATTTAGGAATAAAATTGTAAATATAAATAATACTACACAACAAGTATTCTTTATCTATAAATCTTATTTTAAAGTATGTATGTTTTTTTTTATTTAGATCAAATATCCTCAAATTAGAGATTCTGGAATTTACGAATGTCAAGTCTCAACGACTCCTCCAGTGGGTTATACAATGATCTTCTCTGTTGTTGGTAAGTTAAAGATATTATATCCAGATCAGAGAAAATTACCATAGTTGAAAAGTATAATAGCTATATGTTTTAAATATCAATAATAAATCGATAACTTTTCTTTCAGAGCCAATAACAAGTATTCCGGGGGGTCCCGAATTATACATCGACTTGGGCTCAACGGTTAACTTGACATGCATCGTTAAACATCTTCCGGATCCGCCTCTTATGGTGCACTGGACCCACAATAATCAGGTGAGACTTGATAGCCCAAAAACGTATTTTAAGACCATAATATAATTTAATTTTGTTTTTCAGGAAATAAATTACGATTCGCCAAGGGGAGGAGTATCAGTAATTACCGAAAAGGGGGATATAACTACATCATATCTGCTAATACAACGTGCGCAAATATCGGATTCTGGCAGGTATTCCTGTCTGCCGTCAAATGCGAACTCCAAGTCCGTTAATGTTCACATCTTAAATGGTATGTAGATTTTGTAAATATTTTCCCAACGAAGGTTAACATATTATTTTCTTGATTTATGTAGGAGATCACCCGGCGGCTGTTCAAGGTGCAAACACAATTTTAGGACGTAGTTTAAATGTGCTAGTTTTTATAATGGTTTTCGCACAAATATAAAATTATGATAAATTTGATTATCTTGTAAATATATAAATATAAAGTACTTACAAAATTTAAAATAAATAAAAAATTAGAAATTTGAAATAATATATTTAAGTTTCTCCTATCACTTCTGAGTTCTGAATTAATTCTCTTAATCTTTCTTATAACTACAAGACACAAGATCGGTGATCCAGCTAATAATAAAAATATTTGACAGCCCTTTTAAATAATATTATAGTATTATCAAGCTATTTATTTAACAAATTCAATTTTATACAATTTATTTATAATAACTCTTTGGACCAATTGACAATCATTAAGTTGAAGTTATTAAATTAATGGGACTACAAAGGGATTAGAAATATACATATTGGCGGTCTCTTTTTTTCTTGAAACAACTCAACAAATAATTATTTTAATAACCTCTTCAAATGCCTGTTACTAGACTGCGATTTATGTACAATTTGAAGCGATGTTTTGAATTTGATTAAATTTAATTTGGTTCGCTAAACGCTTTATCTTCAGCTAAAAAACCAACGATAGATGCGGCGGAGTCTTCACTTAACCAGATGAGCCCAATAAATAGAGCTTCAATAACGCCGATTAATGCGCCAGCACAAACATCCAAAATGTAATGGCGTTTTAATATAAGTCTAGAAAGCACAACGCTTACAGCCCATGCGGTAATTGGCATCCAGAAAATAATTGGTAGCGAATGCAGTTTGGTGAAAAAGATTAGCACATAAAAAGCTCTGGATGCGTGTCCTGATGGAAAACTGAATTTATCAGGACCGATTGTTAACATATCGGTAGCAGCCACCGGTCGTCGCCTGCGCACGAGTGCTTTTAACACAGCCACAATAAGAATGTCCAGGAGTAGGCCGATCAACATATTGACTTGCATTTGATATAGATCTCTGGAATTCAACAGCCATATGAAGGCAATCCACGTACAAAGCCAAGCAATTCCATCGCAAGACACTTCCAGGAATTTGCAGTGTATCTTGAGAGATTTGAACGATGCAAACTGAAGCAGAAAATTAACAAAGCGATCTGTCAGCTTAACATCCTGCTCCAGTACGGACTTTAATACAGGTGACATTTGATTCTGCAATTGAATTCATGAATTATGTAAATGGTTTTATTCAATCGTTATATATATGTATACACATTACCGATTTCATGTTGAACGCTACTTTTTAGTTTATTCCTTTAATACGTAAACAAAGAAAGTTTTATTCAACTGATAAAAATAAACATTTTCTGATGAGTTGTTCATATGTGGGTTTTTAGTGATGCTAGACATTGATGCTATCGATTTTTTACTAATCACTATCGTTGTGAAACCGATATATCGAAACTTACAAAGTTTTTCTAGACATCGATGACCTCACTGTTCGCAAACATCGATGGTTTCACTATCAAAAGTATTCAAAAAAGCCATTTATTGTTTTAGATTAAATATCTAATAAACAATTCTTTTTTTGGAGCAAATTTATAACTACTGAGCCGAAAATTCTCGTGGGCTATTTCAAACTTACCATTAAGTTCAAAACCATTTCTACAGTACTAAGATATTTCAATACAATAATACACACGTTTAATTCAATTAATAAATTTATTATAACCGTTAGAAGATTTTGAGATTATTAAATTCGAAAAAATAAATGTGTAACTTTTTCTTAGCTTAATGATTTATTTAATATTACATTATTAAGATCGAAAACTGCATTTGCTTTTGATATTAAGAATCTCTTATTAGAAATATAAATATTTGTTCAATATTTGCTTGAAACTTTAGCATGGTATTATGAATATTGCTTTAAATTGCATAGTTTAACTATTTAAAAATTGTGGAGATTATTTTATTATCACATTATTTTCATTTACAGGCAAGAGATTTTACAAATGTTTTCTAGCTATATAAATCTGCTGATTAAAAAATAAAATGTTTGTTTCTTTGTTTTAAACATAGTTTGGATCAAAATATAGAGATATATTGCCAAACATACTGCATTATAAATTAAATACACTAAACAATCATTTTCATCAAAAAATGTTTTTAATGATTTAAGCAACACAATACTCAGATTATTATAAAAATTTTGAAGACAGGAATTTAATTCGAAATTTTCCAAAAGTATTTGAAATTACAAATTCGTTCAGCTTAATAGCACATAACTTTCTTTTTGTGATATTTCTATTTTTGACAACCAAATTTTATATATTTTGCAGAATTACATTTAAATGAGTTTCAAACTACAAAAACTGACAATATTATAATTTTTGTTTACAAAAAATATTCTTTTGAAGCAGTTTAAAAAAAATATACATATTAGCTTCAAAGCCTACAATGGTTATAAATACTTGTTTTACAACTAAATCTGGCAACGACAATATAAACTATTAACTTTTTATCACTTATTGTCGAGCATTTTTTAATTCATTTTGAAAAATTTATTTTGATTGATATATTGATGCATATAAAAATGAATTTAAAATTATTTATATGTATAATTATATTATTCTGTTAAATTCATTTTTATAATAATCAATTCCTAGACTATTTAATCTAGAATTTAATAAAGATTGATTAGTAAACCAAAATGCCTAATTAATAAAAACTAACTAAGGGATACCCAAACTAAGTTATTGTATAAAACATGTGTTGAAAATATCTATGCCTAACAGCAAGTATCTTTTCCTTTAAGCTTGATCGTTACAGATATATCTAAGTGAAATCAAAAGGTATAAAAAGGAAAGTGTTTCAGCTTAGTTTGCGATATCCCGTAGTTAGATGAATTGATTGATTTTTTGTTTAGTTAGTGTTTAATTAGAATGCTGAAATGAGTGCATTTGGTTTGTGATAATATAGTTTCGTCGATGGTGTCGTTTTATAATGCCAAGCTACTTAAGTGTGTCATTAAATGTTAAAAATACTGAAGCATGTATTTCAATAAATATCAATATCTCTTTAATTGCTTAAATTTTTATTTTATTTATAAAAAGCATTAAGTAATTCTGTCCGTGCTTAAGTTAATTTATTTCACACCATTAAATTAAAACTTTGAACCGAGTTTTTTTTTAGTATTTTGGTATTAGTTTCTAAGAATACAAATTAATATGAGTATGAGTATATATGTATATATATATACATATGTAAGTATATATCGTGTGTGACACTCTACTTGTATATAAAGAATTAAATATATACATATACATAAATTTGAATTTATATATGTATATTTATATTAGTGTTTGAATTTTATTTTGTTGCTTTCTATTTGTTATTTGATTTGAGTTCATAAATAAAATTGTGTGCGCTTGAAGGCTTGATTACTTGATTTTTTTTTTATTTGGCGTTGTATGTTAACTTTGCATTATTTTCACTGGAAACAAGGTTAAGAGGTACAGATAGTTCCTCGCCTTCGCAGGTATCATTAAACTCAGGCAAAGATTGTGATTTTTTTCGTTTTAAAATAACATCTTTTAGTGTTGCTGTCGCTCCTCCTGTTTCAGATAATTCCGTTTTGTATTTCTAAAAAATAAACAAAAAAAGGTTTGCTAAATTTTAACCCAAAAACATTTATGGTGAACTTTTTTTTAAGGAATTTTTCAATATTACTTTAACCTCTTTTTTTAATACTTTCTTCAAATCAAACAACTTTTAACGGTCAATAATTGGCAACAGTGGACACAATACTTACGTTAAATACTAGATCTGAAATACTGAGTGTTTCCTGATTTATTGATAAATCCAGCTTCTTGCATTCAACGGGACTACTATTGTTATGCGTTTCATACTCTACCGCCGAATTGCAGGGTAATTGTCGGTTTCCTGTAAATTGTTAACAAAAGTTTATTTATCAAAAATCATTATTCAATAAAAAGAAAAACGTACTTTTCTTCGATTTCTCGCATTCTTTTGGTCGCCTGCGCCGAGTATGAATGGTGTCGCGTCTCATTGAATGGGGTCGATTAACGCCATGTAGCTTAAAGTACAATCCGCAAGCATTACAAACCATTTCACCTCTGACACTACGTCTCCAAATTGTTGTTGTTAAGGTTCCACAATTCGAGCAAGACATATCCTTCTGTGATGTAGGCAGAGCACTAGTGCTGTTGCATTTTAAGCTCTGCGAATGTGAGGTTTTAAATAGAATTAGTATTTAAATAATTAAATTTATACATGCCTTTTTGTCTTTGATTCCTTCTGTCAATGTATTTGATACACTTTCGGAACGAACGAAAGTATCGGTCACCTTAATATCTGGAGACTCGACGCAATCTGTTTTTGTAGGAAAACTTTGCTTTCTTCTACATATTTTGACAACACTCGATTGAGATTCAGACATATCCTAATCCACAAAAAATAAATATATCGTGTATTTACGTACATATTTAATAGAATATATATATATTTAAATTATATCATAATGTTACCTTTAATAGTGGTAATGGTTCTTCAGGTACTTTTGTCAATGCTATAGTCGGCGGCACAGGAAATACAAAAGTTTGATTCATCATGTTTCGCAATAATTGCGATGCTCGGCTTTCCTCTTTATTTTTGGCTAAAATGAAAAAAAGTAATTGTTATTGTTGCAATACAATTCGTTTAAAATTAAGATTTTAATTTATGAATTATTTAAAATTATTGAATTACTAAAATTTTAAAAATATATTTTATGAAAACAAAATGGAGGTTTGAAATTTCCAATTATCAAATTTCTATTAGTCTGATTTTTTATTTTTGTTCGCAGAATAATATATGATAAAAAACAAGGTAAAGCAATCACACAATATTTGTGACAGCTATGTTGTGTGAAAATGACAGCCTTCTAGGTCTTATGGTTTGTGCTGAGCAATGATTAGTCAGTCAGTGAGTGAGTCAGGACAAAGAGTTTTACACATGGATATAGTGCTTACCAGCGGATCGTGCCAATGCTTGCCAAAGTTGTGTCGTCGCCGCATCTGTCGCATGATCAGAATTAACGCTCTCCGGAGTCTTTCGATCGTTCATAGCAGATGCAATATCCATTTCTAGTTTATTCGAATCAGAGCTGTCTTCAGAGTCCGATAGACAAGTGGTAGCAATACTTTCGGTATTCAGTTTTTTAGTGTTCAATTGGTAACCAGATGAGCCAACATTATTGATAGTAATACTATAATTTTTAGGATCGCCATCGCCAATTCTTATAGGATTCGCGTGGACATCAAGTATTGGAGGTTGACCAAATGTGTTACGTGTTGTTGCTGGTGTTGCTGTTGTCGGAGCTACAACATTCCGTTCAGTTGAATATTCAATTTTTTTCTTTTTCACGGACAAGTCGATTTCAACACTATCTTGCATCTCATTATCGATTGATGGACGTTTTGATTTTATCACAGAACTTTTAATACTTGTATCTACAATTGCAGAAAGACAAGGAGATTGGGGATTCGAGCATGGTGGTGAAATGACAATCTTTTTACTTATATCCATAAGCACTGCGGCAGTCTCTAATTGCTGTTGCAAGTTTTTATATTGCTCAACATCTGGATCTTTTGAATTCATCGCCGTACCGTTATCTAATTCAAAAAATTTCTCTGTTTTAATTGTTGCTTTTGTTGTTGTTACTGTTTCTGTTGCTGTTCGCGCTGTCATTAGATTTGAATCTTGAATCATTATCGGCTCTCTTTCAATAGCATTACTGGATGTTTGTGATAGGGATGGACTTTCAAATAAGTTTGAATATAATAAAGGAGTCTGAATGTCTCTTATGTTATTCTCTACATGTCGCTCCAGAATCTTTGCTGAGTTTAAGACACCATCAAGTTTCGGTTGTCGTTGGCTATATCTGGTTTTTGAAGATTTGCTCAGTTCAGTCAGTGCCTTTGCCGCTATTGCCTCGGATGTTGACTTCAAAATTTCATCAAGTTTTGATTCCATATGACTTGTATCCTGCAATTAAATTATTTTAAAATATTAATTAATTTTTTTGCCCTTTATTATTACTATTTTTCTTTTAATCAAATATTTATTTATTGACTCTCAGCTTCTTTGACTCACAACATCTAAAAATTTTAATCAGATGAATCAATTGTAGGAGATACAAGTAAAATTTAAGCGCGGATATGTTTATTAATATTTAAACTTAAGCAAAATATTTGTATTATTGTTTTTAAATTATATTGTATCTAAATTAAACAATAAAAACAAAAATATTGGGAGTCACTTAATTATAATTATATTTATATGACATCGTTTTATGTTTAAGTAGATAAATTACTTACAAGCTTTGACGATTTCGATATTGTTACAAATTCTCTTAATGCCAAATGTGAATTCAACGCCATGTTGCGAAACTTCGAAAACGATTCAAGCTTTGTCCGGCACTCACGGCAGATAATTGTAGGGAATCCATCATTCGGTAATGGCTGAAGTAGACGAGTTTTATAATTAAAAAACAATTTTACTTAAAAAAAAAGTTAAAGACAAATTTTATAATAAATATATATATAACTATATATAACTATAAATAAAAATTCCAATGGAATAGTATATTTTCTAATAATATTTCGCTTTTAGATATTTCAATCAAACTTTTCGAATATAATTTAAAGTACATCCTAAATAATATACCGATGTCTTGTGGCCAATTGGTCCAATAGGATTAAATAATTTATTTTATATTTTTTTTAACCATTTTAATTCTTTGTTAGAACAAAATAAAGCTATTGGTATTATTGAAAAAATTGGTAAGGGAAGCAAAGCTTCGGTACACTGAAGATAATAATTAAATTTTTTGTACTTTATTTTTATCTTTTCATTCACAAAACGATATGTTTATATTGCAGTTACGCATGTTGTCAACAGCGACAAATGTTAATAAAATAAAAATATAAAACACTTTGTCTCACTCGCACCTATAGGTAATTCATAAGATGCTAAATGCTGTAAAATTGAGGTGTATAAACGTAATTCCAGCATAATGTGTTAATATTTAAGTTGCTGTGTATGTATGTATGTATATATGTTTTCACAAACGTGCATATGTATGCATGTAGCACAATAGAAAGGATATTATAGTAATTTATTTAAACACATATTTTTAAAAATATAATTAAAAGTACTCTAAATAAATATTTACATATGTGTGCAGCTAAGTATAAAAGTATAAAAGTTGCAGACATTTCTTTTATTTTTGAAGTGATGCTAGCGTAATCACACAATCACATGTATGTATGAATGTGCATGCATACAAACATCGTGAGCGTACACTTACGCTCAAGTGCATACATACAAACTTCGTACATATACACATCGATATATTCATACATGTGTACATGTGTGGGTTTTTGTGTTGAGTGTGCGTGTGTGTGTTGAATTAAAAACAACTTTGCCTTACCTTAATAGAGAGACAGTTGAATATCTGAATTGTAATGTGCGGTGATGAATCATCTTTATGCTCTTGATTGTAATTTTCGTTGCTTGAAGTATTTTCGCCGATATCATGAAATACATGATGTTTTGTTGCTGATGACGATTTAGTGGCATTATCGTAAAGAACAATATCATTTTGCTGCTGCTGCTTATTGTTGTTGTTGTTGGGTATAAATTGTTGTTGCTCCTCCTGGCCAATTGGATTTGTTGCTTCACTCGTTATTTTTACTTCATTTTGCGATTGATTGGAAAACATGCATGCATACATAATGTTGTTGTTGTCAATTGTGCATGGCGGGTTGGCAATAGCAGAAGGCACACTCGGTGTATAATTGTTTTTATTTGTATTTTTATGTTGAGGATTCGGTTTTGGATTATTGCTTTGCTCTGCTGATAACGAGTTATCACATTGGCAGCAACATGTATTTGGATTTGGGTCCAATGCATTGCATACACATTTTGAATTCGATTTCGATGCATTCTCATTAATATTGCACTGATTAACATATAATTGATGTTGGCTACTGCCAACTGTTTCATTTGCGCTTGTCTCACTATTATAAATTTGTAGATCTCTGATATCGCACTCATTAACCAAAGTGAGGCACAATCGACAAACTTGGCGATACTTATGTGGTACATTATACATAATTATGTGTTATTTTTATTTGTTCCCACTTTTAATCAAATTTACACACACTCTAATTCTGTGTTATATTAAAAATTATAACTTTAAAACAAATTAGAAAACAAATGTAAACACTATTTGTCACTTTTTCATTGTTTTACAATCCACATTCAGCTCACTGAAAATAATTCAGTTCAGTAGTTCGTTTTGACTGCGATAACATCGTGAACTACTAGTTCGCTTCAACTTAATTGATAGCACCACATTGCTTGTTGTACTATTAATGGACGATGAGACTACATGCATTTCGATAAACTCAGTCATGTTGGTTAGAGTAGAATATATTTTATTTCAGTAAGGCAAAAATGTTTAAGGATATTAATGATGATAACATTGTATGCTACGAATTTTTTTTGGCAAATATCTACAATAATAATAAATAAAATGCCAGTCTATTATTTATCCACTGAACTGAATCACGTTTCTACCTGCAATAAAAATCGATAGACCAGCAATTTATCTCTTGAGTGAGTTAAAACCAATTTTCACTTGCTTTACTTAAGGCAGTTATTTTTTAAGAGAACTTCACAAAATAAATTTTCCAAACGATAAGTGAATGTCTTACAAAAATGTACAATAGAAATTTTATATTTTGAATAGATTTAAAATGTACAATCCGAATTTCTTAATTTTATAGACTGTTCCTCTTGAAAATTAATATAAATATTTTTAAATGTCAATTTATGAATAAAGGCAACTTAGAAGTTTGTAATATTGCTGCCATCTACAGAGGTAGGGTCAACATTGTAAGGAATTTATAAATTGCTTGTATTAAAAAAAAAAAGTTAGATAGCCATACATATTAAAGTAGAACAGCTGTTTTATCTTGACAAACGTGTTTATGTTTTCTTTTTGTAAATAATTTCTATCGATTTATAAGATTTTATTTATCGATAGCTGCGTTAATATTACAAATTTTACTCATATGGAATTGTGTACGAAGTATGCGATCAATCGACGTCCTAGGATAATATACGGCTAATCGATATTTATTGTTGCAACACAGCTCTTTATTGGGCGTTCTACGATAAGTTCGGTTGCTTACTAGTGCCACCACTAAATTTAAAAAAAATCATTAGATTATAAATTAATACATGCATAAATATATATATGCCAATTGAATTCGGAGTATGTATACTGCATTTATTTATAGAGAATATACAAAATAACTCTCCTTGCATACCGAAACCATATTTGTGCACAGCAGAATACGAGCAATATCTAATATTCACAAATATATACACCCGTATGTAGTGTGTACATATGCTTATACATACTTTATATGTGCACATGTATGTAACGGAATGCATGCATATGTATGCGTTAAATGTGTGCTTATAGTACATATATACGCACATTGTCTATATAATCTTATAGTAACAACGTAGTAAGTCCTTGGGAGCATACATATTTTTTTTACAACACTCGCACCTTTTTTTTCATTGTTTACGATTGTTGTTTGTGAGTCGGATACGCGAATTACATACATACAAAGAATGAACATGTGTACGTTGTTTATGCATGAGTGTTATTAAATGGTGTTTAAACAAATGAAAGCCTGTGGATGAAATAACATGGCTCGAATATCAGTTTGTAATGATCTTCAATTTATACAATACACCTTTTTATACATATGTATAGAAATTGTTCAAATTTTCGCTTAAAAAATGCAAATAAATGTTAAATATTTTTAATGCTTTCAACTGTGTAATTAATAAAATTGTTTACTTTTTCTAAATGATCTTTTTAATAATTATTACAAATGAGACATAACTAAAGTGAACAAATCGAGAGTTCCTTACCTATAATTGTTTTGATAAACAAAATAATTTATTTATTTAAATAACTAAATCCTAATCATTTCTTAATTGCAGTTAACATAATTAAGTGGATTCATGATGGCTTCCACATCAGACAACGGATTAGTTCTAAGCGGATACCAAAAGAAATTGAAAACTATGAAAAAGAAGTTTTTCGTATTGTATAAGGAAACAACGGATAAAGCTGCACGTTTGGAATATTATGATACGGAAAAGAAGTTTATGCAAAAAGCAGATCCAAAGCGAACTATCTATCTGAAGAGTTGCTTTAACATCAATCGACGGATTGATACAAAACATAAATTTGTATTGGCCCTGTCATCCAGAGAAGGTGGTTTTGGAATCGTTTTGAATTCGGAAAATGAGTTACGCAAATGGTTGGATAATCTCTTATCCATACAAAGAGATAATGCAAATAGATCGGATCAAGTCTATACACCGTATGGTAAGTTGAATCAAATCCTACTTTTTCATTATATTACGTGTATTTTATATTTTATTCTGTGTATATTCCTTTATTATATCGCTTTATCTTTTTAGAACATGTTTGGCAAGTTGTTGTTCAAAGAAAGGGAATGTCTGAAAATGCGGGGATCACTGGAAGCTATCATTGTTGCCTGACATCAAAGTCCCTAACATTTATATGCATAGGACCTGAAAAATTACCCAACGGAGAGGATCGAATTCTTAAAGTTGAGGTTCTTTTAACAACGATTAGACGGTAAGAAGTATATTGTTATTGTTATTCTGATTATACCTATTAATATTCGTTCTTTTTATTGCAGATGCGGACACGCTTCCCCACAAAGCATTTTTTATATGGAATTAGGCCGCCAAAGTGTTTTAGGTTCTGGTGAACTGTGGATGGAAACAGAAGATGCTATAATTGCAAAAAATATGCACGATATGATATTAAAGTAAGAATTTGTGGATGTCATTTTTAGGAAGGCGGCACAGTCTGCCGAATTAATTAGAAAATTATTGTTAACTTTAATGCAACATTGATTTAAAACCCTCTTTCCACTGAAAAGCTTAAGAAAATTATTCTTTGCTTTAAAATTGTAATTGAAAATGTGTACAAATTTAGAAAAATAGCTATAGTTTTATAGCTTTTGTAAATTAACTTGCAAAAATTATACATCAACGAAGATTCCGTTTCTATATTTCTATTTAAAAATTTAAAATTTGTTTATTGTTTTTAACGGTAAAATGTTTAATTGTAATTTTATATATGCGAAGTCGTCTTAAAAACTTGTATACTTTTGCCGTCGAAAGGTGCTCTAGATAATCTATCATAAAAGTATAATTACTAATTTGTAAAACCCTTTCCTATATTTTCAGCGCAATGTCAGCCAAAACGGAGTCTAACATGAACTTGCTAAACGTCTACAAAGGGAAATCGGAATTAAGTAATGAACCAATGAGGAAACGTTCCTCATCAGCAACTGAGGCTTCCAAGCCAATAAATGTTTTACAAAAGCGACACAATACTATTGAAACTAGAAATAGTTTTTCTCCACAGTACAACAGTAAGTTAAATAATAGCATTCCTATGTTGACAATATAAGTTATAATAATTTGTACAAACTATAAATTGTTTTTAATTTGAAAGTACTAAGGGAAGGAGAATATGACAAATAAAGAAGAAAAACTAACGACTGAAAACCGATAAACCGATGGTTACTTTAAATGTAATAATATAATGCCCGATAATGTTCTCATGGATAATATTCAAGATTTCAACACTTTGTTTTATCTTAAATGTTTTATTCAAAAATAGAAATTGTAGCTGGATCTTCCACTGTATGGGATTGTAAGATATTATTCCATTTAGGGACAAATCGTTCAAGGTAATTGTGAGCGAACGCAGAAATTGTCCAAAATTCATTGATAGGATTGTGCTAGGTCAAAATACTTCGTTATGATTCAGCTCGATATTCTGGACTTAAGATAAGCTGGACGTTAAATTTGTTTATTAACAATAGGGTTAGATAATACTAATTATATTTCATTTCAGCTAGCAAATGTTGATCTATAATAAACTGTATAAATATAAATATATAAAAAATAATTGCATTTACTTGTAGGCTATGGAAGAGAACGGTGCGACAGTTTGCCAACGCGAAATCGAACATTAAGCGAATGTAGCACTCAAACATACATTGCACTAAAACACGGCCATCGATGTAACACAATATCGGGTTCCCGGCCATATACAACCCAACATACAAGACACAGTGATAGCCCTCCAATAACCACACCAATGAAATGCTCTGAGAGTGAAGAATCTTCAATAAGTATCGATGAAGCGGACGATAAAGCCATGATTGATGCGTATCGTATAAAGTAAGTTACGCGTTAACTATGTAAGATACAAGTATTTACAAATTTTATTTTCAGTTCAAGAACTTCAAAGGGTGTAATACTAGAGGAAAATATTGATGATTTAAATGTTTCCGATAACAGCAAATTGTCTGGAATCAATGGTAGTTTTCCATTACAAGGTAATATTGTTTGAAATGCTTTTTAATTAATTCTTTTTCATTCATAGAAAATATTGAAAACTATATTTCCATGACCCCAATTCAATCCACGTTTGAAAACATAAATGCCAATCATCTGAATCACTGCATAGGATCAAACACCAAATTAAGTGTTCCCGATGAGCACTTGAATTACGATTTTCCTGAGCACTCATCCGAAAAGCTTGGAAAAGACTCGGATGTCGATAACCAGTAAGTTTCAAATAAGTATTGAACTTGTACATTTAGTTAAGAATCGGATATAAAATCTGTCTTTATAATATTAGACCTTTACATTAATAGACCCAGGCAATAATATCGGAACCGATTCCAGAACCGTTAACCGAAACGTATCTGAAACCGTAGCCGAAATAAATTCGCTGTCAAGAAATGAATGCCGAAACTTTTGTACCGGTACGATTAAAGAGTTGTCCAACTTCCAACTGTCATACCATGATTAAAACAGAACCAATTTTTAAGTGGAATGTCATTTTGGTCTTGATTTGGCCTCTTAATTTAATCTGCATATATAAATATATTAAATATATTTCGGTTTGATTCTCTGATTAGACCTGTACTGTATATATCACACAGCTGTCATGGAGACGCTCAGTGGAAAATTAACGTGCTCGACTCTAGCCGCACCTCACCGCTAGCGAAAGGAGCAGGGGGCGGAGTACCCTAGTTTTTGATTTACAATAATATTTGTATTTTGTATCTTCTATAGTTTAGTTGATTGTATTATCTATATATTATAATATTAATGTATATTAACTCATTTTAGATGCGAACGTCCTACGCGGGCTTATTCAATTGGTAATAAAGTGGAGCATACAAAGATGAACAAACTTCTTAAAAATCTAAATGAAGTGGATAATAGTTCAACCCGGGTACGAGCATATTCAGTTGGATCCAAGTCAAAAATACCTCGCTGCGATATTCAGCGTGGCGTTCTTTTCTCAAAAGCAAAAAAAGGCTTGGCCGATATTAATCAATGCACCGAAGTTGTTGGATTTAACACTCCGCGGGCAATTAAATCAACAAGCGCTCCGCTTTTGAATTTAAGACATTATATAAACACTGATCGAATGAGTGATTTAATGGAAATTGATTTCTCCAATGTCTCCACACCTTCCACCTCATCGCAAGAGCAAAAATCCTTTCAAAATATCCAAATGTCTAATCCTACTAATCCACATTTGTCTTCAAATGGAAATATAATTTCAAATGCATTAAAAAATGATATGCAGAGGCAAGATGAATCACCGAATAAACATCCAATAACAAAATGTGTGGAAAGCTCGGACAATGGATATTTGGAAATGAAACCCGTTGGCAAAGCACCTTTAAATTCCAAGCAAACGAGCCTTGAGGATCAGTTAAAAAAGTTGCGGTTGCAAAATACGTTACTATCGCCACAGGATGAACATGGACATATGGACATTTGTAATTCCAGCACTTTAGTATCAGAAAAGAGTTTAATTCAAAGCTCAAGTCCTGTCAAACCCAATAGAGGATTTACCTTGGATAGAAAGGTCGACCCGAGGCCCGATACCAGCACAGATTTTGTAAAAACTACGGCCTTGAATAACACTGAGAAGTTGAATAGTTCTCAGCATAAAGCTGATAAAGCTGACGAGAATACCAAATTGGAAAACAAAAAAATAGAAAAGAAAATATTAAATATTGCCTT
Organism: Drosophila falleni; assembly: GCA_035045575.1. NCBI lineage: Eukaryota > Metazoa > Arthropoda > Insecta > Diptera > Drosophilidae > Drosophila > Drosophila falleni. Next base: position 4,935,119 of record JAWNOV010000142.1, read on the forward strand.
AGATATAAACAGCGCTGCCACAGTCGGAAGAAAGTTGATACATTCAATAAGTAACGAAGACTATACAAAACATGTTAATAAACCATATGATGCAGCTGATACTAAAGAAGTAGGCTACCAAATTCTGCAGATCAAAAGTGATAGTTCCCTAATTTCAAAAAAGAAAAATCAAAGGCCAATTTATAAGCCACATCAATGTGGTCGACAATTACTGGAAGGTGTAAATAGTGCGGATTATAAGGTTCTTGAAAAAAATAAGAGTCCCAAATCCAAATTGAAATCGACAAATCTAAAGGATTCAACAACAGATGGTCCTTTAAACAAGGATGAGAAGGAATCATCAGCGTCGGGATCGTGTGAGCATGAGCTGTATTACGCTAGTTTAGATCTTCCTCAGTGTAGCGGACAAATCACCCCAAAATGTCTTAAGAGCGCCACATGTGAATCTCCGCCAGTTGCAGTTTCTTTTGAAAATCGAAATTCATATGCTAAAATAGATTTTGACCAATCTGATTCATCCTCTGCTTCATCAAAAATTTTCAATGTTTAAAATGTAACAAAAATATATTAATTTTTTCTTAAAAACAGAAAATTCACTGTGGTTTTTTTTATTTAATTCATCGTTTTTAATATATATAAAAGTGTACCATCTAGTTTGTCTTCAAAAAGTACCATTTTGTACTGTGTTTGTGTTTTAGTACGGTCAGAAAGTTGTCCCACCCTTAGCACAATCGGGATATGGTAAAATTCTCTACTGACTGGTACATCACTGATTTTTAAATTTTTTCGATTCTTATAACCATTACTTAAAAATAAGTAAAAGGGTACATTGTGTCCGTTGGAATGTATGTAACACGAAAAACGAGGCACCGCCTTTCTCCCTATAAAGTATACATATTCTTGAACAGCATCAACAGCCGCCTCCGTAATTCGCGAAAAACCGTCTGTTCGTCTGTATGAACAAAGGTATCTCAGAGACTATAAGAGATAGAGTAACCAAATTTCGCACATAGATTTCTAAAGACCCCACGCAGATCGTTTGTTTCAAATGTAAGCCACGGCCCTTTCCGCCCCGTAAATTGCGAAAAACCACAACATCCACAGTTTTTATGGTAAATAACGTTATTATTTAATATTATCTATAATCTCACATAACCTCAGTAATATTGGAAAAGTAGAAGGGGAGTAAAAGCTAATCTAAGTTATAAATAAAGTTATTTTAATATAATCACCTAAAATTATGCAATATATTTAATTTTGCAGTAATTTTTTTAGAGTACTTTTATATATATTAAAATAAGTACCGGGTATTCTATGGTAGGGATCTCGACTATAGCCTTTCCCACTTGTTTTAGAATTAAATTTTTTTCTCTCCCCGAGGAGTTACGAGCTTTAAACCTTTATTAAATTTATACCCTTTATTCTATTTAATTTCGTATTTCAAACTTTCATCAAATTTTAATGCAATGTTATTGCAATTTGAAATTTGATAACAAAAATTTAAATTTGAGGTCTGAAAATCCTGTGTTAAAAAACTACTGCATAAATTATCAATGCAGAACAGAATTATCGAAAGATATTCATCGATTAGTTTTGCATGTGTTGTATCGATGTATATTTCACATCTCGAACTTTAATTGTCAACAAAGTTTTTTGTGAAAAAAAATGAAATCTACAAAATTAAAACGAAATTTTTGGCTTACTGCCGAAATAGAATGCATGCTTAACTTAATTAAAGAGGTTAAAACCGAGCAAGGAGCAACGCCAACCACGACGACTCATCACACGTTCACACAAATTGCAAGCAAAATGAAAAAACATGGATTTCCAAACAAATCACCCACACAAGTTCGTCGAAAATGGTTTCAAATGAAGTCTGCATATCTTTGCTACAAAAAGGGAAACGTAGATCGCTTGTTTCTAATACCAGAGAAGTTTCGTAATGTGATCGCCCAGTTTGTAGAAAGTGGTAGCAAATTCGCACACACGCCACCACCGCCCCCAGAGCGTAAATTAAAACCAAAAGATAAACCAGCACCAAAAGGTAAATTAGAATAAACATCCTGTATAGTGCATCTGAAAACAATCTATTATTTTTAGTAGTTACAGTAGCAAAGCCCGTGACTGCAGTGGATACGTTTATGGCCCAAGTGAAGCAGAACAACAAATTAGTGAATGCTGAATTCTACAAGCTGGAAGAGACACTTTTAAATTATGAACAAAGGTGTCAAACGATGCGAGACTACAATATTATTAAATATTTAAGTAACTAAGTAACAAATAAGCCACGAATACTTAACGTCCTTAGTATGTACATGCATAATTTAAGCATTGCAATTACAGAAAACCTTGTTAAAAGCTTAAATTAAATCCACGTATAAAAAATAAATACAGATAGTTCTTATTGTTAAATAAAAAGAATTTAATTTATTAAAACCCAAAAGTTATTAAAAAAAAAAAAAAATACTTTTGGATTTCCAGAGTGTCTTTTAAAAATTCTAACAAGATGGTAACCTTGAGTCGCCGAAAAAATATATATCGCTGTCTTGAACATCTGGCAGCCTTCAAAACCAAGTGCGATGTGAAAAACTGATATTTTAAACTAAATTATTCAACGTCTTCCCTCGAAGGCTGTCAAACTTCCAAAATTTTCTAAAATGAACACTTTTCCTATCGAATATCAAATTAAAAATGAGCATCAAATTAAATAATTAAGTGCTAAATGAATGTTCACATTTAATTTGCGCGCGGACAACGATCAGATTAAGTTCGATAGAGCTACTATCGATACCTTACCAGAACATGAGCTAGTCCAGTTGAACTTGAGCCGGGAAATAAGAACAAAATGCACGATAAACTAAATAAAACACATGATTTGTAGTGTCATCTCTAAAGAAAATAAAAATATACATTGCAAAAATGATTTAAATATTAAAGAAGTTTCAAAGTCAACGACAAATCAAATAATATGTTTCGCTCACTGGCTAAAATAACTTCAATCGATTACTTAACATCTCAGTTAATCCCTGTGCAAATCAATCTAATAAGAGTAAGTTATCAAATTGTTATGCAACGGCATTTGTTGACTTGTATTTATATTGTTATTAGTGTTCTGCAAGCGCCAGGCCAACTCCCAATTGTAAATCCCCTGCAACACATAATGTGACACCAGCAATTGAAGCTCTTGCAGTGCCCACGCATATTTTAAATGAACCGGAAGCAATACGAAGTCAAAAACAAAAAGTATCCGTAGAGTATCTGCCATGGATGCCAAGTCCATACACAAATGCGGGGGGACCGTTGAGTCAATATAAAAAGCTGTCCAAGTTTCGGTTGACATGTAAGTAAATACAATTTGTAATGTAATTCATTAATTAATCCATCTAAACTTTCAATAGCTTTGGTCGTGATAACAACAATGGGAGGATATGCTTTGGCGCCGGCTGCATTTGATTTAACCACATTCGTGCTGTGTTCAGTTGGCACAGGATTGGTTTCAGCAGCAGCGAATTCAGTTAATCAATATCACGAAGTACCTTTTGATTCGCAAATGTCGAGAACGAAAAATCGTGTCTTGGTCACTGGACAAATAACTCCACTGAAAGCTGTAGGATTTGCTGTGGTATCAGCCACAACTGGATTGAGCTTGTTGTATTTCGGAGTTAATGGATTAACAGCAGCATTGGGTGCTGGCAATCTATTTCTATATACCTCAATATACACACCAATGAAACGGATGAGCATCGCCAACACATGGGTAGGCTCCATTGTGGGTGCAATACCACCACTAATGGGATGGGCTGGCTGCGCAGGCTCTCTGGACATGGGAGCAATGATTCTTGCCGGAATTCTGTACGCCTGGCAGTTCCCCCATTTCAATGCTCTGTCATGGAACCTTAGACCCGATTATTCTCGTGCTGGATACCGTATGATGGCTGTTACCAATCCGGGACTGTGCCGCCGCACCGCATTAAGGTATTCGTTTGTGATTGGCGGTCTTTCATTGCTTGCACCAGTTGCTGATGTTACCAATTATTGGTTTGCGTTAGAAACATTGCCTTTGAATGCATACTTTTGTTATCTTGGTAAGTACAATAAATTCATGGAATTTCATTATAATTTCCAGACTATTTTATAGTATTTTATTAGGATAAGAAACAAGTATAAATTTTAAATGTGCTTGTTTATCGATATGTATCGTTTTACCACCACTTCTGAGCGACCAAGACAGCTGGCTTGGTTGTTTGTACAAAAAATCGCACTAAGTCGATATTTATATCGCACTTATAAAACCGCAAATGTTGTCGCATTAACAAGATGTCTATAATGAACAAATGAATTATCGAATTATTAGTGAACCATCTAATTTTATTCAATTTGTTATAAGAAATATTTTTTAGTTTCGAACTAAAAACTTTAACGTTCTTAAAATTTTATCGTTATTTGCAGCTTACAAATTTCATTACAAATCGGACAGTGGAAGCTCTCGCAAATTGTTTCATTTTTCCTTAATCCACCTTCCTGCGCTGATGCTGTTGTTTTTAGCAAACAAAAAACACTGGTACTTTAATGATGCTGTCGATGAAGAAAATGTAAAAAATGATAAGACGTTCATTTCTGCCCTTCCTACGTCACCACCAAGGGGTCTGGAAAAAGTATTACCAGTTGCTGTGACGGAGGGCTCAAGATGATCGTCCTGACAACTATTGGTTGCAACTGGATACCAAAATTAAAAGGGTATATGTTATTCCTAATAGTGCAAAAAAATAAAAATAAAATACATGTTTGTAAAAAAAGAATAAACAGAATTGTTTACTTTCAAGTGTAACTAACTTTATTTAAAGAAAAAAAGATAGTATTTTTATATATCATTTCCACACTTCACAAAAATGTTATAAATAAATAAATAAATAAACAATATTTAAAATTTTTTAAAAATAAAAGTTGAATTGGGCTGGGCTAAATCGATCAATTTTAAAATTTAATTGCGGGAATACCATCAATAAAATATAATTTCTAAGAAAATGTCATTATCGATAAGCATATTCGATATTTTTCGCCATCTACCTATTTTCTCGTTTCCTCTTTGTGCATTATCGTCTGTCTGCTTCGTTATTCGCTTCGTTCGCAATAATTGTTGGTCGAAAACTAGGTACTTGGATTCGTAATAACTCTAAAGCCTTTATCCTATGTAAGCTATCGTTCGCGATCCAACACGTTACTGCAAAAGCACATTAAGTATACAATTAGTGTATTTAGTTAAATATATTTTAAGACTGAGACTTACGCACACATATATACGTGTACTATATACTTAAATATGTATGTATGTGCATACATATGCATGTGTAAATATGTATGTCTCTCTAACTAACTTCGTTTTTCTCTTGATTCATTGAAACATATGTATGTACATTATAAATACATATGTATGTGTATGTGATAAACAGTTTTTTCGCCAATTTAATTTTTCTCCGTGTCTTGTCATTTACATTCCATTATTATTTATTATTCGTGCAAGCTAACAATTTTCCAACTTTCAAAGACTTGCAGTGACAGTTCTATTTATTGTTTCTTTTATTGTCAAAGGTAAATAGCAATATTTATACTATACATATATATTACGTATTACATACATCCCCATATTAATGTAAATTGATGTACATATGTATGTACAATACGTGTGTACATAATTGATTTGGATTAATGGTAAAAGCGTTTATTTATTTTCGATCCATAAATGCACATTGCGTATTTACTGAAAATATTTATTTAAAATATGTACATGTTATGTATATGTATGCGTGCGTGTGTGTGAATTTGTTAAATACTCTCGAAACTGCATTCTATTTTTATTTTTATTTTATACAATATGTTCCACAACCACAACAACAACAACAAATGTACATATTTATGCTGTGTGAAAAAAAAAATAGTATTGTTATTGTTTAATAGCAACAACCACATATCTGTATTAATTATTTGTATCTTTACTTTTACAACATTGTAAATACGTCACTCTGAAATATTTACGTATTTTTACATACAGTGCCTTACAGCTAATTTCACACTCACACACATTTATAACTTTGATTTGTTTATATTGCTTAATTCTAATATAAATTATAAATATATTGCTTAGGCTTAAACACTGATTAATATATTTTCTTTTAATCTCCTGGCCATTAAAATATATATTTATCTAATATTGGTTATTTGTTCGAGTTGCAAATAAAGTAAATGTATAAATTGTATTAAGGTCTAGGTTGACAATTTAATAAAATACATACTTTAGATAAGGTTATCTTGATATCTCAGTTAATTAAGCGTAAATTTAAAAAATACAACAATAGTAGTCTGATTAACTAACTTTCTAATAGCTTAGTATTTTAATTCACTAGTCTAGGTCAAGATTATATATTAAATACGGCTTTCGTAACGTAACAATGTGATAACATTAAGCATAAGGCAATGTATAAAATGAGATACTGTTGAGAAAAAGTATAGAATGATTGGAATATTGGGGGTGGTTTAGTCTCTTCTGTCAGTCACTACATATTATAGAAAAATGTAGTTTTCATAAAATTTACCATTTCCTATTGGCGACAATCCACGAATCCTTTCTTTATCTACAATTTAAGCGGTTGCAATGTTTTCCGTTGGTCAACTGTTTTATTATTATTAGAAGTATGATTTTTTGGCTGAGATATTTTGAAAATAACAGATTATGTAACTATGGGAATTATCATTAATAAGACATATATTTAATTAAAAAGTAATTTAAAAGTCCTACAAGTTTTTAGGCTGATTCTTGACAACCTGATTGTGCTTAACTATGTTTTAATTTTATTGTTTAATTATTCTTAATCAACTCTTCCTAGTAAATTGAAAAAAAAATAAACCTCCTCTAGTTCTACAATCACTTTCAGAGACTATTTGAAGGACAGGCCCTTCCCTTGTAATATATATTTATTAAAGTCACTACAACTTTTTTTAAATTTTGCATTATTTTAAAGACATTATACTTAAACTTATCATTTAATATTTAAGATCTTAACGAGACATTTATGTTAGGTATAAGTAAAATTTTAAATAATATAAAGTTGGGGCGCATTAGGTATTTGAAGTTACCGATTTGACTAAGATTTTGGTTTTATTTGAAGTTATTGATTTGACTTAGATTATAGCTTACTTATTTACTTTGCGAAAAATATTGAATTCCTGGGTTTATTTATTTTTCTTTATTTTCGTAGCTTATGGTTTTCAGAATAGGTTATAAAATATTAATTTAATATTATTTGCTTTGACAAATAATGCAATGAATAATTTGACAAACTGTATCATGACTCATGTAGGTCTCCACCAATTACTCACCAGATACTTCTTCACGAAGTAACCCAACATAATTCAACATAACTTGATCAAATTGTCTTGATTCCTAAAGATGATGATTCATTTGTAGGTGCCGTTTTGGGATCAGAAACTCAATAACTCTCATTAACATTAAGAATTTATCAACATTTACTAATTAAATGTTTCATCTATTTAAGATTTCGCTTTGTTCAACCAACTTATATATATAATTTATTTTGTTTTTGTTTTTACAGCGATACTACAGCTTCAGTCTTAAAAACCGATAGTTAAAAGTATATTATACCTTTATCAACTAAATAATGAACGGCCTGGCTAACAACAATGATGACTCTGTAGAGTGCCCTTTGTGTATGGAACCTCTGGAGGTGGATGATCTAACTTTTTTCCCATGTACTTGCGGATATCAAGTGAGTTCACCCAATAATCAAATTAAATAGAAACAAATTCTAAATGTCGACCAATTCATTACAGATTTGTAGATTCTGCTGGCACAGAATTCGTACGGATGAAAATAAACTGTGCCCAGCATGTCGAAAAGAGTATCCCGAGAATCCAGCTGACTTTAAGCCTTTATCGCAGGAAGAAGTAAGTTTTTTTTTTTTAAATTATTTACAATAATTGTAAAATACTTAAATTGCTAATTGACTATTTAGTGTTCCATTTATTTTTATTTTTTGTTCGATTGTCCTAAAACCATTTAAAAGTCCTACAAGAATAGCTAAACAAAATTTTAAAGCTGTTCAGGTTTATTTATTTATTTTACGTTTCTTATGTATAATTTAATTGTATGTAATTTTAATATAGAATTGCCCATGTGTTCAAAAAAAAAATTGCATAAAATAAATGGTTTTCGGTCTATTAGTCATGCACTTAGTTATTACAAAGGGCTCTAAATTTACCCAGCGATAGATATCTACATATGTGTCTGGCTAAATGTTCAGAAGTGTTCCTGTTTGAGAATATTTATGGAATTAGTTTAGAGAGCTGCATACGTATTTTTTTTAATTTTTAACAAATTTACGTTTGTTGTCTGTACAATTCCTAAACTATGTTTATTTTTAAGAAAAAGTGTAAATACATTATTAATCGAGATCAATAAGAGATGGAGGCATATAATTTTCTACAGATGTGAAACAGTATAACTTTATTTTAATTCTGTATAGCTGCAATGTTTTTAATCATATACATATATTAAAAGTAGCTAATTCTTTAATAAAACATTGATAGATGATCGCGTTCAAGTCCCAAAAGCGACAAAGGGATCAACAACGGAAGCAGAAAATTACGGAAAATCGGAAACATTTAGCCAATGTTCGTGTAGTGCAAAAGAATTTGGTATTTGTTGTTGGTCTGCCTCCTCGACTGGCAGATGCAGATGTGAGTTATTATAATGGATTAACATTAATTATATATTTTATTATTTATGTCATGTATTGATGATATTTACAGATACTAAAAAAACACGAATACTTTGGCAAGTATGGGAAAATACATAAAGTGGTGATAAACCCGAGTACAACTTACGCTGGAGTGCAGGTGAGAATTATATAATAATATAGATTACTATCAGAGGTCACAGATACCGCGCTACACTTTAATAATTGCTCAACAACTATAAATATCTGCAGTTTTGTATAAAAGTGTTATTCTTATTCATTACTGTGCAGACACTTTTGTGTTATTTACAAATGTTTGTTAATACCAAGCTGAAAATACTTATGTGTTGTGTGTTATTTGCGACATCTGCTTAATTGTAAGTTACAATATCTTAAAATATACGATTTAATTCGATTCAAGGGTCCATCAGCGTCAGCTTATGTCACCTATGTGCATAATACAGATGCACTGCGGGCTATACAGAGTGTTAACAATATTATGATTGATGGGCGACTGATCAAGACTAGCTTGGGGACAACCAAATACTGTAGCCATTTCATGAAAAACCAACAGTGTCCCAAAGGCGACTGCATGTACTTACACGAGTTGGGCGATTCAGAAGCTAGTTTCACCAAGGAGGTACATGTTAAATGTCGACATTTCTTTATTTAAAATTCAACTAAATGTGGTTTATATTGCAATGTATTGAAGGAAATGCATCAAGGCAAGCATCAGGAGTATGAGAAACGTTTACACGACGCTCTGATCGCGGCTTCTGGGGCGAATAATGTGACAGGAATCGGGGGATCAGGACCTGGATCAGGATCAGCCAATGGTACAACTGTAATCGCTAGTGGAACTTCAAAAGCAACTGGTGAATCCCATGAATTTAAATGTATTTCCCAAAATATAATCTAATATACATAAAATTTTGTGCAGCTTCAACAACAACAATGTCATCGTCGTCATCATCATCAACATCTTCGGTTTCAATTGCAAATACTTCAACCACAGCAAGTGCCCAACAGAAGGAGGCGTGGCCCAGTTTATCAGTATCACCAGTTAACAATAAAGAAACATTGGCAAGTGCCTGTAATGGAAGTAGTGGAAAAAGCAAAAAGGAAAAGTTACGCAATGAGAAAACGCGTCATGAGAAAAACAAATCGAAAAGCAAACAAAATGCCTATCCAACATCAAATGCATCCAACAAGGAGAACTTTATTCCAGAGTCCAAGGGCAATACAAGTGCATCAGCGGCAACAGTAACTGTTTCCACTGATGACACGCCCACGAAAACGGATGAGACTGTTGCCAGCAATCGACCCAAAACGGAACGTAATAAGGAAAGAATTTCGTTCAATCGGACACCTGCGGCAAAGGATCAACGTGAAACAAAGGAAACAAATCAAACACAAAGTAATCAACATTTAGATCATTCTGAAGATGCTTTAAATACCAAGCAGGACACGGACACTGACACGTCCAAAGACAGTGAGAATAGCAAGTTATTCGCATTATCAAAAAGATCCTCGCCCAATGTTCATCGGTCCCATAGCTCAAGCAGTGAAAACAGTGATGATCCCATATCGGAGAGCAGTGCAAGTGGAAAAAGTTCACCTGGTAATTTTAAGGAGACCCAATCGAATACCAGTTCAAATGCCGAGGGTCAAACTGAAATTCCGATTAATATTATTAACCATAATAATAGCGCATTAGAAAACGGTGTGTTTGTAAATACGGATGATGTAAATACTACAGATAGCATTCAGAAAACCTGCGAATCCGACAGTAGAACAAAAGATGAGCTAAATCGGACATCTCAGCTATCAACGGAATTATTGAATCCTGCTGAAAATGACTGTGAAAAGGAAGCAACGGGTAAGAATTGTTTTTACAGCAACTTTTAGACACAACTGTAGCAATAAATGTTATTGCAAATGTCAACAACTAATTGCATTTAATATCTTTCAGATGCTCTCTCTAAGCTGAACATCTTCGATGACAGCAACAGCTTCTTCTCATCGTCACCCGCATTCCAGCAGTCGCTGTTGTTGAAGAACAAAGTTGAGGGGGATATGCGACAGCCTCAAGTAACATCGTCTCATTTACCTGACCTGCTAAATGGTAATTTGTTTACTATACTTGTTTTTACTTGCACTTTCTTTAAGTTCAAAGTGAGCGCAAAGTTCGAAAATAATGTGTAAAAATACATCGATATATTAATAGCTTTAGTTCTTCCTTGGCACTTTTTCAAAAACTTAAAACTGTCATAACTTTGCCTAAACTTATTCGATTTTCATGGGGAATATCGTTTTAATCATTATTTGGCCTCTAAATTGATTCTGCATCAAAATTTTAGTAAATAAAAAAAATTAATTTTTTTTGTCAACACTGTCTGGTTTTTCCGTACTTTTCAATACTTTCCCATTGACACTTTTTCAAAAACTTTAAACTGTTACAACTTTGCCAAAACTAATTTGATTGTTATGGGGAATATCTTTCTGATCATTATATGTCCCTGTATTTTTTAATGCCGCATAAAAATTGAAGAAATTGAATTTGTTTTTATATCTATTTATTTTTTCAAACCCTTGACAAAAAAAATTTAATGATCTTGGAAAACTCGATATTTGTAATTCGATAAATTGTTTGCCGATTGATCGACAACCCGATTTTTGTCGATTTTTACATCTCGATTACACCACTTTTCTAGTGCAAATTTTTTTTTGACAAATTATATATCACTAAATAATTGTTTGCGTATTTCTGTTCCGTCGTAATTATTTATTTACTTTAAATCTAAATGAACATTTCAGGCATTGATGGATACCAGAAACCACTCAACACAAATGGTAATTATCTTTTTTTATTCTACTTGTATTTCTTTAATTGAATATGTCTTTAAATAAGCATATAAACAAATTTGATAAAAATGACATCGAATTCCGAAAAATTTGAGCCAAAAGTTGCGCAATTTTTGTGCTGTATTGTTTATTTATTATTAGTTTTCTAATTTTTGCTTTTAAATAAAATAAAATAAATAAATGAATTTTGTTGAAATATAGTTTATAGTTAAGCTATACTGTCGATATATTCTAAAAATGATTTAATTTTTTGTGACTACAGAATGGGAGGAAGCCTTTAAGAATTTGATGATACGCAACACGAGACAAGTGGAGGAGCAAGTGTTGCACCAACAACACCTGCAACTGCAACAGCAGCATCATCACCAACAAGTGCTGCAACAGCAGGAAGAATTTTTGCGAATGCGTGATTTGCAGAAACGAAATAATTTGGTTAACGGTATGGGAATAAGTCCACACGCTGGTACGTTATCTGCACACATAGTATTAATAAAGAAACCAAATTAATAATATATTTTGAATTTATAGATTTTCCAAGCCATTTTCATAGCAACACAGTGGACGGTAATATGAGCCAGCCACATGGAAATTTGCCTCAGCATCATCTTCTACAGCAGCCGGATGAAAATCAGTTAAATGTAAATAACGCATTTGGTGGAAATATGTCCAAGTTCTTTGACTTTCACAAAAGTCAGCAGCAACTGCATCAGCAGTACATTAATGGGCATTCTTTACTAAATAATGGTGATTCTCATCGGTTGGCAGTATTTTTGGAAAATAGCCGTGTTAATCCATCGCCTTTTGAAAATGGTAATTGCCTTCATTTTGCATAAATAACATATAGTTAATAATTTGTGTTAATTGTAGGAATTTTAAACCAACAAACTCAAGTACAAAAGCAGAGATTAATGGGAGCTTTTGATAAAATCGTAAGTTTATATTCATTTTTAATTTCTTAATATATATAAAAATATGCTCTTAATTCGTCTATCGATATAAATTCATCTTTTTTCTTTTATTTTTAGTCTCCAAACCAACAACAAAGCACTCAATCACCACAAAATCGATTTTCACAAGGCTCTTTAGTGGACGATGACTTAGGTAATCTATAAACCTGCTTGTTACTTATGCAATATAATATACTAATAGTACATTAGAAAACGTAAAGATAAAAGGTGTTATTCAACAGGTCTTTTTAGAGATAATGGGTTTGATAATCGCAATACGTTTATTTAGGAATATGACATGTATTAAATAATATGTGACAATTTAAAATATCAGTTTCTTGTAATCATTATTATAAGTATAATTTAATCATTGTAATAACATGTATATTTTTAATCACATACTAGGTTTCGATCCGTTCACTGAAACCCAAAAGGGACTTGCTGAACTTATGGAGAATGAAGTAGTTCAACAGAATGTCAACATTGGAAATGTTGTACCCAAACTACCACAACAACAACAGCAGCAGCAGCAACAACAGCAGCAACTACAACAACAACAGTCGCAGGCAACACATCAGCAACTGCTTGACAACATGCAGCGTGCCCGGATGCCTCCTCCTGGCTTTAATCATATGAATGCCTTAGGATTTGATGGCGCCGCTCGCGTACATTCGAGTAAAATTCTGCCCTATTTAAATATGCCCGGCAATGGACTCGGAAATAACAGTACACCGGTCGAGCAACAGCATCAAATTCAAATGGCAACCAACTGGAATCCCCATTTGGCAACACTGCACCAACAACAACAACAACAACAGGGGCCGGCAATTGCTGACTCCCATTTACAGCATCAAATGGCACAAGCTGCTGCTGCTGCCGCTGCTGGCAACCACAACAAAGGCAAGAATCATTATATTTGTTATTTTTAAATGCACACAATATATCAGTATACAGGCAACAATTGTTGAAATTTAGTATTAAAAAAAGGTTATAATAAAAATGTCTATTAGACAAAACGAGGCTTATTCGGCCTTATAGAATATACATTCTATAGTTGTGCCTATTAGCATTATATCCAAATTACAAAAAAAAAACAGTTATTACATTTTACGGAAATTTTTGGTTGGTTTCGTTTTCTGTGGCACCCCTGATAATGAAATTCCATTTCGAAAGAATTAAAAAATAATTATAATAAAATGATTTATATTCAAAATTAAATAATTAAAGATGTATGTTTTGGCATTAAACAATTTAAGTAAATTTAATAAGCAATTCAATTAATTTATGACTTTTTTTTTGCAAAATTGGACAATTTCTAAGATACCAATACTTTTAAATATTTTTTATAACGTCAATCAATACTCAATCAAGTATTTTTGACGAATTCAAATATATTTTAAGTCATCATTATTACTACCTGTTTCAAATGCTTACCATAGTTCAAGTATCCTTTTTCTATAATTTTGTATGGAAATCGTAATTGTTTTCAACAAAAATGCAAATTAACAATATATATATATACTATCATTTAATAGGATATAGTAGTAGTGACTGGACGTCAATGGATCCGGCTATACTGTCTTTCCGACAATATTCATCGTTTCCGCATCAAGCTCAAATGCCACTCCATCAACAACAACAAGACCTATTTCTGCAACATTTAGCCCAAAATCAACAGCAACAAAACGGTCAAGGTGAGTCTCCATCTCTTCCTCTCTAAATAAGTGTTTATTTCAAAATTATTTTCACAGGGTTCAGCAATCAATCTCAACAAATGCTTCCTGGTATGAACATGCCTAACAATTTGATTAATGGACAGTCGTCATCTCAGACACAGGTCAATGCCAATGTACAGGGTATGCTGGAGTTCTTAAAAAACCGTCAATTTGTTTAAATAATGTCTGAATATAATAGATTTGTTTACCTGTACTACTTATTAAATACTTATTACAATACATGCATATAGAAAAATCGAATATAAAAAATCGAAAAAAATTATGTACATTGCTTTTAATATATGAACACTTATTTTGGAAAGTTCGAATTTCCAACAAAGAAATTTAAATAGTCGCTCAACTCTACGTTTATGACATTCAATGTTTTATTTTAAATATTATAGAAACGGTGTATTACAAATGCGCATTCATTCTTATGGATTTAAGTGTACAATAATAATAGGTGTATAAATAATGCTTAAGATCCGCATGACAAGCATGCATCCTTGTTTTCAAGAGAACACACCATATCAGCCATTTTGCGTTCTCGCTCAATGTCCGTCTCGGTGCTGTTGCTGACATTTAGATCTATTGAAGAATGTTGTTCTGTAGGGTTCTGTCCATTAACTTCCAACAGTGAACGATTTTTATCTACTGTGAATTGAATAGCATTCGCCGCTGGCTTGGTACGTAGATAATACATTCCGGTCTTGAGACCAGCTTTCCAAGAGTAGAAATGAATGGATGTCAATTTGCCATAATTGGGTTCAGCAACATGAATATTAAATGACTGGCTTTGATCAATAAACGCTCCTCGATCTGCTGCCATTTTAATAGTCGACTTTACGGATATTTCCCATACGGTTTTATAAAGTTCGCGAACTTCTTGGGGAATGGATTCAATATTTTGTATAGATCCGCGACTGCCAATGATTTGATTTTTCATATCATCATCCCACAAGTCCAGCTCGGTTAAATCACGCAACAGATGATGATTTACCACTTGGAATTCTCCGGATAATACTCGTCGTGTATAAATATTCGAAGTGTACGGTTCAAAAGATTCGTTATTACCCATAATTTGTGCAGTAGATGCTGTGGGCATCGGAGCAACAAGCAAAGAATTCCTTATTCCATGCTCCTTGATAGCCGCCTTAAGAGCCTGCCAATCCCAGAGATCGGTCGGTGTCTTGTCCCACATGTCATACTGCAAAATGCCTTTGCTAACTGGACATCCAGCATAGGTTTCATATGGTCCTTCTTTTTGGGCCAGCTGACAACTGGCTTCCAATGCTCCATAGTAGATGGTTTCAAAGATTTGCTGATTCAAAAGAGCAGCTTGATCGCTTTCATACGCATAACGCATTAAAATTAAAGCATCAGCGAATCCCTGAATTCCAATTCCAATTGGACGATGTCTTAAATTGGATTTCTTGGCCTCAGGCAATGGATAGAAATTGATGTCGATTATTTTATTCAAGTTTTTGGTAACGATCTTTGTCACTTCCTTTAGTTTCTTGAAATCATACGTCTTTTGGGGAGTCACAAACATATTTAGAGCAATGGATGCCAAATTGCAAACGGCTATTTCATCGGGAGCCGAATATTCAACAATTTCTGTGCAAAGATTACTGCATTTAATGGTGCCAACATTTTGTTGATTGCTCTTGCGGTTGCAAGAATCCTTAAATAGCATGTATGGAGTGCCAGTTTCCACTTGCGACTCAATGATGGCAAACCAAAGAGATTGCGCTTTAATAACACGATTAGCGCGTCCCTCTTGCTCATATTTGGTATAAAGCGTTTCAAATTCATCACCCCAAACATCTTCCAAGCCGGGACATTTGTGTGGACACATCAACGACCAATCCCCATTGGCTTCAACGCGTTTCATAAAAAGATCAGGAATCCATAAGGCGTAAAACAGGTCTCTAGCACGATGTTCTTCTTTGCCCGTGTTCTTCTTTAGGTCTAAAAACTCAAAGACATCGGAATGCCAGGGTTCTAGATAAATGGCAAATGCACCTGGTCTTTTGCCACCACCTTGATCTACATAACGAGCCACATTGTTAAAGACTCGCAGCATGGGAACCAAGCCATTTGAGGTGCCATTTGTGCCACAAATCGAAGTGCCCTTTGCACGAATACAATGCACATTGAGTCCAATGCCACCGGCTGATTTGGAGATCATCGCACACTGTTCAACGGATTTAAAGATGCCTTCAATTGAATCCGATACCATTGTTAACAGAAAACACGATGACAATTGTGGACGGTTTGTGGCAGCAGCAAAAAGTGTTGGCGATGCATGTGTAAAATATCTTTCCGACAATAGATTATATGTCTCCACGGCGGAATCGATGTCTTCACCATGGATTCCAATTGCCACACGCATCAACAAGTGCTGTGGACGTTCAGCAATTTTGCCATTGATCTTTAACAAATAGGAACGCTCTAGAGTCTTGAATCCAAAATAGTTATAGCCAAAGTCACGATCATAAATGATAGCAGAGTTGAGACGATCTGAGTTTTTTTTGACCACGTTGTAATGGAAATCTGACACCATTGGCGATGCCTGTCCAGTTTCCTTGTTAACGTTTCTGTAAAGATCCTCAAACACATCTGCAATGACACAATTTAAATTTGTTATTAAAATGTAGTTATTAGGCGACTTTTTGTATGTTACCTGAAAATACTTTTCTGGTCTCCTTGTGTAGATTGGAAACTGCAATTCTGGCCGCCAGTTGCGCATAATCCGCATGTTGCGTGGTTAAGCTCGCTGCAATTTCCGCAGCCAAATTGTCCAATTCTTGGGTTGTTACACCACAGTACAGGCCATTTATAACTTTCAGGGTGATGGATACCTAAGTAAATTGATGCAGAATTATATGGAAATAATAGCATTACTAATGACGTTTACACTGAACACTGAAGTACACTGTTTTTTTTGTTTTTTTTTTGAAATGTTTGTTGTCAGGAATAGTTACTTGACGTACTGTATGGATTTGTGTGCGAATACCTGTTGCTGTTATTGTTATCGGGACTCACACAGTCGAGCACACTCTTAGTTGCTTTTTTTATTTTCTAAAAAAAACACTTATTTGACTAACTGTATGTAGTGTCAATTAATGTCAGAACATTCAAATTTAAACTCTACTTTTAATTTCACCATTAAACTTTTATAGTAAATTATAAAGATTAGTTATGCTTTCTTTAAATTTATTGGCCGGTTTTTAAGCCACTGAATATATCACACTTTTTTAAATCAGTATTAACAAATAATAATTTATTAATTTGCACTACTGCGCAATTTCATGAAATGCAGAAAAAGCTATAAGATTACCGAAAGGTTAAGAAAAACATTACATACATATGTACAAACAATACAAATAATTTTATACTAATTTGGCGTACTTAGCAATACTAAGCAAAACAGTTGTCAATATAAAAAGTTTTAAATACTTTTATTTTGTTTGACTCACTGCGCATACATTAACACACATTCACATATGCACAACGGAAAATTTCAATATTTTAATACATGCGCGTTTACATTGTACGTGGATAAATAGTTTTAGAAAAATATTAAATACTTACAGGATCCACAAAGTCCATATTCAAATTATAACATAGCTTCTGTATTCTGGACGTAATTTTATCAAAATGTATTTCCTCCTGCCTTCCATCTGCAAATTGATTTTTTTTTGCGTTAATACCGGCACACATCTATCAACATGGTTGGTTACATGTGGAAATATAGTAAGAAATTACCTCTTTTTATTACATATAGTTTGGTTGACTTCAATGTCTTGGATTTATTCATGATTAACTTATGCACACGCAACTGTAAGCTTTTCACAAATGACAAATCTGATCGCCAATTACACAAAATGCGCGCCAAAATGCTTTATTGCCGCACATTGCATGATTCGATAAACAAAACGATAACAAGTTATAATACATACTTCGGCTCGATCACTTTAATGTTTTAGTCAAGGTAGCGTTGAATTTTTATTTGATAAACAGTGAAATTGGCACATAATTATATATCTGTCAAAATTGTATTAAGAAAAATTTATGATTTTAGAAAATTTTTTGAATTAAAATTAAGTAATAGTTATATTTATAATTTTAGAATTATATGATTAGTTCATTTGCGAAAGGTTTTACTAATTTAAATATTTCAACTTATTTCCTTTTAACTATATTCCTTTTGCCTAAAACGTAAACATAATAAAATATTTAAGTGGTCACTATAAACACTAAAAATAGAATTGCTTAACGATAAAACTATATAAGTAATGTCTGTTTTAGCTGCTTTACAAACTGACGATCGATGGCTGGAACGATGTTTGCTTTCATACTTTCAAAATAACTACCTTAATGGAGGACAACAGTGTTGAACACGTCAACTTATATAAATATATTTTGCTCTAGCCTACTCTACAATAAGTCTTGTACATAGCGGAATGCCTAATGAATAAATTTCAAATTTAGGTTTCTGTCTACCACACTCGGATCAAGTTTCATATCCATTTTATATGGTCACGCTCCACTCAGCACAAAAAAAAATTAAATCTAAATCCAATAATAAAACAATTATGTGTATAATTTAGCTTTTGATGCGAATTACGATACTATCATTCTGTTGCAAGCTGTTTATATGGGAAATGGATGCAGAAGCTATTGATTGGAAAATTTAAACCGAATATGGGCAATCTGCAAGGGTATTTTAGCTTTGGAGCTCTTTAGATATTTTTTTCTTAATTACATATTTAAACCCGAGTTCTTTACTTGCTTAAAATAAGAGTAAACATTTGATTTATAAAAATTCTTCGAAACTAAAGTACACATAGCTTTTCTTTTAATTTAAATTATGTAAAATACTGTTAAAATAAATATATACATAAAAATTTACATTATTATATATTTAAATTCTATGTACCCAATTATTGTGACTGATGTGCAGTTTTTTAAATTCTTATTGCCTTTTACGTTTTAGCTAATTTTACATACGTTTATACAAACACACAAATATACGTGTGCAAGTGTGAATGTAAGCTTATGTATGGTGTGTATATGTGTATGTGTGTAAGACGCGAACCTACTCAAGGGGGTATAATAAACTAATGGAAATATACACAATCAAAATAAATAATCTCTTAAAATTTTAACACGGATTTATTAACTAATGTCTTAACTTAAAAATATTTAAATCAAATTGAAGGAATTGTAACTTAATGTTACCACTAACATAAAATAAGATATGATATAAATAACCAAGTTAAGTCCTTATGTGAAGTGCACTGCTTGCCAGATTACACGGTATGCCGTAGTCTGGTACACTGCACTCACTTAAATGAGCTACTTTAAAGCAGTGCAACAACAACAGCATGCAATAATGCTGAGTTTTGATTGCTCGTGTCACAAGTTCACAAACTACATACACACACACACACACACACACACACACACACAAGCATTTCCTAGCCTATAGGGTATCATATGCACTTTATACAAGAAACATACATACTTATAAGTGCAACCAAATATTCAATACGTGCATAAGTACATGCAAATATGTATGTGTGTATGTATGTTTGTAAATATGTGATTAATGTTGGCATATTCAATTGTTGCGATTTTGCATTTCATTTGCGATTAGTAATTCAGGGCGTCCCGTCGGTTAATCAAGATTATTTTTATTTTCGAAACAAATTAAGCGATTTTTTCTAAATGTTTGAATGTATTGTCATACGTATGTATGCATGTAAATGTATCTGTATCTGTGATCATTTCTCATTTATATGAACTTGATCTTTTTGTAGTCTATTTACAGTTAAAGTGCTCTTTCTAGTAAGTAGGTTGACATTGTATATATATGTATATGCAGACATACATATGCATTTACCTGCATACACACTTACATACATACATTCAAGTCAGTGTTACCAAATGTACCTATATAGATATATCCCGGTTAACGGCCAACATTGGCATCCACAAGTTTGGCTGCAAAAGGAATAAAACATTTTTTTTGTGCTATTTTATTTATTTATTTTATTTTGTGAATTTCGACGTTATAATCGGAGCTTGGGTGAATTGAAAAAGGCTTTAATGTTACAAAATTAATCCAAACATAATAACATATAAATAAGAATGAAAGAAAAATTCTCATTAAAATATTATTTTGTATTGTAGAAAAAAAGTATTCATCTCTGACGCAATAAAAATATATGTAAACAAACGTCAAACTGATTGTATTTGTAAGTGGAGACTCAAAAATTTGTAATCTATATGTACTTTCAGTGCTCTTAGCTTTTTTGAATTACTACTATTACATATTACAAATTTTAAATGTATTTATCTATAAATTAGAAGAAAATAACAACAAATTTTAGTTTATTTTTAAATCATAAAAACAAAACATTCCTAAAAATGTAGTGGATCAAAGAAGCTGTGAACCACTGTATATAAATATATTGTGTATTGCTTTTCCTCTCATTAATATGACATCATTCTATCCAAAAATTTTGGTCACACTTTAATCTATTGTAAAAGTAAAAGCTAATACCTATAACCAGGGAATCTAATCTCGTTTTAAATAATGATCTATATTGAGATTATTTAAAATTTCTTAGGTAAGTAAATCGGTAAACAAAGTATTTGATTTGAAAACTGTATTTTTTGAACAATCTATTAAAGTTACTTTCTTAATTACAGGCAGCAATATGCACTCTACTTTATTAACGAAAACTTCGACGGCTGAAGAACCTATGGAGGGAAAACTATATACGGACAAAGACAAGTAAGTAGCTCAAACACTTAATACTCGATTTAAAAAAATAAGCCTTTCTTCAAATAGACTATGCTTATCAATGCAGAATAAATGTCAAGGCTATACCATGATTAAAATAAAATTCCGCTTGAAAATCGGTCCAGTTTTGACAAACTTAAAAATGTTTAAATTTGGTGTATCCTTTGCCTAAGCAACTTTACAAATCAAAGTTTTGGTCAAATTTAACATAGGTTTATACAAAAAATTAAATTAAAATGAAAAGTCTCAGAATAATGTTTAAATTGTTGTTTTAAGACAAGTGAACTTTTCATGTTAAAATTGTACCAACTTGGGTACATATAACAGTTTTAAAAAACGTACCGTATTTGGTACACATTTGTAAAGTGTGAGCTGTGTGAGTCCGCTGCATTGCGTGCACTGCTTGCAGTGCGTGTGCATATTACTGCAAGCAGTGCATCTATTTGGGAAAATTTGCCGGTGCCATTTTTAAACTCTTTTTTTTGGGGTAAATTTTTATGTAAATTTTTGTTTATTTCACAGAGTTACCGAAGATGTCTCAAATACGCTTAAAGCTAAGCCACCCTACAGCTACGTTGCTTTGATAGCAATGGCCATACAGGTAAATAAATAACTATTAAGTTAGTTCAATTTTGTTATTAATTTTTGTATGTTTCAGAACTCGACAATGAAGAGAGCCACATTAAATGAAATATACAATTTTATTGCTTTAAAGTTTCCATATTTTGAGCAAAATAAGAAGGGTTGGCAAAACTCGATTCGTCATAATCTGAGTTTAAATGAGTGCTTCATCAAAGTGCCCAGAGAGGGAGCCGGCGATAGAAAAGGGAATTATTGGACCCTCGATGTGCATTACGAGGATATGTTTGAGAACGGCAACTACCGAAGAAGACGTCGAATGAAACGGCCATATCGCAATATCAGTCAGTTTTCCGGTTCACACTCTTTAACCGATACATTCAAGTCAAAATCAACAACAACAGCATTACATCAAATACCGAGTCAAGCCATTTACCAGTACAATTCCAGGTTAATAAAAACATCCGTCTCAATAATTTATATAAATTATACTCGAATGATTCCAATTCTAGCTCCCAATGGATGGCTACACAAACATCTCAAATTAATGCATACACTTCTAGAATGAATAACTCCAAAAACTGCATGGTAATACTTTCCTTTTAAATTAAGATATTTTATATATTATTTCAGCTTGAAGTTAATCCCAAATTCACTTTAAGTTTTTTAAATTTTTTAATATTTGTAATATTCAGCTAAAGAACAGAATACAAATCAATCATTTATAAACTAAAATATTCTTTTTGATTTCTTTCTTCAGATGTACTCACCACAATCGAATTTGGTAGCTGGCAACAATTATGGCAATAAACTTAACTTGGGTAATAATTTTCCAAAGAATATTTAGAGAAAATGTTTTATTTATTATTGTTGTAAAAAATTAGTTCTTTTATACAATAATTAACGCAATACAAACAAACAATAATCATTTATACAGACACCTAGTCACTTTATAAAAATTGTTAATGTTTATTAGAAGTGGTTACAATTTTCTAAATATAATTTTAGTTGCCAATTTTGGTATATTGTTTGTTTATTATTAAACATTTTTTTTTATAATATTTTGTTGATGTTAAATTAAATAAAAACTCTCGCACACTTAATTCTCCGGTAATTGTTAAAGCAATAATACTATTAATTCCAATTATATAATATTCTATTATCTTATATCAATTTTAGATTTTGTGCACGAAAATATCCCTATTGATTGCTCCAAAATATTTGATGGTCATGCAGTTGCTTCTTGGGAAGCAGAAGGTAAGTATATATACAGATATATACAAATGCAATTACTTTCGTTGTTTTAAAGTATTTTCTGAGATAATAAGCAATGAATTATCCAATGTCCTTCTCATTTCAGCTTATTATCAATCAATCAAAAGAGAGGGTCCATTTGAGTTATCCACAAGTATAACCAACTACCAAAACTCATATTTATCACAACAATAATTATTGTTTATTAAATAAACCGCATTTCTTGTGTCATCACCTAACTTAAGAATAATTTTAATATAAACTCTTTTATATGCATTAATAAAAAAAGCCATACTACTACAGTTAATATTCATTATTTAATTTAATATCAAACATACAAAATTGTATATTATTATTTTATTTTTTATTATTAATATTTTTATGCTCATTAAGTCATCAAAATTTTGTTTTCTTTATACAAACTTTACGAAATATTCAAAGTATAAATAAAACAGGTAGCTTATTGTTTTTCCCATTTGATTTCAATCAAGTGCCTGGAGTTTTCAAGACAGGGATTACACAGATGGACAGACAGATGTCGGAGCTGTTCACATCCGTTTTGCACCTCAATTATTATTTTTAATACCCTCTTATTGGGCACAGGGTATGTGCATGCAGAGCATGGAATATGTAACATATTTGATTTCCTACGAAAATTCCCAAAATTGGAAAACGAAATTGGGAACACAAAGCTAGAAAACGTGTAATACGGAAATTAAAATGATATAACCAAAATTAGAAACAACAAATAAAAATGTATAATAAATATAATAAAATGTATATGCTAAAGGTTTTTCCTGTTTAAATTTTTTGATTTTGATCTATTCTATCTATTTCTATTATTTTTTTTTATTCTTACGTATTTTGGCTTCTTTATAATGTATTTATAATTCTTAAACAATACTAGGAATTCTTAAACTATATGCTGAATTTTATCTATGAGAGTTTATTGGAAATAAGAGATATCTACTCGATAAAAGAACTTGTATATGCTTTGCGTATTTGTGCAACATTTCGTAAGATTTGAACCACTGTTATAGGGTATCAAAAGGGGCGTATCTTAGCCATTCACCTTAAGCAAAAGATAGAGACACCAATAGCGGCAAGCAGTCAAGCAAATATTCTTAGCACAATTCCACTCAAGTTTAAGAAACCGGATCTTGACTAGACACTTGAGTTACGAGAAAATAATCGACTCGAATTTTAGTTATGAATGGGAGTAGTAGTTGTAGGCCAAGTGCCTGCACCTGTTCCATCCAGAAGTGGAAAGGTGTGTGCGAGTGTCTGTTGAGTGTATCTCAATAAGCATCTTATCCAACAGAGAGAGAGAGAGAGAGAGCGAGAGCAACAGAGAGTGAGCGAGAATGTCCGAGTGAGAAAGATGGAGCAAGGGTGAGGGATGAGTTGTGGGAAGAGCAAGAATTTGAAGCGAGCTCTGTCAATGATCCTGAGTAAAAGCAGCTCAATGCGCGACTGCGAAATTTCATTCAGGTAAACACATAATGGCCATGTTAACTCCACAAGAGTAAAAACAACAACGCTAAAGTCTAGTGCCCGACTATACGATACCTGGTATATAATTTCAATACACATTTTGTAATCTTAAGCTTTAAAATGGCAAAGATTTTCAAATAGTTGCATACATTTCGGCGCAACAACTTAAAACTCTCATAACTACCCTAATATTTAATCGTTTTTGATCCGATCATGTGGAATAAATAATAATATTAAAATGAAGTATTTACTGTCAAAAAAAGTGTTTTATTTCTAAAACTACGAGTTGTAAACAGTTATTTTTGCGTCGCAAATCGTTAAAATATTTGGAAAATAAAATTTTTATGTTTTTAAGTGTAAAGAAAGAGACGATATTTATTTCAGAGAGTCAAAAATTGGAATAATTTTAAACTGTAATTTTTTTTTTGACCTACTAAGACCATCAAAAAAATATTTAAGGATTTATAAACCATTAAATTTAGCTTGTTTTAAAACTTTAGAAATATTACAACAATAATTCAATCGATTGACGAAATTAAATTGCCTGGCTAATCATTCACTGTTGTACTCAACGAGTACCGGGTATATTGATACAAACGGCAGCAAAAACCAAGGAAGCTGAAGCCGATGCCGATGCCGAAGTCAAAGACGAAGACGAAGTCAAAGACGAATTCGAGGCAAACTGAGGCAACGATAACAAGCGGCTCGCTCACCTAACAATGCAACAGGTGATGGACGGCAAAAGCGGTCTGCGTCTTGGAGAAAAGTCAAGTTGCTACCTGTTTAAATATATGTATGTATGCATTTGTGTGTGTTTGTACATCAAACGAAGCCTACAAGCAGAAAGCAAGTAGTGTACACACATACAAGTACAACTGAGTGACTGCGAGCAGTATGTTAAGTGCACAGTGGGAATTTTCACCATTTTTCTGGTATTTCCATATTTAACAAGTTTTAGCACGTTTTGAGATATTATAATGCATACATTACATTTTAATTTTTTTTTTTTAATAAAATCAAATAAAAACATCAAATAAATATATGTTAGGAGCATAATATTTGAATTCACACAACT
Source organism: Drosophila falleni (assembly GCA_035045575.1). Classification (NCBI taxonomy): domain Eukaryota; kingdom Metazoa; phylum Arthropoda; class Insecta; order Diptera; family Drosophilidae; genus Drosophila; species Drosophila falleni. The sequence goes on from JAWNOV010000142.1 coordinate 4,960,615, forward strand.
GAGCTATAAATGTATTTAGTTTTTTTTTAAATTTCAATAATATTTTATATTCTAGCACTTCAAGGATTTCTTATAATTTAATGCACCAGTCACAATTACACTTTTTAAATTTTAATTCTATTGCCTTACACGTTTTTTAAACCTATTTCTTAGCTTTTTAAGTTATTAGTTATTCTGAAAACCAAAAAAATATAATAATAATAATATAATAATAATAATAATATAATAATAATAATAATAATATAATAATATTAAGGAAACAGTTTCTCAAAAGGCGTATGTGTAGAGAAATAATAAAAATAGTTTTGATGACAGAAAAAAGGGTATGAAGTGCCCATAGTATATTGTACACACATACTGACCGTGTGACGTTTGCAAGTGTATGTATGCGTGTGTGTATGTGTATGTGTGTGTGTATGTGTATGTGTGCGTGTGGCCAAACGTGCACAGGTGCTCGTTGCTCGTGCCAGAGCGTTCAAGACGAGTTTGTTTGAGATCAATTGATAGCCGTAGCGTTCGTTGTGTAATGTTGATCTTGTTTTGGTAACGTAGTGGAGCATTGAGTTAAATGAGCCCGGCTCTTAATTTTGCTTGTTGCCTGCTGGTCTTGTCCGCAAGACGACTTTTTTTTTAATACATACTCGCATATTTAGTAGTGTGAGTACTGTGAGAATTGTGAGTAGTCGCATGAGTCTGAATGGTATTGGTATTTCAAGTGTTTTGCAGTTTTCCTCTCAGAAGGTCATGGCCGATTCAAGCGATCCTGATCACGCAGTATTTGTTGAGCATTGAAAGAAATGGGTGCGCTAACTCACTCGTTAACCAAACGAAACTAAAATAAATTAAATCATACGAATTTTCCTTATGCACTTGTTCCCTTCATCGCATTGCGGAACATTTCAACAATAACAATAATAATTATAATAATAATAATAGTAACAATTATAAAGAAATCAATAAATTAACTCTTTTCGAAAATGGAATCGTGCGTTTTGATACCAAAAGAGTTCGGTTTAGCGCAGACTTTGCTATCGGCGAAAAGCGAGTGTCTCTTAACGGTTTGTGCAACTGCCAATATCAAAAAAGGATCACTCTTTTATCCCTTCCAGGGTACAATTCGTACCGACAAAATCGATAACCTCAAATATCCCAATGAGAATGATGTAAGTATATTTTGAATATTTTCATTAATATTTTGTAAGGCAATTTAAAGTATTAACATCTATTATTGATATAAATTAAAGCTAATTCCATTGAATTTTGATTTTGAACTAACAAAATTATATCATACACAAAAATTTAACATTAGTGTAGAAATTGAGAAAATGTACAGATAATTGAGAATAATATTAGATATTTTCTTGATTTTAACCAGTTTCCGATTGCAAATTAAATCTTTCATAAAATTGCTGAAATATGGTCGAAAAACATATTATGGAATTTATTTCCTTTAACTTATTTAAACTTATAATCAGTTTCATTCAGAAAAATTTATAAATATAATTATTTATGGTAATTTTAATCTTTATTAAATCTATCCTTAAATTCGATGGAAATCAGCTTACGTAACTTTAAAAATTGGATGAGAGCAGGAGTTAAGAGAAATGCAGTCAAACCGAGATGTATATTAATCGTGTTTCAAGAGTTGAAAGCAGGTATTACTTCATCTGTAATATGTAATTGTTCCCCCTGCCTCCCATCTAATTTTTAATCGAATTTCAACCGCATTTCAAATCAACTTGACTTGCTCTGGTTTTCGCAATGCAAGAAGTCTGCAATTTGATCGTTTGCAATCAAATTGCAAGAAGTGTTTGCTTAAAGTAAATTGCAATACCATATTAACGAGATTTCTATAATCGTAAAACTGATTTTATATTGTTTTCGGATGTTTTGAAATGATACCTAGGTTTTCAAAAATGCAGATATCGTAAAGTAAAAATCTTTAATCTTTTAATGGCAAAAATCAAATTAAAAGTATTTCTATCTTCATCATAAAAATGATTTACTATAAGAATTTATTTCTAATTATTCTAAAATTACGAAATTAAACAAATTAGTAAAAGATTTAAAATTACAAGTTTTCCAATTTTAAAGATCCCCTAGAAGACTTCTTCCACATAGCCGAAAATTGTCATGGAAAGAGCACCACATTACTCTTATAACATGGGGTGTCTCTGACTTCTTCAATAACCGTGAGAAATTTCCCATGCTCCTCTATATTTAAGATATAATAAAAATTTAGCTTTGACTCGACTGCCCCGGAAGATCAACGTCTATTCTTCCAGAGCCATAACTTGCTTCACATTGACTGTGTGTGTGTGTGTATGTGTGTGTGCGTTTTTCATGCATCGTTGGTGCAGAATTATTTTGGACAAACATGGTTATAAGTATATACGATTCAGTCCCTCCTAAGTTTCCCAGACTTGCGTTGAATAATTGCTGAAGCATTAAAGAAAACTGTGAGAACTTCTTTAAAACGTCTTAGGTTCGTCTTTAAGAGTTCCCAACGTCATGGGAGAGTGATCACCCCATAGACTTTATATAAAAATAATTTCCGTAACACATTCCTGTTTACAAATACATGCACCTACACACACCCCAATTTATCCACACCTACACACACGTATGATTTTTTTTTGTTTTCACAAATTAAGATCAAGTGCATTATAATTGTTACAGTTTTTAAAATAACGTTTATAATGTCATAATTTTATACATGTTTTTGAAATCAAAAATTGAGAGTTAATTGGATCAAGATACCATACATAAAATAAAGCTCTCGATATTTAGAAATTTCAAAGATATTTAATCTCATTTGAAATTCGATATAATCAATCTGTTATTTCTTAATAATGTAGTGCTTACATTAAGTGAATAAGAGACCTTTGAGTTTACTGAAATATTTTAATCGTATTTTCAAATTTTAAGGAGAAAGTGATTTAGAAAAATGAACTAAAACTAATCATTATTTTATTAATTTTCAAATCGTTTATCAATAATGAATAAACTGTAAGTGCTCGAACATTTAGTTATGATCGAAGTAAAAAGGTCGATGACATAATTTTAATAGGTTAAATCGGAAAAAAATACTGTGAAAGGCAGAAAGCGAAAGGTTTGCGAAAAAATTGATTTTTAAGGCGTTCTTGCCGACGGATATTTTATTTATTCCACATACGACTGAGAGGTTTTGGCTGTTGAGGCTGAGCCAAAATGAGATCTTTAAAAGCTATGGGTATGTATATTTAAGCATCCCATCAACTGATCGGTATAGTTAAAGCATCCGAAACACACATCCTTAGGCAAATAAATCTATATTGGAGAGTAATCAAATAAATGTACATATGTGAGTACATGAGTGTGCATGCTTCAGCAACAGTCTGCAATGGTATTAAATCTTCGGCACCTCGAAGATTACAATCCTTGATGGCAACATATTCAAACGCTTCAGGCTAACCTGTTGTGTCTGAGAGCAAGAGTATCTCTCATTCAAGTTGCAAGTTGCGCGTTGCAACAGAGGTACGGACAGGTATTTACGAGTACAACCGGAAGCGGCTACTGCACAGATAGAACAGCATATATTTATATAAACTTGTGCGCCCATAAATTCTCTGGTACCTGGAACAGTAGCATATGCAACACGTAGCAATTTAAATTATCGAATCAATATATATTTAGGCAGCTGCCCTACCAGTTATAGATGAAAAAATTGGCTATTTTAACTTTAGCTTTGTAGTAAATATTTCAAGTCATTTCATTTGAATATAGACCCAATAATAAAAATGAATATATTTATCTATTTAAATATTTTGATCTTTAATTTAATTTATTTGAAATAATATTTTTAAAAATAAAAAATCCCCATGGAGTATATGTATCCTTGATCAGTGTCATAAAAATATAAATGGATTATATTTTCTCTTTAAATACGAAATATGTATAATAAATGGAATCGGAGGTAAATATTGTCCTATGACCTGTAAATGATATAAATACATTACTTTATTCAAACATTTTTTTATCAATATAAATTGATTATATTTAGTAATTTTAATTTATTTAAGTTTTATTTATTGAAAATATTTATAAATTTCAAAGGTAAAAAATAAGAATTAATGCAGAAATTAAAATCTTAAAAAAGGATCATAATAGTGTAGTATTTAAGCGATATGCCGTTGGACAGATACCCAAGTTACGCATATTGCATATTTGAGGACCCTTAGAAATATGCATCCCTCCCCAAGGCTTGTTATGTTGTTGTTGTTCCTACACACACATACACACACAGATATATATATATATATCGAATGTGGCTGAAAAGAGTATTTTAACTCGTAAAACCGGCACATCCAGTTCTGCAACCTCGGCATAATGAATGGCAAATTGCATCTGTTCTTAGCATACGGGTATGAGTATGAGTACGGATACGAATACGAGTGCAAGGCATCAGTAGGAGGGTTTACAAAAATAGTTAATTGAGAACCAATGATTTCCATTCTTCTCGTTATGCGATTACTAACAACTGGAGTAAGCAGTATTTTTAATAAAAAAAAATGGTATATATATCTTTGAACATTACAATACAAATTAATAAAAATGGTTATAATAATTTTAATAATAAGCAGAGCAGGAGCATCAAATAATGGAAGCGTGCTTGATGAGTCGATACCCTGTTTCCAATACTCAGAAACCCAAACATGTGCACTCACACAGACACACACATATGCAACTAAACGAATTAAAACACACACACATATACACAAGAAAACACCTTGCAACGCGCGCCAGGTGACGCCAGTACAAAGTGATACCCCTGCTGCAGTCTGTGGAAAATTGCTACTGGAATAACTTCTTTGTTCATCTGTATACCAAATTTTGAACATATGCATAGCGGCCATTTACTTGGTGGCACATTCGAATTCCCTCTAAGCTTCAGAATATATATAATATATTTTGCGAAAAATTACCACCACTATGCAGTATTCGTGTTACGGCATTTTAGTTATCAATATCGGCCGTTATCCGAATGTTCACAATAAAGACAAGTAAAGTAAGCAGTACACCGGAAGTGCACTGCTTGAAAACACTACTTGAGGTGAATGTTTTTGAATGCACATCACTGGCTTATTTTGGATACCACAGTGTTAATTAACCATTATTTTTTTGCAGTCCTTTTTTGTCTTGGATTTACAGGAAGCTCTTTTTGCATTAAGGTTACAGATAAATTGTGAGCAGGGACTTGTCATATATCCTCCAAATGCTTCTTTAGACTTTTTTCGGTGTTCTTGAGAGGAACTATCTTGGTCTTTGTCTGTCATAGAAAATACGTGGATTTATTTCAAAAGAATTTGATATGGGAATTTAGATAGCAAAGTAAAATCGAAATTTTGATAACACTTGGTATACATTTTGTTCAGAAATCTTCTTAAGACTCAAAAAATAATTTCAAACAAGTGGGAAAATTACGCAAAGCTGTGTAAAATTGAAAAAAAAAAGTCGTATTCTCAGATCTTTTAAAAATCAAAATATATATGATATTCCACAGCATAATTATCCTAACAAAATATATATATTTTTAACCTTAATTTTATATTTCAGTTGAGATATCGGTATGGTCTGTATCATGAGGTGTCACACAAGTATGGAACTCGTGTGCACCATTGTAATTGGATAAGATTTCTCAGAACCGCTGGCTCGTTCTCCTCTGATGTAAATCTTATCTGTACAATGGTCAAGGGAGATCCATTGTATGAAGTTATTAAGCCAATTAAAATTTACCAAGAGCTAGTTGCATATTATCTACCCGAACGTCCGGAAGAGAGTATATTTATGAACCTTCGCTCAACGCTTTATAGACAGGCAATGGACTCAATTCTTCAAGGTACTCATTCGAAAATATATATACAGAAAATGTTGCTAATTGATCTATTCTACTTATCAGATACTCCACTGGATTTGTCATTAACCTTAATGTATAAAATACCAAATCTACCACTTTCTCCACCTTCAAGTGAGGATGAGCAAAAGTCCATGTTGAGCGATTCTTCTGGTTCCTTATGTTCACTCAATGAAAGCACAAATGACAATTCAACGACATCGTCAACGTCGCTTGAAGAAATAAAGAAAACGATTTATGAGGATGATGCAGTTATCTCACAAAAAAGCAACAACAACCATAAAAATTATCAATACTCAGAGTCAAAAAAACGCATAGGGCGAAGTGAAAGATCACTGCTACCGTGTGAAGTCTGCAGAAAAGCCTTCGATAGACCGAGTCTTCTGAAAAGGCATATGAGAACACATACGGGTAAATATTATGAAAAATTTAAGAAAAAAATCTAGTTCTATCAGGAAATATTTTTCATTAATACGATTTCATTCTTTTTTATTAGGTGAAAAACCACATATTTGTTTGGTTTGTGGTAAGGGATTCAGTACATCAAGTTCATTAAATACTCATAGGTAAGAAATTATAATATAAATTTTTATTAAAAATATATAACTCAAATTCTTCTTTTCTAATAACAGGAGAATTCATTCAGGGGAAAAACCGCACGAATGCCAGGTGTGTGGAAAACGGTTTACAGCGAGCAGCAATCTTTATTATCATAGGATGACACATATCAAGGTAATATACCACCAACATTCTTTTTAGTACATTTTAAATGGTTTCAAAACTTTATTTAAATATTCTCACTCATTCGCTTAAAATCTTATGCAGGGAATAACTTTATTTTCTTACTCAAATTTTGTTCATTTAGAAAACTAAGTTATTTTCGACCAAGACTGGATGGTAAGGGTCCCCCCTTTGAAATTTTGAAAGTTCAAAGTTTTAAATTTCAACTTTTGATCAACTCCTTATATCGTTCTTAGTATACAACGACACTTTCAACTTAATTTTGAGGCCTTTCATTTTTTTGTAGAAAATCATGTCAAAATGAAGAAATATTTTGACTTGTAAAGTTGCCAGGTCAGAGGCTTGACCTACTTCAAATTGTCATAACTTTGGCAAAACTGTACCGATTTTCAAGTGGAATATCATTTTAATCATAATTTGGCCTCTAAATTATTCTAAATTCAAATATTTTTTAATTCGTTTAAACAATTTTTGTGCTTTAGATCTATCTATTTTTTTTTGGATGTAATCTTCAAATATTTTGTTTATTTTTGTATCTTAACAGGAAAAACCACATAAGTGTAATTTATGCGCAAAATCTTTTCCAACTCCTGGAGATTTAAAGTCCCATAAGTACGTGCACAGCGGATCTTGGCCTTTTAAATGCTCGATTTGCTTCCGCGGTTTCTCAAAGCAAACAAATTTAAAGAACCATTTGTTTCTGCATAGTGGTAAGTTCTCTTCCAAATCTTTTTAAATTCTCATAAAGTAACTTGTATTTTCGAATTTTTAGGGGATAAACCGCACGGCTGCGAGTTATGTAAAAAAAGATTTGCATTAGCATGCAACTTGAGGGCACATATGAAGACACACGATGGTAAGCTAAAAATTTTTTGTATATATTTATCGATATTAATCTCGATTACTAGTAAATATATACTTGAAATTAATCCTACATTGATATATTACTATTATTATCTACAAGAAACACTATGAAACTCTTAAATCAAATTAAACATTCTTTATGACAAAAATCGCAAGTCATTTCATTACTTTTCTTTTTTTCTGTTCTACTAGGTACTTCACAAGACGGATGCATTAGATGTGGAAAAGTGTTTGTTGTCACGGGCAGCGATCCGCAGCAAAGCAAAAAGTGTACGAAATGTCTAGATTTAAGTGATTCGACTGATGACGGAGAGAAATCTGGTTTTCAATCAGACCAAAGTATTTCGACCGAAGAAGAAGAATATGAGTCTTCAAATGGTGCAACTGAATATAGTGACAAATAAATAAATGAAGAATTATGTTATGTGTATGTGTACTAACGATTACGAGGCCATTCTTTAAGGATCACTTTATAGACCGACCGATGACTGATGCTAATATAATAAATTATTCAGAATTAGTATCAGTAGTTTTAGAATATGACCAAAAATTTTAAATTTTTATATCAATTTATCGATTTGTGTGATTTTATATAACAAACAACGCTTACAAACACAATAAACGAAAACGGATTAAATTTGTTAACATACAAATTACCCAAATATTATAATTATGCCAGTTAAAATAAACATTTTATCTGAGATCAGATTAATTATTCTATACATATTAGTAAATTTAAGTTTGTTTGATTTTTGGTAAAGCAATTGATTTATTAAACATTATAAATGGTAAGTTTCGAGAAATTATCGGTTTCCAAATGCTCGAAAACCTCGTAAGGACTAGCCATTGAGCAAAAAAATCATTCATTTGATGATGGCAAGCGATGGTCTGTTTGGCCGATGTAACATCAAAAAGTAGTTATAAGTTAAGCAAATGCAGACAGTGCAAAGCAGCGCCAACCCTTTCAACAACTGTATTTTATTTTATCTAGGTACTGAAAAGTTGAAATTCTTGTGTAATCCCTATCCCGATACATTTAAATTCAGATGGCAGCCCACGAAAACGGAATAAGCTTCACTGAGTACTATGCCTAATGTCCTAATATTTGTCGTTGGATAGATATAAAGTTAAAACAGCCGATTTTCAAAATAATGTGACTTAGTTTATTCACATTTTATAAGATTTAGACAGAGTTTTGTAAAGTTATATCGCATAAAAAAATAGATAAGCAACTCTCCTTTTATGTACTCCATAAGCTGAGAAATCTGGCAGCTAGTTTGTTTGGATATCGGTCATAGTTTCTCAAACTTGTTTTATTTATACATATAAAAAAATAAACTCGAAATTGATAGGGCTATTATACCTATATAATGCATTATTATATTACAAAAGTTAATGACAATGGCCCAAATCAGTTTGAATTTTATGTCGGCGCTATCTTGACGATAGTATTGGGAATACCATTAATACGTGTATCGCAAACGTCTGCAGTAAAACGAAAACTAAATGATACATAACTCTTGAAATGCATAGCAATCAGCATTTATACATGAGTGTCGGCCATGTTGGCTTAACACTCGCCATTTGCAGCAAATTAATAAATAAAGTAAAAATTAGTAAAAAAAAAATAGCTGGCGAAAAATAAAAAAAATATTGCGTTAAATATGGGATATCGAATCACATAAAGGTTACTACAGTCAAAAGCTACATAAAGAGCTATTCGCATTTATTACATATGTAGTTTTTATAAAACATCCATCCATGGATGATATTAAAGCAATTTACAAACGATGTGCAATTGAATAAATTTGTTTTGCACAAATCAACTGTTCAATTGGTGATAATGTTTGTGCTAGTCTCAATGTAATAAATATGTGCTTTAAGTGTACAATTGTTATATATGTACATACAAATATAAGGAAATTCATACATATGTGTATGTGCATACATTTTCTTAACATACATACGTACATACATATGTGTGTATGTTTGGATATAAAGTTTGAACACATTCCAGTTGCAAAAATTTAAAGTGCATAAATATTACGATTTATATATATTTACATGTTTAAGGAAATTAAATGTTATTTCAAATCAAAACAAAGCTGTTTTTTCCCCTCAGATTTGGCAGACATCAATTTGATTGAGATTCTATATTTGTATCTATCAGCTAACTATCTCTATAATGGGGGACCGTGACATCCCAAGTGTTCCCGTCACAACATTAGCTGGCCTAACCAGCACTTCGGATTGTAAGTATTCATAAATTTTCTTATATTTTAATATTGTTAATTAAATGAATAACACAAATCTAATGTATTTTAGTGCTCAGCGAATTACCAGTGTCCGATTCGCTTCAGAGTGCAGCATCCTTTAACAAATCGCTTCTATTTCATTCGCTGGTGGCCAACGAATCCAATAATTTACTGTCTGTGCGTGATGAGAACCTCGTTAGACAATTAGTGAATGCCATCGAGCAAACAAACTCTGATAATATGTGCGTATGTTTGTAAACAATGCTCTTGAATGATGCTAATTGTTTTATATTCCTCTTATTTATCCACAGAGAACTTAAGCCACAATATAGCATTCAACAACATGGAACTAACATTAGTACATACCCTGAACTATTGCAGGGTATTTACAACTATCGCCCAACTGTATTTAACACGCCTCGTAGATCAGGTAAATATTTGTGGTAACATCTCATATAATTAATATTAATCAGCATCTATAATTTGCATTTGTAGTAATCAGCGATAATATGACACAGCAACACATCCTGCAGGAGCATTCACAAATTGAGAGCACCACTATGCAATGCCAGTCCATGGGGATTGTTAATGAGATATGTCAAACAGCTTACAATTTGAATTCTGATCATAATCAGCTTAATCAGCGTAATCAGCATAGGCAACCGAAAGATTATATAGAACAAACAATCAGGTGGGTATCGTTATGTTTACTTAAAACGATAAAAGATATTTAAAAAAGCTATACACCAGCTTTCACTTGAATACTCTTCTTGCATCAATCTTAATACAATGCTTAATATACTTTGTTTAACAAGTTGATATTAATGATATTTAATTTACAACTTTTAGCCAAGACGGGGCAAGATTAAATAGAATACAGGAGGAATCCTTCGAAAAACACATTCAAGTACAACAAATGCCAGCATTGGAAGTTATTCAGTCAAATTTAACGATGCAGGAAGGGCATCAGTCGTCTGTGATCCAAGCGGTGAATCAACATGGACACCAAACGCAAACTTATTATCCGAATCAGTTAAAGGAACAGCTTAATCCAACAGAGACAAGATCATCCATTTATCAACATCATCATCAAGTCAATCCTCATCAAGTCAATCATCAACAGGTCAATCTGAATCAAGTCAATCAGCTTTCCCAGTTAACAGATACAATACAAGCGACGTCATTTCAATCTCAAGTACCAACAACAACAACGTCGACGATACAAGGCAATTTTCAGAATGTATTAAATCTGCAAAGACAACAGATTGCTGAAGTAGCTGCAGCACAGAATCAAGAACAACAACAGCAGCAGCAGCAACAACATTGTGTTAAACCTCAATCGGCAGCTCCACAACCGTTCATACCCGCTGCAACAACAACAATACACGGTAGCAGCACAGCATTTGGTAGTGAATTCAATCCGACATCAACAGCAACATCAACGTCCACATCTTCAAGCGGCAAATCCCAGGTTCGGGTATGTATAAATCGTCTTAACGTTGAAGATGCTCGTCTTATGCAGCAGAGTATTAAAAAGTTTGTACAAAAGTCACCAGAATTGGCTAGAAATCTGGGGTTGCTACAGGACAGTCAAAGATATTTGACAGGTGGTGAATTCAATTCCGTTCCTACAACAGAAGCTACTGCACAATCTTCTGCTTCCGTTGATATATTTACTGTTATTAAAGCTGATGAGAAACGTTGTGGTACTAAAAGGAAATTGGCCATTTCTCTTGGCGATATTCCGCCAGAGCAAATATGTAAGTTTAATCTGTCATATCTATCAGCATAGTCCTATTATTCATATTCACATTTCAGTTTCAAAACCCAAATTGCGTCGCGTCGAGCGAAATATGTCGTTATCAACACCAAAAGGTACAAAAGAAGAAGTTACGCGTTCCCAAACCTATCAACAATTTATGAGAAACATGGAACAAATTATTGAAATGTTGGATGACACGGAATCGCCTAACTTTGATTCAGGTAATGTAGAAAATTTACTTATTTATTTATTTTTATTTAATCGACATTATTTAAAATATAAAATAAAATGCTAAATTAAAGTAGTAACTTGTCCTGACTGATTTATTTAAATTTTTTTCAATCAATTAATATCACATAAAAATCTGTATCTATTTATAGAGGATGTTGATGAAAATATTGAGTGCATTTCACCAAAACTTCTTAACACAATGAGTGATGATGTAGCCAAATTGAAGGCCAAACAAGCTCTGGATTCAATACCGAAAAACAAATTAACGCTCCTTATTAATTACGCCATGCGAAATGTTTATTTGGCCAGAAACTATTCTGCGGGCCCGGTATGTAATTTTTGTGATTGACTCTATGTTCATATTATAAAAAAAGCATTTAATATTTTTTATATTTTATAGGAAGACGATGATGAAATTGTCGATGATGAAGTCATTGATAAAATATTAAATGCTATGGATGCTTGTTTGCTCATTTGCAACATTTACTCTACAGTGAGCGACCTGAAGTTTTTGCAAGAGGATAATATATCGCACATCATTAAATTTGCTCAATTTCAACTACGTGAAACTATATTTCCATTACACGATCCTGTATATACGGTGAAGAATGTAAAAAAATCGAGTCAACGAAAAAAGACAAAGTCGCATCAAAATCATCATCGCAGTCTGCAGATATTTTACTCGAAAGTTGTTGAACTTTTGAAGGTATTTGTGGCCCTCTTCGATAAATGTATATTTGTCGATACCATTGTATTACCACTGTCAACGCTCGCTATAGAGCCGTTTTTTGTAGACAATATTGAAACACTGCAATTTGTTTGCTTGGAGCTGGTTACAACCGTGAGTACAACACAAATTTAAAAAATTCGGAACCGTAGCACCTATTATTTCTAAAATACAAATTGTCAAATGCAAATTATTTGATGATTTTTATTATTTATTTCAAAATGACTTATTTCCGATTTAAATTAAGAGTTAAATTCAATTTTTATAACTAAAGTTAAACATGAGATTTAATCCTTTTCCAGAATAGCGCATCCAAAAACTAGTATATTTGGGATTTCTCTCATTTATCCACAAAATATGCTTCATGCTCGATTTATTTAAACTAATCTAAAATTGTTATTTAAGCTGGCTCGAGGTCAATTTTAAAACTTAACTTGAATTTGTGCTCCCTGCTTGTAATGACAAACAATGTACCTAATATTATATTTTTCTGGTTTTAAATTTCAGATATTTCGAAAGGAAAGATACGATAAAATACGCAACAGTATCTTAGGCGATATATTATCATCAATCGATCGCTTGCCTTCGTCGAAAAAGAATCTGCGTCCATATAAGCTAACAAATAACGGTGGCAATATTCAAATGGTTACTGCACTTGTGCTGCAATTAATTCAATGTGCAACAATTCTGACTGATTCTCTGGCTGATATCGGTAGAGCCAATGCCAAAGTTCAAACCATTCATGATTTGGACGATGATCTTCCAAGCGGTGCATCACAAATAATAAAGCCAAATCAAGATATACTTGTGCTTAAGAAATATGATGTTGCTGTCAGTATTGGTGGTAACTTTTTAACGACTTTTTTAAACAAATGCAAGTCGCGTAACAATGAAACGGACTTTCGGCCGCTTTTTGAGAACTTTATTCATGATCTGTTGGCTACCGTTAATAAACCCGAATGGCCAGCCTCAGAATTGTTGTTGTCTTTGTTGGGAACCATGTTGGTTCGCTATGTGTCGGATAAGTCTATAGAACAAAGTATTCGACTTGTCTCTTTGGATTATTTGGGAATCGTAGCTGCTCGTTTGCGCAAGGATACAGTCGAGTCACGCTGCAAAGTAAACATAATTGACTCAATGATTAAATCAATTAAAGTTGAGCAGGAAAAGGAGGGCGATTTAATCCTAACTGATGTGAGTATTTTCTTAATTATGTTTGTTTTATATGTTATTAACAAAAAATACTAAAAATTTTTAGTCAAAAATCGAGCTACATCCGGAAGAACAACGTACGGAATTTCTACAAAAAATACTACTTGATTTTCTGGCCGTAAATGCACAGGAGGAGAATTTGATCTGGGACTATGCTCGACATTTTTACTTGGCTCAGTGGTATCGGGATGTAATCTATCAAAGACGTCGAATAAAGGAGGGCGAAAAGGGATTTGCTTCAAAGAAGCCAAAGTCTCGCCTTAAACAAAGATCTGGTAAGTTCATAAAATATATCTAATTAAAGTCTTAATAATTATTATTAAATATTGCTCTTTGCTTTTTACTGGAGATAAGTTTTTCTTTTTAATTTTATAATAAAAATTTCCCTTTATTTATTATTTAAGGAGAGTATTCCGACACTTCTGACTCTGGATCCTGCGATGAAAACGATCCGGAAGACTCAAATAAAAATGGCAATCGTGCTGTTGACGCTGTTGACTATGAACTCAATTTGGAAATTTTTAATGTTTTGGAAGAACGAAAAAAATACTTGATCAGCAAAATTAAACCGTATTCGGTGACTGGGGAACACAACCATACATCACTTCAACACATTAAGACTTATATAGATTATAACAATGCACAATTGATAGCACAATATTTGGCTACAAAGCGACCATTTAGTCAATCGTTTGATGGATGTCTTAAGAAAATCATTTTAGTCGTAAAGTAAGTATAGCATTCTTATAATTGAATTTATTTATATTCATATAATTAATTAAATCTCATTTAATAACAGTGAGCCATCAATTGCTGTAAGGACTCGTGCAATGAAATGTCTAGCAAACATAGTCGAGGTCGATCCTTTGGTTCTAAAGCGAAAGGATATGCAAATGGGTGTTAATCAGAAATTTCTGGATACCGCTATATCAGTGCGTGAAGCTGCTGTTGATTTAGTTGGCAAATTTGTGCTCAGCAATCAAGAATTAATAGATCAATACTACGACATGTTATCTACTCGAATATTGGTAAGATAAGATATAACATTTAAATGGTGACGGTCAAGTGAAAATTATATAAACTTCTCTTACAGGACACCGGTGTTTCAGTGCGCAAACGTGTTATAAAAATATTGCGCGATATTTGTATAGAGTATCCTGATTTTGAAAAGATTCCCGAGATCTGTGTGAAAATGATTCGTCGGGTTAACGACGAGGAAGGAATCCAAAAGCTTGTCACGGAAGTATTTATGAAAATGTGGTTTACGCCGTGTATAAAGAATGACAAGGTATGTCTAAATTCATTTCTTATTTATTTAACTATAAATTTAAGTTATAATTGAAAATTACAGCACGGCATACAGCGAAAAATAAATCAAATTATTGATGTGGTAAACACGGCACATGACACGGGCACCACATGGTTGGAAGGACTCTTAATGAGTGTAAGTGCATAAACATTTAGTCAAGTAATTGTTTTGACAATATAAAAAATTCATACTTTATTTTGCAAATACAAACAAATAGCTATTGATAATTTAATTATTTTAATTTAAATAATTTATGAATGTAACCGAATACAAATTTCCTGTCAAGAACCGAAAACCGAAACGCTTGTACCGGTATGGTTGTAATTAGGTTGCTAGGTCAAAGAGATGACCAACTTTAAACTTTACCAGCTTCATCAAAACTTAACCGATTTTTAACGGGATGTCATTTTAATCATTACTTAACATTTTAATTTATTCTGCATTTAAATTTTATTAAACTCTTAACAAATATTTTTCTCTAGATTCTACTAGATGTTAATTTCGATGCTAAGGGTCAACCCCTTTAAATTTCGAAAATTCAAAATTTTAAATCTCTTCTGATTTCTGGTCAAAGCCATTACTTAACTAATCGTATTTAAATTTTTATTGTGGTTTTTAAAGAATTAATTAATTTTAATTTAATTTATTTGAATTAAGATCTTCAAACCAAAAGAAAATATGCTAAAGCTGGATGGAAGTGCTCAGGAACCGGTGAAAAAGAATACAGAGCCACCACAAGAGATTGTATTAGCTTGTCAACAGTTAGCTGATGGTCTTGTTGACCGACTAATTGAATTAGAGGATACTGACAATGCTAGAATGCTTGGCTGCATAACAACACTTCATCTGTTGGCTAAAGTACGACCTCAACTGTTGATTCGGCATGCAATGACAATCGAACCATATTTGAACATTAAATGCCATTCATCGTCAGCTGCGAAATTCATTTGTGCTGTTGCCGATATTCTCGAAAAGGTTGTGCCACTTGTTAACAATGCTAGTGAATCATTTTTGGCATCGCTGGAGGAACATTTGATGCTTCTTGTGGTTTCACGAAACCAAGCTGAAGTTACCAGTTGTGTTTCCTGCTTGGGAGCCCTCGTCAATAAAATAACAAAGAATTACAAGTTAATTCGCGATTGTTTTCAAAAGTATGTATTTGTTATCAGCAATTCTGTTTACACATTACTTAAATATCTTTTTCTGATAGGTTCTACCGTGTACTTGATCTGTCTCGAAATCAAGTTGTGCAAAACGGTTTTAATATCGATCATATTTACACGCCCAGTTTTCGAAGAAGCCTGTTTACAATTGGTATTCTAATGCGGTATTTTGATTTTAAATCCCCCAATACTCTAGGTAATTAAAATTTTTTTTAAATATTTGATATATTGAATTATAAACGAATCTTTCTCTAGGTGAATCCAATAATGGACTTCCCGCTTCAATATGCGACAATGTATTTGAGTGCTTAATGTTCTTTTGTGGTTGCTCCAATCATGAAATTCGAAAACAAGCACTCATATCACTCGGCTCTTTTTGTGTTATGAACGACGATTATCTGACGCGATCAGAGCTTAAACAATTTTACTGTGATTTACTAAGCTCATCCTCAAACGATGGTGGCATCAAAATTATATGTATGCGTAATATTTGGATTTACTTGACTGAATCCGAAATGTTTATGCACAACAAAGAAAAAGAATGTAAGTAATTTGAATTTTCTAATATATTTTCTGTAGTTTTAAATAGGAATTGTGATAAAATGCATATTATTAACATGCAAAAATTGGTATACAAAAGAATAAACACAATACCTAAATGTCTTGAAAAAATAAAATTCTAAAATCCCAATTGGAAAACTGAAATTAGAATTTTTTGATATTTGAAATATTTTTTAATACGATCGATAAAAAAAAATATAATACGTCTTTTGTAATATTCGGATAGTGCTCCATACTCTTCAAAATGAACAAGAAAATATCTTTTTAGATTTTCCTAATTTTTGTACTGTATATGTTTTATTTTTTTTTTTTTTTTTTCCTTATTTAAGTTTCTTGTTATTTTTTGGTCATTGTCTTTGGTATTTTCAAATTCTATGATATTGTTTTTTTTTAGGGGAAAAGCAATCTAAACATGAAGACCTTAAGGAAATGAATGACGTCTCTTCTGGCATGGCGAGTCGAATTATTCAACTGTATTTGGAAGAAATTCTTGACTGTTTTCTTAATCGTGATGACACAGTACGTCTTTGGGCTGTGAAAGTCGTGCAAATTGTTTTGCGGCAAGGTCTGGTGCATCCAGTCAGAATGGTGCCCTATTTGATATGTCTGAGCACCGATTGCAAAGTCGAGGTTGGTAACAAATACGCAAATAATATAATTAATGATTAATTGAAATCCGATCCACTTTTTTTATTCTCTTTGCAGTCGGCGCATAGAGCGGATGCCTTGCTGAAAGACATTGACAAAACATATTCGGGCTTTGTAAATATGAAAGTTCAGTTTGGACTTCAGCTTTGCTTTAAACTGCAAGAAATTTTGCAAGTTAACAACAAGGCGAAAAATGAAATAATTCGTGGTTATGCGTAAGTTACACAACAAATAAATTACAATAACGATTTGATAAACTTAATTCAATATTTATTTACAGTAAACGCGGACCAGATCTAGTAACAACAGCTTTAAATGATTTCTTGTATACATTGTTGCGAACAACAAAACCACAAAGACGCGCCTTAGTTCAAACAGTAACGAAACAATTTGATGATCAAAAAACATCGTTACAGCAAATGCTATATATTGCCGATAATCTGGCGTACTTTCCATACGCCGTACAGGATGAGCCATTATATCTGATACATCAAATTGATTTGCTAATATCCATGGCTGGCACACATCTGTTAACCACATTTAAGGAGCATCTCAGACCAAGTGATAAGGGCGGCGATGTCCTTGAGGATGATGACGATGAGGACGATCCACATGTACTTTTCAACCGATTACCTGAAGATATGACCGAAATCAAAAAATGCATAACGTCTGCCCAAGCGTGTATGCTACTTTTGGTACTTAAAGAACATTTAAAGGAAATGTACGGACTTACCGATGGCAAAATATCGCGATATTCGCCATCTGAGCAGAAAATCTATGAAAAAGCTGTAACGCGTCGAAGTGTTGCCGATTTTAATCCAAGAACAACAATTGATGTGATTAAAAAGCAACAGTCGCAAAATTACACAAACACTGAATCTGAAAGTTTTTTGAGACCCCTCACAGATGAAGAAAAATTAGATCTTGTCGTGAAATACTTGGATGTAAGTATCATAAATTTAATTTTGTTGATATGCGTAAAATTGTTTATTCAACTTTCAATTTAAATTCTAGTTCAAGCAGCTTATGCTCAAACTAGATCCGGAAGATGCAGATTCTGATGCAGATGAATCTCGCGAAAAATCGAAGTTGAATAGTTCTGGAATTTTAGATGATTCAATGAATCAATCTTTGAATTCGAGCAGGACAGCACACATACTAAATGAAAAATCCAACTCTCTTTCCACGCCAAACGTTAACAATAGCAACATACAAACGTCAGCAACTGTTGTAACGGCGGTAAGTTTGAAATAAACATTGTAAAGACTTGTAAATTTTGATAATTAATTTGTGATATAGGAAAACCTAGGTGCGGTAATGCCCTCGCCTCGTTCTACAAAATCAGCACTCTCCCCTGCTAAGTTAATCGCGCGAAAGTCAAGCCAACAGCGAAGTAAAAAGAAACGACGCAAAATCGTGTCATCCGATGAAGATGATGAGTACAGTGGCGAAGACTATGCGTGAGATAAACTGTTTTAGTCTTATTGGTTAAACCATAGTTTGTAAGAATAAAAAAGAGAAGCACATAAAATAATATTAGATGCCTAGGCTTAAAGTGTAATAATGATCTTAAGTAGTGCTACATGTATGTATGTATTATTTATTTTCTAAAATAGTAGTGTATAAATAGCAATAAACATTAACTTTAATCGACAACGTCTAAAATAAGAAAAATATATTTGTAGTATATAAATTCAGTCTTAGTAGTTGTTGTTTAAGGCAAAACAATATAATAAACTACTAAACGTGTATATTTTTTATATTATCGTAATATTTTTATGTATTATTTAGCAGTTATATACATATATATATAAATATATGGTACTCTAGATACAGCTAAGTCCAGACTTAAATCGACTACAATAATTTTATACACCGAAGCTAATATACCGTTGCAGAATAACAGAATTCAGATTTTTAGTTAGGTTCAAAATTGTAAAAAACTAAAAAAATGTCAGAAATGACTGACGTTCCATGTTTAACAAACAAATAAGTTTTCATTCGGGTAAACTCTTCTTAAATCTACAATTGTCTGGTACTTATCAGACCTCTAAATATATTGTTAATCATTCTATAACTCACATTTATTTTCCATTTTTTGTAATCGTAAGCTAATTTGACTTTTTGTATACCTACCACAATGTACTATATTACAAATGTCTGCAAGGCTAAAGAATGGAATTTAATACACTCTTTTCTTTAAACAAAAAACGAGAGCAGACACATGAAACTAATAGGCGCCACTAAAAGTAACGATGTAAATGGCGAAGCTTTAATAGATCCCACTACTATGGATCAAATTCAGCCATATCGAATAATGTACATTATTATAATTCATAGTTGCAGAATTCAAGCTCTAACTAACTTTATTTAAATTCGCACATATTTGTATATAAATCTATATTTATTTCATTTAAACAATGATGCAGATATTATAAATATTTATTAATATATGTAGCTAAATTAATGTTGAATAAAAATCTAATTATAAGATCCAAATGGTCAAAGTAATTCAATTTCCATTGCTTTTTTTTCTCTGGGCGGTTGAGTAAAGTTGTGTAAAATGAAAGTTGTGTAAGTAAAGCGCCAGAATTACATGTGTTTTTTTTATCTTATTACAATTTTTTTTTTTAAATGTTTTAAAATGCGTCTTTTTTCAAACACGATTTTAGTAGACTCATTTATAAAAAAGGTTTTTATAGATGTTATCGATAACCAACATAGTATTTTATTGCTAACTGCTACTGAGCAATGTGGCAGCGCCAACGGTATGTATTTCTATTTATTTTCTTTGTGGCGCGCACTTAAATTAAATTAAATTTAAGCAGTTGTCACTTAAATTTTTTTTTATGACACAAGCTATTAAATACAGATAATTATATTCTTGTCTTTTAATATTTTTTGATGATGTTAATAATTCCAATATTCACTTAAGTTTTTTATATAACTTGTGAATGCTTGTAAGTGCTGCCAACTTTTAAGAGGAAAAAGACAGCAGTTCCTGGTTGAATATTAATTTTGCGTGCATTATTGCATAGCTTCAAAAAGAAGTACTAGTGTCAAAACATAGCTTAATTTATATTAATAATGACAATATTTCCGGCTAATAGCATAATAAAAATCGAACTCTGTAAATAGCCAGAGCTGGCTATAAAATAGCTAAGTTAACAACAGTGCTTGATGGGAACATAAACTGTTAAAGCAACACTGGTCACCGAAGAGAAAATATGTACAAAACAACAACAAATACTAACAAAAGCACTCTCTTAATGCAATCATCCCTTTTATGCAAGTGTAAATATGTATGTATATAAGTGCAACTTATGATTTTCTCTTATAAAATATACACACCGTGTGTGTGTGTGAATGCATACAAATGAGAATACACACATACTATTTGTATTTGTATTTGTATTGTAGCACTGTTTAATTCGAGAAACGAATGCGATTGCGTGAGTTACGCAGAGTAGAGTATAATACTTGTTGTCAACTCTAATTTAGTCTCCGTATGGCGCTTCGGGAAAGAGGTCCTTTAAGTAAAGAAATTCGCGTAGCCGCTTCAAATTAGTAAAAATTTGATTTGTGCATTTCACTACATACATACATACAAACGCATACATGTGTAAGAATAATTGATTTGTTCTTAATGCTCATAATCGGTGAAGAAAATGAATGAAATCCTGTTTAAAATTCAAATTTAAAAAGTCAATGGTTAAATGTGTATATACATACATACATGCATGCATACAAACATTTATATATGTATATATATATATATACATATGCAAATCAAATACACATAATGTGGTTGCACACAAACAGGCATACATATGATTCTGTGGGTATGTCTGTATGTGGCTTAATTAATAGAGTAGAATTTAATGCGATGAAGGAGTCTTAGAAAATTATGTTTACTCGAAGTCAATCAGCATGCACTGCACACATACATATATAGATTAATTCGCATGTACTCCTCATGTGGGTGTGTATATAATTTTGTAATTAAAATTACAACAATTAAACCTTTTTTTACAGTTAGTTAAGAAAGTCATTTGACAAAATATAAAATTCAAATTTCTTAGTTTGTAATTTTTCCTGCAAATAATATATATTTATTTTATTATTCTTAATGTGTGGTTCTTTAAACAAGTGAGCAAAAGAAAAACTAATTTATTTAAACTGAACTATTTTTCTTTGTAAAAATGTATTGTCAAAACACTTTATTCATCAACTGCACGTATTTACATAAGGATTCAACCTTTTTTTTTGTAAGTTTGTACAAGTGAAGTAACCAATATTTGAAAAGTGCATTAAATTTGTATGTATGTATGTATTTATATATGTGCGTTTTTTTTGTAGCTGTATGCCTATCTAAACTGCGCACACATACATAAATATGTACACTTGAATAAATTCTTAGCAATAAGTTGTTATTTAACACGAGTTGTTAAACATGTGTATACAAAATATATACATACATCAATATGTATTTTTATATACATATATTTAATGCATGTGCTAGAAATTTTTGGCAACAAATATTAGTTCAAGTTTATGGAGCACATGTAGTTTATATATGTTTGTATGTATATAGATAAACTCCTTGACACTTGAATAGGACAGTTGCTTCAGTGGGTTACATTATAACGTTATTATTAACGTTAAATGTTTTGAGCAACAAGAATATTTAATTCAAAACCTTTTAATATTAATAAACAAAAAAACCGACAAAATTTGGCGTCTTCATATTGCGGGGGAGTCCTATCCAAGTGGCGAGGAGTGTATAAGTGCCCACATCCACATAAGTTGTATAAAATTATGTAAATATAAATAATACAAGTTAATGTATTCACATAATTTAATTAAACGATTTAATAAGTAAAATGTATTTCGAATTCTTTTCAGAATAAGTTTCCAATTTTAACGAAACATGTTTCATGCGCAAAACATTAATCGTAAATAAAAAAATTCGCGAGAAAACATAAATGTTGAAATAATGGAATCGGAAAAATGGCATATCCGAATATGTTTATTTTTGCTATTGATAACTTCAGCATATTCAAGTAAGTTGAACAAATATTTTATTTATTAGATATATATACATATACAAATACAAATACAAAAATTATTCATTTGCTTTTACTCTTTTTTTAATTTTAAAGATAAATTTGATGTTCTTTTAACATCAAAGTGAAGGTTACGGTTTTAACAGAGTTACTATTTTAATACCATTTTAGTTAATTCTAAAATTGGCCTCTATTTTTTTAGTAATTTAAAAGTTTTAAATCAAATATAAATATTTCAGATTTAGGAAAGATGACGTCTTCTCAAAATCATTTTGGGAACAGTTTGCAGAGTCAATTTAACACCAAAAATAATACTCGGGTCATCGCTCAGAAAGGAGGACTTGCCATTTTACCATGTGTCGTTAAAGTCAATTCTCCGGCTACGGTAACTACTACTACTACTATTTAAATCCATATATTTTATAATTTTTGGATTCTAATTGGTTATTTTATTTTTATATTTACTGGTGTCTTCTATTCTCTCTTGTTTTATTTAAATTTTGTACATAGTTTTTTATTTTTTTCCCCTTTTTCGGTGTAATTTATAAAAAAATAGTTAAAATTCATCAGAGGCAACAGTAAATAGATTCTCACATTATATATAACTTTTACGGTTTCACGAATATTTAAAGTTAATTTTAATTTCCACTCACTCCATGAGACGAAATTTAGCTTGCTTCCGGTTATGGTCTAGAAATAGATTGCACGCCCGGGGATTGAAAACAGTATTCGACATTTTATGATCATTTTCAGCATTCTCTCGAAGAAAAATTCTTTTAAGACATGTCAAAGAGTTTTTTTAACCTAATGAATAATTTTTTCGATCGTTTTTTAGGTTTCTTGGATTCGAAGAAAAGACTTCCAGTTGCTGACAGTTGGTTTATCAACTCATAGCAGCGATAAGCGATTTCTGGTTGAGCACACGCGACACATGGGCCACTGGTCGCTCAGGATTAAAGCTGTGAAGGAGGAGGATCGGGGATTTTATGAGTGTCAATTGTCTATATATCCAACTCAATCAATTTTAATAGAATTAAAAATTGTTGGTAAGTACATATGCCACCTACATACATTGATCTGCTCTTTTTTTTAAAATATGTTTATTCATACTTTATTTATTAATTTACTTTAAAATCATAGAAGCGGTAGCTGAAATATCAAATGCATCCGATATTCTCATTGATGAAACTTCCACTCTGCAACTGCAGTGCAAACTTAAGGGCGCTACGGAAAATCCTTCGTTTGTCTTTTGGTAAGCTACAACGCTTTAAATTAATCACAATATTATTATTCGAAATTGATATTAATTAAGATAAATTTGAATTTAATAACAATGTAATGTATTTATTTTTAAAGGTATCACGAAAACAAAATGGTTAACTATGATGCACAAGGAGGCTTCGTGGTCACGTCCATAATAGAGAATGCGATCCCTGGACTAGAGAATGTTCAACATTTTTCGACTAGGGGAAACGGTGTTAAAAATAAAACACTACGAAGCACAATGGAATCAAATGTTGACAATGCGATCGGAACTGCAACAACTGCAATGCCATATGTATCTCCTTCGCCAATTAGTCCTTTTACAATGTTGCAAATGCAACAACATAAATCCCCATATCTTCCGAATTCTTCAATGAGTGTGCTTACCATAAAAACGGTTACATTTCATCATGCAGGAAATTACACATGTGCACCGTCAAATGCAAGGCCGGCCAGCATTACGGTCCACGTACTGAGAGGTGAGTTTAATTTAATTTACTTGATTGCAATTATATAATTTATATTTATCTCATTATTTAGGAGAAAAGCCAGCGGCAATGCAACATGCGAACCGAAGCATTCTCGATGGCGAGAATATTTCCAACAACAACAACAGCAACAGCTTTGGATTGAGCAGTATTAAGGGATTCAATGGCACGAATAGTCTACTGGTTACCGTACCCTCACTGTTATTATCTGTTTTATGTTTGTTAGCTAATTTGCCTTCTGCATCCCAATTACAAAAGCAGACACCAATGATATTCTTCGTATATCTTTTATGTACTTTTAATAGCTGAAAATACTTAGAGATATTTGAAGCACACTAGATGATTAGTGTAATTTCAATCAATTGTCTTTGGCAATTGTAATTAAGGAATTGTATATAATTAATTACATACATAACATACACGTACATAAGATAGATACTCATGCATACCGTTCATACGAATACATAAGTATCACGATACAAATATTAAGATGTTTATGTTGGAAATTGTAAAAAGGACTTGATTATATGATAAATGAATGTATGCTGTCTTCGGCAAACAAAAACTGATATAACGATGTAGACTTATTCAAAAGTTGTTCCTACGGTAGCTATATGGTAGTCTTGTCACGTTCGACCTATGCATTTTCATTCTACAAATGGCGGATATCGGGGTTCAATTAAGGTCTCAGTGTATAGACTGTGATATAATTTGTTGTAAAATATAATCAAAAAAATTGTCAGTTTAAAAAGAATGTTTGAAATTTGTTGCTCCCCCCTAAAAAAGTTAAATTTATACTGACTTCACTGTAGAAACTTGTTAAAAAAACATTTTTCGATTTTATCTCAGACACGCATTATAATCTTTCCATGTAGTTAGTCATTTTAAAAATCAAAACCAATAAAAAAAACAACATTTTAATTTACTTGGGCCAAAACTCTCGTGTATTTCATTATATTAAAGCCATTGTGCAAATTGAAATGAAAGGTTCTTGCCTAGTGTAAGGCCAAAACTCTCGTGTATTTCATTATATTAAAGCCGTTGTGCAAATTGAAATGAAAAAGGTTCTTGCCTAGTGTAATTCCATTAGTTAAATTAATATAATCCTTCGAATTAAATTAATCTTTGGGCTTAAAAATATATTTTTGCTGATTAGCCATGATAGGTTTTTAGGGGTATGCTCTTATTTAACTACCTATTTATTCAAAGCAGTGAGAATAGTTTCCTGTATACCATAAACTTCCGATTGTTCCCAAAACTAACTTTACATTACATAATACTCTGTTTAAACCACATTCATACAGGTCGGTTTGTACAGACCTTAACTTCAACTTGATGATATGCTTTTGATAAAAAAAATGCGGAGTAAAGTAATTAAGTAAAGTGTGCATAAAATTTTAAAAATAAATCACAGTATAGTTCTCATATTTGCACAAAGCTTTCATTAGCTTATCAGCGTCATATCTTGAAAAATAAATTGTTTAAATATCTTTTAGGCACTCAAGTTTATTAAAATGTATCTAGCGCAGTTTATTGGAATGTATCTACAAACTTAAGTTAGTTTCTCTAACACTTAAACATGGGTTTCCTCTAAAAGAGCTTTCAAATCAATGATCAATCATGCATTCTTTTTATTTACTGTGAATCTAAAAAGATTTTTGTTATCTCTTACTCTGTCTATACAGATAACAGATTTAATCCGCAGACAGCTCAACTAGAATTTTAATTTGGATAATTTTAAAATGTTGAATTCATTAACTTAAATTAGACGTCTAAGAAACCTTTGTATATTATCTTTAAAATAGTTATTCGTTTGTTTTCAATATATGAAACAGGAATCTATGTATATACTTTATAGGATCAGAGACGCCCGTCTCTCCTGACTGTCACATTACCATCCATAGCCATCCATACTTTGTAAAATCTGTACTGGAAATTATGTATTTATCGTATAAAATCGTATAACTATTTCATATAGCCGCCAAAGGAATAAACATTAAATATACCAAATCTTATACTAACGAAAAATATACATTTTCTAAATCTTGGGAGGATTAAAATTGAAGTATTTAAGTATTTCGTAAGTCAAAGTATCACATAATCTTTAAGAAGGCATTTCTTATATAATATTCTGCCCAATTCTTTAGAAATATTAGCACACAGTATATATTACATGGAATCGATTGAATGGAATTGCTACGTATATCATATAGCTGCCATGGGGACAGATGTTAAAATTAAATAATCAAGAACTTAAAACTACCATAGGAACAATCTGCAAGAGGTTAATCTTCTATCTTGTTAAAATTAATTGATAAAACAAAAATCAAATATTGGTGTACAACAAATACAAAGAAATGAGTTTATCATCCATTTACTTCTAAATTGTTCAACAATTAATGTAAATAAACGGTCTGTTAATGATATGAGAAAATAGCGAGAAACCAATTATTGAAATTTGACAACGCTTTGTAAACTTAGCATAAAATACTCACATTAGTTTTAAATTTGTAAATAAATTATATTTCCCTTATATGTATGCATTTACTATTGTGATTACGTTATGTTTATTGCAAAATAAACACAACTCTCGTAATAAACTATAAATTTTAAAATACTCATAAGTTGTTATTTATCGTTGAATAAATTAATGCAATAACATATTTATTTGCAAACTCCATAGAATGTTGTACTATTGTTTTAATTTTTTTTATTAAGTCCAGCAGAATATTGAAATTTTTACAAATTCCGACTGTTATTTTTATTTCCTTGAAAAACTTCAAAGATCATCAGCTGACGACAATCCCAATGATCGACTGGGTATTTCTAGTGTTTTTTACTCTTATAGATAGGCAATGTGGGGTTTTTTAAAGACATAACTTCACTAAATGAAAGAATACCTTCTGCTTTTTTAGTTAGAATTCCAATTTGTTTCTTTAATTTCGAGTTTTTAACTATTATAATACGTGTACTTATTTCTTATACTTTTTTTATTTACTCATGGATAAATAAACTAAATTTATTAACGTCCTTTAACTTTAACTTAGGCGCTAGGTTATTCGCGTTATTTAATTCTCACGTAAACACTTAATATTTAAGAGCGTTTAAAAAACGCTTCTTAAATTAGCACTGTTTTTTTTTATAATGATTATCACCCCGAAGATAGCTGATTTTTCTTATATATATTGTGGTATTTAGTATGTCTATTATGATTACTGAAACTGGATGCAAAAACTAAGTTTTGATATTTTGTTTAATTAGATCGAATTTTAAAATATAGAAATACAAATAATGAACTATGGTCTAAAATATATGTTATTTAAGTTAAAATATATAATTATATTAGTCCTTTGATCTTCTTGGTCTTCCGACTTTTCCTTTCCGTTGTGCTAATGTTCCATTAGAATTTGAAGGATTTTTAAGCAATTTATGCCAATCTTGTTCACAAACCAGACTAGCTCCTACCATTGCGTACCTAAAACGTAATATATAAATAACTATTATGTCATGTTCTCGTATATTTATGTTAAGAATCCATTCATTTTATATATTTAATAAACATTATCTTACCTATCACCAGGACGCAAATTAGAGCCACATTTTGCGCAACTGAAGCATCTTAGATGAAATACACAATTTATAATTTGTTTTTGTTGATTTTGTAAATCGATATTGTTGATTCCAGAAAGAGCCTTTGCTACCATCTCGTTTGGGGGTATACTTTCCCCACATCCCGAACAAACCCCGGAAGTGCCGAACATACTGCAAAAATATTTAAATTTTTTTAATGAATTAAATTTGAATACAGAATGAATTAATAGGCCAAATCATCATCAAAATGACATTCCGCTTGAAAATCGGTTGGGTTTTAATAAAGTTTTGACAGTTCAAAGTTGCACAAGCCTCTGGCCTAGCAGCTTTACAAGTCAAAACTTTTCTTAATTTTGACATGATTTTTGACAAGAAAGTGAAACGTCTCAAAATCAAGATTAAAGTGTTGTTTTATGCTAATTATGATATAGTGAGTTGATTAAACGTAAAAACTTAAAATTTAAAATTTTGAGTTTTTAAAATTTCAAAATTTACCATTAACTTGGAACCATGGCTGTGTTGGTCAAAAAATAATAATATTTTCTAAATGCAAATCATTTAAATGCAGTATGAAATAAGAGATCGAATCGTGATAAAAATGGCGTTCCTATTGAAAATCGGGTCAGTTTACTTCAAGTTATGACAGTTGGAAGTTTGTCCACTTTTTGACCTAGCAACTTTACAACTGTACCAGTACAAGCGTGTCGTTATTCAGTTCTTAAAAGAGAAGAATTAATTTCAGTTCCGGAACTAAA
This sequence comes from Drosophila falleni, assembly GCA_035045575.1. Taxonomy (NCBI): domain Eukaryota; kingdom Metazoa; phylum Arthropoda; class Insecta; order Diptera; family Drosophilidae; genus Drosophila; species Drosophila falleni. The sequence continues at coordinate 4,989,144 of JAWNOV010000142.1, forward strand.
ACGGTTCCGATACGGTGTTTTTCGCTGATTTGGACTGATAATTCATATAGGCAGAAAATTGTTAGGAAGAAATAATATTATGTCAAGAAAAATTGTATTTAACAATAACCATAAACTATGTTTTTAGTTTTGTTAATTAAGGCAAATATATTATTAAACTGGTTTAAAAATATATACATATCTAGGCAACTCCTTTTTTATTTGAACTTATAATTTTATTTTGATTCCATCATACCTGGAATAGTCCTTTTTACAGAGTATAAAACCGCGCCTTGTAAAACAACTGGAGCCGACGTCGGCTAACATCGCTCCACAGATGGTACATTTTAGGCAACTGTTATGCCAATATCTGTCTAAAGCATATAAAAGATATCTATCACTTATTTTATCTATGAAAATATAGAAAAAGAAAGAAATTTGTTAGTGAATCGAATATAAAAGGGATATTATTTTGAGATATATGTATGTTTTGGGCAAATGCAACAATTAGAATAAACATATATGTATTAAGTTGGGAATACACATATACTATATTAAAGAAAGTTAATCACATATAGTTGAACTATTAAGTCTGTGATGCAAACTTCCTTACATTATAAATATATATTCTTTTTTATTACGAATGTTTTAAAATCAACAACAGCACAATAAACAATATTTTTAAAGCTATTCATACATATCTCGTTTTTTAATGATATTAATTTATTTAAAGAATTGGAAGACTTGAGATGTGTTGAAACATACCTCCACAACCGGCACACAACTTAGTTAATGTGCTGGGATTTATTAACTGTTGGTTATTGAAGTCATTCGAAGTCTCATCCATAAACGACAATTGAGACGATGATATATTTGAGTTACTTTCAGCAATATCCTTATTGTGGTTCGTCCGATAACCAATAACTACCGATGGGAAGTTTTCCGGACTAGAGGAATCCTGCTGATGTGCCGCTAGTATATCAGTATATGAATGGAACGATGCATTCATTGCAACAAATTGTAATTTCTATGAATTACATTAATAAAGGCATATAGGTGCTGTTTATTGCACGGAGATTTCTGTAAGTACACAATTAAACAAATCATGTCAGTTTTATTATTATGATTTTTAAAATATATTAAATTTTTAATTTTCATTTTACTATAGTTATACTATAGTAAATTATTATATTTAATTTATCATTAAAGTAATGTACGCAATGTCCCAATTAGAATCCAAATTGATCTAGTTAGATACTTGGTTTTAATTTTTAAAACTTTTGTCATTTTTATTTAACCAAGTTTGGTTTAAATTTTTAAAACTTTTGCCATTTTTATTTAACCAAGTGTGTTAGAAATATTTAAAACCAAGAGAAGGCATCTTAAAAATGATGTTAAAACGATTAGTGGTCCAAATTTATATATTCTTAAACCAATACATAATTATGTATGTATATGTACATATGTATGCACGTGCATATAAAATAAGTTATTCAGTCGCAAAGACTCCCAACCGGTAAATGATTTTGGCTGTCTATGTATGTATGTATATACATATGTGAATGTATGTATGTATTTAGCTGTATGTGCATGTATGTACTATTGTACATATTTAATTTGCTTTACTATTGAAAAAACTAATAATTATAAATTCATGCGTATGTATATCTGTACGTGCTTTGTAAGCTTTGCATGTTGAGTGTACATATGTATATATATGTAAAAAGGAATACTTGTCAAAATGTTGCCGCTTGTTTTTTGAATTTGGTGTTCGATTTGTATTTTAGTACTTGTTGATGAAACATACTTATATACATATGTATGGAATACAAATGTATGTATTAGCATGCATATGCATTAATACATATTAACATGCAAATACTTACAAACACATATACATATTCTGAATGACTTGATAGTTTCACACTATACATATGTACATTTAAGTAATTATGTTGGAATATGCTTAATTATTTCAATTTGCATTCATGCACATTGATATTGTTCGTTTGCACACTTTCAAATATGTGCAAATACACATACATAACTATTCACAAATGAAACATAAATAGCACTGAAGATTGTTTTTGCAATACAATTTTCGAGTACCGGAATGCCCTGTTATCGATTACTACTTACATGTCAAAGATATTAAACTAAATTCGGTTTTCCCGTAAACACTTTGGCTCTAAAATACAACAACAAAAGTGTTTTGATAATAAATAGCGTTCCTAATGTTAAATACAAAATTCATAGAGATGAAAGTGGTGACAATCGATAACTCTAGGGATGTGGTAAATCTTGATCAATAGAAACATTGCGATTTCTATCGGTTTCAACTTCAATAAGTTGATTACTTTTATGGAAATTTATATATTCATGTATTATTAGCTAATTTAGCAACTGATTTTTTTTATATGGATTTGACATTTAGCGCACAGCCTTTATCTTATGTCCATGTCTTATCCTATAAAATGTAATTTATTATACCAGCTGAGAAGTTATAAATAATTTAAAAGGTTTTTTTTAAGTTCTGCTATATTAAAAGATAAATAAGAATGATAACTAGTTGATTATAAATAAAAATGTTATATCTATCACAAACAATTTCGAGCAAATTGTATTTGAAACAATTGCTAATGTGCTCTACGAATTTGTTATCGACTCAAGTGCGATGTTAGCTTAATCTAGTACTCAGGTAATCAGAAAATTGTGCTATCGAGTAGAACAGCAAGCTTTCTGGTAGGTCGAAGCTTCATATAATGCCCTTGTTTAATGAAGGTGAACCCAGCTAAACCGATTAAGCTTATTTATTTACCTAGAAATGTTAGTAATTGTCAGAGAATTCCAACTTAATTTTCTGGTCTTCGCAGATCTCCCGTCGCATGAGAATCGCAAATCTCCTCTGGGTTTCACTAAAATTAAATACATTTTTTTTCTTTCCTGATAAAGAGTCACTTTATTGCTAAGCACAAGTCGGCTAAAGATTTATTGCTTTCTTAATTGATTGTTATTTTATCCTCTTTTTAGTTGAAGGGTAGTAACTTGTTTGTGGTCTGGTTTACCGCTTCTTTATTAGATGATGACATTGACTTGGATGTTTTCACCAATTTGGAAAATAATGAAAACATATACATATTCCAAAATGATGAAAACATCCAAGTCAATGTAAGTGTTAATAAAAGATTGTTTATTTTTAAAATATTTGTATATATAAAATTAAAAGTTAAATGCAATGAAGTAACCAAAATTGGTTGAAATATCTAATATAGGTAAAGCTGTGGTTATTAATTGTACCGAATTATGTCCACTTAATTCGAATCTAGTTATATTTATTTGTTGTTTTAAAGTTCCATTTACTTATTTCCCATAAGATGAATGAAGTAAACTGAAGTCTTCGAAGAATCTCGAAATCCTTTGATGTTGCCCTGGTTTTCTGTTACGCATAGTTGGATAGCATCCAAAGAGAATTTCTAGGATGAATATAAGAAAATTTAAAAAACCCACAAAATTATTCTGTAATTCTGTCGTACGTGCATAATATTTTGTTTTTCAAAAAGCTTATACAATTTTCAAAAATTGTAAACTTCTCAAATGTTTTAAAAATTATATAATTTTTTAGAAAATAATTTTCAAAAGTTTAGCAATAATGCGAATTCAGAATAAAATAAAGGCATATTTAAAATACTTAACAACTTTGTAGAAATGTTTAGTTATATGAATTAAATAGATTTTGTCAAAGATATAACAAAAAATACATACAATACTCAAAAATTTATTTTCAACAAGTAACAGTGCTCTTATAAAGAGGTCGACTAGAAGATACCATGTAAAAATTTTTTTTTTTAAATGTCATTAATTGCCTTTCGAGTTACAAATGGATGGACTTCAGATGGACTTTTATCCGATTAAAAGGAAAGATATATGCATGTTTTAAATTCGAACTTAATAAACTAATGCACACACCACTGAGAATTTTTGCTATATGCAGGGTGTTTTGTAGCAGAGCAACACAGAAATGCATTATTGCGGGCTCGTACTTAAAAGGTGAAAGATGAAATTTCGGCAGCCTGCAATACAAATAACAAGAATTTCAAAGAACATTTTGCGAAATGCTCTTTACAATAGGTTATGCGTACACTAAAAATATATTTGCTCGCACGTATGCCTGCCTTTTTGCAATTTATTTATCATTTATTTTTATAAAAGTAAGTGTATACATATATATATATATATATGTATATATATATATATATATATATATATATATATATATATATATATATAATATATATATGTATGTTTACAATATACAATATATGTTAATTTATTTATAGATAATGTTTAGATTCACTTATAAAATAAATCGAATGTTGCAAAAGAAATGCTCTCGTCAATAAAAACTTTAGTTAGTTTGAATTAAGCGAATCTTAAGGTAGTTTAGCAAATCACTACACTGATATATGTTAGATCATAAGAAGTGTCAATAAAAAAACAAACTTGTCATTATTTTCGTTTAAGAGATTTTATGAATATTTAACAAACAGTGTTCATAATGGCTTACTCTTGGGATAATCGAGTTGACTTCGTTGTGCGATATATGTATGGTAAGTTTTCATAAATAAATGCATTACTACCACATATTAATTATTAAAGTATTTACCAACACTTAATTTAAATTACTTACAATCACCAATGAACTATTTTAGATTATTAAAATAATTTTATGATAATTAATCAAATCCTTTAAGGAATCTGTAATATCAAATAACGACGGTCATTGCAATTTTAGACAATTGGGTTATAAGTGAATGTCCGTCAAGTTTTAAGGATTGCAAATATTATACTTTAATTTCAAAAATAACACATATTTGAAAAAAAAGCAACTGCCAATAAAATCTAATTAAAATGTGCTCGAAGACAATGGCAAAAACCTACATTATAATTTCCTACATTTATTTCACCTAAAAATAGCGAATATAACAATAAATAGCTACGAGCTAAATCGTTAAAAATAGAATATTTTAGGGTTTCGCGACAAAACGGGTCGAGCTAAGTATTATAATTAATTAACATTGACCGAAAAAAATAATTGAGGAAGCATTAATGCAACATATCAAGGAAAAGCATATCTATTTATAAATATATTTTAATCTCAAAGTTTGTTAACATTCTTAAACAACAGAAAGGTTGATAAATATTAGGAAAAAATGGTTAAAAATCAAAGAAATTTTTACATTAATTGATAAAAAGGAGTCTATACTAAACATGCAAGTACCAAAGAAATTTCTTGAAAATAAAATCCTTTGCTTAAAGGACTACTAATCGAAAGGATTCTACAATTAATAAATATATATAATAAAACAAATGATTGTTCGGAACTTGAAAATATTAGGACATCGATAGCTGGTGATATAAATATATCTAATGCATAAACATAAATATATAGAACAAAGAAGAGACAAATGAAAGGTAATCGGTTAAGAGAAACGAGGGAGACTTATATGAATTTAAAGCACACAAAGAAACACATTTTAAACTCAGACAAATATGCGGAAACGTTTTGAATTTAAAAGTGTTCTGAAGCTAAATACACTATTAAATAAATTGGCTATTATTTAACAAATCGTATTTAAATTTATTCTCATGGAGCTTTTTTGAAAATTTCTAAAATATTTTCTTAAATCGGATTTGGTTTGAAAAAGAAAAATATTAATTTAGAACAATCATTTTCAATTTATTTGGTTATTTTTTTTGTGCTTCAATCGTCTATTATAGGGGATCAAAGTGAATGATAAATAGAATTTAGCTTTTAATAAGTAAATAAGAATTTCGAAATAAATATTAAAATATATTCCCGTTACTATGCCTTTACTTTCAGATATCGACAACAATGGATTCCTGGACCAAAACGACTTCCAATGCATGGCAGTGCGAGCTTGCGTTGTGGAAGGAAAGGGAGACTGCAGTGCTGGCCGATTGGAAGACTACAGAAAGCTAATGTCGAATCTGTGGGATGAGATTTCTGCCATTGCTGATGACGACAAGGTATGTTCATTAAAGTAGAAAAGAAAGAAAGTGACATATTGCAAAATTATATTTTTTTTGTTGTTGCATTACAGGATGGAAAGATTTCCAACCAAGAATTCAAGGATGCCGTGAAAAAGACTTGCGTTGGAAAGAAATATGATGAATTCCCACAGGTAAGATTCATGTTTGAGACTAGAATGTGGTGCTAAAACGATACAATATATTGAAAACAATAGGATGCAAAATCCATCCCGAATTATTTCATTTTCTAATATGTAAATATATTTATCAATAAACTTAAAGGCTATGCGCGCATTCATTGAGTCCAACTTTAAACTCCTCGATATTGATAATGACGGAATTGTGGGTATTAAGGAATACCGCTACAACTGCATTACAAGGGTGGCTATTGATGATATTTCACCCGTTGACAAAGCTTTTGAGTCTCTATTGAATGTAAGTGATCTTTACTTGCTCCCAGTATATTTAAAATTTGGATAAATTTATCAATTCTCAATCCATAGGATGATGACAGGAAGCGTGGTGGACTTTCGCTTGACCGATACAAAGAGCTTTACGGGCAATTTTTGGGTAATACGGCTGATAATCATCCAGCGGTCAATCTATTTGGCCCCTTATAACTTAATTATTTAAAATATTATTGTCTTCGCTGTTGTTCAACTACTATTTTTTTAAGTTTAATATGTAATTACTATGACTTTAAATTAACTAGGTTAAATGCATTCATATCATTTGTGTAGAATCGTCAGATGAACAGTTCGTTAACTTTAAAATGATTTTATAATTAGAATAGATATTTGCTCTCCAAAGTTAACCTCAGCATAAAATGTTGATTTTCTCTCAGATGAAAGCTCTTACAAAATGTTTCTCTCTCCAAACCAAATCTTGTAACATTTATTCAAATTGTTATTATGTTATGTTTATTTAGAAAAGGGTTTTGTGTAAAAGCGAATAAACTAAGCTAAAAGCGAAAATACACTTTGTCTTCAAATACTCGAACAATAAAATTATTGTCAATGGAAAGCTGCAATGAATTTTGGTATGATATCATGTGATTAATAATATCATTCACCTTCTTTAAGGAATATGTTGATAAACTGCCCAGTCTGATAATGGAAAAAAATTCAAATCATAATTTTGAAGCTGATACATTTTAAAATGTTGATTTACTAATTAAAAATGTTTTACGAGGGCTGTTCAATAAATTTCTACAAAACCTAACAACTGTCTAAAATATATCGATACTTATCGAAAGTTTCTGTTTTTCAACTAAAATCCGTTATTGCAGTAGTTCACTGGCTGGGAGAATAAGCAATTCATGGCAACAAAGTCTTCTGTAAAGGTAAGCACGGCTAATTCAATGACATAAGACAATATTTTTTTTATTTTAACACACTTCAACTTACAAAATATGCTTCCGTGTAAGAAAAAAGTAAAAGCGACACTAAATAAATTAAATAGAAAATTAATGACTTTATTTCTAGTAATTCCCACGGTAGTTATGTTATGAATTGATACAGATGTGACAAAGAAATAATTAGGGAAATCTGTCATTTGAGTCTTCGATTGCTTAGACTGGGGATGGACACCAAAAAAAAAACTGTGCGCTAAACGTCAAATCCATATAAAAAAAAACAGTGGCGAATTTAGCTATTACAAATTTATATAGATTTTAACTAAATATTTGTAAATGGTACGGGCGCTTTCGTATCAACAATATTACTGATATCAAAATAAAAGTCTTATTATTTTAACAAATGTAAAGAAATTGAAAGCAAATGCTTAACATTGAAAAGCAAACGCATTTCGCTTTTGACGTTAAATGTTATCGATATCGGAAATGCCACAATCTGCTTAATAGAAACACGAAAAAATACGATAAATTATAATATCTTTTAAATTTGAGCAATTTGTATTAACAAAACAAACTATTATTTAAATGGTTACAATATATTTTTTACTTTTAAAAATTGTTTGGATTTGTATAAAAATTGTGAAGTAGTTGCCAATTGTTATTGTGTACGTCAACACTTATCGACTTTTTAGTCTACACATCACTCACTTGCATGCGTTTCTCTACCTATTTTTTTCCGAGTGATTGTTTTCGTGTCATTGGTACTATTGATATCAAGTTGTAAGGCTGTAAAGGTTTTTATCGCTCGTTAGAGGTTGTATTTGTGATATTAATGAGCCGTTATAATAAACTCACTCTGATATTCTGCTTTTTATACTGCTCGGAGCAACCATAAAACAAAATAACACTAATTATCAAGTTACATACAATATATTTAATAAAGCAGGTAAAATCTAATCCGCATTGTCTTACAAATAAATTGAAGCACCTTTATTGTATCTTTAGATCGTAGCTCACACTGACACAATAATAAAATAAAATTGAATAAACCGAAACCGCAAGGATGATGACAGAGAAAATTGTACCCGGTCACTCAAGTTTGGTTAACAAGGGGTATGTATGTATATTAAACGTGTTTTCATTTCGATCTCATTAACTTATTTCCATGTATACATATTCGAATTAGTTTGTATACATTATAACATTTATAATTTATATATTTTGTTAGTTATGTTGACTACATATTTTCTGTGTGTGTATGTATGTTTACAAATGTATGCACGCATTTAAACATGTACTTATGTACATATACATATATTAATGTCAATTATGCTATGTTTTAAAAGTTAAGCCTTATGTTAAAGTATCTACATTTCAAATACATTTTTTCGTTCTTTAACACACGTGTAAAATATTTACCAATAATTGTAATATTTTTATTGTACATCATACATAGATATGTACATACATACACTTATGGACGACTAAATAGCTGCAGGCCATTTTCTTTTTTAAGCCTATGGACTTACAATTTCTTAAAATCTTATACTGTGTGTCTACTAATTCGTTTGACACACAAAACTTAAAAAATATTAAAATATTGTGAAGTGAAGTTCTTTCGGTGTAACTATTCAAAAAGTTAAAGATAGGTGTAAATTTATTATTTTTTGTCACGACACTTAGTCGATATACTGTAAATTGCAACCTGTTACAGGAAGAATCTTCAAGATGCCTGTTGAGGTTAAATTTTAGCGGGCACATAACCTTTAAAACTTAGACTTAGCTTTTAGATGTGCAGATAAAGATGGAAAAAAAATTATTTATATGTTCTTAAGTAATTTGACTAGCTTAAGCTTGCAGTTTTTAAGTGAGTCTAATAATAATTATTAAAACTTGTATACATACATTTGGTCCAGTAACTATTTAGACATATTAGAAAATTTGCAAGTTTTATTTTTTATATGTTTTGTTTCTCCAATAAATAAAAAAAAACCGAATTTTATTTTTGTCATTTTAAGAGTAACAACTATATTTTTGATCACTATAAAGTTTTTACAAATTTTTTTTATTATATTTGAAGGATGTTGAGTGACCATCAAATTGCGAGCAATCTAAGTGATGATATGGGTTGGAAATCTAAACTGAAACTTCCCCCTAAGGATAATCGATTCAAAACGACAGTAAGTTGAAAAACATATGTATATATTTTCAAAGAGATGTGCAGTTAATTTTAAAATTATTCGAATGTGAAGTTGAGGTATTGTTTTTTATATTGATAGTTTGTTTTATTTCCTAGGATGTGACTGATACACGTGGCAACGAGTTTGAAGAATTTTGCCTTAAGCGAGAACTTTTAATGGGTATTTTCGAAAAGGGTTGGGAACGCCCATCTCCAATTCAAGAAGCTGCCATACCGATTGCTTTAAGTGGAAAAGATGTCTTGGCTCGTGCCAAAAATGGTACTGGCAAAACTGGAGCATATTGCATTCCCGTTTTGGAGCAAATCGATCCAACTAAAGACTATATCCAAGCATTAGTGATGGTCCCTACACGAGAACTTGCCTTGCAGACCTCACAGATATGCATTGAACTAGCGAAGCATCTGGATATTCGGGTAATGGTCACAACTGGAGGCACAATTCTAAAGGATGACATTCTTCGTATATATCAAAAAGGTATAACAACTCATTAAGAAACCTAACATTTGGAAACAACTGCCAAAATTAGATCAAAGGAAATAATGCTTAAAAGTTATTTTAAAATTAATGAATGTTAAATTTATATATGTTTCTTCACTTTCAGTACAATTAATTATTGCAACTCCGGGACGAATTTTGGATTTAATGGATAAGAAAGTAGCGGATATGTCCCATTGCAAGATCTTAGTTTTGGATGAAGCCGATAAACTGCTCTCATTAGATTTTCAAGGCATGCTGGATCATGTTATTTTAAAATTACCGAAAGATCCACAGATATTGCTGTTTTCAGCAACATTTCCATTGACGGTTAAAAACTTTATGGAGAAGCATTTGCGAGAGCCGTACGAGATAAATCTTATGGAGGAGCTGACACTGAAGGGTGTCACCCAGTACTATGCATTTGTGCAGGAGCGACAGAAGGTGCACTGCCTGAATACCCTATTTTCCAAATTGCAAATCAATCAATCAATCATCTTTTGCAATTCAACGCAACGTGTCGAGCTCTTGGCCAAAAAGATCACTGAGCTCGGCTATTGCTGTTATTACATTCATGCCAAAATGGCTCAGGCACACAGAAACCGAGTATTTCATGATTTCCGACAAGGTCTATGCAGAAATTTGGTCTGCTCTGATCTGTTCACCCGTGGTATCGATGTTCAGGCCGTTAATGTCGTTATCAACTTTGATTTTCCACGAATGGCTGAAACATATTTACATCGAATTGGACGATCTGGTCGATTTGGTCATTTAGGTAATTTTATAGTTTTAAAATACTTGTCATTTGATTTGAATCTACTTTAAACTATATTTTCTTTTAGGTATTGCTATTAATTTAATAACCTACGAGGATCGATTTGACCTACATCGCATTGAAAAGGAATTGGGAACGGAAATTAAACCCATACCGAAAGTAATTGATCCAGCACTTTATGTGGCAAATGTGGGTGGTGTAACGTCTGGAGAAACATGCAACAATAGTGATCTGAATAATTCAACAAATGAAGAAGGCAATGTTAGTAAATAGAAAATTAAAAAATTGGTTTTAAAAAAATAAAAGAAAAGTTTTGAAATATCTAAAACATGGAAACAATAAACGAAATCTAATATTGCAGTAAATGTGATTTATTTTATTCATCAAGATTTTCAATGGGGATAGATGGTTTATCAAATCATTTGAGCAACTAATTAAATTTGTAATTATTTTATCAGCTGCTATATTTAATTATAATATATTTATATCCTATTTCATCGATATCCATTGGAGCACCTCAAAGCAGATCCTACCCTAAGTTTAAATACCTAGTATAATTTCAAATCTAGACAATTTTCTGTACTTCATATTATTTAGAATAATTACATTCACAATTTTAATTAATTCGCAAAACATAAATTCTAATAAGTTTTATTTTTGTTTCAAATACATTATGAGTTTTGTCTTTGCTTAAATACAAATACATTAATAAGTTATTTAATTAGCCGGAAGCTACACCTAATGCAATTCCTCCAACGAATGCGGTTAAGAAAATGTGCAGATCATTTATTTTTGGGCCATCCTCATCGCCAATGTATTTAGCGTACCATTTCTTCACTTTCAAAGCTTTTCCCCTTAATTGATTTTCTGCTTTGTCCAGTTTACGATCCACAAATCTCTCCGTCTGAAAATAATTTTAAAATTACAAGATAGTCAGTTAAAGGTTAAATTATGATTACCTTATCAATCCAGTTTGGTTCTTGGCCCGATATGGAAGATTCCATTTTTTCAGCAATCTTGTCAACACCTCTAGTTAACTTCGGCCAGTCAATTTTGATAAATCCTTCCTGGTGAGCTATCTCAATTAATATAATACTGCCACCAATTGCAAAAGCCGCAAACTTTCCAAACTTCATGGTTGTGTATCCAGTAGCCCTATAAAACAAAATCAAATAACATACATCAGTTAATATCACAATTTTTTGATTAAATTAATTAATATATTTGTTGACCTATTTATACTGTTTATTATCAATTAATGGTAGGTAATGATAAGTGTCTAATATACAGATAGTACACATTTAAAATAATAATTCAATTAACAAAAATAATGTTATTGATTGACTCAAATATGCCTAATATACCTTAAAAACATTTAAATAAACATTTATTTTGTAATTTGTTTTAAGTCTTTGATAATATGCAATGACAAAGCCAAAAATAGGCTTCAGATAATAGAAAACTGCGTTTAAAAAATATACTAAAATTTTACTAGTTGGTTAAACTGTCTAACCGAAAATCTTGGAGGTTCTAGGTTTATGAGTTTTCAGTATGATTCATAACAAATTCAATTAAAACAAGATTGTGATGAGCGTAAGATCAAAATGTCATAGTGATCATAAAATCGGCATAGATTAGTTTTATACAAAGTCAGCTTATTACACGCCGCTTAAGCACGCGAATTTTTAATCAAATACCAAGCGAAACCTGGGAAGATTTCTAGTTTAATCAATCTGTTTGAAGACGACAAGTCATCAGTTTTAGACGCGATCGGAATCGTATTGCACTCAGTTCAGTGTCTGAAATAAAATTCAGAAAAAGTGTAATAAAAAACCTGATCAACTGAAGAACCTACCTACAAATTTATAGAAGATATCGAAATTTGTAAGCTGGTAAATTTCACGTGTGCCCAATTTCTTCATAGAAAAGGCAATGAATAATATCGTAACCGGTTTTGGAACCGTTAACAAAATATAACCGTCTTATTTTAGTACCCAAACTGAAACCGTAAACGAAATCCCCTTACTATTTTGAATTTCAACTGTCAAAACTTTATCAAAACTGAACCGATTTTTAACCGGAATGTCATTTTATTATTGATTTGGCCTCTAAATACATTCTTTTTTTCTTTGTCATATTTACTATAAAACGACATCTTACAATTTTAAAGTGTTTCAATTGTGTTTTGTGTGTTTATTTGCTGTACCGTGACGTACCGGTAGTGATACCGGAATTGAAAGAAAAAAACTGAAATAGAGCTTTTTACCGAAATAGTTGTTTCGGAACGTACCGGAACCGAAACCGTATCCTTTATTGGTTTCGGTTTGACTCCTTGGTAATAACAATTACTTGAAGCACTTTTATTTATATTTATTTAATAATCGTAAAATTTTCTGCATAACATTATTATATAATGTAAAACAAAATATGAATATACAAAGAAAATAACCAAAATATATCACTCATGCAGAGGTCTATGATTAAACAATGTTTTCTAGAAAATTTAATAAAAACTAAATACGCTTTAAATTCTTCTCGATTTTTTTTGCAATGTTATGAAGATGTTAAAAGATTAATTGAAATATGATAAAAATGAATGTTCAGTGAGTCAAATTATTGTTTTGACAAAATACAAACGAATGGAATGCTTTTTTCATTGTGTGAACATATACTTGACATACTGTATGCAATTTGTGAGCATTAATCACCGTACAAGCCGGGCAAATAAATATATGATTTTTTCTTTGGTTTTGCTAACACGTAAATGTCTTTTTTTGTATGTATTTGTACATCTAAATACATATTAGCAGGCGTCGTACATACTATTTGCACAAATCGCATACCTATAAACATACATACATACATAATAAGATGCATTACGCATCACATCTGTATGTAGATATGTACTTAAATATAAAGCTGCACAAAATCACAAGTGGTTAATTCTCAAACTTAGTTCTAATCGTACCATCCCGAAGTAACACCGATCAGCATCTGTGAGTAGGCTGAACGGCTGCTTATATCGCCTAAGACTCCCTTTAAAAACTTCGATGCTCCGTCCATCCTCGAGTTCTTTACAATTTGTTTGCTAACTTTTTGACAGAATCTGCGACACAATATACAAATATTATCGATGTTAAAATTAATATCGATTGTTGCCTTTTAAAGCAGCGATATCTTAGAACTTCCGATAACTTCACCTCGCCACTCATGGTTTAATAAAATAAGATGGTATCTCTCATTATTTCACGTGCATTAATTGTGTTTGCTGAAAGATTGCATTTTATCTGAAAGCAGCCACTGTAATTTTCACAAGAAATTCCATTTCATAACATTGTGTCGTCCATCAAAAGTTAATTTAAAATGTGGTTTCAAAGCTGCCACTTGATCTCTTTAATTAGTAGGTTTTAATGTTTTATTGAAAGACACGCAAATTTTCAATATCACTTTGTCTGAAAAAAAATTAAATTAAACGACATTTATTGAAAATGATTCGATTGTAAGTTCTAAAATTATTATAGTCTTCGAACAAGTGAATGTTGTACTTTAAAATACTTTTGGTGCTAGCAGTTGCTTACATAAATCTCATCTCTAACAAATTTAAATTTCAGCTTATGAAAATTGTATATACGAAATTAAACAAAGTAAAGTTAAATTTTAATGGTTTGAAATTACAAATTTAATTCTAAAATACCTAACGAAAACTTAATAAACTCTAGCTTATATGTTAAGAAAAATTAAAAAAGTGTTTTTTTTTTTAGAAATCTACTATTTTTGGGAATTTAGCTAAAATGGTACGACTTGCCAGATCGTAGTTTTTTTCTACCAAACATTTGGGCCGGACGGCAGTCCCAAAGTATATGATAGAGTAAAATATTAACCAACAAGTTGAATAAGTCAGAAGGCTTAAAGTTACAGTAACCTTAATGCCATTAGGTGACTATATAAAATAAAACATTTGTGTGAACAGTCGTAGTATGAACAATTAAGTAAACTCGTAGGTATTTTGGTTAATCTGTCTAAATACACTTGTGTATGCACATAAGTGTATTAGTTACACACAACACAACACAAATACAAAGTGCAAATTAAACTGTTTATTTCTTTGTTTGGAAATACACAAAGATATGTATACATACAAACTTATGTATGATGTCTAGTTTTCCCTAAAATGATAACATTGGTATGAAATGTACATATATGTATTTACAACTATATCCACATTGGTAATGTGTGACGCATTAAAAAGTCATCTGTAACTCATTTGGTTGTATATACATACATAGATATGTATGTATGTGCTTCAAATCTATTTACATATGTAAATATACATGGACACATTGTTATTCCGCGTACCCAATAAAAATTGATAAGACGCGAATAAATAAAGTTGTGCAAATGTACATATATATGTAACAGGCAAACGGTGAAATCTTCGATTCTATAAATCGGGTCTGTGTACGGTTCCTCAGCGTCAATAGCCGATTTGATTTTCTCGTCTCCGCCAGTCTGTCATTCTGTCTGTCCGTCTGGAATTCGGATAAACGCGTTGGTCTCAGAGACTCCAGAAACTTGGTATGTTAATAAAAGTACGGGTTTATTTTTTCTGCAGCCCCAGGCTTTATTTTATTAATTTAAGACATTCATATTACTACAGTATATATTTAATATTTTGTGAACAACTAAAATTAATTAGTTGTTTTGATATAAATATTTTTCGTCATATGCAAATGGGATCACAACTTTGTAGTTGCAAGCTTAGCTGACTTTTAACATCAATATTAAACAGAATACTTATTATAAATATATTAACCGACATCACAAATTGTCCGGTAAAAATAGCTAGTCCAAGGTTCGACTTTATATACGTGAGTCTGCTAATTGCTTTTATTTTAATTTATTATTTTGTTCTATTATTCATAAGAAACTAGGTTTAATAAAATGACATAAACAAAATAAATGTATCGAAATAATTACTTGAACAACTGTACATTCTTCAAATACTTAATAAAGAGATAATCGATATGTGGGTTTTCCGGTTTTGAAATCTCCCTTTTTCATATTTACATATGTAAATACACACGTATCTAACGGTGAAAGGTTGAAAATCTGTGTTTTGTTTATCGTGTGACTGATTTTAAACGAATTAAACTTTATTAAACCTGAATACAGTGACTCTAAGCTTAGTTGACACAATATTTTCCTTTTATTGTAAATGCATGTTTTTATCTCAATGAAGCAATAAAAACGAAAAAACTCAAAGTGCAGGGGTATACATATACAAAACTGTTGTGGTTCATCAGGTTGTTGCTAATAGTTTTAACCTCACATTTATAAGCTCATTTACAATGTTGTTCGGTTGAAAACAAGTGTTGATTCATCGCCGTCCGTCTGTTTTACTGATTGCCTCAATCTGAGCAGCTAAAATAATTCGGGGAATCAGATTGTTAGTTCCAAAATATACATACATATGTACGTTCTTAATAATAACAATATTCTATCATGTACACATTGGAATATGAAGTTTTTTTTATGAATTTGGAAAATTTCAACAAATGCAGGGGGTGAAATTAGCTATGAGCCACTGTATACATATTGTGAAAACTGTTGTGGTTCATCAGGTTGTTGCTAATAGTTTTCACCTCACATTTATTAGCTCATTTACAATGTTGTTCGGTTAAAAACAAGTGTTAAATCATCCGCGTCCGTCTGTTTCACTGATTGCCTCAATCTGTGCAGCTAAAATAATTCGGGGAATCAGATTGTTAGTTCCAAAATTTACATACATATGTACGTTCTTAGGTCACATCTATTTATTTATTGTGTAACGCATTCCATTATCATGTATACCATGTAAACTTGTCTGTTGTTATCGAATATATGTGGATAACTTTATCTAAAGATGTTCCCAGCTTATATTTACCGAGACGATGTTCGATTTTATTGTCATACGACTGATTTCAACATTATCACATGCAAACTATATTTAATTACAGTATGAGTCATTTTCTTCACCATTTAAAGCATAAGCTTAAAGTATACGCTAACAATTTCATGACCATTCAAACCTTAAATAAACATTTAAAGTGCTATATCAATCCATATCTTACTAATTACTATGTATCCATTGCGAATCAATAAAAAAATGGAATTTTAAAAATAAAAAATTAGTTTTTGTATTGACTTTTGGGATACCCTTTAAAGGGCAGCATTTACGCTTAATTTAATGTTTAAATCCTTACTTAACAATAAAGAAATATTTAAGATTAAAGCTATAGTAATCCTTAAAATATCAATGAAAGAATAAATCACATTTTTTTTAACCTTCAATGTAAATAAACACTAGGGACTTTTAAAAATCAGTTGCTACATTCTATTTTATTCTTAGGTACTAAGAACTCTTTACTCTCATATCTGTGAGGACGCGACAGCTGTCAATGACAAATTGACAACTTCTTTGAGCAATATCCGCGCTGACTCGAAAATAATAACAATATTCTATTGAAATATGAATTTTTTTTATGAATTTGGTAAATTTCACCAAATTTGAGATTCAGCTGCGAAAATGTAAAGCAAAACTGGATAGTAATACAAAATATATGGCTGATGCAAAAACAATCTGTTACCTTTCACAACTGTAAATATACGTATGCATTTATGTAAAGGTATACGTGAAATCACACTTTCAATTGTTGCGAATAAATTGAATAAATTTGAATAAATTACTCAAATCTATGCAGTTCAGTTAGATTCTCGAAACTGTAGTGATAATTGTTTGTAAATTTTATGAATTTCTATTTTACTTTTTAGATATGTTTAAGAAGACTTTATAATCGACTACAAGATGATTGTACTACCAAGTACTTCAACTGGAGTGTATATCCTCATAGTTTGCATACTGGTTTCTTTTATTGGTGTTTCGAAACAGGTTAGTTACAGCCAGTAATTTATTCATCTGATTTTCACATGATTAATAATTCAAATTGACTTATTCTTGCAGGACTGTGTGTGGTATGGTGTTTGTAATAAAGATGCGTTTTCTCACAATCAATATTGTTCCTACAATGGCACAGCAAAAGCAATGAATGATGAAGGATTGCAATTGCTGGCAGAAAGATGCAGTTTTTTACTTGAATCTGGGCAAAAGAATTTTTGCTGTGATGTTGCGCAGGTAATTTCAAATACATTTCTCTTTATATTTCAATAAAAAAGAAATCATGTATAAAATAATATTATTTTTTTAGGTGAAAATATTAAACGAACAAGTGAAACTAGCGGCGAATTTTCTTGATCGTTGTCCAGCATGTATGTCCAACTTAGTGCGCCATATATGCGAATTCTCTTGCTCTCCATCGCAATCTGAATTCGTCAAAGTGGTTGAAACCCAACCGAATACAAATGGTATTATACAAAAAAAATATATATTATTTATTGAAATATATAGAAAAGACAACATTTTAATAAGTTAAACTATTATATTTTCAGGTGTTCCTTATGTAACTTCTATCGACTTACACATAACAGAGAAATATATCAATAAGACTTACAAGTCGTGCTCACAGGTTAGTAATATTTGTAATCTAAAGGCTTAGATAATATAAATACTTGTATTTTTAGGTATCTGTGCCATCGACCGGTCAATTAGCATTAGATCTAATGTGTGGAGCGTATCCAGCGTCACGATGCAGTCCTACCAAATGGTTTACGTATATGGGAGATAAGCAAAATAATATATATGTTCCGTTTCAAATAACTTATGTTCAACATCCAACAAACTCAACTACGGATGGCTTAACTCCAGCAAATCCAAAGACTACTCCGTGCAATAAGGCTGTAGACGTGAGTTTTTAATTGAAGCCTTATTTTTATAAATTACAAAAACAATAAAAAAAAAAATAAAGAATTTGAAATAAGAATGAAAAAGAAAATAATTAAAAACTATATTATTCATTAGAAAACGTTTACTTCTATAATATTATTGAAACATTTTTTTGTTTTTTTATTTATTTTAGAGTGAACTTCCTGCATGCTCATGCTCAGATTGCGATTCGTCATGCCCAATAGCTCCAGATGATCCGGTAATACCGCCCTCATTTAAAATTGCTGGATTTGATGCGTTCACGGTTATTATGACAGTTGTATTTTCGGTTGGTACGCTTATTTTTTTAATGGGATCATTTCTATTCACCAAAGACTCAATAAATGGTAAGTCGATTTTCTAGAATTTTATATTAAATAGTTTAATTAGTTTTAAATTAAACTTATCGATTATGTAGTTGTGAAATCTGCTACATTAATCTATTTAATATTTATTTGTAAAAACTTTTGCTTTTCCAGATGAAGATTTTCAAGTTGGCAATGATGGTGCTACAGACGATTCGATGTATAAACAGGAACCCAGATATTTTGAAAAGCTTGGAGCACGCACAGAATTCTTCTTGGAAAACTTTTTCACCAGATGGGGCACATTTTTTGCAAGCTATCCGTGGATGACATTACTTGGCGGCATTGTCCTTGTTGTGGCGTTCGGATATGGTATAACCTTTGTGCAAATTACCACAGATCCTGTAAAACTTTGGGCATCGCCTACATCAAAATCTAGAATCGAAAGAGAATATTTTGACTCCAAATTTGAGCCCTTCTTTAGAGTTGAGCAGGTAAATTAGAATACAACATACATAAATTTAATGTTTTCTAATGATGTACTACTATTTTATATCTTAGATTATAATCAAGGCCGTAGATTTGCCATATATTAATCACAATACATCAAATGGACCTATTAAATTTGGTCCCATTTTCAAAAAGGATTTTCTAGCAGATGTCTTAGATCTGCAGGAAGAAATAAAAAGTCTCGATGCAAATGGTACATTTCTGAATGATATATGCTATGCACCCTTGAAGAATGACGGCAGTACTGTAAAAGCTTCAGATTGTGTTGTACAATCAATTTGGGGCTACTTTCAAGATAATGAGGATCGACTAGAGGATAATGATGAAGATAATGGTTATAATGTGAGTATTGAGAAGATAACAACTATAACATGAATGCTAATGAATATGTTTATATGATTTAATTTAACTGATTTAACATTAAATTTGTTTGTTTTTTCTTTTTTTTTTCAGGTTACCTATTTGGATGAATTGTATCAGTGCATGAGTAATCCATATTTATGTTTAGCTTTATATGGTGGACCTATAGATCCAGCTATAGCTTTAGGCGGGTTCTTAAAACCCGGTGATCAACTGACAGGCAGTACTAAATTTGAGCTTGCTGATGCGATAATTTTAACATTTTTAGTTCGAAATCATCATGATAAAGCGCAATTAGTTCGTGCATTAGAATGGGAGAAACATTTTGTTAAGTTTATGACTGACTATATAAAGAATAATAAGAGTGCCTCAATGGATATTGCATTCACAACTGAGCGATCTATAGAGGATGAACTGAATAGAGAATCGAAGTCGGATGTATTAACGATTTTGGTGTCATATATTATCATGTTTATTTATATTGCAATATCTCTAGGACATGTACAGGAGCTTAAACGATCACTGATAGATAGTAAAATAACATTGGGTATTGGCGGTGTTATCATAGTTTTAGCATCGGTGGTCTCTTCGATTGGCATTTTCGGTTACATCGGCCTGCCAGCAACTTTAATTATTGTGGAAGTGATACCGTTTTTGGTATTGGCCGTTGGAGTCGATAATATCTTTATTCTGGTTCAGACCTATCAAAGGGATCAGCGCCGCACAGATGAAACAATCGAACAGCAGGTGGGACGTGTCCTTGGACGAGTAGGTCCTAGTATGCTCCTAACTTCCGTTAGTGAATGCTGTTGTTTCTTCCTTGGCGGATTATCTGATATGCCGGCGGTTAGAGCATTTGCATTGTACGCCGGAGTAGCTTTATTAATTGATTTCATTTTGCAAATCACATGCTTTGTGGGCTTGTTCACCTTGGATATTAAGCGCAAAGAGGAGAATCGCTTAGATATATGTTGTTTTATCAAATGTAAAAAGTCGGACATTATACACAGTAGCGAAGGTCTTTTGTATAAGATCATTAGTGGCTTATTTGTTCCTTTCCTGATGAAAAAGGTTGTTCGAGCATTTGTAATGATCATATTCTTCGCTTGGTTTTGTGCTAGCATTGCGCTAGTTCCAAAAATTGATATTGGTCTTGATCAGGAGTTGGCTATGCCCGAGGATAGTTTTGTTTTACATTATATTAAATCTTTGAACGAACATCTCAACATTGGACCTCCAGTATATTTTGTTCTCAAGGGCGATATCGATTTTGCAAATACTTCCAATCAGAATTTGGTGTGCTCGGGACGATATTGCAATGATGATAGTGCTTTAACACAGTTATACTTGGCTAGCCGAAGATCCAACTTGACATACATTGCTCGACCTGCTTCCAGTTGGATTGATGACTATTTCGATTGGACAGCGTCATCATCCTGTTGTAAATTTTATCCTAATAATGGCAGCTTCTGTCCTCATGAAGGTAAGTTGTAATAAATGATTGCTATTAAATATTTGTAAAATTTATTTTTATTTTGTATTTTACAGATACATCCTGTTCGAAATGCAATATAAGTAAAAATCATCTAAAGCGACCAGATACACATGATTTTGGGGAATATTTGCCGTTTTTCTTAAAGGATAATCCAGATGATTCCTGTGTCAAGGGCGGTCACGCTGCTTATAGCGGGGCAGTGCGATACAACTATGATAAAAAGTCTTTAAATGTGGATGCTTCATATTTTATGGCATACCACTCAATATTGAAAACATCATCAGACTATTTCTTAGCTTTAGAGTCAGCCAGAAAAATATCGGCAAATATTACTCAAATGTTGCAGCGCAATCTTATTTCGAACGGTCTACCGATGGACTTGGCACTGCAAGTCGAAGTATTTCCCTATTCAGTATTTTATGTGTTCTATGAACAATATTTAACCATGTGGTCAGATACATTACAAAGCATGGGCATTTCAATACTTTCCATATTTATAGTAACGTTTATTTTAATGGGCTTTGATATACATTCCGCTCTTGTTGTAATTATCACAATAACAATGATAGTCGTTAACCTTGGAGGCCTTATGTATTATTGGAATATCTCTCTAAATGCTGTTTCTTTAGTCAATCTTGTTATGGCTGTTGGAATTTCTGTAGAGTTTTGTTCGCATCTTGTGCACAGTTTCTCTCTCTCCAAAGAGCAGTGTCAAGTAAATAGAGCTGCTGATAGCTTATCAAAAATGGGAAGTTCAATATTTTCAGGCATAACGCTTACCAAATTTGCGGGGATATTAGTTTTAGCTTTTGCAAAAAGTCAAATATTCCAAGTATTTTACTTCCGTATGTACTTTGGAATTGTTGTTATCGGTGCAACTCACGGGCTAATCTTTCTGCCTGTGCTCCTAAGTTATATTGGTGAGTAGAGATACATTTTTATATTTCATATTTCTATAGAAATAAATTTCTCGTTACTGTTTTCAGGTGCACCGCAAAATAATGCACGGCTTGAATCTCATCACCAAGAAAATGGTGAACAGGAAACATCCTTATCTGGGGTTAGATAATTATTAGTTGTAAGACATTTATAAAACAAGTATATAAATCTTTATGAATTCAAAATTGTTATAAATCAAAATAATTTTGTTTAGGTCTCGACATGTTGTCAGAAATTGTATTATTATAATATTTTTGTTGATAGACATCTAATAGGAACTTACGAGTATGTGACACCATTGAATTGTTTAGTTTTTGTTTTATTTTACAAACTGTACATGTAAACTGGCTAAGGTGTGATAATTTTTAATCAATATTTATGTAAATAGGTATACACCGCTAATAAAAAACCACAAGAAAAACTCGTTTCTTTCTGTTTAACACATTTAACAAAAAACGCATATCAAAAAACATTGAAGATTTTTAATGCACCAAGAAGAAGTATGAACCAACAAAGATTAAAACATAATTGTCGTCTGATAATCGACACAACTTTGATAAAGTTATGTAAGTTTAAAGTTGGTTATACCTTTGACCTAGGAACTATACAAGTCAAATTTTTTTTAATTTGACATGATTTTTTACAGGAAAATCATCGAAATCGAGACCTAGACTAGACAAGTCTTGGACCACTGTATCATATAGCGCCCATAGGAACAATCGGTCGAAAATCAAGTTGTACTATGAAAAACTTTTTTGTTTTATGAGATATTGTAACCAAACTTATTGAATATGCATTTATCTTGGTTTTAGATATCCTGTCCAAATTTGGTTCAAATCGGACCACTATGTCATATAGCTGTCATAGAACCGATCGGGTGAAAATCAAGTCTTAGTATGAAAAACTTTTTTGTTTAATAAGATATCGTAACTAATCCCATAGAATATACATAAAACTTGGTTTTATATATCTCGTCCAAAGTTGGTCGAAATCGGACCACTATATCATATAGCTGTCTTAGGACCGAGCGGGCGAAAATCAAGTATGAAGTAGTTTTTATTTAAACTAATTCTTTGTATCCCCTTGAAACTGTCATAACTTTGCCAAAACTAGACCGATTTTCATGCTTAATAAATTTTGATCATTATTTGGCCTCTACTTTAATTCTGCATCAAATATATTATTTATTTAAAAAATTAGATTTTTTCTCCCATCACTGTCTTTTTCCCTTGACCCTTACTCAAAAACTTCCAACTCTCATAACTTTGTCGAAACTTGACCGATTTTCATGCGGAATATCGTTTTGATCATTTTTTGGCCTCTACTTTGATTCTGCATCAAAATATTATTAATTTCAAAAATTCGATTTTTTCCCCTATCACTGTTTATTTTATCCGTACTTTTCCTTGACATGTCCCTTTACTGTAACCGCCCACTAGTTGCTTAATATAAAGCAAAATTTAAACATACAAAATACCAAAAATCATTTTTGAAAACAATTTTCGGTACTATAATTAAAACGGTTAGTTTCTTTTAAGGTTTTTGGTACTGGTATTCTCTGATCCAAACCATTGAATACTTGCGTAGTACACATATCAGTTCCGATTTTAAATTGAGTACAACAATAAGTTTTCTGTATTAGAAATTTATTTGTATTATACAAAATGAAACTCTTTCTTAGCATTCGATATGTGTGCTTGCATATAAATATAGCTGTCTGTATATTTATTAGGCACACCAACTTACTTCAAGTATTCGCAATCCATAACAAGGCATTAATAGTTTTATGTGCTTGGTCACTTTGGAAATCCAGTTTCTCCAAAGAGAAGATCCTGTCTTCTTGCTGTACGCCCACGAACTTTTGGACTCTTGTCGGAAGAGCTAATATTTAAAGATAATATAAAATAATAGAAATAATTTTGTGAGTTACTAACATTAGCCATATCTTAATAATCCGAGAACTTGCATACTGTTTCAAATAATTGGTTGATTGTTGAATAAGCTTCGTTCTTTTTTAATCGAATTGTGAGCATTCCCAATTTTCTTGCATCATGTAAAAAAATTAATACAATTTTTTCTGTTTTTAAAGCAAATTAATTACATTTAGTTAATGATATCGTGCATCGAATTAAAGCACACAAATTTCAAAAAGTAAATGTAAAAAAAATATTTTAAAGGGGCGAATTTGTCAATCGAAATTATTGTTAAATAAACATTATATTAAGAAAAACAATATCTTACGTTTCGATTGTAGTGTTAGGTGAGGCACACCCGGTTTTGGAGAACGGTTCCTCATTTAGGGAGCCATATTGTAATGCTTCGGAACGGGGAATATCGTAAGTCCCATTGCTGATCAACGATTTTTGTGACCAACTTCGATTTAAATTGTTGATATTAAGTTTGTCATCAAGATTCAATGAATCAAATAGATCGGATATTTGCACATTGGTATTATTTGACAGAAAATATTGCAATAATTGTTGTTGTATACCACTTTCATGTTGGGCTTCCTTGAGTAATGCCTCATGCTCTTGCATCCGGCTTTCGATCATTGACGAATTGCATGTCATATAGATAGCGTTGTCCGACAATTTTTGTAGCAGATATTTAGCTTCCTCGATGGTGTTAATTTTATCAAATATATTTTGTATTTTACTTGTATCACTATGCACCGGGTCCTTGACATCTTCAAATTCCATAATTGCCTTCTGAACATGCTCAATATTTTCTTGCAAATAACCAATGTTGGTTTTCAAATTATCCTCCTCATTTGAATATTCAGAAGCTCTTTCTAGATTTTCGGAATCTTGAATACGTGCCAGTTCACGGCAAAGTTCTTCCCTTTCCTTTACTAGACGTTCCAATTCAGTTTCCAGCTGGGTTATCAGTTGCTTGTTTCTCGCCGAATGCAATATCGTACGAGATAAAGTTTCCCAGCGATGATGGGGCGAACGATTCTGATCCATTTTCGATACTGACTGTCGACCCATTCTTTGAAATGTAAGTCCACGTTGGCTTTTACGCAGTGCAGACACTTCCTCGGACTTTCTTTTCAATATTTGTTCCTTGGCATTCATTTTTGCCTGCAATGTCAAAACTGCATTCTTTTGCCGGCGTTGCTCTTTGCGTAGTTGAGCAATTTCTCGAGTTTTTCTTGTGTTTTCCTCTTTGTGACGATTGCATTGTTCAGATATTTTCTTCATTAGTCTTACCTGAAATGTTAAAATTGCATTAATAACAGTAATAAATCAATTACCAGCTATATAAAAGTATAAAGAATAACATTAAACAATGCCAGTACATACCTTACTGCATTTTAATTCATTCAGCTCCATTCGTAAGTTTTGTAATTTAACTTCCTGTGTTTTAAGCTCTTTTTGTTGACGAATATGTTCGCGTTGTGTTTGTTGTAATCTTTTCATTTCACGATTCATGTCATTTAGCTTACGTTCATATTCGATCTTAACAGCCTTTAAGTTGTCTTTGGGGTTGTTTGTCGAAGCGGAAACGGAACCTGCTAATTCAATAGATACATATTTATTAGTAAGTATTGTAAAGTATCTACATACACATTTACCCATGTTTGCCAAGACTTCATCTCTTTCTTTTTGTGTGTTAAAAATTTTCGAAGTTAAGGCCGTGAGTTTCTCCTCATAATGTTGCCGCATAAGTTGAATTCTCTCTTGTGACAGTTCCAACTGCTCAATTAATTTAGTTTTTATCTCTATATCTGAATTAATTTCATTCAAGTTTTCTTCCATTTCCATTTCTGTAGAGATTACATATATTTTAAAGAATTTTTAATTAAATTAAAGATTTTATTTACCATTTGAATCACTTTCACTGTCAGATGACTCCAAATCCACTTGCTGATTATTGTCATTCGGTATGCCAGGCAATGAACGAGACATCAAGAGTTCTCTATCTTTTTCCAAGCCTCGCTTAGCTATATTTATAATGACATTTGGATCTGCAAGAGTCGCATTTTTTTTATAATAAAGCTAGGTTTTGTTTAACACTTGGTAGAAAATAATATAGGGAAAAATAATTGTATATTCTCAATTGTTTTAATTTTTCTATTTATCAGTTGAATAAAACTTAAGTACGGCTTAGAGATATACTAACTTTAGACCATGATTCAATATTGACTATTGTAATCGAAGATTATTAGATGAATAATTTTAAAAGTTCGGTTTTCAATCTTACCATCGTAGGCACTTTTCGTTGCACGTGGCGAATTTCCAGTTGAACTTAATTTATTTAATTGTTGGCACATAGATTCTGATTCTATAACTTTTGCTTGTAATTTTTCAATTTCGCCCAAATAATTGCCAACCAAATTGGCGACCGCCAACTCTGTGCTCTCGTTTCTTGTCCATTCATGAGCTTGTTTCTCCAGTTTGAGCTGAGCATTTCGATCCGTTAAGATGTCTATAGTCTGTTGCATTGATTTCAGTCGCTGTTGCAAACGCTTATTATCAGCTAATAGCATTGAGTTCTCATAAAATGTATCCGAAATTAATGTATTTCCTTCCGAGTCCAATACACGTTTTCCCTGCCAAATATATATAATATTTAAGATTAAAATATAACTTGTTTTTTGCGCTTGCAAGGGGTTTTATAATTTTAAAATATTACCTGTTTGTATTCCAAAATTTCTAATTGCAATGCAGCTATATCCCTTCGCAAAAGGGAAATGGTTCGAGATGTTTGATCCTGGTTAATTTGAACCTTATTCTTAATATTGCGTGCTCTATTGGCATACTTTAATGTATTCAGTGTTTCCATAAAGTCCCGATCACTTGGCGATATGCAAGCAATCATTAGTGTTTGGCTATTGCCACCCAATGAATCCTGAAGCAGACGTGTCAACTTCGAATCTCGATAGGGCACATGCGACACCCTCTTTGACTTGTCTCCCAGAGCTGAAATACAGTTGCCAAGTGCTAGAAGTCCACAATTAATGGATATGCCTTCCCGGGCCCGCTCTCCTGTGGCCAATGTTCGCTTCAAACGTTCTGAGCCAGCTAAATCAACAAAATGAAACTTGGATGTCAACGTTTCAAAGTCATTATCTGTGAAATTGTTTTTAGATTCCAGTACGTGTTGGCGCCGTACAAACAATGTGAAAACCGCATGAGATCGAGATGACAAATCATTCATCTTGGTTGACGCTGTGGTTCGAGCCAAGGCGCCTTGCTGGAGCAATCTGCAACAAAAAAAAAACAATTTATTCCAAATTGTAATAAGCAAAGACTGCAACGATTATAACTTCTAAAGTACAAAATTGTGAAACAAAGTTTTAAATTTGTTTGATTTTCATTATGCAATTGAATGATTGTTTGTAACTTTTAATCATTTAGATAAATAAATAAATTAATTAATATAAACTTACTTGAGTGCATCTTGTGGTTCATTTATTGGCTTAATGGTAGCACCTGAAATTGTTATTTGTCCAGTACCACTTTCATGAATTTTAAAGGCTGCACTCTTATTAAATGGATCTAACAGGTCGATAATGTCCTCGTTGTACAGCTCTATAAATTGAACAGCCACACTAAACTGTGGAGCTGTACCGGAGGAGCCTTCATTATTTTCTGTAAGCTGGGCTCCATCGATGCCAGCAAATATATGGCGAATCGCTCGTGGTATTATGCCAAGTTGATGGTCCCCAGAGGCCTGATCAAAACCTGTTCCCATTGTGTATGTCTTGCCAGAGCCCGTCTGTCCGTATGCAAGTACTGTGGCATTGTAACCATGCAAGGTTCCCTCAACTAAACGATCCACACATTCGGTATATATATCACACTAACAAATAGATAAATTAGTGAACAATTAAGTTATTAAGACCAGTTAACTTACCTGATTTGAGTCCACATCATAGACATAATCAAAAGTGAAGGCCTTGTCAGATCCTAAAACAATTTGTTGCTCGCCTGGAGTTACCGTAGTGCATACTCGACACATATCAATCAACTCTCTTGAGTTTTGGGGACGAATTCTAAACGAATAAAAATTGTATTATTAGATATTAGGAATTCTAATTAAAATTAATATTAAAATTTGTCTCTACATAGCTAATGTCTATAGTATTAATCGTCCTAATTTCAAATAAACTAAATAATGTCTTACCGCACTGCCACTCGAACTAAACAATCCTTGTCAATAGCATCACTTTCAGCAGCCATAATGGATTGCCACACTAAAAATATAAAAAATATATAAATATTGTGTGTGACTAAGTAAAAATATATGATATTTACTACATACTAACAAAAAAGGGCAATTTGCTTTTATGGATGGTGACTGATATTGCTTATAAATAAACGAAAATTCTACAAGACAAGACAAATTTAAAATCGTTCACTTCGTCTTACCTTTTTGGGAATTAAAAATATATGTATACACATACACATTAAAAAACAATACAATATTTCGTTATTTTTGTATGTATGTAAGTATACTAAAGATTGCAAATCCATCGAATTTTAATCTGGCAACAGGCTTATTAGCTGTTGAGATCTCTGATCTTGAACTTAATTGTTAGAATACACCTATTTGCATTAATTTCATTACAGATTATTTGGTCACAGCCGTAAATACTACATGTATTCGTTTAACAATACATATGTATGTGGACGTATATACCATATGTATACAAATGAGTGTATGTATGTGTTACCTGCATTGAATTGAATACAACCTGGCTTAAGCCATTAGACACCTGCTGCTTAAAACTACGTACAGAACTTTATTATAGTATAAATACATAATAAACAAGTATTTATATTATTTAAGTGGCATACCAAAAAATTTATTTGCATTTACGCTGCTAAAATACTCACAAACTTATTAACACTTATTATTTTCCAGATAAACAGATTATTCTTGCATTTATATTTTTACACACGCAAATACATATGTAAACACTTAACAGCTGACAACAGCTGATGACATTAGAGATGGCCGATATTTTTATATTCACCAATGAGTGTTGTGCCAGGCTACCATCTTTCGATTACCATTCAAGATTTTGCTAGATATCGATAGCAAAAAATGAAAATTAAATATATTGTAAATATAATTGCGGCAACTTAAATGTGATTTAAAGCTTTACATTATGATTTAAGTATTTAATAACAATCACTTCTGCTCATGAAAGAATATTATCATAAAAAAAAATGCGAAATTAATATATCGATATCTGGTGGTTTTGTTACGTGCCATTTTTGTTTTTAAGAAACACATCTCTAATTGTAATAATTAATTGGATCAGTTCATTCAACAAATACTTGAACAAAGCAGAGTTCTACCACAACAAGGGTCAGCACGATGGCACACGCAAGTGAACTTAATTTTAAGGGAAAAAAGAGTAAATATTGTTTACAGCATGTACATACAATTTTGTTTTTATCAACGTTTCCTTTTTAATTTCAGCTTCAGAAAAAATATCCGAAAATATTCATATTTTTGCCAATGACCCCTCCTTGGCTTTCTTTCGGATTCAGGTTGTTGTTCATTATAAGAGAATTGTAATGAAAACTAAATGTATGATTTGATTTTAGGAACACATTCGTAAGGTCCTACCTGCAATTCTAGAGAAACGAACTGAAGTTTTAAGTTTGCAAAGCAGTTTGCAAGGACACTGCTATGACATGGAATACGGTGTCCAGGCACTAAAATCGATAGAAAAATCGGAAAATTCATTCCACAATATCCAAGAAATGATAAAGACTTCAATATTTCTGAAGCAACAGCTTAAATATGAGGAAAGTAAAAAAAGGACAAAAAAAGATAGCGTGAAAAACTCGGTGTATAAACGTTTTTCGGCACACCTCGCATTAGATCTTCCAGATTTGCCCGATTTTAGTGTTGTAATGCGCGACACAACCCAACGAATGGAGACAATAATTGCACCAGGTCAAGGACGCACAGAAACCACAAACCCTCTATCTAATTCGGGAGAACTTCAAAGATCGCACACCACATTACATTAAAAAAATATTTGTAAAAATTTTAATACTTACTGACATTGTATGCGAAAACTAGGAATGAATTTTCGACGAAATTAGTAATTAATCTGATCTCATAATTATATAAAAAAAATAATTAAAAACAAAGAAGTGCCTTTTTTTAAGAGCGTGGGGCATTGAACCCTACACTCATCCAGTGTTATCAGATCACACCAAAATTAAAAAAAACGTAAACTGGATTTTTCGTTGCTTGAAAAGTGTTAAGTAATTTCAAAACCACTCCGATGTTGGTAAATTCATTTTATTTTAAGGTAGCTTCGATATTGATCGGCGAATTTTTATGCAATATACTAAAACTTATCTCCATAGTTTTGTTTTTCCTAGCATGCATCTACATATTTATCAAAAAGAAAAAAAATTCTTGCTTATCTTTGAGATTGTTGACACATTATGTTATCAAAATACATATTATCTGTTTATAATATATTATTTAACTAATCTTCTTAATTCAAACATACTTTTGGAATACCGTTCATTATTAATAATATCGATAGCTTCTCAACGATATTTCTGTCCTCTTTGCTTATGCATCACAAAATTCATAAAGCACATCACTAACTCTGATTATTACAATGCGATATTTGTATCCTCAACGTCAGTGCAAATTCATTGTTCGTGCATTATATCTTGGAACTGCAAGCAAACGTAAATATATGACACATATACTAAAATTGGGTGAAACTTTTTGTAAATTTCGATGTTACGCTTATTTAGGTACGCTAAGTATTAACACCGGTATGGCAGAACAGACTGTAAACGTTGCTAAATCAATTAAGGAAAAATTCGTGTACCCGGTTGCCCGCAAGGATACAACAATTGAGGATAATTTTCATGGCGTTAAAGTACAGGACGTTTACCGTTGGCTTGAGGATCCCGATTCGGCTGAAACACAAAAATATGTCGATGGCCAAAATAATATAAGCCAACCATTTCTTGAGAATTGCGAGCAGTGGAAAAAAGTAAATAGTAAACTGACAAAGTTATGGAACTATCCAAAATATGGATGCCCGATGCAATATGGAAAATATTATTACTTTTTCATGAATACCGGTTTGCAAAATCAAAGGTAATTACATTATATCAAAGATTAGGGGTATTCCTGCAATACATAAAAATTAATCATTTGTTTGTTGTTGTTATCTTTTATCTTATCTTAGTGTTATGTATCAGCAAGACTCTTTGGATGGAGAGAGCAAAGTATTTCTTGATCCCAACAGTCTATCAGAGGATGGTACGATCGCCCTATCCCAAAAATCCTTCTCCGACGATGGTAAATATATGGCATATGGACTTAGTGAAAGTGGCTCCGATTGGATTAAGATTCGCATACGAAATGCTGAAACCGGTAAGGACTTTGACGAAGTACTCGAAAAGGTAAAATTTTCGGATATTTCATGGACAAAGGACAACAAGGGATTCTTTTACGGAGTATGTTAAACAAACCGAATAAAATATGTACCATACTAAAGCAAACCATTCTAATTAACAGAGATATCCCGATCAAGACGGTAAAACTGATGGGTCAGAAACGCAACAAAATCAGAACCAGAAACTTTACTATCATCTCATTGGCGAAAGTCAGGATAAGGATGTGTTGGTTGTTCAGATTCCCAAGGAACCATCGTGGCGTTTGTATGAAAATATTATTTAAAAGTCTATCTATCTATTTTCTATCTAAGAAATATGCCTTAAATCGTTCGTTATTTACATTTAGCCAAACTGTTGTATCCGACTGTGGAAAATATTTGATACTGGCTATTGTTAAGGATTGCCGTGACAATATAATATACTATGCTGATCTTATACCTGGTGAGGATATTAAGTCTGAACTGGATGTCAAGATCATCATAGATAAGTTTGAATCCGACTATGATGTAAGTAAACTTGAGTTTCTAATTTTATAAAGTTTTTGAATGGTTGGATCCTATATGTATTTGTAGTATGTGACCAATGTCGGCTCAAAAGTATATTTCCGTACAAATAAAAATGCACCAAATTATCGCATCATATGCATCGACTTTGAAAATCCTGCTGAAGAAAATTGGGAAACTCTAATACCGGTAAATACACACTAAACATAGTACAAGTTTTTACCAAATATAAAATGTATCAAATTGTACTTTAAAGGAACACGAAAAAGATGTTTTGGACTGGGCTAAATGCGTTAATGAGGATAAAATTCTTCTTTGTTATATAAGAGATGTTAAAGTAAGTTGATTAGCATAACAATATCTTCATTAATAACCGACAATTTACAATTTAGACAATTTTGCAAGCCAATTCGCTACAAACTGGAAAACTTATACGCGAATTTGATTTGGATATTGGGACTATTGTTGGCACCTCAGGCAAAAAGAAATATTCCGAAATCTTTTATAATTTTTCATCATTTTTAAATCCGGGCACGATTTATCATTATGATTTCAAAACACCAGATGAGCCACCAAAAGTTTTTCGGGAGATAGAACTCAACTTGGAAGGATTCAAGCGAGAAGATTACACAGTTGAGCAAATCTTCTACTCCAGCAAAGATGGTACCCAGGTGCCAATGTTTATAATTCGCAAGAAGCGAGACACTATCAAACCACGACCATGTTTACTATATGGTTATGGCGGTTTCAACATTAGCATGCTGCCATCATTTGGACTAACGGGGTATGTACCTATTATATAAACTTTATCAATTACATTAACCTAAACCAATCGAAAAACAGTCTTATGTTTGTAGACACTTTCGATGGCGTTTTAGCCTATCCCAATATTCGTGGAGGTGGCGAATACGGCGAAAAATGGCACAACGGCGGACGTTTGCTAAACAAGCAGAATGTATTTGATGATTTTCAATGTGCTGCTGAATATTTGATCAAGAACAACTATACGTCCAAGGATCGACTGGCGATTCAAGGAGGCTCCAACGGCGGTCTTCTAGTCGGTGCCTGCATCAATCAACGGCCAGATTTGTTTGGAGCAGCTGTTGCTCAAGTTGGGTAAGTACACATAGTTCTAGTAATCTTGCATATTTCTTTATTGCTTATAAAGAACAAAATAGAAAGATTTAGGAGAATGTTATTGCTTTTGTGTAATTGTGTTTTTTAATTTCTAAATTAATATTTTTGTAATTTTCTTTTCCAATTCAAAAAAGAAAAACTGTGTACCATTTATTAAATGAATATTTACAATTTCTTTCTTGACAGTGTTATGGATATGTTACGTTTCCATAAGTTCACCATAGGACACGCTTGGTGCTCGGACTACGGCAATCCCTCCGAGAAGGAGCACTTTGACAATCTTTACAAGTTTTCGCCCTTGCACAATGTCCACACCCCGAACAGTGAAAGCAAAGAGTATCCATCCACACTGATTTTAACTGCTGATCACGATGATCGCGTCAGTCCATTGCATTCATTGAAATTTGCTGCCGCATTGCAAGATGCTGTACGCGAATCACAAGTTCAAAAAAATCCGGTTCTACTGCGCGTATATAAGAAAGCTGGTCACGGTGCTGGAAAACCAACATCCAAGAGAATTGAGGAGGCCACGGACATTGTTACATTCATGATAAGGAGCCTTAACGTGGACGTCATTAATCTATAATCAATTAATTTACATTTTTACATGATTATATTTGCAACAAATTTTCTATGTCCATTAAAATTGCAATGATGTAAAAATCTTTTGGACCCAAAATAAAGTGCATTTACATTTAAATGATTCAGCAGAATAATCAAAATGTAATATTTTCTAAAAAAAAAAAAAAAATTTATTATTTTTAGAAATTCTGGGGTGAAATACATCTTATAACAAGTTAAAATATTGAATATTGTGGAGTAATTTATATGCAGTTCTTTATAAAAAATATAACTCCTGGCCAAATTTGGGTAATACTGAACGGCGATCAGCAGAAAATTAATATATAGGTATCAAGTCATAAGCGTGCCTTAAAAATTTTTTATTTCGTCGTTTTGTTTATTATGTCCCTATCTGTCGATTCTGTTAATTAAAGCCACATTAAATTTTCCAGAACTGAAGTTGTATAATGTTAGTCCAGGAAATCTCCAAAGAAATTTTTTGCAATAATTGAAAGCCTCGTTAGTGGAAGCGTAGAATAATTCAACTCTGATTTTTTGTTGATGCCTTGCAATTTAATAAATCTAGTTTGTGTAACATAAATGGATTCCTTAGAATAGTCAACAGTTTTCCTAAAAGGTAACTACAGAAATTTTTAAAAAGCAATACAAAAGATAGATTTCAGGCTAATCAATGCATTTTATTGATTCAATTACACTGTTTTTTGAACTGATGCCTCACTTAATACGCCATCATCATCCCAGTCGACTTTACTTTTCTTCTGGTTTGCTAAACACAAAAGTCAAGTTGCATTTGCCGCAATAGTGACGATCCTCGTGAGCAGCCATAAAGACTCCAGCACCACAGTTCTCTCCGGGACACTCACGTCTCAGACGATGGATCTTTCCATTCTCGTCAACCTGTAACATACAACAACAACAAAATGAAGAAATAAACACACATAAATGATGTAAGACCAGGAAATTGTAAATAGATTTGAGCAGAGCACTTAACCAAACCTAACAATCTAGTCAATAAGCCCAAGATCAAGACTCAAGAATTCCAAGAACAGATCATAGTATTTCTACTGTGGTTACTCTGTTCAAATTGATTGATGGATGCATGGATTGATGGATGTACCTTGTAGTATTTCAAGACAGCTAGCTTGACCTTCTTCCTCTTGTGCTTGATCTTCTTGGGTGTGGAGTAATTCTTCTTCTTGCGCTTCTTGGCACCACCACGAAGACGGAGCACCAAGTGCAATGTTGACTCTTTCTGAATGTTGTAATCGGATAGAGTGCGTCCATCTTCCAGCTGCTTGCCGGCAAAGATCAAACGTTGCTGATCTGGTGGAATTCCTTCTTTGTCCTGAATCTTGGCTTTGACATTTTCGATGGTATCCGACGGTTCGACCTCAAGAGTGATGGTCTTACCCGTGAGGGTTTTGACGAAGATCTGCATCGTACACTTCAGTCACCAACTGCAAAATACAAATATATATATTAAAATCAATAATATTAGTACACTTTTATAAACACTTAGACTATTACTATACTATATTATAGTTATACAAATACAAACACATGTTGCATGTTTTGTTTTAATATTTATTTATTTTTAGGTTTGTTTGTTTGAAAATCACTTAGAATCTAATTACACAAGTAATACAGCATTAATGACGCCATCGTTCTCGGGATTGTTTGTGACCTGTGCGTATTTACCCCAAACAACTTTGCCGGTTTGCGTTACCAAACCCAGCTCCGAGATGTTGACCTCAATCACTGTACCCTTGGTGATGACTCCCAGCGATGTAAACATTGGCGAGCTTGGATTCTTCTTAACCCCAATGATGGGCAGATGAAAGGTGGCCTTCAATTCGGGATGTGTTACATGCGCCTTCTTCATGCGCAGTGCCATCGGTCGGATGAAGCGTTCAAACTTGGGCGGTTTCCGTGTAAAGTTCTCGCCAACAAATGTGACCTTTGTGACCATACGCTTCCAGGCCTTTCGCTTTGTTTTTCCCGTTCTCAGCACCTTGAATACCTCGGCATCCGATTGGGCGCGTACTTTTGGTATGGGCACATCCCATTTGCCGGCCTTCTCCTTACGCTTCTGCTTGATCATGTTGGACAGGACCTTGGCACTCGATTGGATGCCTCTGTCCAGTAGATAATGCGGCAGTGCTCCATCTTCAACCTTTTCCTCCTGCTTCTTCACCTTCTTCTCTTCGTGGGCTTGAATCTTCTTCTTGATCTGAATCTTCTCGTTGCGTCGCTCCTTGTTGAACAACTTGGCCTTGATACCGCGCAACTTGCGAGCTTTGCGTGCCCGATCCTTGGGAAGACGTGCTTCCTTCTTGCGTTTACGCTCCTCATAATCAAGTCGTCTACCGTATAATTTACGGTGACGTTCCATATACTCATTCTGCGGCATGGTGTGTGTGTGTGTCTTCTGCAGACCTGTAACATTCAATGATATCGGTAAAAACAACAAGCATATTACAATTCGAAAAATATGTGCACCGTGAACTATCAAAAGTACATACATACATATATACGTACATACATAATCGCTTTACTTTTGACGATCCACAAGTGACATATTTACTCAATTTTATCATCACTCACCTTCATCATGTTAATTGCATATTTCTTTCACACAAGTTGTATGTATGTACATATGTATATAATATTTTAACTTAATATTAAACATAACCACATGCATTAAATACGACAATGGCGGCACACACACATGCATGCACATGAGTGTGTATGTGCGCGTATGTACGTATGCATGTAGTCATATGAAATTCACGCGATCATAAATTTTATAAAAAACCTTACAACTAATATACACTCAAATATATTTAAAACATATTCTCTTGATTTTTTGTATTACTATCACAATTATTTAACTTATTAACTAGCAATTTAACATAGAGAAAAATTCACCCACCTTAGTCTGGCAAAAGTACGATAGGAAAGAGTTCAGTACACGCGGCGTAGACAGGAAATGGAACTGACAACATGCAGAGTTGCTTTGAAGTATTCAGCTATCGAGTCAGTCCAAATGAACCATTAAAAGAACTTTATTCAAGCAATGACAAACCGCAGGAACGTCGGAATGTAATACAAACATAAAATGACAATTTAGTTTACATTGAAAACATTTAAAGAAAATTTTTTATTAAATTAATTAAATTGTTTATATATATTAATTACCCATTAATATTCAATACAGCCGATGATATTTTTTTTTTTTAATTTTGACAGGTCGCCACTTTTTGGGAAGTTGTATAATTAATTCTAAAAGTAGAAGTCAACAAAAATTTAAATAAAAATTCATGGAATTTTTAAAATTGTAGCTTCAAACATATTACGTTGACTTAAAACTGACTTTGATCCTTTTTTCGGGAACCAAGGTTGCCCAAATGTTAACGAGTTCAAGGCTGCCACCCGGCTTGGGTCTTAAAAGTACCGTACAAGAATTGCCGATGCTGTAGCCGTGAAATGAATATTTTTATAGACACATCAACTTATTTTTTATTTTTACCACTCAAGCTTAGTTTTTAAATAAGTTTAGAAATCTTTGCATTCGAAGCCATTCCCATGCAGTAAATTTTCGAATAACTTAATAAAGACTCTATTCGATCGAGTGATCCATAATTTAATTTAACTGTATAAACTCGTTGGAATGTTTCAAGATTACATTTTATTTATACACTAATTTTTATACATTTAAAAGAAGTTTCTTGATTTCGTCTTTTTCTGCTACGTCAACATAACTCTGTCCATCTGGAGTTGCTCCATTTTTGTCTGCCCCCTTTAAATGAAATAATATGAAATTGTAAATATTTTTTATATTTTATTAAAGATTACCTTTTCTAATAAATACTCCACGCAGCTTGTGTGTCCTTCCCAGACGGCAGCCAAAAGAGGAGTAATACCATGTTTATCTTTTCTCTGTGTCAAAAGTAGAATATAATTAAAAATGATATAAATGGAATTGTCTATTATATGGACATTTACAAAAAAAATAAATATGTATGTATGGGTATACAAATTTTCATAGATAACGAAAACCAAATTTAAAAATCATTTCAAATAGCCAGATTATCGGGTAAAGGTTTAGTAATGGACAAATCTAGCTATAAAATAGCTAACTCAGCAGCACCTAGTTACGACCATCAATTTCCCAGGCAATTCCCTAGGATTTCCCCGGTCAACCGCACTGTAGGGTAGTTGCCGGTTGTCTAATTGACAGTGGATTGATATTAACTCTGTCATCGTTGACTAACCATTTTCAATTACTGAGATATTTACAAAATAATATACATACACATCATCATAAACTAATTTGTTACACTAAACCTTATTACTTAAAAGGTTTTCAACTAAGCCGACTTAAACTTGTGCATGTATCAATTATATACATATGATAATATACAATTAACACCCATAAATGTAAAATACATAAAATCTGTAGACACCATATGTAAACAGTTCCATATATGTTAGATTCATACGTCTGTCAGTTTGTTGTACACTCGTACACATCTACATATACGAATATGAGTAATGTATAAAGTATGTATACATTTGTATACACAAAGATAAGTTTTTTGGTTCGCAAAGTAATTTCACATGCTTACATTCACATCAGCCCCTAATTTAATAAGAAACTTGAGTACATTGAGCTGACCAAAATCCGCAGCATAATGTATTGGAAATCGTCCTTTGATCTCGTTGTTAACTTTCAGAGTCTGAAAAAAAACATAAATTGTTAGTCTGGCAAAAATATTTGACGAATTATTCGTACGCACATCATTGCTAAACGTGGTTTGCACGGCATCTAATTCTCCATTCTTTATGGTCCAGATTATATTTTCATTATTATCTTCGCTCATATTTTGTTAATATTAATTAAAACCTTTTTATACTTTGTCCAAAGAGGAAAATAAGTGCTAAAATTATTGTTGATGTTATATCGATACTTTCGATAGCTTAATGTTCGATACGATAACGCTGCGATGGGATTAGGGATGGTATTAAATTACGCATTTCTTATAAAAAAAATATTAAAATCATTGAATATTTTAATTTCGAATTCAGGTATAATTTAATTAACATAAAAAATATTATTGAAAGGAATATCAATTGATTATTTAGCTCGATTAAATGACTGGATGTCAAACTGGCGCCACCTGTCTTTTATATTTTGCATTAAAAACCTTGCATCGCGCGTTACACTGATAACAGTTTTCCCGTACTTATTACGACCAATACAAGCAATGTCTGATAAGATTAGATAAACGTTGGGCGAAATAAGTTGGCTAAGCCTTAAAACGAAATGTTCACTACTTTAGTTGTTAGTCAGTTATTTTTGAGCGTGCATCGTTGAGTTCTTATAATTTTTTGGTGATTAAAATAGTTGGTTATAGGTTATTATGAAGAAAGTAATACATATTACTTTTCTTCTAACGGCGCTTCTACTTCTATTACCTGCGAGCTACACCCTCCCAGATTCCCAAAATGACGCACCAAAAACTACAGCAAATACAACGACAAATACAACAACTCCAAAGGTTTGAAATAATTACCGTTACTTACATTGTGTAATAGATTTTTGAAAATATGTGTATAGGTTGATCAATAAGTTCTATATCTGACTCATAACAGTGCACACTCATGTACATTTGTATACGCATATAAATACGTTTGTACTTAAAGATATGATAAGCTTATGGCTCTTTAATTATTTGGCCGTGTATATAAAATGACGAACTTGCAATACCCTTTTAGCCGCTGCCCGGTTAACCGCTTAATTAGTTGAAAAAATTCGCATATTTTTATAATACAAAATTTATTTAAACTTATATTTAAAACTTTTTTTTTTAATCTATTTGAGCTCCTAATTTAGATTTCTACAATAAAAATTAGACATCAGAATAAAAAAGGAATTATTAAAAAAAATATATATAAAAATGTTGTTTATTGCAGCCAAAAACCGATGTTTTGACAAGTAAAATATGCAAAAAGTGCAATTGCGATTTAGAAAACAGTGTGATAGATTGTACAAATAAACTGGACGATTGGTTTTCTGCAGATGAATGGGAAATTCTTCAAAATGGAAAAGCAACGTTTGAAACTATTAGATTATCACACAACAATTTGACAAATATTC
This sequence comes from Drosophila falleni, assembly GCA_035045575.1. Classification (NCBI taxonomy): domain Eukaryota; kingdom Metazoa; phylum Arthropoda; class Insecta; order Diptera; family Drosophilidae; genus Drosophila; species Drosophila falleni. The sequence goes on from JAWNOV010000142.1 coordinate 5,029,228, forward strand.
CCATATTGCCAACATATGGAGTAAAGAATTTGTACTTGGATTATAATCAGATTTCAACGATTACAATCGGAGCTTTTCAGAATTTGACGGAGCTTACGAAACTTGATTTGTCCAACAATAAGTTGACTAAAAAGACTTTAGTACCCGATGTATTTAAAGGTCCATATTCAGCTCAGGACTTTGAGCCATTGAAAAATCTTAAATCACTGAATTTAGGATATAATCAATTGCATTCCTTGGATGATGATTTATTTGAGCATGTTCCATATCTTGAGGAGCTAATTTTATGCTCAAACATTTTTCAAGTGATCGATAAACTTACGGAAACTGCACTCTCAGGATGTTCGTCGTTAAAGGTAATTACAGTTGATATTTTCAATTGAAAATAAAATAAGCGTACTTTTTTTTTTTTTTAAATTCAGATTTTGGATATATCGTATATGGAACTTAAAACCTTACCTGATACAATTCTTCATGGTCCACGAGATCTGGATACGCTTATTGCCTCTGGAAATCTATTTGATAAAATACCCAAAGCTTTAATGTATGCAAAGAACTTAAAAACTCTGGTTCTAGACGAGAACCCTATCACAAACTTGGAAGGAGACAAGTATGTGTTAGGAATAATTAATTAAAATAAATTTTGTACTTAATTTGTTTACATTTTCAGTGTTTTTCCTGCAATGACAAGTTTAATATATCTTAGTCTCTGTTATATGCCCGATATCTACAAAATTGGTCCAGGTGCTCTGAGCGAACTTCAAAGTATGATTATTAATACTAATTTTAAGCTAATTAAATATGTATAATATTTATATATATAATTCTCTTTTTAGATCTTACTGAATTAATTTTAAATGAAAACACTCACCTTTTCGAAATAGACCCTCATGCTTTCTCAAAGAATGTAACAGGGGGTGACTATTTGGACTATCCTGCACTTGAGAAGGTAAAGTCTTTTTATATAGTAATATAATTATTATTTATTATTTTTTTTCGCTATAGATTTATTTAAATAATTGCAACCTCACTGTGTTACCCAGAGACTTAATTATTCGCTGGGATAAATTGCACGCTTTGGATCTGCGTTTTAACCCATGGTCATGCGATATGTCCAACGAATATATGATTAACTACCTAATTCAACACGTTAACAAAACAACGCCAACCTTAGCAACAGGTGTTACTTGTGTTTATCCAAGTGAACTCAAAGGTGTTGAAATTCTAAAAGTTTCTAACGACAAACTGATGGAAGCTTCACACTCGGGAACCAGTTGGATTTGGATTGTTTTACTAACCGTTCTGTTATCCATATTGCTTGTCTTGATGGGTATCGTATCATATAGACGGGGATACTGCGGATTGGGCAAGAAAAGGGAGGCAGCTAGACGAGCATTGTATAGTCGCACAAGTTTTAACGAAGACTTTCATATATAATTTATAAACGTATGTAACAAAAAATGATTTTCGTTTAATAAATTAAATAATAAAATATAATAAAGGTTTGGAGACACTGTCGAAACTGCGATAAAATAAATTCTCTCTTTCTACCAGAAAACTGAAAGTTTGATAGAGATCGAATAATATAGTTATGACTTCATTTTTATGTATAGTCAACCAGCTTATACATTTTATTAGATTTATTAATTTCTGTCGTTAGTAAATAATTGTATTTTTTAGTAAATTGTATATTTGGTTTTTTTTTAATATTTTCTTTTCATACTTTTAAAAAGTAATTATATATTTTGTTCGTATATTAACAAGCACTGACTATTAGAAAATAGTAGTTATGAGTTGATATTTTTAAATCGAGTGTATACAAATAAATTATTTTTGCTTAGGTGTGTATACATGTAGTTAAAAAAATATTTGACAAAAACAATTGAAGATTATTCACTAAACTTAATGTGCAAAATAAATACATATTGTATGTAAGGTAATAGCTTTACAGGTCTTTTAAGTTACATTTGATTTTTTCTTGTTTTTTTTTTTTGTTTGTTCTTTTAATTTCACTACCAATTAAATCAACAACAATTCCCACGCACGTGATAAACTTTGATAAATGTGCTTTTAACATTTACTTTGACGCATAATTAATTTAAAATACTATTCTCTATATTATGTTAAATATATATGAATTACTAATTTTTAAGGTCAACATTGTATATATATCAAATATGCAAATATGCATATAGTGTATTCAGTTAGTCGATTATTGTATTACAAATCAGTACACGTGGATTGTTCTTTCCTATGAATTTTTTTTTTGTTGGTTGCTTTGTCGTGCGAACAACATTTAGTCATATCAATAACGAAAATTCACAAGACACGCACACAAGACGATTAAACATTGTGTAAAATAAATTTGTATATAGTATAACAATATCTGGCCAACAATAATGTAGAGTATATTGGTACATATTTGACTTCGTTGTGCTCTTATTGTTTTTTCTTCTTTTCTATTTTTTTAAGCATTTTTTCTACGGTGCTATTTTCTTCTTTTCTTTTTTTAACATTTTTTCTATTGTGCTTTTTAAGGCATTCCTGATAGGCCAGTCAAGGTGCCTCCAACAAGATGCTGCTGCTGTTGCTGCTGTTGATGTATGAGGTTGACGCGTGCTCTTTGCTGTTCAAGTCGTTGAACGGTCGCTGTCAAATGTGAATTCTCCACATATAAATCCTTGACAAGAATATCGGCATTTTGCAGACGTTGAGTCTGATCCGTTAGCAAAACTGTTTGCGCTTCTATCCGACCATGCAAATCATTGAGATCCACTTGATGCTGTCGCCAGGATTCTGTAAAATATATTAACACATGTATTTTAAGATTAACTATAATAAATAATACAGAAAACCATTATTTCCATGTCTAGTAAGGCTCTTATTTAAATAACTGACAAATAATTTTGTAAGTAAAAATTGTAGAAATAATTGTGTTGAATTCAAAAATAACTCTTCGTTTAAATGTAACTGGATTAACAAAACACGAAACTGGTAGTTAGAAAACCAAAATTATGTTACATGACTTAAGGTAATTAAAATCAGAAAATAAAATTAAATAGTGCAGAATTATAAAAATCAGGAATACAAAAATTTGAATTCTTTAAATTTTATTTCAAGTATTTTTTGAGCTTACGCTGCATCAGGGACTCGGTGTATTTTTGTTGCTGCTTGATCACATTTTGCAAATGACGATTACGCAATTCTAGTTGGTTAAGTCGTTGCTGCAGCGTCGGATGCGTTGTTCGCTGAAAACCGAAAACGGATTTACAATTACAAACAAATCGATCAATTTATGCTAAAATTAATCTCACCGCATAAGCCTTCTCGAGCACGGGACGCGCCTCCTGCAACTGTTGCAGTTCCATTACCAAACCGTCACGTTGCAGGCTCAAATCCTTAATCTGCTCCTTGAGTGAGAGCTCGAAGAACTTGAGGCGCTTCAGTTCCTCCTTTAAAAGGCTCGGACTGTTGCACTTCTCGTTGCTGATGCAAGATGTTTTGCTGGTCGACACAACACTGTGGGAATCAAAGCTCTTGTTCGATGCTGTTGAAGAGGTCTCACAATCCGCAATCTCACCCTCCGACTGCGCCTGTTTGGGCTTACAAATTGGCGGAGGCGGACACCCGGATAAGGCATATGTTGTATCGATGTTTGTGGGCGATGGACCCGATGATGAACTATCTAACGGTGTAGTACTAAAGATGGAGGTCTCCGATGTAGTAAGATTGTTTCTAAAAAGTACAGTCTCATTAGCATAGACTCAACACAAAGAAAAGCCTCGATTAAATATTTTCTATTTATTTAAATAAAGGCCCAATAATAAATAATAATAAGCAAGTTAGAATTATTTTGTAGAGTTATTTATTTAGAAATGTTTCACTGATCGTACAGTATTTCAAACCCTGCCAAATATCTTGAAGGTGTTTACCTTCTTGTAAAAATTTATCTTTTTTTTATTATATTATTACACAAAATAATAAAAATAATAAAGTTTTTTGTATATATAAATCAGGAATCTAAAAAGATCCTAAAAAAAGTGCCCAGTATATAATTTTTTGATAGAGTACCCTGTAAAAGGATATATTTTTATTTTAAAAAAAATTTGTACGTTTATTATTGATTTTAATAAAAATATATAAGCCAAAGTAATTTTTTTTATGTGAACTATAAAATAGAAAATACGAGTTTTTCAGTTTTCATTTTGAATTATAACTGAAACTTAATTTATGTATATTTAATTTATTGATAAAAATCCGTATTAATAATTTTAAATTTAAAAGAATATAATCGGTAAAAATAAAATGTAAATGCACAAAAACGTACAAAAGTAAGTACCAACCTATAAAATCAACTTAAATTAGTTTTTGTAAATTGTATGTTTATTTATTTAAAAGGAAAATACTAAATAAGAAATAAATTTAGAGGAAACATAAAACATTGAGCTACGCACAAAAACATGGACACTGGACAACTGCAAAACATTCACACACAAAAATCAGAGATGGAAATTAATTTACTCACCGGCTGGTGGCTTTGTGTGTGGGAGATCCAGCAAGCAAAGCCATGGTGTTGGCGTTACTTTCCTCTGTGGTGCCATCAAAGGATTTGAGGGGTTCTTGGATGGTGCTTTGATGCCATAGATAGCTAATGGGTGAACTGGCCGGACTCTGGCTGACTTGCACATTGATCTGATGCAGTGCATCGGGATTAATCTCGCTAGCACCAGTGAGTATTTCCACACTCTCTCCGAGACGCGTGCGCAGATCCTCAACCTCGCATTGCAATTGACTAATTTGCTGTGATTTGTCCTCTAGCATGCGTATGGAATTGGTGCGCAGTGTTGTGACCTCTTCTTCGAGTTCCATATACTGCTGCTCCAGCATATCGCGCTCGTCGATGGGAGACAGCCGTCCATCCTTGCTGAACTGCTCCTCGTATTCGCGCACCTTTTCCATTAGTTCAGTGAACTTCTTGTCGCTCTCCAGTTGCTCATCCTCATAGATGTGTCGCTCCTTTTCAAACATTTGTCGTTCCTCACTGAGTTTCGATTGCCAGTAGTCCTCGCAATCTTCGTACGCCCGCTGCATTTGCTCTAGACTGGTTTCTAGCTCCTTACAGCGTGTTTCCGGCGTAGTGGCGCGACTGTCATTCCCACTTCCACTTGCCACTTCTGCCTTTTGCGTTGCTGCCTGCAACTGGTGTTCCAACTGTGCCACACTCTGTTTCAAGTTGATGATCTCCTCCTCATGGTTTTTACAACGTTGCAGCTCAGAATTGAGTGCCAACCAATCTCCGCTATTGTCGCTCACCTCGTCATCTTCCGAGCACTTGCGCTGTTTGCCCAGACGCGGACTCTCCTCGGTTATGTGCGTCTTGCTCGGCGAATCTCCACGCCGCTTGGTGGCGGAACCCACCGACACCGCCTCCATTTCATCGAAATCTTGTTTCTTTTTTTGTCTTGACTTTGCGCGCGCCAATTCAACATATAAATGCTCAATTTTTATGGTAAGCTCGTCGGTTTTGTCACGCAATTGTGCGTTCTCCATTTGCAATGCCGTCATTTTCTCAATCACATGCAACATTTCATCATCTTCCGAGATCTTATCCTTGCTGGCGCTCTCCTCTGGTTTGTCCATCAGTTGCACAAGTTCACAACTTGCCAGATCCTGATTCAATTTAATATTTTGCTCCAGCAATTCAGTCATTTGCAACTGTGAACTTTGCTGTTCCGTCTCCAGTTCGAAGTTCTCGTTACGCACTAGCTCCAGTTCGGTCTTTAGCTTAATCTCCTCTTGCTCTAGGGTTTTTATTTGCGCTTCTAGCTTGGCCGTCATGCTCGTCCAATGGTCACGATCGTTGCTCATGCGCTGCGTAAATTCGCGTACCATACTCGCATGTTTCTGCTCCAGCTGAAGCACCTGCTGCTTGCAATTTTCCTCCATCATGGCATGACGCTCATCCACCTCGGCGGCCAGCATTGCCACACGCTGATTGGCCGCCTTGTTATCTGCTCGCAGCTTGAGATTCTCCTCGTGCTGCTGCCGGAATGCCTGACGCACAGATCCCAACTCCATTGACTGCAAGGACACCAAGGCACGTAACATATTCGTTTGCGGATCCATCTCTAGGCCACGTAATTCCTCTTCCAGCACTTTGGTCAGCTGACTGAGGTTCACCTCCTCCTCATCAAAGCCGAGGGCGTGCAACAGTTCGTGACTGTTGACAATACTTGACATTTCCCAACTCTCAATAATACTGTGCGCACTTACGCTCTCCAGTTGCTGTGGAGTCAGAATATCTGTAAATATTAATTTTTAAGAATTAATTGAGCATTGAAATTTATCATAGTTAATATGCAATAAACTGTACACTAGGAGTTGTAGCCCAAATTACCAGATGGAAAATGTAGACGAAAGCTTAAATGGTTGCATCTTATAGAAGCGTTACATTAATTAAATAAAAAAAAAAAAAAACAAATAATTCAAACATCTGATTAGCTCTTTCGTATCATCATACAGAAAGATAATACTACTTGACTACAAAAATAAGGAGTTTATGAAATGCCTATCTATAATTGTAAGCAATCGTACGAATACAATTAATTTATTTGTTTTTTTCGAAACGTTTGTAGACAATTTTCAGTAAATACTTTGTGACTAATTTTTTTTTTTGTAAATATTTTAAAAACGCAACTAGAGAGTAACGAAATGATTTTTTTCGCTTAAACAGTGCAAAATAGAGTGCGAATAAGATAAAGTGGGTTTGTTGTTGTTGTTGTTTGAATAGGGGGAATAAGTGGATCTGAGGTTTATGCTTTTACAGTGTTACTGTGTGTGTTTCCGAATACAGACAAACCTTTGCAACTCAAACGGCATCCGGCGCTGCAGTGCTCTAACCGTGCTGACTGATGATGCCCTGCAGTGTGTATAGAACCAACAAGTGTTCATTATACATAATATATTATATAATTACAATTATATAATTGGTAAACTGGGCTAACGGCTAAGAGTGTTTGAATGTTGTGTTGTAGTTTATCTCTCTCTCTCACTTGGCACTTACCCAACGATTCCACGCTACTACATTCTTGATTCGCCTCTCGAAGATTACTTCGATTACTACTACTACCATTGCCAACCTGAGTGGCGACTGACGACGAATTCGTTGTTATTGTCGTGGAAGGAAGCATTTTAAATTGTAGATTCTTGCGCGCTGGTAACGAGGCACAGCGTTTAAGCTTGCTGCCACTTGTGTGGATGGAACGCATACGCCGGCTGCCTGGCAGATCGCTTTGCGATGATGAACGGTGCACCTGAAAAATTAAAATATTAGTATTCATTTGGAAGTTTTAAATGAAATCCCTAAAGCTAAAAGAAACCAATATAGAATGCAAAAAATATAGCACAAATTACGATCAAGATATCAAATTGGTTATAGTATTACTTAATGATTTGGATACTGATTAAGAATATATACTCAGAGTACACAAATTGAGAAGCGCCTAGTTCATTAATATAAGGACAATATTGAACGTATTATTATACAGGAGAGTATTCCAAAAATGTATGCAAACTATACCATGTTTGTTGATATTTTGATTAAATTTTCATCTATTACATTATTTGTTTAAACTAAAAACTCACTTGGGCTATCTGTTCGTTGCAGACATTGAGACTTTGGTGCGGATCTTCATCGGTATTGTCGGAATCCGTAGCCGAAAGCGCATTGAGAGCAAGATCCTGGTGCGGTCGTGAACGTCGTCCGTACTTCTTGGTGCCCACTATTAGCTTAGGTGATACCTCACGATCGGACGCTTCTGCCTCTGGTGGACTCTCAACATATGTGCTGGTTGGCTCGTCACTAATGACTAGGGAACGCTCTAGAAAAATAAAAAACATAATTAGGTATCAATAGATGTTTAAAGCGATACAAATAGTTGAGAGTCCTCGGAACGTATTAAGTTACATAAAATGTCAATACGTAACTAAATAAAGTGAAAAACTTTAATATTTTTGTATTTAGCAAAATAATTTACCAAAGCGAGCCGCCAATTTTTCGATAATTGAATCGGAACCCTTTTTCTGCTTATAATACAATCGTGTGCCCATCTTGTCACTATTAGCAGCTAATTACAACTGATGTAATAAGTGAGGAACGACCAATATTTATATGTAAATTGTTATACCTGACCGACAGGTTGAATACCTAACGCAGGTAGACACCCCTTTTAAGTATCATAAAAAATCATAATTTATGAGCAACAGCTGACGTCTGAGCTGTTAATCCATACCTTTTAGGCCAGATGATGTTCCCAATCCCGGTCGTGATGTTGAGCCATCAAATTCAGTACCTAAAAAATTAAGCAGGGCCTCCTTGAACTGTTCAAACGATACTCCCAGTTTGGGGCTACTATTCGAGATAAGACTGGATATTAGAGCCGTTCCTTGATCACGCAGCTGGAGCAGTTGGCAAAGACGCGTTAGTGAAGCTTCATCGAGCAGACCTTTGTTTTGTTGCTGGGATGTATCGCAGCTTTGGAACATTTGATATAGTTTCTGCTCATATGGATCGGCCGACACTTCCATTATCTATGGCGAATTCAGTTTCCAGCCTATGCTAAAAAAAATTTTAAGCATTAAAACATAATTAACAAAAGTAACAAATAATAATTTAAGCATATTCAAAACCCTTGAAAATTACTACTAAGAAGCTTTTTTATTTCAAACTAAATGTGAAAATTACCTTGTTCTCGATATTACTAAAAGAATAGACAGAAAATTATAATATAATTTTAAGAAACTATAATAAGGATAGAAAAAAGAAATTAAATGCTAGGCAATTTTGGAGTACGATAAAATAAAAAAAAAACTATTTTGAAATATAATTAAAATGTAAATGATAATTTGTGTGATCAGGAATTATAACATACAATATCCGGTAGCCATGTTATGTTATGTTACAAAGATCTTGCACAACCGATAATCAAGATACAAACATAACCGAAACCCTAATTGAAATCAATATTAGTTTCAGTTCGATAGCCTGTTTTAAATTTAAATAAAACGATCAAATAACAATTAAAATGTAGAGTTGCAAATCAATATTTAAATGAAAATGTCTTGTATGAAACTTTTAATATATTCTTAGTATTCAGATGTTTATATAGATTAAAAAATGGAATACTTTTAAACAATTACATTTAAGCAACTACATTTTTCGCACATTAACTACATACTCAAATATGTAAATATAACAACTATAAGTACACACATTTTGAGATGGAACTGTTCCCTTACCCATTCCCGTTTAGTTTTATGAGTGCAAATAGTTTGTATTTGTTTTTCTTTTACGCATCCGTAATCATTTTTAAGTTCTCTGTTTACGGAAAAAGACTTTCTTGAAGATTCATGGTTCTATTTGGATATTAATAATAGAAGACAAATACATTAGATCAAATATATAGAATTTTAATATTATATTCAATTTGAAATTGAATTTCTTAATTAATAATGGAAATTATAATACATTACGAAAGTGGTTTTATTTGGAACAAAGCAAACTAATCCAAAATAAACATGCTAAAGACAAATTTCTCGCCTTAAAGAGAATAAAATATTCATGGAGAAAATTTATTTTAGATGACACTTTATTGGGAATGTATAACTGATATAGCTTCCCAAAGTGTATTGTTAGAAACACATACATAATAACGAATATCTTTAATAAAACAGCGTCTTAGTTAATTGACGGGACTATATAACAATAGCTTTGCACAAAGTCCTGACTCTATTTACTATAAGAATGCACATAAACAAGTATATACATACACACGCACATGCATACACGCATACATATCCATTTATATATGTACATACAACTCATACATTGTTAACAGTGTATTTAGTAGATTAAGTAGACTAATCCAATTATGCGTGATATTAATATTAATAAATTTTGCATGGGTACATTAAGCAACATTAAAAAGTTATATACATAAATTAAATTTGTGTTTATACTGTGTTTAGGTGAAATCGATAAGACTACTTTTGTGTAGCTGTTGTAAACTCGGCCTCGGTTTCTCAGTTGATGGTCGATTTTGGCGTTAACAAGTATAGTTGCAGGTTTTAAACACTTTTATTCACGTAAAAACATAAATTTAGAGACAACAAATTGCACGATTTTAATAACTTAGCACTAGATACGTAAATTTTTGAGAATTGATAAAAAACATAATTATAGTACAGCAATAAGCTAGTGGGGGGTTTTGTTACTTATCGATATTTCGATATCTCAGCTATGAACGATATGTCATTAAATTAAACTTGTTTCCACGGTTAGGTGTTTTACAGAACGCGAGTAGACCGATACATTGAACTTTTTACATTTCATCTTACATTACGTTGTAAGAAAATTTTTTCTCCGATTTGAGAAAAAAAAAACAGAGTATGATATATGAAAGTACCTGATGAAAAGTGGAGATAAAATGTTTTTGGTCAAGAGATCATTTATACGAGATGCAAATCAATTTCTCTTTTCACATTCACATTCGTTAAATTAATGTAATTTTTCTCTTATAAAGCTGGTTTCCATGAAGTCAGGTATTCCAATGTTTAGTTATGTAGTAACGTACACAATCTGAGACCTAATGTATTGCAAAGAACCACACACAGTTTTATTATTTGCTTATATCATTATGTGCAGTAAATGATTAATGTTTACATCGATAACTTTCAGAATTTAGTATTTTTGCGATAGGAATACCTCTATATTTGAATCTCACCATATGCATTTATGTAACAGGATTGCTTCGAGTAATATCGTTTTGCCACCACAAAACCGTAGCGATAGTTTTGCAGCTCCACAGCAACATAAAAAACATAAAAATACGACAAAATTTTTTGAATTGTTAATAGTTATTGAGTGCAAAAGTAAAAGCATGTGAAACACAAAATTAAACATTAACGACTATAAGAAGAGTGTTAACATTGCTTGTTATTTGTCGTAGACATAGCCACTTCCTTCCCCCACCTCTGCCACGGCCTCGGTCAAAGAGCAGTTTTAAAATAATTTTCCATTTATTACGAAACTTGGGAATACGCATGCATTAATATAAACAAACAACGGTCCGGCTTGCATTCCGGCAACTTGTCAAATAGAAACATCAGAATGGCCATGCATTCGTATATGCGGGCCAACACGAACCCGAATCCGAACCAAAACCAAACAAACACAGTGAGCGTCAATTTGAGTGCCGATGAGATGCACAGCTTCCTGAAGGACAAACAGGCATGGGAACACGCAATATCGCTATACCAGGGACCCGATCCGCTAGATCATTGGTACAATTATATCTGCTGGTATGAGAATCACGCACACAGCGATCCAGAGCTCAGGTTTCGTGAGACGCTCGAACGTTGTCTCACTGTCTATGAGCACAATGATTACTACAGACAGGATGTCCGACTGGTGCGTCTCTGGCTCAAGTACATTGCCATGCAGACGGACCAGTTGCGCTTCTATCAGGTGCTCTTCCAGCGTGGCACTGGACGACATGTCGCCGCCTTTTATATAGGCTGGGCCAGCTACTATGAGGCGCGGGAGCAGTTCAAGGATGCCGAAGCAGTATTCAATCTGGCCTTCCAGGAGAAGGCGCAGAGCAATGCCGAGCTGCAGAATGCGCATACCAAGTTTACATACGTTCGTTCCTTGTTCTATCAGCAGCAGCAGCAACATCTGCAACAGCAACAACAGCAGCTACAACAACAGCTGCATCAGCCAGCACCTCATGATGCACTACAACAGCTGACCACATACACACAACAGGCACAACATCATGCACAGCAGCCGCCACAGGTCTACCCCCATTCTGCCCCTGCCCCTGCCCCAACGACACCATCGCGTCTGCATCAGCTGCCCCAGCCGCCCCAAGAGAACTATCATCAATATCCACCGCATCCGCAAGAGCTCGCATATCATTCTCAACAACAGGCGGCGCCACAAACGCACTATCAGCACCCAGAACAGGTAATCTTCAGGAAATAAACTCAAGACCATATAGAAGACAGTTACTTTTGGAAATAAACATAAATATTAAATTGCAGAGTTATTATTCGTCAAATAACACTAAGAATACAAAGATGAGAAACACTCTTAGACAATTAGGAAAACAAATCATTAAAAATTTCTAAAAATGAAATAAATATAAGGGCCAATTTAATAAGAAAATGTTTTCTACTACTTTCAAAAAAAATATCAACAAGATATAATTATATTTGAGAAAAGTTATACTAAGGGTATTAAAAGGGAGTTCCCCAATAAATTCAAAATGTGTATTACAAAAGGAATCTACAAAAAATCATAGCTACATTTTGCCAATTGTTAATAAAATAGATTTCTCTATACCATTTTTTTAAATATGAATTTTCCACCGTTCTAGCCGCCTCCGCCAACGCGCTATGAGCCAGAGTTCCAACATTCGGCACCTGCAGCTGCACAAAATCAAACGATTCCACATCCCCATTATCCACAACAGATGGTGCAAGAAACTCGGGTAAGTAAAACTAAACTTTAACATTCTAGATATTGTAATTGCTAATTGTTTGTAGCCCGCCACAAATCCGCATGCACACTATGAGCCACAGCTGCAGCCGCAGCCGCAGCTTGGGCAGATGACAGGTGCCACCGAAGAGGCCAACGTGATGCCAACGATACAGCCAGAATCGGAGACACAATCAGTGAATGTTGCTGAAACGTCAACGGAAATTGCTGGCATACGTTTGCCGCGAAATTTTCATGCATATGGTCGGAATAATCATGAGACGTGGAAGCCAGCGTTGACTCTGGAGGAGCCGGATGATCCCTCACGGGTTTGTCACTACGCCAAACAGCTGGTTTATCCGGCAGGCGCTGGCATCGAGTACAGTCCCGAAGAGCTCTTGGCCCGCAAATATGCACATGTGCTGGCACAGCGCAAACAGCAATCTCACAAGCAACAGTTGGAAAAAGAGACGGCTTTTCCAGCTGGACAACAGCTGGATCAACTGGAGCAACAGCAACAATCATTGTACAATTCCTACGAATCGGAGAATTCATATTATACGACTGCTATGAATGGTCAAATCTTTGAACAGCACGCAAACGAGGCAGAGGAGGAGCACGAGCAGGAAGAAGAGGAGCAGCAATCGGAGGCTGAGGATGCAGCAGAACAGGCACAGCAGTCAACGCCATCGGCTGAGGAATCGGAGGCTGAGGAATCCGAAGAGGAGGAGGACGAGGACAACGATGATGACAATGATGATGATGATGTTGACAATGTGCCAGAGAAGCAGCCATATACAAATGGCGTGGCAGCGGAAATGCAATTCCGTGCACAGACAACGTTCGAGCAACAGAATCGCTCCATCAAGATGAAGTTTAAGAAGGAGCGAACGCTGGAGAGCAGCACCTACAGTGCCTATACCATCGAAAGCATTTATCATCATCAGCAACAGGAATTGCCAGCGCCTGCAGCAGCAATTAATACACTACCCGCTTCACCCAAGACATCACAGGATTGGAATGCAGCTGGATTAGGAGTTGGAACTGCTACAACTGTAGCCGGTACACTGTCACAGCGTCAGCGTAATGGTGGCCATCATTTCCATCCCTATATGCTGGGTCAAACGTCGACGCCAAAGAGCACAATGCACGAGAACCGGCGACCACGCGTCAAGGCGAAACTGGGCAAATTCCAATCGCACCAAATGGAATCGCACAGCAATAGCAACTCCTCCTGTTCGGTGGCAGATCAGGGGGCCAATGGTGGTGATGCATTGCCACCACCCACAACATCAACCATACACAATGCTACCTTCAATGACAATGCCAACTTTTCATTCTCCAGTGCCGGTGGCTTGGATAATTCGAATAGTTCTTTGGCCTTGGCCGTGGGTAGACTTCATTTTCGAGACGCCTCGCAACTGGCCAACAAAACGCTGCACAACAATAACAATAATAACAACAACAACCTGACGACGCCAACAACAGCAACAACAAGAACCACACTGAATGACTTTTCCACGTTCCAGGAGAACTCGTATTTTGCCACACAACATGATGTGGAGGCGCAGGAGCGTCGTCTTTCCAAGGCCCTGGAGACAATCGAACGCCATTTGGCCAAAGAGGCCATCGATCCATTTAACAGCGAGCTTTGCCGTGCATTTCTGGCCAAACTCAATTTTCCAGGGGACGATGATGCCCACGCCAGCTATAAAGTTGTGCAAACCCTACTGCCAAAAATCTCCAACACTCGCACTCTCAATGTCCTCGAAAGCGTGCAGTTCAACATTGACAAGGAAGTGGGTCGTGGTTCCTACGGATCCGTCTATAAAGCCACCGACATTCGCACCTCCAACGTTGTTGCACTCAAGTACCAAAAGCCTCCAAACACTTGGGAGATCTATATCTGCGATCAGGTGAGTTAAGCAATTGAATTTATAGGTACACCTCTGTATCTTGGTAAGGATTTAAGTCCCAAGGGTTTACCCTTGTGCTTTTTTAAAAATAGAAAATTTTAACACTTAAATTTTCAATTTTATTCAATTTTTTCTATGGTATATGAGTATAAAACAACACTTTAAATTCGATTCTGAGACTTTTCATTTTCCTATATAAAATCATATCAAATTCATTAAAAATGTTGACCCGTTATTGATATAAAACAACACTTTAAGTTCGATTCAGTAATGGGAAAAAATTCTATTTTTTAATTTAATGTAAAGCAATCTTATAAGTTAAATAACAGTTAAATTAACATACCTCAAGTTTATCTGTTAAGATTTGGCAAAGTTAGACTGAAGCTTTTGAAAAAGTGTAGTGTTTGAAAATAGAATTTTCAAGTTTCGATGCAGCATCAAATAAGATGCTAAATAATGATAAATATTTTGCTTTTTTGAACAGGTGCTGAAGCGTGTCAAGGAGGCGGAGGTGCTTCCCGGACTGATGGACATATCCACGGCGATAATAGCGCCCAATGCGAGTCTAATTGCGACTGAGTTCTCGCCATTTGGTTCCCTGCTGGATATCAACAACAAGATACGTCAGGCGACCACAAAGGTGATGCACGAATCCCTGGTGATGCACTTCTCAGCCCAGATCTGTAACATTGTCGATCATCTACATCGTCAGCATATAATACATGCGGATATCAAACCGGATAACTTTCTGCTGATGCGTGTGCCAAGTGTGGACAGTGTGGAGCCATCATTGCGTCTAATTGATTTTGGCTGTGCGATTGACATGTCCCTCTTCCCGGATGCCGAGCATACCAAATTCCGGAAGGTGGTACAAACGGATGGCTTCACATGCATCGAGATGCAGGAGGGTCGTCCCTGGTCATATGAGACCGATCTGTTTTGCATTGCCAGCACGGTGCATGTGATGCTCTTTGGCGAATATATGCAACCGCAAAAGCGACCAGCGGGTTGGGAAATTCGCCAAAAATTACCGCGATATCTGAAGAAGCACGTGTGGTCAAAGTTCTTTACCGATCTGCTTAACATGCAGGCCAATAACTTACCCCAATTGCAGCCGATACGTAAGATCTTTGAGGAGGAATGCTATCGCATGGACTCGGAACTACAGAAACAAATTCGCACTCTATCCAACATACTGCATCGGCGATAACCAAACTCATTACAACAATTCATAATTGTCATTCTTAACGTTGTCCGTTTTAGCCACGTTTATAGTCTAAACTTTCTTGTACTCTCAGTTGAGCAAATGTTTGTTTAATTAATTCAACAATCTGATCTTTAAAACAACTGGTTGAAAATTTATAGCCATAAATGATAATTTGATTGTTTATTTATTAAACTTTAAAACAAACAAATTTTTCACATTTTCAAGTGAAACTTAAATATTTAAATTGTTTTTTGGAAACCAAATGACTTTTCAGGTTTTCAAGCTAAACTCAAAATATTTAATATCCTATTGAAAACAATCAAACTTTTCAGGTTTTCAAGTCAAACCTAAAAATTTAAATTGTCTTTTGGGAGCAAACAAACATCTTATGTTTATAAGTCAAACTTAAATAATTTAAAACAAATTTTTCATATTTTCAACAGAAACTTGATCAAAATTTAACAATTGGTATTTAGTATAGTATTTTTTATAGACAAAATGTAACTTTATATTGAAAACACATTTTTTTATTTCAATCTAGCTTACTTATTCTAACTTCAAATATTTGAGATGTGTAAACTTTTTTAACGTTTGACTTAAAGATACTTTTGAGTTTGACCTGAAGTACTAGTCAAGAGATTTAAACTTGATTCCCGATATTTCACTTTATTTGTGAACAAAATTGACACTCACAAAAAATAGTTTTTTGCAAATGGACCACAAACTAATTAATTAATTGGTTGATATCTTTTGTAATTTGTTTAAACATTTACCTAACATGTAAATATTGCGCACAATTGTAAAAAGTTTTGTGCGCTAAATTATCAAAGAGCAAATAAATAATTATTTCAATTTTTCATGTACAGGAGAAAATGCATAAGAAAACTGAAAGAAAAAAAAATAAAAGTTAAGATCGTTTAACGCAATGTAAAATAATAAAAAAATTATTGTAAGATTTGCTGTACTATTGAGTAATATATATGATTAACTTTAAATGATAGAGAATAATAAAAATTGAGGAAATGTGTTAAATGAAAAGTTCAAAGAAAAAAAGAAAAGAAAAACTGAGAAAATAACAAAGAAAAGAGAAAATCATCTTGGTAACCCATTTTTGCGTAAATGAAATGCAAACGCCAGAAAAACGAAATTCACAATTTGCCCCGCTTGGCAATTGTCAAGTAAGTGCAGCATGCAACAAGTAACGAGAGCCGTGTGGCAGCAACATAACGACAACAACGACAACAATCATGGGCAACAATGCTGCGCTTGACCCACTTTTCCTTTTTGCCAACAGGCAACGGTAAACAGTTTCCACCAAGCAAGCGACTGGAAAAAGTTGCAACTTTTCATGCAACACACTCACACACACACACACATAATCTACAAGCGACACAAAGTCAAAGTCGACGGCGTCGTTAACGCTGACGTCAACGTTGGCAGCGCTGCAGCTGCTGCGCCGTCACTGTGCAAGATAGTGTTGCCAACTTTTCAGCAGTATAAAAAAGAGCTGACGAAAAAAGCTAAATTTGAAATCAAGAAAAAAATTTTAAACATTTGTATGCTTAATTTGAATAGCATCAAATATCCTTTGCAAATTCATTATAAATATGTGGCGCCAAAGCATTTGTTAAGATGTTTGAACGTAAAGCTCGATTGTCTTGATTTATTAATTAGGGTGTTCCTAAAACAGTTTCTAATAAGATTTTGTTTTTAGTGAAGCTAATCTGAACTAGTTCCAGCAACGATCCTTTTAGCCAACTGATTGGATTTTGTTTATGTGAATTTTAAACATTAGATTCGAAAAACATAACAAATAATTACCTTTTAAGAATTTAATTATAGTTTGCTTGCAGTATAGTCAAATTAGCATGCTACAATCTTGGGTCGCATTTTAAACATTATCTAATCCGAATCTTTTCAAAAAATTCCGCTAATATTAAGTGCAGACAGCCAGAATTTTCACTTGTTTGGCGGGAAAAACAATCTGTTGTGGCAGCACTGGTGGAAGCGACCATGCGCGATTGCAGTTTGCAGTTGCATTCGCAATTCGAATTCGATGCTGACTCTCGCCAAGTGAAAGTAAAGTGGGACAAATGTAATTATTATTACTTCTAGTAACCGTAACCGAGTTAGAAGCCTCCATTGCAGTTGGAAAGTTGGCAGCAACGATGACAGCGACGCAGACGGCGACGTCGACGTTGATGCAGCGACGACGACTTTTACACAATATTTTATTTAATCAAATTGCAAAGAGAAAATTGCAGCAAATGCTAGCAACTGCAACAGGCAAATAATGCAACGCGAAAAACTTTCTATTTTTTGTGTGTCGGCTTTGACGTCAACTTTGATTGCAACTGCAGCACACACACACACGCTACTCTCATTTTGCATAAAATGAACACACACACACACATACAAACATTAGGTATTTGCAGCTTGTTGCATGCATGAATTAATGAGTGTGCCCCAGTTTACAACACGTTGGCGATTGGCTTTGAATTTGAGTGACAAACTCATTTGCGTGTGTATGTGACACAAAGAATTTAAATCAATTTAGGAAACAGAGCACGCATAACAATCAAAAGTTTCTTCGATCATAGTGCTGGGACTCAAATCGATTATTATTAGTTTTGTGTAGATCGATTTAGTTTTATAAAGTTCATGAAGGCGAATGGAACTAGGACTAAAACAAATTAATGAACTGGACAGGACTTCTATTCTGTTCATTTGGTTCATTTATATGCATGTTCATTTTTCCACAACTTTTCAAGCTTTTTTTGAAACCGATAATTTTAAGATCAAAGCCATTCTAGTAATTTTTTTTTTTTATTTGTGGCTTAATCTCGTTCGTTCCTTTTGCTTACGTTGCACTCTTCTTGGAAATTATTCAACAAACTCGGAAATTCTTTATCTACAGCGTTTAGCAGGATATCTCGTAGTCGTATTTATTAATCACTCATTTAAAATTTCGATTAGCATGTGAAAGGATGTTTCACCCACATACTCTATTGTTGCCCCTTGCTCCTATTGGTCATTTGACGGTCATGACCAACTTAACACTGTTTCTGTTTCTCCTTTTCCTCTTGCCTCTTGGTGTGGCATGGCTAATACTATGCAACGCCATAGCACAAATTGCACAGCAACGTGAAACTGGGAAAATAGTTAAGTAATTTGCAGTGAAACGCGGCGTGAAGTTTGCGCATTGGTGAAATTTGCTTTTGTTGCACTGTCGGTTATTCTACGCTAACGGTAAGAGCATTTTGGTTTTGTCAAACGATATGTGACGATCTGCAAATACAATAGAGCACGTACCTGTTTTAACAAGGAATAAATAAGCATAAAATTCGTAAAGGTATATTTCTTTGCTTTTAACTTGATTTTAGAATTATAGACAAAAATAGTAAAATAAAAAGAGAAATATGAAAGAAAAATTGTGTAAATTTTTAATTTTGTCAAAACTTTTATTTTTACTAACTGTAAACTCCTAAATATATTAGTTAAATCCATAGTTTCATATTTTTGTAAAAAAAATCATGCCAAGTTGGATAAATTTTGACTTGTAAAGTCTGACCGACTTCAAACTGTCAAAATTTAATCTTAACTAAACAAATTTTAAAATGTTTCAAGATTGATTTGCTGTACTTTATAATTTAACACTACATTTACTAGCTGAAACTAAATGTAAGAGTATCACAATCTTCAACAATCCAAAGAGGCCAGTATTTTTGTTGCCTTTTTGCTTGAGTTGTTGTTGTTACTGCTGTTGCATTTGGCACACATAATGCGGCTGCTGCGATCCACATCCGTTAGCAGTTGCAGCCGCAATTTCAGCTGCAGCCATTGCATGTTGCATGTAGCAGTTGCAATTGCATTAGAAAGTTTTAGCTTTTGTTTCCCCCACCCGCGCACTTAACCAGATTCAAATACAGATACAAACATATCTAAACAAGCTGTTTGCCTAGTTATTCATATGTACTCAATTGTTGGCCCATTCCAAATACTCGTATAATAATGATGACAAAAGATTTCAATCAATCTTAACTTATCTAGTTTAATCATTATGCTGCTCGGAGAGAGTTCCCAGCCCAGCAAATAAAACCAAAAGAATTACTATTCGCTTATATTTAATAGAAGATAATCATTTTAAGTTTTCAGAAGTTTTTAAAAATAAGAATAACTTCAGGAAATACATTATTTTAATAGAAAGCTATAGATTTTTATCTTTTTCAGTAGTTTTATTATTATTTATTTTAATGTGTGGATAATTGAGTAAGTTCGGCTAAACTATTAGCCTTGAAAAAAAAATATTAATACATTTTCGAAATCTAACAAGACTTTGTTGATAGTCCATTTAATTATCCTTTTAAGCATTTTAATTGATATCTAAAACATTTGGCAAGATTATAACTCATGTTCTAAAAAAGATTACCAAAGTACAACTGAGGATATATGTACGTGACCATTCTACGGCAATTTCAGGACCCACGTCAGGGCAGCGACACTTCGTCTGTTGACCGTAAAAAGGACCTTGCACTTGCTGGAGGTTCAAGTCAATGGCCAAAGGCAAGCCGCAAAATATCCTACGCAATATATCCTAAATATACATGTACTATTAATGTTGTTGCTTTCGTAGCGTGGCAAAGTTCGACGGCATCCGAAATTACAGGACCCTTATTGCGGACTCGGCAGTTGTCGTCTGATGAACCGCCCCCAAACCACAAGAGGGTGACGCTTCCGTCGACTCACCAATCCCAAAAGTGAAAGGTTATTATAACAATAAGAAGCAGTCGTGGCCAATGTCTGGGCCAAGTCTAATAACCTTTCCCTTTCACTGAACACAGCAGCAGACAACGCGCACATCCAGAACAAAAACAAGGACAACACCCCTGAATTCAATCCCTTGTAGGGAGGGGTACGGATAGGGACGGAGGAACGCCAGTCATCGTTCCTGTGCAGCTTACAGTGGTTCATAGGATATTTAAATTTTTTTATTCAGAAAAAGTTAACACTTTCTAATAAATTACATAAAAATAAAACAAAGCAAAATTGAAGCTCAAATTTATTAATAGTTTTTGGGAAGAGATTATTAAAATGACTCAAATCTAATATTTCGAAAAAAATAAACAAACAAAATAGTTTAACAAATAAAAAGTGTACTCTACACAATTTTTTTTTAATTTTTGTGTAAAATATCATTTAAAATTGTTTTTATTTTTTATTTTAATATCAGCAAATTAATTTTACGTATAAAAAATGTGCCATATGAAATGTGCTGTGAGCCACTGTACATATGTATATGCAAAAGCTTTGCAGCAAAAATAATAAAAAATTGTCAGTCTGCCGCGCACAGACAAACATACATATTACATATGTATACTTGTGTATATGTAAGTACTTATTTATTTGTGAGCATTAAGTGTAAAAGTATTAGTGTTCGGCTGCGACAAACGGGCAAATCTCCCATTTGCTTAAGGACGTCCCGCATGCCAGTCTATGTATATACATGTACATACAAAAAATAAACATATCTATGTACATACATACATATGTATGTAAAGCCATCAGCTCGAACAACCGAAGTAGTGTGCATCCTGAGAATGCGAACGTGAGCAATAACAAGTAGACAGGCTGACATTGTGCAGACGGAGAGAGAACGTAAGAACGCGAGAGAGAAAGTGAGAGAGAGAGAGAGAGAGGGACACGCACACTGAATCGCAAGTGATAATATCAGCAGACAATTGTCAAACAATTAAGAACAAGTCGATTGCAAAGTAAAGCTATCAATGATATTTGCTTAATTTAAACTCTAATAAACATGTGTATGTATGTATGTATAATAAGAATGGTATAAATTTATCTATATAACAGTCTTTTTTCAAATATAAATATATTAACAGAGTATGAAGGTATCTACATTCTTGCAAAATTGGTTCCACTGTCAAACGGTCGATGCCTCTCTGGCAACCAAATGTCATTGGACGACGCCGGCAAGCTTAACCTTGAAAGTGGGCAACAACAAAAAGGACGAACAAGAACTGAGAGGCAGATGCATAAAGGCGGGAGAGCGAGATTAGTAGAGAGACAGGAAGAGTGTGAGTTCAAAAGTAAAGAGTCGTTGGACTTTACAGCTGAGTCACAGTTGTGGGTTCATTACAAAATGGATGATAATACATATATACACATATGTATGTATGTAGGTACCTATGCATGTATTATGTATGTATGTTAACACATAGAAATGGAAATTAAATCAAAAGTTCACATTGGCGCAAGAAATGAGAACAAATTCAAAACAAAGTCCAGCATATCAATTGACTTGGCCAAAATAAAAAGAGAAAGCGGGCCTCCGCTTAAAGAACACTAAGCACCAAAACGTGGAGATGGGGACAACTAACAGCAACAGCAACAACAACATTTACGGCCAACATAAAAATTACTACCAACAACAGCAAAAAAAGCAACGGCAACAAATAATGAAACTGGGTCGGCACGCTGCTGCTGCGCTCGTTTTAAGCGAACCCGGTTCGCTCGAACATGCTCGATGTTGTAAGTCTGCGTTTGAGTCAGACGGTGCAGTTTTATTCCAATCGGATAAAAACACACATAGGACCAAAGCACACACATACATGCGTGTAAACAGAAACGATCTCTCTGCATGACACATTGCAGGCTTTAAACTCTGCAGCAAGAACTCTTTCTCTCTCTCAGAACGAAAAGCACAGAGAGCCCAGAGAGCGCACCGTGAGCGCCGGAAGAGCATCAGTTTCAGTTTTTTTTTGCGGCAACAGTTTTATAACACGCCTTTTGGTCACTTGTTGTGTAATTTGTGAGCGATAAACAAAATTGAAATAAATTTTAATGAAATCAAGAAATTACAATTAAACTGCTCAAGTGACTGTACAGGTACTTTAAGTCAAGAAAGTCTTTTCACAAACATAATTGAAAGTGTACACATTTATTTTTGGCAATATATATACATACATATATTTTTCTATAAATTTTATTGTAATTATTATTTTAAAATTAATTTTAATAAAATATTATTTTTTTAAATTTACTGTTTTATTATTATATTATATTATTATTATTATTTTAAAAAATAATTGAATCCAATGAGTCTTGTTTATTTTGTTTAAGATTCATGAGTAATTAAAAAAAAAAAATTAAAAACCAAATTAGAATATGAACGTTTTTTAATTTGTCGAAACAGTTGCTTGACTAACTGTATTCGGCCACGCCCATGCCTTTGACACGAGTAGCGAAGGCGTGATCAAAACAAAGAGCTGAAGATTCTTAAAACAAAAAGGTAAGATAAACATATGCATATACATACACACAATACATACATACATATATGTAAGTATATTGAAATATATGTATATATTACATAAATGGTATTAAATAAGGTGTTCTTTTATTAGATTTAATTTCTATATATCATTCATTCGTTTATCAAAACCTAATGGTTGTAATAATTAGTCTCTGTCACACTCTCTCTCTCTCTCTCTCTCTGTCCTCTTCTGTAGCACTGAGTCACGCTTCTGCTGCACCGTCGCTGCGCTGCGCTTCTCTGCTGCTGTTGCTGTTTGTGTTGTTCTTGTGATTAAGCTGTTTGTCCTTCGAATTCGAGTGTCGTTTGATTCTTGATCGCAGTCTCTCGCTCTGGAGTTGCTTTCGTTCGTTCATTCATGAACTTTAAAGTTTTCCTGCTCCCTCAGATAAAAGCGTTACACAAATACTAAAAGCAAGTGCGCCAGACGACGTTGACGTCGACAGCGAAGTCGACGGAGGCGTCATTTGATTTGCGATTACACGCAATTCTCACACGCGGAAGTCGTTGGACTTGACAACAACAACAACGATGCAATGTCGCGTTGGTGGCCATCACAGTGTAACGAAAAAGTTGTTCCTTTGTTTCGCAATAAATGTACATATTTATGCATATGTATGTATTTACATAGAGGTCTGTTAGTACGTTTTTTTGTATGTGTGCAATAATGTGATATCAGAATTTAACCAGAAGTCATTAAACATTGATAGAAAAAGTAAAGTTTTTGTCAATATGTATAATTATTGCATTTATTATTTATTTAGAAAAACATACTTACTTACATATAACATACTTACGATTTGTTCACTATTTGCATACAACATACACATCAATTTCCAGTCAGTGTATAACAGTTTCAACGTATGACAGTTATTGGCAGCGTTTATCAGAAAATGTTATAGAAAACTAACCGTTTCATTTTTAATACCGGAACTGAAACCGTAACCGAATGAAAATTCTTTGTCAAGAAGTGAATACCGAAACTTCTTATATCGTAATAAGTATAAAACAACACTTAAATCTTGATTCTGAGACCTTTAATTTGGTTGTAAAAAATCATGAAGAATTGGATAAAAATTTTGTCTTGTAACTTTTATTTGTTTGGTTTGATTCCCTGATTGTAAGTATATTTAATATAAGAAAGTTTTAAGTACTTTTACAAGATATTTTCCTTAAAAAATAGACAAACTTATTTGAAGAATCTTCAAGCTGTTTCCTTATTTATTTGCAACTTGTTTGCTTACGATTACGATTTTACCGATAACAAAGCTCGTTTTTTTGGTATAAAACTCAATTCCAAGTTTAAACTCACATCACTAGCATAACAATTTAAAAATATGACTGTTATTGTTTTCACCTTCAATAAGATCGATAAGTTTTTATGCATACTAGCACTTGAGTTGTATGTGTGTGTGTGTAAGAGATAGTGTATGTGTGTTTGCATGCATTTATGTATGTAAATAAACAGATGGGGGACAGAGTGTAACAACTTCAAGGTCTTGCGTCAGAACATGTGCAATGTTGTGTGGGGTCAGGCAAATGCGAAATTCGAAATTCGAATTTCGAGACTGAATATGAAATACAAATATACTGGCAAAAATATGAATATTTCAAGATGCATACCTATGCATATTACATGTACATATGAATGTATGCATGCATGCGTGTATTGTGGGTGTGTGTGCATTGAACAAAACAAAAAACAGAAACAAAAATAAATTGCAGCAGTTCAAGCCCAAGTCCAGGTCCCGTCACAAAGAACAAAATAAATACATTCATACATACATACATGTTGTTGTTGTTATTTTTATAACTCCCCACTCAACGGTGCAAATGTGTGGGTATCTGTCGCTGTCGCCGTCTCTGTCGCCCGATCGGCAGTAGGTTCAAGGCCAGCGCCTGAAAGGTTCAAAATGCTCACCGCGCGCCTCAGTGTGTGTGTGTGTGTGTGAGTGCAGAGAGCAAGAAAAAAGAGAAACGATCGCTTGGCTGTATGCGTGTTCCTATGCACATATATGAACATACATATGCATAATTACCCCACACCCACATACATTCAGGATTCTTACATAAATACAAAACTTATCGCTTTGTTGACCACCATTTTATTTATTAATGCTTATGTAATACAATCTTGTATGAGGGTGCATACATACATACATACATATGTACAGACAATGTGCATACAAATAGACAGTTAGACAATAAAGTGTTTTGACAAATTAAATTTTAACTATTAAAATAATATTTGTTTGTTAAAGCTTAAGCATTAATTAACAAGATTACAATTACGTTTTATTTTTATGCATATTTTTTACTATGAAGATATTTTCATTTAAAAATTACTTAAAAAAGAAGCTGTGAGCCACTGTACATATGTATGTAACTAAGATGCCTTTGTGTGAGTGTATGTAGAGTATGACAAAACCGCATTCTAGATTCTAGATTACATAAAGCAATAACCCAGCCTACAAAGAGATCAGACAGCGTCAACAGACAGACATACATACATACATATATATAAATGCAGGCCGTACAAAAATTCTTGCTCGCAGTCGCCTTCTCTTGAATACACACACACACACGAATGCTTTAGGAACAACAAAAAGTTCTGTTTTTTTTTTGCAAGCACAAGCAGCGCAGTCGCTTTCGTAGCTGCTGTTGTGCGTGTGTGTGTGTGTCTCGGATTGTGTGTATTTGCTCGGCCGCAGAGTTAATGCACTCCAATGAGAAGTTCAAGGCTGAACAAATCAGTCGTTCGCTCAGCTTGTTCATGTTTATGGCGTCAAGGCATATGTATGTATGTATGTTTTGTATGTGTGTATGTATGTAAATAAATACTCATGCAGGACAGTGTGAGCACATCTGTATCTTTTTCCAATAAGATCATTTTCGCTGCAGCAAAAGAAACAAAAAAAAACAACAAAACTATGAAAAAGGGTAAAGGTAAAAGGGTAAGGGTAAAGTGTTGCCGCCTTTTTTGTTGTTTAATATGTAAATTTACATCGGATAAAGCAGTGGTACATAAAGGTGCATGTATTTACAGTTTTTAGATGTGGTTAAGAAAATTAAATTAATTCAATTATAAAAACCAAAACATATGATATAATATAATAAATATAATATCTCAGCCGACTCTTTTTTTATATTTGAATGTTTAACATCTAAAGGTATGATTAATTGTTACAATTACATACATATGTAAACGCCGGAAGAAGAAATAAAAACTATAACCATATTTCGAGTTTCACTTGAACTTTTATGTCAAGTAAAAAAAAAATAAAAAAAAAGAACAAACAGTAATTTTATCATACTTACATATGTATATTATTTGAACAAATCGAATATAAATTTGTTTATTGTTTACATACTTTTTTGCATTACATACATAAATATTTTTATTTATTAAATTTGTTTACTTAAAATGTTGTTGCTTATCTTTATCTTGTCCAAAGCAATAATAATCAACGCTGCATAATCCACCCAGTTGGGTTGGGGAGGTGGGGGAGTGTAAGGGTCGTTGCCACGACGGCAAAAGCTCACACATACACACATACACACATACACAAATATACATATTGTACGCAAAGTTCATGTTTTGGGCGCCATAATTTGAGTATATATATATTTGTATCTTGTTCTATTTGATTGCTGGTGTTGATGTTGTTGTTGTTTTTGTTCTTATTGGCAATGCTCCGGCTGCAACTGCGCAAATTGTCTAACTGAGCGCCGAGCAGAAGCTCGCAATTAAGAGAGCCAAACACATTGAGTGAGCAAGAGACAGAGAGAGAGAGAGAGAGAGAAAGAGAGAGTGCTTGCAAGAGAACAGTTTCTGGTTTATTGAATGACCAATCAACCTACTGCTTGGTGAGGATTGCAGTCAACTGCTGCGTCGACTGCAGCTGAGGAGAATCTTAAATGTGTTGTGATGATGGCGCGGGGGAGGGGGATTGGTGACTGCTGTTGTTGTTGCTGCTGCTGCTGCTCTAAATTTAGCATTTCTTAAAAATTTGTGATGAGGGCAACGCGACGCAACGATCGCTGCCTGCGCCGTTGGCATTTTCTCCTATAAAAGGGATAATACGTTGTTGCCTCTGCTCGTTCTAGAACTGTTAAATACATACATATGCACACACAAGCATATGTATTTACATATGTATGTGTGTAGGTATGTGTGTACAAGCATGTACATCTGTCGGTATATGCAATTGTGCATGTGTCGCTGGGCTTTTTCTCTTGTTTTCTCTTATTCTTTAGTATGCAGTTTGTTTTCGCTGTTGTGCTGCGCATTTCATTCTTATTCTAGGTTTATTTCGTAATAATCGCAACATCCGCTGCGATCCGAAATGGGGTGTGGTGTCACCAAGGGCGTAGTCAGGAATTTGCAGGAGGTGAAAACCACCCCACCCCCTCCCCGAAGTGAAGAAGGAGTTAAATTTAGTTATTTATCTTAAGCAATTCTTTAAAAAAATATAATCTAAATTCATTTTAGCACTCGCAATTGTACATTAAAAAATGTTCTTTAGTCTGTTTGTATATTAATAATAAAAAAAATAATGTTTTCCAATGTAAGGATAAGGATATTTAGAATAGAGCAATTTTTGGTAGTTTCCGGATCGATCTTTGCCCATTCTTCTAAGAGGGTCGAATTAAAATATGTATATATGTATGTATATCTGAACCACTCTGAATTCATATATCTGTATTCTGACTACGCCCATGTGTGTGTTGTTAGGTTCTTGCTTTGTTCTTTGTATCTCTGCGCCTTTTGTAAGAAGGGGCGTCGTAATAAAAATGACTCTTTGTTGGCTAAATAATTGCAATACCAATCTCTCTGGTCATTTATTTATTTATTTTTTGTTGTGTTTATCTTTGCATATATTATATAATTGCAATTAACAGCCTATTTGTTCGTAAACAAGATGTACTATATATTTACATACATACATATGTATATATACTTTATTATTTCATCAGATATTTCATGTTTAATTGTTAAGTACTAGAGTTTTCTATTTGGCAGCTAGTGTAAATAAAAAGAGCTAAATAATTGGACAATGGTAACTGTAGAAGCAACAACAATTAGACAAAATAGCAACGAAAGCAATTTAGAAAGTTTTAGTTGCTGAAATGCATAATTCATTTGTATGTATGTATGTGTGTATGTATGTATGATACGTTCGACGTACAGTTGACACATTAGCAATAGACTGAGATACAATTGACAAAAAAAAGTGTCAAAAATTTTGAAGTTTGATCAAAAATGGGTTCTAGTTTTTCAGGAGAGGGTTTACTATTAATATTTAAATTTTTTTTGGGGTTTGGAGCCCTTATAAAATAATACATATTTGATCAGTATATTATTTATATATATATTATATTTTTTTATTATATATATATTACTATTTATATTTAAATTTTTATGGTGTTTGGAGCCCTTATAAAAAAATACATATTTGATCAGTATATTATTTTTATATATATATATATTATATTATATTTTATATTTTTATATTTTTATATTTTATTATATTTTGATAACTTGCTCCATGAATCAAATTAAAATGGTTGTTAAACGTAATTTTGTTTTAATCGTTACAATATATATTAAATTTCAAACCGATATATAAGTTAAGTTTATAAGTTAAAAAGTTACAGATTTTTGCCACCTTGTTTTCTAAATTGAGCCATAGGGTAAAATAGATTGAAGTGGAGTGAGGCTATAGAAGAGAAGAAAAGCGTCACGAAGGAAGAGAAGGGCAGAGAAGATGCTAAATGAGCAACAAATGAAGCGCATTGTGCAAAACTTTTACTCAGTGGTTATTGACACCGCAACGCAAACATACACACATAAATGTGTATCTATGTATGTATGTATAAGTCGAGTAGCTTCTACTCGTTTACAAGTGGCAAGAAGCAAAATTAATTAAACAATCAATTGGCGTAACACTTTCTCTTCTTGAGCAATAAAACCGAAGAAAGAAACAGAAGATCTTTATAGCGTTACCATATTGAGCATTAAGCATTGGGCGTGAGTGAACGTTCTAAACCGGTGTCTCTTGCCACCGTCTAGCTCATTATTATTTTCACCAGGTGGAGAGTTGAAATGTAGAACACACACACACACACGCATTGCATATCACATCATACATACGAAGCATTGTTCGAGCTTAAAACGTTGCGTTGCAGCATGTTTGACCCGCAACCTGCATGAAAGCTACAATGACGGCAACTAGGTGAGCAGAGCAAGAGACCGCAAGAGAGAGAGAGCACAATCGAAAGAGAGCGTCAACCGGTTTCTTGTGCTCTGAATTTGAAATTCGGTTTCTGTGCTGAGCCGCGCAAACAAAATAAAAACGGACAAGAAGCGGCGAAGCGAGTGATGATGACGCAGCTTTGAAGATTTTGATACGGTCTTGAGCTGATCTTGCCACAGCAGAAGTTTTGTGTGTGTTGTGTGTGTTGCTGTTGCTGCTGCCACGCAAGAGGCAAACACACAAGACCGTTATTTGACCCAATTCTAAACTGGAATCGAAAGACGAAAAGCTTCAAAAAATAAAAACGTTGCAGCAGTGATAGAACGTTAATGTTCAAATAAGAGAGACGCGCATACACTCTTACATCTGCACATGACTTGTGTGTGTGTTGTGTGTGTGTCTTGCGCGAAAGTTTCGTAATTACATGATGTGTGTTGTGTTTGTTAATCGTGCTCTGTCGACCTACTTAAATGGAGAAAGTAAGAACGAACTCTCCAATCGGGCTTTCTTTCATTATCATCATTCTTATTGTAATTGATTACATAAGTCGAAAATCTTGCGCGCTCTTTTTTTTTGTACCGCTTCGCTTCGCTTACGTTGCGTTGCTTTGTTGCCTAGCTGACTGACTGACTGACTGAGCAACTAACTGACTGACTGACTGACCCATTGATCGTCGCTCTTACGGTTCTTGTTCTCCGCTTCACATAACGGCATTCTGGTCTCGAAATGTGTCTTTAATAATGCTGTTTACCTAATTCTGAAAACTTGTTTTTAGCATTGTCTTTCGTTGCGCTTTTCGGTGTGTGTGTGTATGTGTGTGTTTTGTGTACCAATTTTACCGTTTACTATTTGACCCGATTAACTATTTACATACATGCATAACTACAAAGATACAGATACAAAACTTAGATGCTTTATATTTTGACGTTACATAATTGTACACACACACACACTCAAAAAAAATATTCAAACAGGAGTTTTAATCGGTTAAAGAAATCGAAATTAATATTACATTTCAATAATACCCGATTCAAATGAACTACACATAAGCAATAATAAATTTCACAATATTTATTATCAACACTTGAGATTCTTTTGCTGAAATTTTTATTGTTTTGTTTTTAAATGGTATATTTTGGAATTTACGTGAGGAATTTTAAGAATTAGGGAAATTACCCGCGGAATTGCATACAATTTTTTGGAATGGAATATTAATAATTGGACAATTCTTTAGATAAATATTGGCAAATTCAAAAATTTAAATACAAATTACATAAGAGCCAAATATAAATTTGTATAAGAACAACAGTTACGTAAGAGATATTCGACAACCATTTTGTATAACTTAACATTATATTGAACAATTTTTCGACTGGTTCCTAATGTATTTCGATTCTTGTTTGAATTCATTAAATTAAGAAATTATATTTAGTAATATCTGCAAAAAAGTTGACCAAGAAAAAAAAAAAGATTTAAAGAGTTCTTAATCAAGTTAAATCCGGAATTAGAAAACAAAGATGGCCAACTCAGATTTCAATTCTTTTTCGTACGGTATACAGATTTATTAGCCATTTCTTTTATTGCGCAGACTTAATTTATACAATTTTGGTATAAACCCATGTACATACCAAAGAAAGAAAGAAAAAAAAAACAAATAAACAAATTAATTTTGTCAATTATAGTAATAATTAGCAGCTTAGACTTGATTTGCCACAATGACAAAGACGTTATGTGAAATTCTAATAATAATTTCATTACGAAAAAGAAAGCAAGCAAGTTGTTGTTATTGTTATTGTTCAAATTTGAGCTGCTTTGCGTCGCGTCGCTGTCGCTGCGTGCATTGACTTTCCACTCTTCCGGGAGGGGGAGAGGGGGGGGAGAGGGAGACCTTTTGTGCTGTGTGTGTGTGTGTGTGTGTGTGTGTCTGATATTTGCTTTCATTATTCTAATTTTCTCTTTTTTTTATTAAAGGCAAACAAACATGTACTTATAATATGTATTATCAATTTAAAAAAAAATGTATAAACAAAGTGATAGATTAAATGAAATTCATTAAGCAATAATTATTTAAATATTACATATTAAAAATGTATATTTTTACTCAGAATGGCATATTTTTCTGAGTGTATGTATGTGAGTCCACGTATGACAAATTTCTTTTATACACTTATTGACAACAACACATCGAAAAAGTTGCACGATAAAAAGAAAGCAGAAAGCGATGACCGTCCATCCCCCCCACTCACCTTTCTTCTTCTCCCAATTTTATTCCCGTCCGCTTTGTCTGTCCGCTTCTGTCTGCGCGTAGACGTTTCTATATATGACGCGTGAGTTCTGCACAACGCAAGAGAGCTCACACTCCCACTCTCGTTCTCTCTTTCTCTCTCTCTCTCTCTCTCTCTTTGTTGCGCTCTTGCATACACTGAGCTTTTATATTTTTGGCTTTGCAATCGATCATTGAACTTTGGTTGTGAAAACTAGAGCAAGACCCAAATTTCTTCATTGTTTAGGAGTCTTTGACAGCGGGTGCGCGACTGCTTATGTTTGCGTGCACACACATACTCATACATATGTATGTAGCAGTTTTGTTTGTGTTATCAGCTTCTCGCTCTCTCGCTCTCAATCTGCTGTAGCGTCGACTGCTTTCTATCTGCGTTGCGTTGCGTCGCTGCGATTGCGATTGTCGCTTATGTCAAATGATTTCTCAAGTGTCTGATAAAAAAGAAATCAAATGCTTTTTGTTGCTCACTGTGATAAGCAGCAATAATGGAGTATGTAAGTGTGTATATTCATACATATGTGTATCTACACACATATCTATGCATTTATGCATTTACACACATTTTTAACTATGTTTTGTTTTTCTTATTATATTCAGATATAACAAATAAAACGAATGAAAATATTATTAAATCAATCTACGTTTTATTTTTATTTATATTTCAATTCCATTTAAAAATAAATTCATTTCAAATTTCAAAAATGTAACAGTTAAATGAGCTGAGAGCCACTGCATGCCAAAATATGCACTAATTATACCAGTTAGCAATTGGTCGGTTTAGAATAGCACAGTATATCAGTTTGATAGAGTGGTGGGAGGGGGGAGGCTCTTTCACATGTGTAAGCGTCTGTTTTCAACTTCTGCGTGAAAGTTATAAGCCAACAGTATTATTTTGTTGCTTTTGTTTTGTTTGCCGAGATTTTGTTGGTTCGCTTTGGTTTGGCAGAACGGCGAGAGTGAGCGAGCAAGTGTGAGTGAGTGAGTAGCTATGGCTGCGTGTGCGTCTGCGGCAAGTTCATTCACATTTGCACTCATTACGCGGCCAAAGACAACGCCAACGCTGACGCTGACGCCGACGTGAACGTCAACGTCGCTGCTCTTGAAATTGAAACTGCTGCGAGCAGTCGAAAACTGCAAGAGAGGTCAGCATCAAAAATTTTGCTACAGTTTGTCATGTAATTGTTTTCTCAAAACAAAAAATGCACATTGAGTCAAGTAATTTTTGTGACAGAGAGACTAAAGTCAGCTATTGGTTATTTCTTTTGAAAAATGGTTAGCTAAAATATATTAATTTTTTTAAAATTTAATTTAAAAAGTATAATAAGAGTGTAATAAGACACTTGCGTAAAGTAATTATTTTTATATTTTGTCCAAACAATTATTTGACTAACAGTTTAACTCAAAGAATCTAATTTTTTTAACTTCAGCTTGTAAAAAACTGGGTTTGACTCCTAAAAAAAATTTGTTACATACCTGTCTTGTTAAAATTCCTGCAATGACACTGAAAATGCTTTAATTACCATGTAGCGTGCTCATAAAAATAATATAAATAATGTACCAAAAAAATAAATAAATCAATTATATTTGCTAGAATAAATTTATTGACGTCCCCATTTTTATCACGTGGCAGGCTCACAGGTGAGCATCTGATTGCCGCATGCTGTGAACATCGGATTGTCTGTCATGCTATATAACATATATAGTATACATTCTACACATATGAAAAAGTTGCCCAAGGGCGTACGCAAATATTGACAGGGGATGAAGCTTCAAAATAAAGAAGAAGAAAAGAATTTTTAAGCT
The DNA here is from genome assembly GCA_035045575.1 of Drosophila falleni. NCBI lineage: Eukaryota > Metazoa > Arthropoda > Insecta > Diptera > Drosophilidae > Drosophila > Drosophila falleni. The sequence goes on from JAWNOV010000142.1 coordinate 5,062,560, forward strand.
AATAAATACAAAGTTGGACTCTCTTTAAAAACTTTTCCATTTCAACGACCAGCTTGCATATTTGAACATTATTATAGGATATAATACCGATATAATATTATATAGGATATAATCCCGAATTTCACATGCTAAAACTATATAATATATAGTTTATATAGTATATATATTTTCGAAATAAGAAAATTAAATTTTTTGTGTCATGTTATCAGTTTTTTGACTTAAAAATTCGAGTAAAATTCTAATAAGCCCTTACGTGTTTATATGTCCAAAAAAATATGCATAAAAAAAATATACTTAAATACATAAATTTTTTAAATAAACTTTTGACCTGTCCCCCTTCAAATTTTCATACTGCGTGCGCCAATGAATTTCCCCTTCTACAAATCGAACAATCATATTTGCAGTCTCGCCTCTCTCTCCCCTCCCTTTCATCTCTAACTGCCTTCGTTCGTCAACGTGTCAGCAACATACAATGTAAGTTGCTCAATCGAAGCACCTCCCAGCCCCCATGCCCCACCCCCCGCTAGCGTCATCACCTGTTCAGTAGGCCAGCTTGATATCGAATCGAACTTGCTGTCACGTTTGCCGTGTTGGCCTACTCACGTTTTTCCAGCAGCGCTGCCGACGTCGCACTTCAAACAGCATCGAACATGTTCGACTTCAACTGTCAACGTAACGAAAGAATGACAGATGATGGTTTAGAACTTTCAGCAGAAGATGGTAAACGTAAGGAAGGAGGATGGGGAGGGGGAATGGAAGACGTTGCTTTTGTAACGCCAAAAATTTCAACTTCATCACGTTGCACAGCCGCGTTTCATACATAGAAGTTGAGTTATCAAAAGTTCGTTTCGAGGTCACATTGGGTGAGCAATAGGAAAGTTTTCAGATTTCAGTGCTCAGTTCCCGTTGCCAGTTCCAGTTGCAGTTTAACTTCAACTTCAACTTGGATCGCTGCAGCTCTTTGGAACTTTTTAAGACCCTTAAAATTGGGCAATTCATTAAAAAATTGTTATGTATCTAAAATTAATTGATTCTTTATTGCAATTTCACATCTTGATAAATTATATAATCATTTTAGATTAATTTTTTCATTTTGTAGTCCTCGAATATGCAATTTAAAATCCAACTGAAAGCATTACATAATACCCATTTAGTTGTGGTAGTTATCAGAACAAAGAACGAATCGAATATGCGAAGTCAAGTACAAGTACAAATATGTTACTGACAATTAAATACCCTGCATGGATAGATTATTTAAATATATCTTTTTATTTTCTATGTGTAATTATCTAAATTTTCATTTAGAAATTTCAATATTTATGTTGTTGCAAAATATATAGTATACTTTATAGGGCTGTAAATAGTTGCGTACGTTTGTAGCGCAAATGTTGTACTTGCTAATTATACCCGTTCGTTTTAACTATTAACAAACAAATGCAAGGTTTGATCGTAATAAATAATAAATAATAATAATAAAAATAGCACAACAAGTTAATAAAAATGTGCATATTTCATTGTTAGTTGTAAACAATGTAAATGTACAAGCAGGCATATTTGTTGTAAATATTAAAACCAGTTTTTATTTGTGTAATATTTTTGATTACATGTATGTTATATAATAATTCTCTGTAAATACATTATAAAGAAAAATAAAATAATCTACAATATTCTATTAAATAAAATGTATCATAACAATAGAAGAAAATTCATGAAATAACTAAGCAATTGATAATAAAACCATTTAAGATCTTTGATAAAATATTATATTAAAAATATTGCAAATGCGGTCTGCAGTTGTCCTTAAAAAAAATTAATTACACATAAAGGATACAAAATTTGAAAAAAATAAATCAAATAAATTATAGTTCACTTATAATAATGCAATTTTACTTAATAGGAATAAAAAAATTAATATATTGAAATATAGGCTACAATTTATTGGAATTATAATTGATTTACAATAGCACCTGCTCTTTTGCATAATGTTGCGTTAACGCCTGGCTTGCAGGGTATTTACGCGTCAGTTCTGTTTGCGTTGTTTTCATTTGCGTTATCAGTGGTTACAGTTACATCAGCAGCAATCACGTTGCCAGTGCAACAATAAGTAGCGAAATTTCAGCTGAGAACTAAAATCAATGCATAACAACAACCAAAGCTAGTCTCTTCCCCCGCCCTCCTGCTTCTGATTTCCCTCCCACACTCGGGTAAAATGTTGTATTATTTAAGGCGACAACAGCAACAACAACAAACAGTAGTAAGTAGTAAAATAAGCATAACAATTACAATTCTAAAATAAACGCAAAAACCAGAAAGAGAAACAGAGAAACAGAGAAAAAAAGCTCATTTCCATAGCGGACTCAAGTCGCGAACATGTGAGTTGACGCGCCGCGGGAGCGTTGCACTGACGACTGCACATTGTGTGACACGTGACCAGCGTCAGGGCCCGGCAAGTATCAAGTATGAGTGCGACAAAGTCAGTAAGTGAGTGAGTGAGAAGAGCAGCAAATATGTATGGGATAAAGGCATGTAGAGCAGGAGAGCAGGAGAGCAGAAGAGCGGCAGAGCGAGCTTAATGGCGATAGCTTATATTACGTTCTTGTTGTTGCTGCGCTGCTGACTTTGACGTCGACGCCAGCAGTGACGCTGTTTCGTAACAGCTTGACGTCTTATTCGCTGGGAGTGTGTGTGCGTAGTCAGCAAGATTGTAACTGCAGCAATTCTCGACAACGTGAAACCCACCCCTCGTTATACCCACCACATTGACCGCCTGTGGTGTAGCCAATAGGCGAACCCGCAATTATTTATATTTATATTATATTAAAATCCATAATTTTCCTAATTCTCAAATTAAATAGCAGCTAAAGTAAGGTTTAAAATTTCAAAGTGTGCCCGATTTTTAAATTCGCCTTTTTCTAGTGTATATAATTATTATATTACAGCTTAAGCCGATTTTAAAAAATAATTTATATGATTTAATTTAATTAATTCTCCAGGCAACTACTTATTTTTAAGCACAAAATTTATTTATTTATATAGTATTCAAGTAATATAACGGTAAATATATAAAATTAAAGAAAAACTTATCAAATTTTTCATAATATTTGATTATTATATTTGCCATATTTCAAGACGCGCAAAATCTAAGCTCTAAAAAAAACTATTAAAAATATACCATTTAAATAGCCATAAAAGAAGTTTAACCATTGAATTGTTGGTTTGGTAACATTTAAAAAGAAAAATGTATTTTTTCCTTCCCTGTGTTACCTAAGTCAACGAGAACAAGTCATATTCACACTCACCCTCATATTCAAATTCACATTCTTCCACTCTGTCAATTTCCATGGAAAAACGTTAGTTGAACTTCAACACATAATGGTGTTTACATGTTCATGTTAAATCATCATGATGCTTGGGGTGATGAACAGTAGGGTGGGTTGAGGGGTACGGATGTGGCGCGATTGGCTGGACCACGTGAGTGTATCGGCTCACGTGTAACGGTAACTAGACCTATAGAATTGACGCCATAATCATTTAGTAATCATGCAAATTATTTATTCCAATTAAATATTGAATAGACACTATGAGAAGTATGATTATAAATAGCTAAATACCTCTTGTCACTTTTTGAGCAAATACATACGAGTATTTTTGACACTCACTGTAAATATAATATGTAAGATTTATCTACGACTTTAAGATAAATTCAAAACTGATTCAGAAATTCCAAAGAAACCAAAACTTACATGAACATTTTTGGCTTGTTTTCAAAATTCTCAAAAAAGTCTGCACTTTTTAAGTATATATCTGCTCTACATACACATACCTAAATATTTTTTAGCCTATATTTTTTTGAGTAAAGTAGAGAAGTTTAGGTAATATATATAATTTGTGAGTGGATCAGATTCTTAAACTTATATGTTCAGCAACAAATTTATTCGTATTGCATAAGAATTTTTGAATGCACAATTAGCAGGTTTTGTTTTCTTTTGTTGTTATTTCACACTTTTTGTAATAAATTATAGGGGCAGAGACAATTGCATAAGTAGCTCAAGTAAATAAATTAACTGATAAGGTTATTTAAGTGGAATATACTTATACATATGTAATTCTTTCCCGCATAATATTAAAAATCTTATAATAAATGCTTAATATAAATTCGAGTTGAGTTTTTTAAACATTATTATATATATTATTATTACATTTGAGAAAATTCAGTGTTATTTCTCGGTATACAGTTACTTGATATCAAAGAACTTTTGACCTCTTTCCTACTCATTCCCCCTTTTCTATAGTTATTTAACTTCCAAGATTTTTGAACGGCTCATATAGGTATTTTATGTGTGCTGGCATTCGTAATCGCAATTGAGTATATTTTAATACTAATTCCGTAGAATTTCCAGCTTAGCAAGTCAATTAGCCAGTCATTCTTTTATTCGGTCGGTCAGTTAGTCACACTCGTTTAATCGATCACTCGTAAAACTTACATAATGTCTCCCGACCTAGCTCTAGCTCGTCTGCACATGTTCCTGCCCCTGTCTATATCTATTCTCTCTGTTTTACCCTGCACACATCAAATAATGGTTATATTGTTTCATCTACACATTAGGTACTATTCGTAAGCAAATAGTTTCAATTAAAAATTATAAAACAAAATATAGTCATGTCTTTCTAAATTATATAGACTTTTTTGTATCTTAAAGAAAATATTTTCATGCGTTTTAAAGAAAAATTTAATTATATTTTCATAGAGGAAATCTAAACTTTTTACTATAAGAATAAAATATAAAATTTTCTTCTAGGAAGAAAATATTTAAAATATTTCCTCAGTATTTATATAAAGTTTACTCATACTAGTTTTTATATCTTACACATTTCATTTATATCAAATAAAATATACATATTATTGAAGGATTTCTGTGCATAATATTCTTAGATTACTTTTCCCTTGGGGCTAGGGTATCTAACAATCTGGTACTGTCCACTATGCAATAGATTCTTCATTCAATTGCAACAATATTTTTATTGGGGGGTCGTTAATGCATTAGCTTCCCGATAAGATAATTTCAATAACTAGCGAACTCGATATGGCTGAGGGTGTTTTTCTGTATGAAGAATAAGTAGACTTGAATTAGACAAAAGGGAATATATGTATATAATCTACAGCTATCAACAAATAACTGTACTTTTTATCAATTTTCTATCGGAAAATAGGCAGTTATCAATTTAATTTCTAGCTTTGGAAAGTATAACAGATTTCATAAATTAACATCTGAAAAAGAAAACAAAGGTAACATAGTCCTCGATCTGTTTGCAGAGGTTTGAAAATATTTTCCCAGATGTTTTACTTTTAAAATTAATAATAATTTATAAACAAGTATACATTCTTTTAATATTATTTAACAGGAGTTTAATATTATGTATAAATAACTCAATTAGCAACGATCAAAGCGTGGCGAATTTATGTGCCAGCTTATGTAAGGTGTAAAATATTTCAAATAAAATTTAAATTCAACTTACCGTGGAATGTTGAATTTAGAAAGGGACAACAAGTAGAACTCAATTGCATATCGAATCAGTATTTTGTTGCCGGTGTTGTTGTTATTGCTGGAAGCGCTTGCGTCACCACAAGACAAACTGACACAGTGTACCTACAGTTAGTCATGCAATTGTGTTGACATGTAAAATTCAGATACTGGTTTTTTAATTTTTTAAATTGGCACAGTCAGGAATACAGGAACTGGTTCCAGTACCATTAACCGAAATTAGAACATAAATATAAATATATAAATGAAAATAAACTTATTATTCTGTCAGGGTAATTACTTAAAATACTGTATGTATGCACACTCATATATGGAATATATACAAACAAAGCACCTTCCCGTCTTCATCATATTCTGACCTCTGCCCATCCCGCTCTTCCGCCCTTTGTCTGTATTCGGCGCAATAATGTTCTAGTTTCCCAATGTGCAGCTTAAAACGATACGAGATTGACGTTGATTACTCAACAGTCGACCAGTCGAACAGCTGAACAGAGCAGCAGAGAAATGTGATCGGTTGCAACGCGCAACAGGCAAACGTCAGTCCAAGTCCAATCAGACATAAAATTTCACTTTTACCCATGCCACGCCGAGCTGAGAGATTGCTTCAAACAAGTTCGATGTTCGATGCTCGAAGCGAGTCGCGTGTCGCTACTGCGTGCAGCGACAACGTGACCAGGCTCTGATTCGACTGTGGCTGTCGAGTGAAATGCTTTTACAAATTCAATTGCGATTCAGCATTCGTTCGAAGCGGTTGTGAATGCGCTCGCGAGTCGCGCTACATATTTGTGAAATAAACAGATAAGAGCAAAAAAATTTGTAAAAGCTACAAGTGTTAACCGTTAAAAGTGTTTAGGCCAGAAACACACCAAAACATTGGCTAGCAATAAAACCAATAAGAGAAACAATTACAAATACTTAATAATTTTAGATCGTGACTAAGATCTTGAAAAGTGCAAAAAATAAAAACTTTTAAAACATAAAATTCTGACGGTTACAATTTAAATTTTGTGAGTGCTTCTTGATAAAAAAATTTTAAAGGAAATAAAATACAGCTGTATTAAATCGTAACTGAAGAAATCGAATGGAATTTATCGTTGAAATTTGAAAACATTATGTCGATTGTGTGCACGATAGAACAGAAAGTGCAATTGTTTAAAGAGGCTGCAACCAACAACAATTTTCTTATACTCAAGAACAACAACAACAACTGCAGGGATAATATTAATAACACTCACTTTGTGCAGTTTACAACATCATCAACAACAAATAACAACAACAACAACGCACAATGTAAGTGCAACAATAATAAAAAAAAACTGTGCATAAATTTGTTTATTAGTTAACAACGCAAAATAAACTCATGCGAAATATGTAGGCAGGGAGAGAGTGAGAGACTGTGTAAAAGTGTGGAGAGCATGAGAGAGAGAGAGAGAGAGAGAGCGCAGCAGCAGCGCGCTTAGTCATGTTGTTTTTGTGAATTTCGAATCAAGCAGCCGACTGAGGCTGCGACGCAAACTGTGACTGCGACTGCAAATGGGGCTGTGCTGTCGGCGTAGGAGTCGTAGGGGTTGCCGGCGGCAGCGACGTTGGCAGCGTCTGGCTGCTGACGTGAGTAAGCCAGTTTATGGGGAATGAGAATAACTGACAGTGGATGAGTGTGTGTGTGCTGTAGCACATTGAACTGCAAATGCCAATTCGATGGTCATGGTGAGGGTGAGAGACGACAACGACAACAACGAGCACAAACACAGACAGAGACACAGACACTAACAAATCTTGTTTACGTTGCCATTGCCATTCTCTTGCATACATATATACAGTGGTTCACAGCTTATTAGATCTACTGCATTTTTAATTGTTTAATTCAGTTACAATGTAAAAATAAATACAATTAAAATATGTGTAAGTCTTAACATTTGTAAATCAATTCGCGTTTAAATTATTTATGTTTTTATTATTTATTTTTTATATTTATATTTATTTATATATATTATTCACAAATTTATTTAACATTTGTGATACGATCAAATAAGCTGAGGGTCCCTGTGCATATGTGTATGTGTTGCCTTTGCTTGTATTGACGCTGTCGTCTAATTCGCTGATTCTTGCATCATTTGTGTAAAAATGAAAGCAATTGTGCACTCACACAAATGCACGCTCATTATGGTGTGTACATATGTATTTTTATACATATTTTGTCTATTGTCGAAGTATTTTGGCAGAACGAGAGCGAGAGCGAGAACAAGTGCAAGGCCAAGGACCAGACAAAGGAACACACACACACATGCACATAATTGCACGCGCGCGTGTGTTTGAGTGTGTATGTGTGTGTGCTTTCACTAGCTCTTATTAGACTGTTTGGCGTTTGCTGCGTTTTCATTGTCTGCACTCACATTTTAAACTCGAGTAGGGTCGATTGTCTGATTAGAACATTAGGCGAATTTATTGATAAGACTTTGGTGTTCAATTGATTGATTGGGCGAGAGTAAACAGATTATTAACTATATTCTAATTGAAATGACACTATGATAAAATCTTTTTGTAATATTTGAAATTGAAATTTATATGATTAAATGCTTATTCCTTTCTCAATGGGAACGTAGTCGGAGCTGTACTGTTCTACAATTTTCGATTCTATCTATAAATTGAATATAAAACCAATATAATAAATATTAAAATTTGCATTTCACTTCAATAACTAGCTTCGCAAGCATTTAATTGTTTGTAATTGGAGTATTAAAAATACAGGTTAGTTGCAAAATAAAAAAATAATTATAAATGATCAAAGGCATTCCCAAGAACTAGAAAAGTTACAGAATAGGAAATACGAGAGAAAGTGGAAGTTTTGTATATATGTTTGCTTATTTATTGTACCGTCTTGGGAACTTGGGAAATTCTTAAATCTATTCTTAGTGTTGAATATGTGTGTAAATGATAAGGTAAATTTCATAATATTTATTTGCGTATTTTTTTGTCTTATCGATTAAAAATCCAATTGAAATTGTTTTGCTAGTAATCTGGGAATTTCTTATAGATAGACATATTAAATAAACATAAATCTAAAATTCTCCAAAAAGAAACCATTTGCGGAAAATTGAACATCTTACAATTTATTAAATAAGCATGGAACTGTAAATTTCACATAACGACCTAATAGATTAAATATCTATATAAAAAATAATAATTTTTTTGTTAATTCTTTCCTTGGATTTTATTGGATTTATAAGAGAAGTAGTAAATTTTCAAATAAATTGTAATACAATCTATAAAAATAATTATAAACCTAAATTTCTCAATGGTTGCATATATTTAAAAATTTAGAATATAAGAGAAAAGATTAGATATAACTATTCTAAAAAAAATCTAAAATTTTTTGTTGCTATATTTTGTATTTGCAGTTGGGCAGGAGAATAAGCAGAAAGTGCAGTATTATTCTGTGCAGGATCAGCATAGAGAGTATTTGACGCGTCAACTGTTGCACTCCGTGGCAGTTAAGCAGGAACAGGAGAGAGTACAGAAACAGGAGCAGGAGCAGGAAGTGACGATACCAACGGCAATGCCCGAGGTACTCACACAGAATCACAACAAAGCCTCATCCATGATCATGAACAGAATGACGACAATATCACCAACGCTGTCCATGAACGGCAGCTCCAATGAAGCCACAAATTGTAAGTAATCATTTATTAATTCTAATGCGTAAAATAGATCTCTTTAATAACAAAATGTCACTTTTTGCTGCAGTGCATCCATTGTCCATGTATGGAGGATCCATCAGTCCACAATCAAATGACAGCGGCATGTCGGACAGTCACAGTATGGCCAGATCTGGCTACGGCGAGAGTCACAGTCACAGTCACGGTCACAGTCACAATCTGATGGGTAAACCAAGTAATGGGGGTGGAGGTGGTGGTGGATCAGGATCACAATCCACATTGACAGCCGCACAGAAGGAGCTCTTCTCGCAGCGCAAACAACGCGAATTTACGCCGGATAATAAGAAGGATGAAAGCTATTGGGATCGTCGGAGGCGCAACAATGAGGCAGCCAAGCGAAGTCGCGAAAAGAGACGCTACAATGACATGGTGCTGGAACAGCGTGTTATTGAGCTGACCAAGGAGAATCATGTGCTCAAAGCCCAACTGGATGCCATACGCGACAAGTTCAACATCTCTGGCGAGAATCTGGTCAGTGTGGAGAAGATATTGGCATCGTTGCCCACCAGCGAACAGGTGCTCAGCAATACCAAACGGGCCAAAATGAGCAGCGGCTCATGTTCCTCCTCCTCTTCCTCCTCGTCGTCCTCCTCCTCATCCTGCTCGGCCTCGTCGTCTTCGGGAGCGTCACCCGCAGGTGCCGGTGATGGTTACAGCGTTGCAGGCGTTGCTCCTCCACTGTCACCCATCATCTATGGTCCCAGCTCGAATGCACGCGCCAATGAGACGACATCCCAGAAGAGTGGCCATCATCATCATCACCAACAGTTGCAACAGTTGCCACATGGTGCAGCTGCTCCGAGCGCTCCTCCTCCGCATCTACAGTCACATCTGCAGTCCCATTCACATCCGCATACGTATCAGCAACAGTTGCATGCGGATGCAGTTGCTCCTGCCAATGAACGTGCGCCCAACAACGGCAATCACAACAGCCACAACAACCACAACAATCACAGCAACAACAGCAACAATGCCATTGCCAATCTACATGTGCTACAGCAGGCGCTGCATCGCAATGTGCGTCCTGAGGATTTGGACAGCTTGCGCAAAGTTGTCGCAGTCGGAGCGCTTTACAATGCCGGAGTGGGAGTCGGAGTGGGAGCAACGGTAACGGGCGCAACCGGAACGGGTACGGTAACGGGAGCTGGTATGTATGCCAGCTCTGCTGCCACGCCCACATCCGCCTATGTCAGCATTAGCAAGGAGCAACTGGAGGCGGCCAATTATCTGCATAACCACAGCATCGATGCTGCCGTCAGTAGCAGCGCTGTGGATGCAGTGAGCAGCACCTGCTCCTCCTCCAACTCCAACTCCGCCTCCAACTCCGCCTCCTCCTCCAACTCCTCGTCGTCGGTTGTGAGTTCTGCCGCCGCCAGCGTCTTGAATCTGTCAAGGCGCGCCTGTTCTCCCAGCTATGAGCACATGTTGACCTCGACCACATCCTCGACACATCACTCGTCCGCCTCCTCAGCGCTCTCCTCCGCCTCATCGTCTGGCGCCGTTTCCGGTGACGATGAGCAGGAGCATGACATGGCCGAGGAGACAACGCATCCACACCCACATCCACCCTCGCATGCGCGTTCACATGGCGTCCCCTTGGCACCGCCAGCGAGTGATGCCAACAATTGTCTGCCCCTGAAGCTCCGTCACAAATCCCATTTGGGGGACAAGGATGCGGCTGCCACCGCGCTCCTCTCGCTGCAGCACATCAAGCAAGAGCCGAGCTGCAATCGGGCATCTCCGCCAGCGTGGAATGATGGTGGCGACAACTCCAGCGATGAACGCGACTCGGGCATCTCCATTGCCAGCGCCGAGTGGACAGCGCAATTCCAAAGGAAACTCCTGGTACCCAAAGAGGTCGCAGTTGGAGTCACGAGTCGGAGTCGGAGTTGGCGTTGTCTCCAATGTGGAGCGGGAGCAGATGCTTAAGAGCCAGCTAGAACGCTTGGAGTCGGAGGTGGCAAGCATAAAGAGCATGATGATTCTCGCCGACTAAACACAGCGGAGCAAGAAGAGAAGAGAGCGGAGAAGAGAAGAGAAAGTGTGTGAGAGAGAGAGAGAGAGACAGTGAAAGAGATAGTGAGGAGAGAGAGCGAAGAGACAGACAAAATTTGTAACAAAGGCAGAGACTTTGGTTTGAGTTATTTGAATTTAATGAGAAGGCTAATGTTAATGCTAATGCTAATGTGAGAGCTGATGTTGATGCGAGAGCTAATGCTAAAGCTAAAGCCGAATCTGATGCAAATGCTAATGCTAATAAAAAAGCTAATGAAAATGGCAATGCAAATGCCAATTCATTAGGAGTTAATGCAAAAGTTAATGCTAAGTCTTAAATGCAGAGCTAATGCAAAACGCTGATGCATATGCTAATGCTAATGTAAAAACCTATGCAAATGATAATTCTGATGCTAAAGCTGGACTTGATGCTAATGATTAGGTTGATGGTAAAGCACATGCTAATGAAAAAACTAATGCAAAGGTTAATGCTAATGCTAATGTACACACAACTACACATACACATACGTACAACACGAACCATATTACATTGTTTATTCAATTAACTATTTCTGTAATTCTGTGTAGAGTTTTTTTCTTAAACGTATCAAAACAAAACATATGTATTTATAAATACTTTTATATATGCGATAAAAACTATATAGATCTCGTCTTACACGGACTTCAGTCCAATCAAAAATCAATTATTAGAATTTTTCATTTCACAAACACTCAAACACATATAAAGAATTCATTTAGTGTTAAGAAAAAACATTAAGTATGTGTGTGTTTGAAAACTATTATTCATTGTTGTTCTCCAAGTTTCCCTATTCGCAAAATGATTATCTATATACAGATATAGACATATGTATGTATACACTATGTACAACTTATTTAAAATATATATTTATATGTTGCTAAGTATTTGCTATTGTTACCAATTATTATTGTTATTTAAGATAATAATAAGAGAAAATATCAACTATATATTTTGTAATTCCAACTGATGAGTCAGAGGAATAAAATCCTATATAATCACTGAACATACGTAGTTGTAAGCTTAGCTTACTCATATATTAATTAAAAAGTATATATATTCACACCAGATCATAAAGCAACTATAAACACTTATATTAAATGCGAGATTGAACTATAAATATTATATTTAAAACACATTTTTAACTGGAAGAAACTTTTTAAAAGAGTTTCAGACTTTTCCTTAACAGAGTTTAAAATAATTATAAAAAAAACAAAACATTTTGAACGATATGTGTATATGTTTTGATGTAATATAGAATGGAAAGTGAGATGTTATCATGCCAAGACCCCGCCCCCCTTTTCACCCCTTACTCGTATTTATATTGTGTAGTACTTGTATTTTCTGTGTAAACGCTTAAGAAGCTTAAGCTTAGTTATTTTTAAGTACTAAGCTGTATTAATTTTAATTTATGTATCCATAATTATATACTACAATATATTTATATACATATGTATATGTATAACTATATAGAATACACGCACCACTATAAAGGTTATACTACTTTTATTTATGTATTTAGAATAAGAAAAGTGAGAGAAAAATGAGAATAATTACATATGTATGTACATAGTACATATGTATGTACATATAATATATGTATATATATACATTGTGTACGATGTGACTCTCTAAATACATACAGACGCCTACCAACTAAATACATATATTAAGTCGTTTGTTCTGATCAATGAAAATAAATATACAATATAAATATTGAATTAGCAAAGTGTTAATTATTATTATTTTATAAAAATTGTGCGGAAAGAAATAGACTTCAGATCCAACTGTGTAATAAATCCTTGTTAGAAAATTTTGTCAAAATTTAGAATGATGTTAGCTAAAATAATTCAAATATTTTTAGCTTTATTATTTTTCTTAACGTCGCGGCGCGTGCGAGCGAATCTATTGTCTAAAAGATCACATATATCACTCGATCCTAAAGGTTTTGAAGTGTGCATAGAGAAAGGAATTGTTCTCGTTGAGTTCTATGTGCCCGATTGTGTGCAGTGTACGCGTCTATATACCCTATTAACTGAATTGAAACTCACAGTAGAAGAAGAAAGCATCAGCTATAAAAATATCACAATTGGCGCGATTAATTGTACAAAATATCAAGAATTTTGTACTGAGAAGAATATTACAACCTATCCAAGTTTATTTTTATTCGAAAAAAATGATAAATACAGAGAACTTTCGATCTATATCAATCTGATCGCTTTATTGAAGCTATTGGGATTACCAAAAACAAAAACTTGCAGATCAGGCGAGGTATTTAAACTGGAACCTCATAACTTCAATTCTACGATATCCCAAGGAACATATTTTATAAAATTTTATAAGCCCAGTTGTCCACAATGCGTTTTATTGGCTCCGATATGGAAAGATTTAGCCAAGGAAATGAAAAATGAGACAAACTTATGTGTAACCGAATACAATTGTGAATCGAACATTTTAGTTTGTAGAGATTTGAATATTCGATCAGTACCGCAGATTCTTTGGTTTCAGGATGGAATAAATGTTCGGCAGTACGAAGGCGGACGAAACATGACGGCCCTGAAAAGATTTACCGAAGAAATGATCAGATCCGATGGAAGCTTTAGATCTGGAGCTCTATCAACAATTGTAGTTAACAAAATAAATACTTTGACTGTATCTATAATAATGATTAAATTCTATATTTCTGTAATGTGATCCAAAAATATGATAATTGAATTTGCTTAATTCTTAAGTATAAAATAAAATAAATCTACTTGACAAATTTGATAGTCTTTTTTATTTTAATTTTTTTTTTGGTGTTAAAAGTCCTAATAACTAAACTTTTTTCGGAGTTTCGTGAAGTAAAATGTGTAAATTAATAACCAATGTCCTAAAGCTTTCCGAAAATAAAATAAATCACAACTTTGTATTATAGATTTATTTATTAGAAATTTTCTTTTGCTTACAACAAAAAAAGGTTGGAAATACTTATATATTTAGAATAATATCATGTATCCCTAAATTTAAATTAAATATCGGTTAAATTAATATGAAATACAATCCAAAATGAGTATATTAATTAAATTACTTTAAATGTTATTCATACATATATGTATATATATATCTGTATATACATATATATAATAATTATTATATAAGATATATTTTTTATGTGTAAATGTAAATCTTAAACATCACATGAAAAGTTTATAGTTTTGTTTCTTTTACGGGGAATATTTGCAAATTTTTTGATCGTTATCGATATCGTTATCTTTGGCTTATCGTTCACAAAAAATCGTTCCTTTGTTATCGTTATCGTTAGCCTAGGAAAAAGCCATCCAGTCCACAAAAGTTAAAGACGTAGGATGAAGACCTGTTTTATAAATTTCATATAAGTGCATATGTAGTATGTATGTATGTATAAAAGATGCCATACATACATACCTATGTATGTGTGCACATATTGTACATATTGTTCAAGGGGAAAGGGAAATGATTCTAAATGGGATTTGGTTGTAAACTATGTCAAGTAATTGTTTTAACAAATATAACAATTAACTTTTTATTATTGCTTTTATTATTAAATAAAAAATGTAATAAAGAATTTTGTTTGGCTTTAACTATTTTCTAATAAATAATAAACAGTGCATTTTTTATATGATCTAAACAATTACTTGACTAACTGTATTTGTATTAAACTATTGGTGTACGTGATGTATATATATATATTATATTTTTTTTGTGTCCTTAAATCTTCGATTTGAAAAACAGCAGGCGAGATATTTGTATAGAGGTCGGTTTCTGATGTATTTAGATACATCGATTGTTTAAGTAAAAGTTAAGGTGTAACTGTAAATTGTAAGTACTTAGCACTAACTACGAGACCACAATGGCACCTAAAAAGATGCTCCCCATTACAGCTGTAAATTTATTTCGATTTCTTTTCATTTTCTTTTTGTTTCTTTTTTTTCTGAAAAAAATCCATCAAAATTCGTCTTTCTATCTATAAAGATTAGGGTTTTTCTTGATTTGCTTGAATTTCTTGTTGTTTTTTTTTTTTGGCATTATCTAAGAGAGGTCGAAAGTTAAACGTTTTTTGAAAACGTTGTAATTTGGCCTTAAATATTTTGGTAGATTTGTTAAACTTGGTAGTTTCGGTTGGGTTTCGGTTCAATTTTTTGGTGTGATCTTGTGTAAAAGGTACATGAATAAGATTGTTAATCGTGAGTTTCAGTTGCTAGAGATGTGGATAGAGGTGTTGTTCCACTACCAACGGATTGGGTACTCTGCTCCTGATTCCATGGACGCACCATGTCGTAATACTTGATGTAATCGTAATCGAACAGCTCGAAATCGATGCGATATACCTTGAGCAATTGGTCCAATGTTGAGCGATCGAGATCGGCAAAATAGCGTTCAACCAACGCCTCGGATTTAATGCCACTCTTGGCTAGATTACCAATCTTGCGCAGCTTGCGACGTGGCAGTTTTCCCAGCAATAGAGACTCGAGACCCGCCTGGCGTATGATAAACTCCGAGTCTCTCTGGAATGTCTCCGTTTTCCCAATAATGCTGAAATTTACACTGCACGGCGTGCAGAAACTATAAACTGGTGCCCAGTGCTCATCGAATCGTCGTCCTGCCCTGTACTCCGCGATGAGAAAGCGCACAAACTCCTCAAAGGTGGGACCGCAACGTGGCCAAGGACCTCCCATACTTTTCCGTCGAAAGCGATGCACAATTTTCGTTCCCAGCGCCTTGTAGAAACTGTTGCGATTCCCCTCTAATTTGTTGCGATACGCGCTCAGAATCCGCTCGAAGGGATCGCGTACAAACAGAAAGGATAACGCACTCGGTAACAGTTCCAGCAGCTCGGACAGCTCCGGACGCGGAAATCGTTGTCGGGCCAATTCCAGAGGCTGCACCTCCGTTCGCTGCAGATACTTGAGATCGTAACCAGCTGTTGAAAAAGATTTAAGCAATTCATCGGACAAAGTTATGTCAGTTTTAAGTTTTTACAAAAAATTGTCAAGGAGAAACTATGGAAAAATACCGAAAAATATAGACAGTGATGACCAACAAATTTATTCTAGTAGGTTACGAAAATTATGAAGCAGAATTAATTTAGGGGCCAAAAAATTATCAAAATGGTATTCCGCATAAAAATCAGACAAGTTTTGGCAAAGTAATGACAGTTTGAAGTTTTAGAAAAAGTGTCAAGGGCATGTATGGAAATTTACGAAAAAATACACACAATGTTGACCAAAAATAAAATTTTTTTAAGTTCGAAACTATGATACAGAATCAATTTAGAGGACAAATAATGATTAAAATGGTATTCCGCTTGTAAATCGGCAAAGTGTTGGGTAAGTTATGACAGTTTGAAGTTTTAGAAAAAGTGTCAAGGGGAAGGTATGGAAAAGTACAGAAAAAGCAGACCGTAATGACCAAAACATATATTTGTTAAGTTACTAAAATTTTAATGCAAAATCAATTAAGAGACCAAATAATGATCAAAATGATATTCCGTATGAAAATTGGATAAGTTTTGACAACGTAATAACAGTTTTCAAAAAAGTCGACATGGATAAAAAAAATTGAGTTTTCTAACTGTGATGCTAAATCAAATAAGAGTTGAGTCGTTGATTTTTCATGAAAATCGATTTAATTAATTATATCGATCAAAAGTAAAAAATTTACATAAACTAGTAATAATCGCTTCCCTAAAATTCTAGTTGTCGATTTTACGAATACTCCCTTTAAATGATGTGACAAAAAATTAAAAAATATATGTGGCTTATTATTATAATACACAAGTGCTCACCTAGTATGTTGAAGTAGTACATCCAGGTGCTGCTGGCCGCCTTGAAGACATTGCACCACACAAGATTATTGTGGCCGGGCGAGATGAAGAATTCCCAAGGATTCGGTGGGTACTTTTCCTGCAGATTGTATCGCTCGCAGACCGTCGCCAAGTGTTCGCGACGCAGCTTCAAGTCACGTTCAGTGCAACTGTGTAGTTCCTCGGAGTACTCGTAAACCGGGTTAAGAGTGCTGGCCGGTATTGCCGTTGTCCTGGCAGCAATTGCAGAGCTTCCATTGCCATTGCCATTGTTATTGGCAGTAGCTGAGTTGGCTCGTTGCTGATCAATTAAACGCTGACGCTGTAGCTGTTGGCGTTTCAGCTTAAGCTGTTGCTTCGACGGCTCCGTAAACTCCGCCGCTTCCAATTCGGCGGCCGTTGCCCGCTCCCGATGCTCGAAGGCGTTGAGCGACTCCCGGAAGAGAAAGGCGAAGTAACAGACGCCCACCAGGACACAGGTGCCGATCTTCAGGTACGTCTGCAGGCGACGGCCCGATCGCAAGCGAAGGTGCATTTTGTTGATTCGGATCCCTATTCACCTGTTCTCCAGACACCGCACAGCAGCTACTACATGTTCCAGATATCTGTAACATATCACATGTTATTCATCTGATCTCTTATGTTCTTCATATGTATCCGGTTTAGGATTAGGTAGTTTGGTAGTTTGATAGATTTGACTTTTAAACTTATACCTACCAGCTTGTACTGTAAATATTTTTCTTAGTCGAATTTCTTCATTTTATCATCCTATTTTTTCCTCATCCCCATTTTCTTTTCTTAAAGTTTTATTCTTCTTTTTTTAGTATTCCCAAAAAAATATACAAAATTCGTATGAGGTACCAAAAATTGATGCAATCGGTGAACTTTTTTAAATAAAAGTAAATAAAACTTAAGAGGAGTTTTTTTTTTTAGTTTTTTTTTTTTATATTAAAAAAATATACAAAATTCGTATGAGGTACCAAAAATTGATGCAATCGGTGAACTTTTTTAAATAAAAGTAAATAAAAACTCTTAAAGTAAGTGATTTGTTTTTAAATTTATTTTATTAACAAAAACAGTCGACTAATGTTTATAAGGATGCGATATAAAATAGGTTTAAACCGGTTTGCAGCCTTGACTCTACATACACTCGTCCTCAAAGCGGACAGTTGAACTCAAAAGGAAACGACACTTGTTGGTGAGTGTACATACACACACTCACATTTACTGGGTTGTTGCAAACTACGTCACATTTGAGGTACACACACACTCAGACACACATTCATTCATTCAGTCAATATACTCGAAAAATAGGACATCATCCCAAAGTGTCAACATTTGCTTTTGTTTCTGTGAGATTTCAAGCTGTCACCCGCAGTTTGACTATTCCCTCTGCCCACTCAGTCCTACTTCTACTACTACTCCTCCACCTTCCAACAGTTATTGCTTTATTTATAGAACTAAGGACTTCTTTTCACTGCACGTTTGCTTTAATCCCTTGCGGAAAATTCGCAGTTCATATTTATAAATTCACCAGCATACTTAATGTATTATATATATATATATATATATATATGTATATATGTGCGGTGTATGTATGTATGTCTTGCAACAACAAATAAGGTGTCACCACTTTATACTTAATATCCCCACCTGGGAGTATTGGTTATGGCCTCTTTCTTTGGTATCCTGCCAGACAGCTCAACCGTGCTGCTCCCAACGGCGACTCGCACTCAACTGTCGACTGTCGTTGTTGCTGGCCGCCTTAGATGCCTCTGCATGTGACTTTCATCCCAAGTCGATTGCTCCTGCGCTTTGCGCATGCCCTTGGAGAGCAACTCATCGGACTGTAACTTGGTGAGTGTACCGAATGGAATTTTAATGCTTGGTCGCATTCAGTATCCAATTTTTAAAATAAACAAATTTTTTTTGGTCAAAAAAATATTATTAAATAATAGTTGGTTTTTACTCTTTTACTAATCTCTTATACCTGTATTATAATCAAAAATAAAATGATATATTTCCATTTTTTTTTTAAAAATAAATGAAAAACAATTTAATTTAAATTTTCTTTCCATTAAGATTTATAAACAGAATTTAAAATTTTATCAATAAATAAAAGTTATAATTAATTTTATTCATAAGAAATTAAAAAAAAAAATGTTTATCATGTTTCTGAAATATTGCACCCCAAAAAAGTATGTCTAACGTTATCCCCTTCATCTAGTTTTTTTTTTTTTGAGATTCGAACTAATAACTTCTATATACGAATCCTGGATATAAGTATTCGTATTTTTGAATTCTTGCATTTGAATAAAAATCAACGTTTTATTTTTGCATTTTTGTGTATATTAAATCTTTGTATTTTCGTTTTTTCTATAAATAATTTTTTACTTTAAAGTTAAAGTACAAACAAATAATTAATAATAAACTTCTAATACTACGTTTTAAGACACTTTCGTTTTTGTTGTTGTTGTTCTTCTTCTTCATCTTGTGTTGTTGTTTAATGCAATTTTCTTTTAAAATATATTATATATTTTTCATTTTTGTTTTTTCTATATGTGTGTGTATGCTTTGTTGCATGTATTTGTGTATTGTTGTTGTTGTTTGCTTGTAATTGGTATATAAAAATTAATTATACTTTTTACAACTCTGTCCTTAACATTTTTGCAGTTAATTATTGTGATAAATTTAATTTGTTGTTATTGTTTTTGCATTTTGTGTAGGGAAAGGTTTGTAAACGGCACTAAATATGCTTTAAATTGTTGACATCCATTAGATTTTTCATTTTTGGGAGTGGGGGCTGGGCCGGGGGCATTTGTATGCATAAACGAATTCGCTTTATGTATGTATACATAAATTTAATATATACATATATCGGTTCTATATATGCACGTTATTCTAAAGGGTATTGTAAGGTTTTTCTTTTGTGTTCTTCCTTTCTTTAAAATAAACATGTACAAAGTATCAAAAGTCTTATTTAATATAGCAATCATACAATACGCATAAGATAATAATATTGAACAATATATATATGCGTGTGAAGAAATAAATGTATGTATATAATATATACACATTCATGAAATATACATATCTAAATAAATACATACATTAAGATATATATTTATTTATACATAAATATGCCAATATATGTATATATCTATATTTTATTTTAAATGTGTTTTTGTTTAGCGCTTTGCTTTTGCTGTGCATCTTTGTTTTCCCCTTATTTGTTCAAATAACATTTAGCAAAAATAGAGCCTGCCTTATATACAATGTACAATACAACTGTTGCTGCTGTGGTTTATTTTTTCATTTCTTTTTCTTTTATATATATTTTTTTTCTGTTTTTTGTTGTTATGTGTAAGCAAAATATATAACATTATATACGATTTGTTTCTCATCTAATATTTGTATATAAGTATATACAGATGTGTTCACTCGCTTTGCAAAACAGTTTTCTTATATCATTTTTTCTGTTTCTCTGTGGATACAACGCGATTCTCACGTGAGTTGCCTTGACTAACTTATTGCAGAGGTTTTCTTGCGCATATTGTATTGGTAAGGGAGTTTCGTTAATATTATGTATGACTTACAATCTAGCTTTTAAAACTAAAAAACAAATTTTATTCTTTTCGAAACAACGCAAACTTATATAAATATATATATGGTATTTATATAAATTTACATATATAAATATGTATAGTAATACATAATAATATACACATATATATAGATATATAAAACTATATAGACTAACTGTATATCTTGTGCCTATATATCTAAGAAATTATTAAATAAAAAATTGTTATAAATGTATGGTCTGTTTTTTTCTAATGTTCGACTTGCATTAGCGTGCTAAAGATAACCTTTTGTTTTGTTTTTCATATGTTGCATTTATCAGAATTATGTCTATAGTATATACAATAGCTGAGATGTGAAATTGAAATACGCATGCGTGTCAGAGCAGGGTGTCTCGGTCTCGGTTAACTACTTTCTTATATAGATGGTAATATATATTTCTGCATATACGATATATTTGATTTTCAACTAATTTGTTCAAGTTTTTTGTTTTCATTTTCATTTAATTTTTTGCATATTTTTTTTCGCTTTTCTGTTTTTAATTATTTTTTGAGCTATTCACAAATTGTCTGTTCCACTTGACTAGCAAATCCATTTACCAAGGGATATTTGATGAAAAGTAGTGCTAAATTAGTAGGGAAATAAGTAAGTCTCAAGTCTAAAATTAAAGGCAAAGAATATATAAACATCATAGATGGGCGTACGAGTGTGTGTGATTGGGTGTGTGTGTGTGTGATGCTGCTCTCTTGAGATGCAACATTATTGCAACCTTTGGATACAACTAACTATACAAAATTCAATACAGTATAATGTGCTTAATTGCACAATTACCGACAATTCGACAAATTAAGCGTATTATACTGTATATGTTCAAAAATTAAACACCTTCCTAAATTTACAAAACGAAAGTGAAATGTGAGTTAAATATATACAAGCAATATTATAAGCAATTGAGTAACTAATCGCCACTAGGCCAATTGCGATGAGCTGCTGCTGCCAGAACGATCATCAGCAGTCACACTTGACTCGGTAGAAAACTCCTGAAAGCTCAGCCCTAAATTATTATTTAATGGCACTATGCTGAGGACATCGCTGACATCATGCCACTGCTGATGTTGGTGGTGGTGCTGGTTCTTGCCAGCATTCAAATTCGAGTCGGGGTTGACAGCATGTTCCTTGTCATTGTCCTGCTCGCTGAGTATGTTGTTCAGACACATGTTAAACTCATCATAATCCACATAATTGCCACAGTCCAAGGCTGTTGCATTGGCCAATTCCGGCATTAGCAAGCTAGCCGCATCGACATTCACATCAGTATCCGTGTAGCTGCTCCTACTGCTGTTGTGATAATTCAACACGTGCAAATGATCGGTCTCATCGACCCCCCCAGCGCCTTCAATAAGACTTAGCGCTGAAGAGAGATCCACAAGTTGCTCTTCATGGTCATCGCCAACAACCCCATCATCATCATCACCATTGTTCGCCTGAAGCTCGCCATCAATGTTTTGCGCCTGGACCAAAGGGAAACTAGTGCTGAAATCAAACCGCTCTACAGCATCCAGTTCGATCAGCTCGATTAAGTCATCCTCGTTAGCATCGCCTGCATGGTTCAATCCCTTAGCCAAGGCGCAAAACTCTGGTCACTTGTAGTCACGCGATGTTCTTCTCCGTCGTCCCTCGGTCAACATGGACTCGCCAATTACTGCAATTTGGAATTTCATTAGTTGCAATTTCACTCTCTTAATTCTCTCTTTCTCACCTGCACTTCGTGTCTTGCGACGCGCTTCAGCCACACTCTCAATATTTGCACTTGTTGCATTTAAATTATTAGCACCAAGAACTCCAGTTGCGCCGCCTCCTCCTCCGGCTCCTCCTCCAGCTTTGCCAGGCGTCCCTTTTGGCTCTGCCGCGGCAGCTGCAGCCGCTGCCGCAGCCGCTGCATTGCTGCGACTGTAGATAATCTTGTTAGCAGCTGCACTTGCTCTCACGCTTCTCCTCGTGCCGATCTTCTCATCTGTTGGCGAACTCGCATTCAGTTGTTGTTGTTGTTGATTGTGTTGCTACTGGTAG
This sequence comes from Drosophila falleni, assembly GCA_035045575.1. NCBI lineage: Eukaryota > Metazoa > Arthropoda > Insecta > Diptera > Drosophilidae > Drosophila > Drosophila falleni. The sequence continues at coordinate 5,085,324 of JAWNOV010000142.1, forward strand.
CAGCTGCTGCTGTTGCACCTCGTGTTGCATGCACAACATTCGAGTTGTTGCTAATGTTGGATGTTGTTGTTGCTGCTGCCGCTGCTGTTGTTGCTGATGCTGTACTGCTGACCGACGGCAACGTTGTACTGGAACTGTTGCTGTTGTTTGTGCCAGCAACTGGCTGTGTTTTGCCTGCCTTCTGCACCTGAGTGGCTGTGGAATTTACATGGATCGCTTCTGTAAAGTGGGATGGAATTATTAAACAACAGAATCTTATAATTTTGTAATTACTAAAACAAAGTAAATAATACATGAAATCAGGGAATAACACCCGAATCGGTACCGAAACCGTTTGCCGAAACTAACCGTTTCATTTTTAGTACCGAAACTGAAACCGCAACCGTTAAACCGCAATAGTTAATAATTTGTTATTTTTTAATTATTTCTCTCCATTAGATTTAAAATCTGCGTTATGAAACAATCATAAAATTATATGACTGTAACTTAGCTGGTAAAACATTAATATTTATGACTTTTCCTTTAACTTGGGAACTTGGGATTCGAAACCACATTTTTAATTTACAAACAGTAGCTCGTTATTAATTTTGGTGTTCTTAGAATTATTAGTCAAAGTTCTAATACACGAAATCATTTATAAATACAAAAAATAATAACCTCTAATTGCAATTTGTGTCAACTCACTTGGCTGTTGCTGTTGTTGTTGTGCTTGTTGTTGGTGCTGAGCATTGCGTCGGGTCACGTGTTTTTCCTCGACCTGCGCCTTTGAATTTCGCACCTTGCCTGCAACTTCAATCAACGGCTCATCCGAATCCGAAGACTCAATCTCAATCTTTTTCGTTATCAGATGATTGAGACCCGTTGATGATTCAGTGCTCTCAGCATTGTTGTTGTTGCTGCCGCCGCTGCTGATGCGTGTGCGTTTGCTGCTGTTGTTGTTGTTGCCACTGTTGGTCTCAGCCCCAACAGCAAGTGTGGCTTCTGTGGCATCATCATTACTGCTGCCACACTCGGACTCTTGGCGACGTCGCTTGGTGCTGTTGTTGTTGCTGCTGCTGCTACTACTGTTACTGTTGTTGTTGTTGTTGTGGATTGGCGTTGGCGTGCCCAGGCGTGGACTTGGAACTGATGATACACGTGCTGCACTTCTTACTAGAATTGTTGGCGTTGCTGCTGCGGTTGTTGTTGTTGTCGTTGCTGATGTTACTATTGCATCCGGACTTAGTTTCTGTGCATCCATCGGACTCTCCAGGCGACTGCTGGCACGTGTCCTTTTCCGTGTCGTCTCCGCAGGAATTTCAATCGATATGGGCTGCAGTGACTCAGTCTGTGGCTTCTCTTGCTCCTCATTGATCTCTTTGCTCTCTTTGCTCATCACAGTTTCCAGTTCCTCTTCGCTTTTGGACTCTTTCTTCTGCTCTGCTGTTACTGGCTCCTTTTTCTCCAGCTTCACTTTCACTTCAGTTTTTTCAACAACAACCTTGTTAACCGCCTTGTTATCAATGTTGTCCGTCAGCTTCTTGATGAGATCATCGTGCTCGAGTAATTCATGTTCGCCATTTACTTTTGTATTGTTGGGTGTCAAGTTGAAACCACAGTTCATATTTGCCGCTGCCGTCTCCTTCAGTACACTGGCCACAATGTTTTCCAAGTCGTCGGGAAAGTCGCCTTCCATTTTGGCCAGTGCCTTTTCAATCTCATCATCTGCATGTTGCAGCTGCAGTTTGTTGCTGTTGCAACTATCAGCTGTTGTTGTTGTTGTTGTATTCACAGCTACAGCAACTGTTGCTGATTGTGTTGCTGTTGTTGTTGCTACTGTGGCAGTTGCAGTTGCCGGCGTATTCTGTTTACTAACAGATTGTTGCTGTATGGGACTGCTGGAAGATTGCTGATGTGGACTCTTCTCGGAGAGCGCATCCATTGACTCGATGCCACTATCCTCGCCACCACCATTGTTGCCATGTCCGGGCGTTCCACTGCCATTGCTGGCGGGCGAGTTACGCAATGTGTTGGCCAAAACGGCAGCTGGCGTTGGTGACGCTGTGTTGGCCACAGTCTGCTGGCTCACATGGTTATTTTTTTGTTGCACAGTTGATGGCAGCTCACATATATTATTGATTTGTTGCTGTTGCTGTTGCAGGTTGCTGTTCATTGAGAGCGCCACAGGCAATTTTCTATCGGCAAGCGTTGCTGTTGCAGTTGTTGTTGGTGCTGTTGCTGCTGTGGAAGGTGAGGTTGTTGTTGTTACAGCTGTTATTGTTGCAGCATCTGCTGCTGTTGGGGCCACTTTTGTTATTTCGACACGCTTCAGCGTCGTCGCACTGGGCAACATTGTTACGGCCGCCGCCAGTTGTTGTTGCTGCTGTTGCTGCTTCTGTAGCTGCAGCTGTTGCACGGCGGTTATATATGGCGGCGGCTTATGGTTTTTTGTCAATGGTTTGCCACCCAAAATGGGTGTGATGGTCGCAGCAGTCTTGATGGGATTCTTTAGGCTCAAATTGCTGGACATGCGACTGTTGTTGTTGCTGTTGTTGATGCTTGTATTGCAGCTGGCATTGTTATTGTTATTACTAATGCTGTTATTATTATTGTTGTTATTGTTACTGTTATTATTATTATTATTGTTGTTGGTGTTGCTGGTAATTGCACTCAGTGTTATGCTGCTTGGCAGCGATGTTGCAATTTTGTTGAGCTGCTGCTGCTGTTGCTGCAACGTTGAGGCAGTTCCCGTGTTGGTTGAACCCACCGACAACAGTTGCCCATCGACAATTTGTGATTGCGATTGCGTTTTGTGCGCTTCAACAATCGCACTAATTGTCAACCCATTCTTGCCAGCAACAATTGTTGTTGTCTTGGCATTTGTCGGCAACTGTTGTTGTTGCGGTTGCTGAGCTGGTTGTGTGCTGGTTTTTTGTATGGCAACACTCGAGTTGGGCAAACCATTTACATGCGTTGTTGTTGGCGTTGTTGTTGCTGCTGTTAACTTCATCTGCCTATTCTCAGTCGCTCCATCTACAATCACTAGTTGCTGCTGCTGCGTTTCCTGCTCGCTAAATGCGCGTTTTAGCTGACGAATCTTGTGCTCCTCGTCGGCATTAACGGTTGCCTTCTTTCGCTCCTTTCGCGTATTCTTCACAACCACCGAGTTCTTGCCGCGTAAACGTATTTGCAATGGGGGAACACGTGGCTCGTTAAGTCCAGCAGCAGCAGCTACTTGTTGTTGTTGTCCGGGTTGTTGCTGCTGTACCATGCTGCTGTAGACGGGATGATGCTGTTGCGGTTGTTGAACGTGTTGTTGCTGTGCTTGCAGAGGTTGTGGTGGCTGATGTTGCTGTTGAAGTTGTTGTTGTTGTTGCAGATGTGGCTGTTGAAGTTGTTGTTGCTGTTGCATATGTTGCTGCTGCTGTTGTGGCAACGTTAGCAACTGCGTCTGCAACGGCATTTGTGGCTGCTGCTGAATATGATTATTATCCATGATGGCATTGAGTTGCATGTGCTGCTGCTGCTGTTGTTGTTGCTGCTGCTGCTGCTGTAGTTGTTCGTATGCAACTTGCGGCATATCCACTTTGTCCAGCTTCAGTCGCAGCTTGATTTTCTCCTCAGCCATTGCTGCTGCAGCTGCTGCCGCCGTTTTAGCCTTGGCATTGCCCTTGGCTCGTTCCCGCTTCGGTTTTGGAGTCGTTGGCGTCGTCATCGTCATCGCTGTTGCATCCTTGGATTTACGCTCCTTAACACCTTGTTGCAGTTTCTCACGCAGCAGATTGGGTTTAGCTTTCTTGTTGTTGCTGCTTGCGGCATGCGGCGAAATGCTGCCAATCAATGGCGAACTATTGCCAGATCGTGGTGAATCTGCACTACCCGTGGACAACTGTTGCAGCTGCTGTATTTGTTGTATTTGCATTTGCATGGGATGGCATGAATTTGCCATTTGCTGTTGTTGCTGCTTTTGATTGCTGTGATTCACCTTCAGTAGCGGCGTTTTTCTTGCCCGATTTGTAGCCGATTTGTTGGAGTTGAGTGAGTCACGTGAACGCTCCTGATCGCTGTTAATTGCCAGCGGCAACTGCTGACCACCGCCTGACATAGCCGAGTTAGAATCCTCCTCGGAGAAAAGATTGTTCGGCAGCAGCATATCATTGGCAGGATTGAAGCCACCATAACCACTTAAACCACTTGAAATGCTACGGAATTGCAGCTGCGTCGTTTCCTGTTCCGCCTCCGTGTCGCTATCGTCGCTGGCCATTGGTTCCATGTCGCCAGTGTGCGGGTTAATGATGAATTGCTTCTGCTGCACATTGCCAACACGTTGTTGTTGCGGCTGCTGTTGTTGTTGCTGCTGCTGGTGCAACTGTTGTAATTTCTTTTGAGCTACCAATTGTTGTTGTTGCATTTGTAATGGTTGCTGCTGTTGCCCACGATGTAATACTTGTTGCTGCTGCTGTTGTTGAAGTTGCATCTGACGCTGCAACTGCTGTCGTTGCTGCTGCTGTTGTTGTTGCAGCTGTTGCGTCTGAGTCAGTTGTTGCCGCTGCTGCTGTTGTTGATGCTGCTGTTGCAGCATTTGTTGTTGATTATAGGGCTGCATATCGAGCATTTGTGATTGTTGTTGCGTCTGCTGCTGCTGCGGTTGTTGTTGCTCCAAGCAATTGGGCGCATCTTGCAGCGTGCTGAGTGCATCTCCCACATCCATGCCCACCGCTGACAAATTATCCTCGATCAAATCCAAGTCCAGATCCTTGGCATCCTGCAGCAACGATTCGAGCTCATTCTTATCCTCGAGGCTCAGCGTTGAGTCGAGATCACAGTTTAGAGTTGGCAGTAAAGCGTCCAAGTCGTTGGTGGTTAAGGCGTCCAGGTCAGACAATGAAATCAGCGGATCATTTAGGCCATGGCCAACAGATGAAGTGCTTGCCACATTCGCCTGTGTTTGCTGTGTTTGTTGTTGTTGTATTGCCATTTGTTGTACTGGCATTGGCAGCAGTTGTTGTGGCTGTTGTTGTTGTTGTTGTGGTTGTTGCTGCTGCTGCTGTGGCTGTTGTTGCTGGTGCCGTTGTCCTGTTGGTGGCACCAGTTCAACTGCATTCGCTGCTGTTGGCATTGGGCCATTGCCCAAATTGATTTGTTGCTGCTGCTGCTGCAGATTGTATTGCATCTGATAGCGTGTAAACTCCTGAAAGCTGCTCTTCGTTGCTGAATCCATCGGTTTATTAAGCGCCGGCCAGCGTGAATTTGCCGCCGCCTGGTTATAGTCCGGAGGCGGTGCTACAGGTACAAAGTGTGCATTTTGCATATTAGAGATTGAACTCAGCTCTTTCTGTTGCTGCTGTTGCTGTTGAAGCTGCGCTAATTGCTGCGGATGCGGGCTATTGGGCGCTGTAGATGGCGACAACATTGAAGATTGCGGCAGCGGCGCTGTCTGGTGATTTGACATCAACGGACTGTGCATTGAGTGGTGGCTGGAGGCAGGTGAATGGGCAATCGGCGAGGCACCACCATGACCCATAAACTGCTGAGCTTGTGGCGATGCCAAAGGCATGCTCATAAGTCGTTGCTGCTGCTGCTGCTGTTGATGTTGCTGTTGTGGATGTGGTGGCGGCGGTGGCAGACCGGCTCGGATTTGCTGCTGTCTCAACTGCTGCTGCGGCTGTTGCACGTTTAGATTACTAAAGCAATCTGTGGAAACAAAGAATATTGAGTGAGCATCTATTTGTTAATGTACATATCTAAAAGGTCATTCATTAGGAACTTTCAAAAAAAAAATTAAAAATTAATAAATAACAGATACAACATTTGATATAGAAACAAAATTTTTTGTGTTAGTCAAACCTAATTTTAGTGTTTTATTGAAACGTTTTTAGATTTTAGTTTTTAGATTTGGTCTAAATTAGTCAGCTTTTACTTACCATTTGGCTGTTGTTGTGAAATAAACTGTTGCTGCTGCTGTTGTTGTGGTGGCATAAAGCGTGGTGGCATGCCTTGCAACTGATGTTGACGCTGCTGAAGCAACTGCTGCTGCTGCACCTGCTGTTGTTGCTGTTGCACCTGTTGCTGGTGCCGCAAACCTGTCGCATGTGGAAAGCGATGAGTTGCTGGCCCTTGATTATACAGATTCGGCGTGCTGCTGGGACTGAGCAGCAACTGTTGCTGCTGCTGCTGTTGTTGTTGTTGTTGCTGCTGCTGAAGATGTTGCAAGCCTCGGATTACCACGGACCCGGCGCCAGTCGGAGATGAGGGCACATTCCCGTTGTCGAGTGACGCCAAGTGGCCAAAATCACTAGGCGTCGCCGGTAACGAGCCTGGACGCAAAGGCGACGAGCTGCAGTCCATCAATTGGGGTGACTTCAATTGGCTTGTCAACGCATTGCCATCGTTTTGCAGGAGATTTACCAACAATGGGGATGATATTGCAATGTTGTTACTGCCTATCGACGTGGCTGTTGGCGTTACTGCTCCCCCTCCTCCTGCTCCAACTGCTGATGATGACGATGATGAAGATGTTGGCATGTGATAGCTTTGCGTTGGCTTTGTAGACGCACTCGGTGCGACAGCTCCTGAATTGCTGTTATTGCTTGTTGCAGTCAGACTCGAACTCGGTCCCAGACCAGGATATGGCGGTGGCGGATGTATGAACTGAGATTTATTGGACACTCCCTCGCCATTTGGTGCTGCTTGATTGTTAATAAGCTTGAGAGTAACATTTGGGGGTGGCGGCGGTGGCCCAAGACCGCCAATGACAGGTGTGCCCGCCGTCGTCTCCCTGCCCTGCAGGACACGTGCCTGCCGCATGCTTTCGAACGGGAAATCCCTTGGCACATTGAGTGCCCCAGCAGGTGATGGCAACAGCGGCACCTTGCCCTCCATTGGACACACCGTATTGGGGGACTTAAAGACGGGCGGCGTTGTGGCCGCATTATTGTTGTACGGCGAAGGTGGCGTCTGTGACGGCGGCAACGTTTGTTGTTGCATTATTTTCTGCTGCGGCAGCACATTCCTCCTCTGCTGTTGCTGCTGTTGTTGTAGGTGTTGTTGGCTTGAGATTGCATCAACAAGTCGCTGTTGTTGTTGCTGCTGCTGCTGAACATAAGCTGCCTTGCTTGTACTGGGGCCATCGAATGCAGGCACCGACAAATGTGACGTCCCGGTGAGAGCGGCTTTGTTGGAAGACGTGCCAGCCGCCTCAATTGCACCGCCTGCGACATCGTTTAAATGATCTACAAATGACAACCACAATCAGCATGCAAATAGCCTTGCAACAATTTACATAAATACATACCCTTTATTTGAATATCGTTTCCTCCAACTTTTAAAGTTATCACAGAATCGCCTTCAGGCTGCACGGACAGAACTCCGAGGGCACGCAGTGTGGTATTCCCCTCGGCGGCCAGTTGACGCAGACGTTGTGCTGCATCGTAGGGCAGAGACACCGAAATCCGCACTGACGGTTCAAGCTGCTGCAATATTTATATTAATATTTAAATTCTTTTTTCAAAATATTTTAAAGATAATTTTGGCATTCTGTATATTTTTTATTTATATCTAACTTGGCATTTTACTTTTATAATTTTGCAAAATTAAACATTACTTAATAATTTTTTAATAAATTTACGCGGTAGGATTTGTTCTGGGTCCGAACGCTCTTCAGTTATCGATGTATTTGCATTTATCGACTATCGGTGACTGCAATTGCAGCCCTGGTCCAGTTAGCCACACAGAGATTCGTATGTTCATGTACGCTTGTATTTACACAGAACTTAGGCATATCTGCTAACTTGTCTAATTATTTATTCAACATTTTTTTAATAATGTAACAAACTAATTTCTGCTGTATTGTTGAAATACACAGTGGCAGAGAAAACCAATTAAACATTTTGACATTTCTGTTTTGTGCTGCTGCTTCGTGCAGCGTGCGAGCGAGATGCTTATATGAACTTGTTGGAAATTCCAACAACAATTTATTTCAACAACAGAAATATTATATGGACTTAAAACCAAATTTATCAAACTGATGCACTTATTGAAAAGCTATTAAAATATCTATTATAACTTCATTTAAAAAAAGAAAAATAACAACACTTCGCCCTGATTAGTGGTCACAGGTTGCTCACGTTCTCATTTTAGTCTTTTGTTATCGATACCCCGTCGCCATTTTTCTTCTGGCTGTTGGAAGGGTGTGTGCAAGAGGGAAAAGGTAACCAAAATACTGCTGCTCTGTCCACCTTAACGGCGGGCAGTGGATCGCGCCTCAATAAAATCCCAAAAAAAAATAGAACACACAGACAAACGCACACACACATAGGCTCACTGAACGCATGACACGTCCAAATAAAAAAAAGAGTTTTTCTGTAAATGAAACTACATGAGTGACGCAAGTGTTTAATAAGCACCCGCGACTCCCACTCCCCCTGCCACGACCTACAACCAACACTAGCGCCATATATAACTTCCTCAAAGACAATGCAATAATCTCAGATCAGCTGTTTTTGCACACTTGATGGCGGCAAAAGAAAAGAAAAGCTAAAGACCCGGACACAATTTATGGAGAAGAGGAGAGGAAAATTCACTTGTATTTAGTTAGTTTATTAAAAATTTACTCACCTGTTTAAGTGGCATATCATCACACGGCAATCGCACCCGTCGTAGATTTAATTGGCAAAGTGATGCAAAAATTATGCATTTAGCACAAAATCACACACAATCCTTGCTATTTCGTTTTGTATTTGTATAATCACGAATGTGTATCGAAATCATCATTGTGACCAACAACAATTTAATTCGTTATCCAATTTATAAGCCGCTCATTTGGTTTATCTCGTCCTTTGCATTTAAACAATTGCATCTTTGCACTACGCGCATTTTTAACAATTTATCGTAATCTTGTTGTTTCCTTTATGTATATTTATATTTATATATATTCCGATTACCGACTCCCACACTTCGAATTGTTTTTGCTCACGTTACACACTCTTGTGGTTGCTGTTGTTGTTGTTGTTTTTGTTGTCTTTGTCCGTCTCAGCGGCTGATGCTTGTATACATGCATACATACATAAACATATGCATATATATATGTATGATTATCTGTAGCTAATAATTAATATGTTGTTACTTTACTTTATTTAACTTTAACCTCTGCATCTTTTGTTGTTGCCGACGCGTTTTTTGTTTCGTTTCGTTTTTGAGACAACGTGCAGAGCGGAGCGGACACGGGCGGGCAGCACTTGGGCGCTCCTCAGCTAGCTTCTCTGCTGCTTCTACTGCCGATTGCGATTTTAGTGAGTTTTTCAACGTTTTTAAATGCTGTTAACTGCATGAAAACGCGCACATTCCTATTTACAATTTTGATAATGCACTTCTCACAGCTTTAAGTGAACTATTATGATGAGACTGTTGTTTATTTTATGCATACAAACTAATAATATTTCTTTTCACTGGGCGCTGAATCTTTTTCTTGTCACGATTTGCGTTTCGAACCAAAATTTCTGGCGTAAATTAAGACGATGTGCGACCGAGTAAAACATTTGTAACCACGCATGCAGTTAACTGATTAATTACATTTGCTTTTTAGCTTATTGCTATGTCGATAGCGTATTGTTTTTGTTGTTTATTTTGTACAAAAATCTTCTTAATTATTGAAATTCCACGAACAATAACAACCGCCATTTGCATTCGTCTTCAGTGGTAGCCATTTTTATTTTCCAGTCAGTGTTTACCTACTGTGCTGGTACCAAAAGCACTAAATATTACTAAAATATTTATTTTCAGGGCTACCATAAGCCACGATTGTACAGAGTAATCGTATAATACATTTAACATAATTAATTGATAGTGATTGATATTATTTTAGTTGTAAGTCTTGGCTTAAATGATACTATTGTGCTAAGCACAATTTTAGAATTGTTGAAGATAATACTTTTATTTCAATAATTCATTAAATCGATAAATACCGAATTTTCAGAGAATATCGAAGCATTTTATGGATATCGCACACATGTCCAATCATTGTTGAAAACTTATCTATTTTATAGCTAGTTCTCCCTTTTCAAAATTTAGGTGCTAGAAAAATTATCAAATTGCTAATAGCCGTAGAAATTTCCATTTTTAATATATATTCATATATGTTTAGCCATTAGTATTTCTTTTAAAGTTATGCAATAATGCGCGCAATAATGATTCCAGTCAAAAACAGCTATCTTTTCCGCCAAAAAGTTGGCAGCACTGCGTCCAGCACTATCTTGTTGAAGCAGTGATGCCACACTTAAAAAGAATATATTTAACTGACAGATTGAGATGGAGGCAGCCTTGTGAGAAATGAGAACAGTGTGGCAACATTTATTAAGCATTTGTACGGTGTGGCAACTTAGAACAGACAATCTTCTTTGCAAAATGTGAGTAATTAAAAGAAAAAGTACAATTACAATCTTTAAATATTGGTCTACATCGAACTAGCCCAACGAGTATTTAATCCAATGAATATGACCAAATTTACAAACTATAATTGTTTGCCCAATGCAGAGTTGAAATGTTGCATAAAAGTTACATAACACAGCTGACCGATAAAAATTGTCTTTGCAGTCCCCGTTTGTAAACGTTAACATGGCCAACACTCCAGCAACGTCGAGCAGCGCCGGACCCGTGCTGCGTGGTCTGCACAATGCAACCATCAAGCGTAATCTGGCCGTGGCACTCGGTCTGACCGCTGTCATCACGGTTGCCTACAAACTGCTCATCAACGATCCCAAGAAGGCCGCCTATGCTGAGTTCTACCAGTGAGTATTGATTTTCCCACAACATCCACTGAGAACAGAAAACTGAACTGATTTTAATTGCAGAAAATATGACGCCAACAAATCCTTTGAGCGCATGAAGGCTGCTGGCCGTTTCCAGTCGTGCTAAGCGATAGGTGGATTAGTCTAAGACATAAAGTGTGTTACTATCCTGTATTGAAAACTAAATAAGATTTCAATTCTGGTTAAGCTGTTTTATTTGAATGACACCGCCCAACCCGCCCCCTAAGGTCATTGCTGTGTCTGGTATTATAACCATTTATTTATTGGAATTTACAATCTTATCGAAATAGTCCACATAACAAACACAAAAATTAGAAATATAAAAAAGTATGATCGCATACTTGTCGAAAGTACATTTAAAATCTAATGGCAAAGTCCTTGTAATCCAGTCGGTTCAAATTGCTTTGATTTCGTAGCTCGCATCGCTCGATCTGACAACCCGGCGAGCCTTCGCTGGATAGCCAAGTGATCCTATTAAATATATTAATTAGATATTAACTTGTAATCAATTTTAATACATACATTTTGTCCACTTCCTCCTTGGGACCTTGCATCTTTCCTACTATTGTGCCACGCTTACTGTTCTTCACCCATCCCGTAATTCCCGCCTTAGTGCAACGATCGCGCGTATCTTTTGTGAGATTTAAGCCTGTCGATTACACAAGCAGTGAGTTTTTTATAGTTACTTTTATTTCTATCCTCCAGAAGGAGGTATGTCTCAGACTAGAGTCACCAGATTTCCCAATAGATCAAGGCTTATCGATGTCATGATTTTTAAAGCTGTTTTATTTACATTTTTGTATTGCTAGTAATTTTCTATATTTTAAGCTGATCAAACCGCAAATCAAAATATCGAACTGAGCGTTATTTTCAAGCAACAGCCTTGTGTTTTGGCACACCTGATAATAATTAATACGATTAAGATTATAATCGTAGTCCCTATGGGTCCTTAAAATTTCATTAGGATCGGATAATAGACACGTTAGTTTTTTAATAAACAATTTGTCCGTTCAAGGAAAGAAGAAGAGAGCACTGAGGTAGTTTTGTCGTATTGCGTCATTGTCATTATTTGATTTTAAGCAAGATTCGAATTTTTACACAATTGTACCGGGTCTCTCATAGTCTGGCTTACTCTCCTGCAGACTTTTGTACCAGTTTACTACAAAATTCAAAACAAAACAATTGCAGACGAAACAAAGCCAAGGACATTTAAATAACGAGCTACTGTCTATAGCTTATTTTTAGCATATGGCGATTTCTAGACTTGGATATATAATACACCCTAGACTGCATATTTTACACTTCACCTTGTACATGTCCGTACACCTCGAATTCCAGTGTGATCAGATGACGTATATCAGGAATGCCCATCATGAATAAATTTAGTTATCTCCTCCCTTTAATCAGAGAGCTTCCTCGCGATTATATAAAGCTGCGATCGATATTATAAAGTTTTTAGTTTGTTTTCACACAACGATTAACGCGTGGACTTTAATACATATTAATATGATAGTAATATCGTATGACCCTTCATAAAAAGTATATAGTATAGTTATGTCAGATATATGTATAAACGTGCAACTATTTTTGTTGCAATTGCAATTGCGGGTGTTTTTCAGCAAACCGTCGACAAATTGAAACTAAAATGCCAATTTTCTTTATTTTACGCCTTGCTAGCAATATCAATTGTTTTCTATTTTGCGCTTTCGATTTGTATTTACGTATTTATATTAGCTGCGCATTTTTTGTTTCCCAGTTTCCTTTTACTTTTTTATTTTAAGCAAAATTGGCCTAGCGATTCGGCCACAACAATCGCTGGGTACCCTACACTTAGACTAAAAGAATCTACAAGAACTTGGGACACAGTTGGAGAAGGTAAGTCCTGGACCAAGTCTTGAGTGTTAGATAAAGGGAAAGCCTTATGCCATATAAAATTCCATTTAAAAAAATCAAAATCCAGCGGAAAATTTTTTTTTAATTTAATAACCGGAAATCTCCCAAAAATGGAGACTTGGAAGATTTTTAGTTAAATATTTATTAAAAAATCATGATAAAAATGATATTCCGCTTAAATATTGGTTCAGTTTTCCCAGTGTTATGACAGTTTGAAGTTGGTCAAACCTTTGACCTAGCAACTTTATAAGTAAAAACTTCTGTCCAACTTGGCATGATTTTTTAAAGGAAAATGATATGTCTTAAAATCGAATTAATTAAATTTGAATGCAGAATGAATTTAATGGTCAAACCATGATCAAATTGACATTTAGCTTTAAAATCGGTACAATAATAGCAAAGATAAGACAATTTGAAGTTGGTCAGACTTTTTATTTAGCAACGTTACAAGTCCAAATCTTTTGGATTTTGTCAGAGCCAAATCTAATGCGTTGATTTATTCTTATTACGATATAAGGAGTTGTTGAAAAGTAACAACTTTAGATTTAACATATAAGGAGTTTTAGAAAAGTAACAACTTTAAATTTAAAATTTTCGTTTTGGTAACGGGTTTAGTTCCGACTCCGGTGTTAATCGGCTTTTATTTATAGAAAAATATGTATCCTTTAAAATGGTATGATTTCTGGCAACCGTGCCTGATGAAACTAACCTTGTTTTTGTAGTTTAAGGAAAATAAATCAGAGATATATCTGTGAAAATATGCAGTGTACTTCTATGTATGCACGCTATTGGTAATGTCAGGAATGACAAGTGCATGTGTTGTACCTCGAAAGATTTCTAGGCGAAAGTGTAATTTTTTCATTATATTTGTCTTTTGTATTGTGTGTTTTTGTGTATTAAAAGCGAAATTGAAATTTCAATGTACAATGTACTTACAAAATGAAATCGAAAGCAAAATTAAAAAATACAATAAAAAAAAACAAAAATAGAAATGCAATAGGAAATATCTAACAACATATGTGTGTATATATAATCGTGTGGTAGTGTACTCGTATATAATAATTATTTTGTACAGTTCTAAATAAAAATATAGAGGGCCCAATGTTAACAATGCAGGCTTTTTAAGTATGCTTGATTTAAACAAGCACGAGTTACAATTTAGTTAATACATTAAAAATTAGTTTAACACCTAGTATACAATATTATACTTATATAGTTTAAACGAGCTTAATGGTAACGGAAAGAGTATCTGGAATTCACCCTCTTAAATGATCTGTGCTGCAGTATGCGGTTTCTCGATAAGACTGTGCTGTGCCTCCTTGTCCTTTTCTAAATGCTTTCCCAACGTCGCATGCTCCCCCTTCAGATAATACTGTGGTGGTTCCGAATGCCCGGAGTGTCGATATTGTTCAGATTCCAATTTCTTGCGACGTTCTCGCAAGAAATGTAAACGAATATAGTTAATCGGTAAGTGGACACACTCGGCTCCTGATCCCTCAGCATCGATGAATACTCCACGCACTAGGATGGAGTTGGAACACTTAAGTGCGGCGAGCAGCAGAAAGGGAATGATGTGTGTGATCCAGAAGCTCAATATTCGATCATCTGTAGTACAGATATAAAAATATATATATAAAACATAAAATATTTTTTAAGAAGTTCTAAAAATTAGTTTAAAATTTAAGATTACCGAAAAAACAAAATAAATGAGAAAGCCAAAACAGGGAAATTCAAATAAATACTAAAAATATTAATTTTTTTTGACTCTGGTATAATTTTCTGTTAAATAATAATTTAATATTTTTTTAAATTTAAAATAATGATTTGGCCTCGAAATACATTCTGCATTCTAAATATTTTTAAATTCTTTCAAACAAATTTTTTGCCCTAGTTCTATTTACTTTTATGTTATATTTATTTTAAATCGACATCTTAAAACTTTAAAATGTATCAAAATTGATTTGTTTTACAGTTATGTACCGGTACTGATACCGGTTCTTATTATTTCAAATTATTATTAGAAATCGAAAAACAAAGATTGTAAATATTTTAAATTTCCATCCTTTACCTGGATACACATACACATCGAGTAGATTCCAAATGCCACGCCATGCATTAACAGCTCCAAAGAAGATCATCAGATAGTAAATATCGCAAATGATTAGCTTCAGGATGCCGTCAATACGACGGCAAACATAACGCATTAGGGGTTGTATGACAAAGGTTACAAAAACAGTTAGGTAACCAATGAGCTGGAGAAAATTAAAAGATTTAAACAGGTAAATCACGACATGAAAACATCGGAAAGGTCAGGTGCTTACCAGTGAACCCCATGCTGACTTTGCCTTGTCCTGTGGAAATAAGGTTAGATCAAAGATGCCCCACACCCCGCGCCAGGCAATTACTACTAGAGTGCCAATTACAAACACTGAGAATAACGTGTCTAGCAGGTAGAGACCTGGTTGATTGAAGCCCTTTAAAAAAAAGTATTTAATTTATTATTAAAATATATATAAATTGGTAAAGATAAATAAAAATCAGCTTTTCTCCTTCTCATTCAAGTTGTACAACCATTATTAGAATAATTATTTTAATTGCTAACAAACCTGTCGCATTAATTTCCTGACAAATAAAAAACAAGAACTTCTGTGCAATAAATGATGATGTAAGTTTTGCACTCATTAAACAGTTTCTTAAAGCCATATTCTTGACATGGAACATATCTCTTCTTAACACAAATTCAAGAGAAAAATTAAAAAAAAACAGAGTCAATATGTTTACCATTATTTTAAAATACTTAAAATTTATATATTCTATAACTGCGTCGAGAATGCAAATCTTTAGTTTAATTTGTGTGATCTTGTGTTATTTCAATCTAATATTCTTGATTCTTTGGATTCTATGGATGGGTTTATTAAATTAATGAATTTTATTTAATTTATTCAATTATTAGGTTATATAAAATGAATAGAAGCAGCTCTTTCTGTAGTTTTTAATGGAAGACAGAATATACGAAATATTCATAAAAGTATATTTTAACTTACCGATATCTTGAACATAGTGTCCACCTCGAAATAGTCGCTCTTGTGATCCATGGTGACAGTGTAGGGAGCAGCGCCGAGATTGCGTAGAGTGCGGGTTCCGACCAAGAAGAGAAGTGCAATGAGAGTCACCACTGAGATGATGGCCAGGGAATCGATGCTTGTTAACCAATCGCAGATCATCCACGATCCACGCCACATATTGACACAGACGATGCCAAAGACGGCGGTGTAAATGCGTGAGATGACATAGTAGGTGAGTCGTCGCTTGTCGGGATGGATGTGATCCTTGAAGAAGTTCTGTGTCATTATGAATATAAAGTGTCCCAGTCCGCCAATGATAAAGGAGCACAGCGCCGACAGCGGCAAACTGCTGGGGAAGAGCAGGACGCCCATTAGCTCCCAAGTGCCGCGCCAATAGGCGATTACACAGGGTGCAACGACAAGGCAGGAGAGCAGCAAGTCCAGCAGTTCCAGCAGCTGCTCATGGAGATTTCGACGCGGTGCATCCGCTGAGTATTTCTGTGGATGTGTGTGAGTGTGCTGCAGATTCGAATGGGAATGGGGATGAGTAAGGGGATGATGATGGGAATGGGAATGGGTATGGGTATGAGGATGGGGATGCTGTAGATGCTGCTCCGCTGTCTGGCATTGAGATTTGCAACTGCTGACGATGATCGGCGTTGGGGCAACTGATGTGCACTTATCCGTGGTCAACATTTTGAATTAATTTCTTAATTGCTTATTACGAATTATTGTTTTTTTTTCCGACTTTTTTTTTGGGAACTGCTCTTGTCACACGGGCACGGGCACGAGCTCGACCTCAACCTGAACCTGAACGTCTCTCAACTGTTCGGGGTTTTAATACTGTTTTTGCAGTGCTTTCGGTGTTGGGCGAATCGCAAATGTTGACATTGTGCTGATTACGGAGAGCACACTTCCTCCTCCACTTGCTCCTCCTCCTTTTCTTCTTCTCCACCCTCTCCTCCTCCTGCTGCTGCTTTACTGCCAGTCGCCTCTTAATGATCGTTTCACCGCTGCACTGATAATTATTATAGTAGGTAACTGTTTGTCTGATTGCCTCAGTCTCTCAGTTCGTTCAGCTGTCAGCTGCCATTGGTCTATCTCGGTTGTATAATCCACAATCCACAATCCCATCCACATTCACAATCACATCCCAACCTAATGCCGGACAGTCACCAACTGCTCCTCCTCTTCTTCTTATTCTTCTTGTTGCTGTAGCTGCAAAATCCTAAATATAATAATAATGAGAAACATCATTAAATAATGCCACGCGATTTGCATTTGTTTTATGACAACTCGAATCGAGTTGACGTAGACATTATGGCTATTATGGTTTAGACTATAATCTTTATTAGTTTGTTTTGTATGCAATCTAGTCCTTATTAATTTACTACGTTTCAGGTAATCAACTAATCGCGAGCATCGTAATTGATATTTAGAGAGGAATTTACTAAAAATAAACTTTCAATTTTGCAGTAATAATAACTGTTATTGTATGATAAATAAAATACAAAAATATTTATTATTTTTGCTGGATAATGGAAGAAAATTTATTAATAATTATTATATTTGGATATATAATAAAAAAATTAAAGTAAAGCAGTTATCTGGTCACTAATTCAATGAAGATCAGCTATTTAAAATTGGTTTTAGAAATAAATATTAAAACTGTTTTGTCCCTGGTCAAATTTTCTAGTTTTATTTATCAAAGAGACACTTACAAATTTCCATTACTTTTGAAAACTTAAAAAAAGAATTAATCAAACTGATAAAAAAAAAAATGTCTGTGATTAATTTGCTTACTTAATAACCTACTACCTGTAATTTCGATTGGCGTTTCCCTATGTGATCTACATAGGGGTTGGGGGTGGTCAACAGAGGGTGTACCCCTACTGTTCACTTTAATATCGCTTCAGTCAAGTACTTAATAGATTCAATTTAAGATGTCATCAGCATAGCTAAAATAAAAGTACAATCCACATCGTGATAAAAGCGAAAGTGTTCACAGCTCAAGGCACAGACAAGACATTGACAGAGACTAAGAATTGAACTTGTCATTTGGACAATGTATAAGTATAGTACTTATGAATTATATGTACCTACGATATACATATTTACAAAAATAAATATGATTATGGATTGAGGTTGAATATGATTTAAACTGCGAACGTGTCAAGGCGTAAGGTCAGTTGTAATACCAGAGGATATTATAATTTAGACACGCACTATAAATATTGAATCTTAAGAACAATTGTCCGAGAATACCATATTTTAGTGTGCAAAACTTAGTTGTTTCTTAAGCTATCTCAATCAATCAAGCAGGGCCTGCATATATACTTATATCATAAATCATTGGCGTTTTAAAGATATTAGTAACCTTTTAATTAAGGCATGCTTGAGCTTAGTTAAAGATCTGATATGTTTACAGCATACACATAGATATATATACGATATATGTGCATGTTAACTGTGTAGAACAACGCTTGACGAGTGTGTTGCTAATTAGACAAAATCCAAAACACATGTCTGAATTTAAATGAACGAATTTAAACAGCGCAGGATGTTTGTGATTTGCTATTTCGAGAGCGTAATAATTAAACATTCTGACGCGAATCGCACTTGGAATAGGTATTTGTCTCTTTCTAAGTTGAAGGCTCAGCTAGTGCGACTGCAAAAACATAAAAAATACAAAAACAAAACGTTGCTTAGTTTGGGTCAAGCGCATTCGCATTTGTATCAAAGTGGTGAGTTTACTAGATAAATGTAATGAAAGTCCCGCTGAGCAGCTCATTAAAGTTGTGGGCCGCCCAGCAAGACTTCCTCGTAATTCCAGGGGTCCCCAGTTGATGGTACTGATCCAATGATCATATGTTATGGAAAATTATACTAAGCCTACACTTTGCGAAAAAGGTCTTGAACATTTAAATTTTAAAATATTTCAAAGCAAATATACATAATTTTTTTATGCATGCATTTAAAGACTTGAATAAAAATTTAAGATTTTTTAAGTCTTTTACACTCAAACTTAACTTAAAATTTTAAAAGTCCACTTTTATCTTTTTATCACTGTTTATTTTTCCATACCCTCCCGCTTTTTCAAGAACTGTCATAACTTTGACGAAATGCAGCCGATTTCCTTGTGTAAATCAAACTTTATCATTATTTTGCAACTTTTTTTAATCTGCATTAAAATAAGCAAATACAATCTTTTTCCATCACTGTCAATTTTTTTACAATTTTTTCCTTGACACTTTAAAATAAAGTGATTTTAAAAACTTGATATCTGTAACTCGATGTGTTATTTGACAATTGATCACCAATATATTTTTTTTGATTTTACTATTGATTGATTAACAATTAAGATTGATTACAATTGATTCATAATTTGGATTTGCATTACTATTTAAAATCAAATAAAACCGAATTTATCGTTGGCAATAATGTTTTTCGCTGTGTGTACTTAACACACGCATTTCAAGATCAAAAGAGACAGTAATAGAATGTGAGTGAGAGCGAGAGGGATGTGACCCAACAAACATTATTCAAGTTCAAATCTAAAAGTAGACCAAATAACACGTATCATCCCAATCATATTGTACTCCAATTATCTCAGCTAATTGACAAGGAACGGGTGACAATACAAATTTAAATTTCAACTTTTTGCAAGGCTTATCAGTACAACCCCCAGATCTGCTTAGCTCTAAACTAATTACATTTATCAACAACGATCTACAGCTACAATCTTAAATGATATATGTACATTTATGTATATGGTATAAGTATGTCTCTAATCGAATGTTTGCTTTAGTATAACTGCCTCTATTGTTGAGCACTTGTGAATATTATTACTTTTTACAGCTTTCCCGCGAGATTCTTGTACAAACAGGTGGAGATTTGCATAAGACTCAAACTTAACACACAATTGCTGCCCCTATTATAATCATTTTTTTTATGCCCCGATTTGCTGTTGTCATTAACATTGGCAGATCTATATAAATTGCGACAGCGACAATAGTTAAAAATTGTTCTCAAATAGCTCGTCAGTCATTTTAGACAAAGGAGCGCCGTAAGTCTTTTTGTGTAAATGGGTTTAGTTCGCAAATATTGTGTGAAATAGAATTTTTTATGTGTAAATTTTTATTTTTTTGGAAATAAAATTTTTGTTTACGATTCTGGCTACTATGTAAAAATTTGATTTTCAAATATGTGGTGATCTGATACACTAATAGAACTTCAGCTAAAAACCACTGTTTTTAACTTCAAAAAAAGGTTTTTTTAAATACTCCTATACATTTTTCAAAATTTCCTTAAAAAAAAAATTCTCAAATACCTTTGACAGAAGTTCACACTTGTTCAAAGTGTTTCACTGATTTTTAACTTAGCTTAAGGTTTTAGAATTTCGACCCCTTAGCTTAAAAATATTTTAACAAATTCAAGTTAAAATTGAAAAATAATTTTTAGTTCAGCATTAAACTTTAACACAGAAAAGTAAAGCGCTATTTGATTTTTACAATAAAAGTATGAGCAATGTCGGATAAGAGCCAAATGAGAATTGAGCTGTCGCCAATCACTCAAAATATGTCTATCTTATCAGAAAATCGGGTGTTATCAACTATCGATTTACAATCCTGAACGAGAAATCAATTAACCAAAAGGAAACAATACATATTACGAGTATAACTTATGCAAAATAACAACAAAATGTATATAACAATACAAAAATAACACTATTATAATCACACTTCATAGCGGTAGCAATTGTTTACCGTTCAAAATTAGCAGCAGAACAGTTATGCTGTGACGGCGTCGACGTCAGCGTCTGCGTCGGCGTCTCCGGCGACTGCAATTGTGGGTGCGTGTGCGAAAGAGTGCGATAGAGTGATGGGACGAGTCGTTTTGTATTTTTTATATACCTACATATATAAGTATAAATATGTATATACTTTAACTATAACAATATGTATTTGTAAATTATTCGCACTGATTGTAAAACACGTGTAAATTGTAGAAAACGTAAATGATTTTCGAATCGAAAGCTTCTTCCATTCTCCAGGCGTTCAGTCTTTCAGCCTTCCAATGGACGCGACACACCGGAAGTGAACTCTATCTGTTTCTTTTATTTCCTGTCGATCTTCGATTTCGATTGCTTTTCGATTTATAATCCGACCGTTACACTTTGACGATTGTCGAAGAAGTTTGATGTTCGAATGAGCAGACGCGACTTTTGGCGCTACTATATATACTAATATTGAAATGGACAGACACACAAACACACACACATATACAGACAGAGACAAACATACACACACTGAGACAAATGCAATCTAGTTTATTTGTACGGTTATTTGAACTCGGAGATATTTTTGCGCGTCGCGCTTACGGCACTTGGAGGCTGCAACCGTCGGACTCGTCGTCATTCGTCAGTCGTCAATGGCAGCAAAAGCTGAACTGCGTTTCATATGAGATTCGGATTTGAACTGAGTTAGGGTCGTCAGCCGTAGCAGTCGCCGTCGCCGTAGTCATAACCATGTCTCGCTCCCCAGATTTCACGTTTTACACGAGTGCCCGGTGAGCGAGCTTATCAAAAAATAGTTCGTAGCGTCACATCATTAGCAATCGGTTGTTTTGGATAAACCATACTGTCGTACCGTCGCTCTACCGATTTGACGATCTCTGAGCTTTGTATAAAGCATGCTCACTCACTTGATAACGATCTCCGAATTCGGAATCCATCTCTTTCTTTTTTTTTTTTATTGGTTTTTTAAACTTGCAGCTTTTTACTGAGTTTCCTTAGTTGCTATACTTATAAAAAAAAAATATGTTCCTAAAAACTAAATACATTTTCATACAGAAATACATTCTAAATTCTAATTTTAATCAAATTTGATAAGAATATATATATACAATACCCAGTGATCAAGAGCATTTATTCTTTTGTATTCCCATGACACGTGTCAGAAAAATGGCAAGTAAATTTAAAAATTAGTATATTGTGACGCGGGGAAGTGTTAAAGTTTATATCGCTTTTAGCATGTATCTATTTTACTCTACATCTGTTTAAATACTTAAAGCATTAATATAATTTTGACAATGATTTGTTAAAGGTGCAAAAAAAGGCAAATTTTCAATAAATTCTTCTATCTATTTTTTTAACTTATGAAAGAATTAACTAATTTTCTTATTTGGGGTTCAAAGCAATACGCAAAAGAAAATCTGTTGTAGTAGAATAATTGCAAAATGTAATCTGATTGCGCACCTAGCACTTGGACTTATTAAACGTAGAATATCTAATAAAACTTTAAAATCACTTGCACTTAGGCTCATAAGAATTCATTACGTTCTACTTAATTAATAAATATTCATTTTGCAATTCTCATGAGAAACTGCAACTGATACAACTGCTATTTGGTGACCAACTTCTCGTCGATAATTTATGCGTGAATATAATTAGTTTTAGATAACAAAAAAATATTAAAATATCATTACTACAATTGTGTAAATATCAAATTCAGTCAATCAGCAATTCTTTTCGATAATCAGCTGATATATAAAGATAGAATTTAATGACTTTTCTATCGATTGCAGATCTTCAAGTTGTGTTTCGCATGTAGTTTAATTTTTGAAAATTCGTGGAAACTGCAGGTTTCCCACCAAGGGAATATCATTAAATTTATAGAACCAATTTCTAACAAGTTTTCTACTTTTTCCTAGATCGATTATTCACATTTATGGAATTTTTCTTATTGAATTTTGAACATAGATTTAAAATCAAACGTGTGTAGACTTTACTTTAGCCTATTCAACCTTGATAAGTAAATTTCCCAACAAGGGGGCAGCATTAATACCTACAAGTGTTAAGTATATATGTAGACATGAACAAACAAAAGCATTCACGCCTTAATATCTTGAAGTATTGACTGTAATTATGAGAAATAAAAAGATGGCTCTTAATCAGCAATTACGATTCTTTATAACTTTTTGTCTTCCCAATTCCCAATATTCCTTATGAGAACAATAATAATAATTGATAATTAAGTAATTAAAAAAAGGTTCGGCATTCAATAAATAGTTTTGTCAATTTTATACTTTTTGTAATATAATTAGAAATAAATAAATTAATTATAATATTAAGTTATATTAAAAAAAAATAAGGAAATTCTTTATTAAACAATTTCATCGAAATAATAATAAACGAAACTTGAAAAAATAATAAAATGTTGTATTGATCGCATATACATTTACTCAAGTATTCGATTATTGGATTAGCATATATAAAATGTGCGAGACATGATTATGATGCGGTTATAACTGACCTAGCATAAAGTTAAATTAATAAAACTGTTTTCGATTCCGATATGCAAATATTATGTGACACACATTTTATTTCAGATCAACTTACTGTTTGTTATGCTCACGATATTTATGTGTTATTTTTATAGCAATTACCTATGCAAATTAATTGGCGTAGATAACTACATCGATTAGGTATTAACTCGCTAATTATTAGCTTATTAGTATTAATGTCGGCCACAACAAATGTAAGTCTTTCAAGTTGAACGCTTGTTTCCCATAAACTGAAAGCTTATAATTATTTGGCAAAATAAGTTCCCGAATTCAACCCAAGCCAAATCAGGCCAGACTGTGGCTTATCAGCAGTGATAAGGGTAATTGGGAGGAATATAGGTACATATTTATAATCCATATAAATATAGTCGTAATTATGTTATATTCTTGCTCTTAATACAATGTGTATATATATTTTATTCTATTAATTTTGAGACATCGCGATATTTCTGAAATCACACCCATTCAAAGGCGTGCGAACACAAACAATTAAAAGCAAAGTCGGGAATGCAATACTAACAGATACCTTGTAAAAGATTTAATATTCGTGCTTCATTTAAATCTCAGAGCAATTAATGTGGCATACTTTTAGGATCCCACAATGTTACTGAATATTGATAGTTTATCTTCAGATATCTTTTAGTGATAAACTCTTTCTGCTAGTCAAACTAATCTTTTTAAATTGTTCATATAAAAATAGTTGTATCGACTTAGTTTTCACCCCCTAAATTAGTACAGAGTATACAAAAGTTTTGCAATTAGACTACAAATTTAAGGGTCATTAAACTCGGGCAATGGCTTCTTATCAATGGCTTATCAATATGCCTGTGCACAAGTAAATATAAACGTCTATTAAACTCATTTTATTTCTTTTGTATAATTCTCAATATACTCTTAAATAATAAAGCAATCAAGTGAGCGCTAATTGAAAGTGATTGGCTGCATGTTACCCTATAATTAAGTTTCGCTATCTGTAATTGATCTGAGAGACTTTTAAAACAGTAAAAGAAACGTTTGTATATATAACTATATTTTGTATTCAACATAATAAACCCAAACTAATCTACCCGATTTTTATTGTCTGTCCGCCTGTATCCTAATAGATCTACAGAGAGTATTAACGCTAATAATAATCTTTCCACTAAGAAATCAATTCTTAATTCTGAGCCGATGTATGTAAATTTATTAAATTTAGTTCTTAAGCATTTATACTTACTTTAAAATAATTTGAGTATTCTTTCACAGATTGCAAAACTGCCAATCTTCCAATTACAAGATTGGATTGCAGGTCAAGAATTTCAGTCTTAAACAGTAGAAACTGAAGTACAGTCGATCTCAATATCTGTATGTTCCGTTGATGGTCCTTAATTAATTGTACTTTTTAGACCCCGTACTTAAAAAAAGTACAGGGGTCTATTGGGTTTGTTTTACCGAATATGTGCGTAACAGGCAGAAGGAGGCGTGGCAGACCCCATAAAGTATATATATTCTTGATCAGCATCAATAGCCGAGTCGATATAGCAATGTCCGTCTGTCTGTCTGTCTGTCCGTCTGTCTGTCTGTCTGTCTGTCTGTATGAACACCTAGATCTCAGAGACTATAAGAGCTAGATACACCAAACTTGGTATGTAGGTTCCTCTATACTGCAGGCAGATCAAGTTTGTTTCAAAATTCGGCCACGCCCCCTATATCGCCCACAAATTGGAAAAAAAATTTCATATCCAAATTATAAGAGCAATTTAAAAGCTAGTGACACCAAATTTGGTATGTAGATTCCTGTATACTGCAGGCACGTTAAGTTTGTTTCTTTTTTAAATCGGACCACTATATCATATAGCGCCCATAGGAACAATCGGTCGAAAATCAAGTTCTAGTATGAAAAACTTTTTTGTTGTATGAGATATCGTAACCAAACTTATAGAATATGCATTTAAGTTAGTTCTGTACATTCTTACCAAAGTTGGTTCAAATCGGACCACTATAACATATAGCTGTCATAGGACCGATCGGTCGAAAATCAAGTCTAAGTATGAACTAGTCGGACAGAGCTACAGTCGAGCATTCTCGACTGTCGGAGACCCCGTACTTACTATGTCAAAAGCTAAGACTGCTAAAAATTCATACTTGATTTTCACCCGAAAACAAAAAAGTTTTTCATGCTAAGACTTGATTTTCACCCGATCGGTCCTATGACGACTATATGATATAGTGGTCCGATTTGAACCAACTTCGGACAGAATATATATAACTAAGTTGAATGCTTTTTGTTTTAGTTTGGTTACGATATCTCAAAAAACAAAAAAATTTTTCATACTTAGACTTGATTTTCGACCGATCGGTCCTATGACAGCTATATGTTATAGTGGTCCGATTTGAACCAACTTTGGTAAGAATGTACAGAACTAACTTAAATGCATATTCTATAAGTTTGGTTACGATATCTCATACAACAAAAAAGTTTTTCATACTAGAACTTGATTTTCGACCGATTGTTCCTATGGGCGCTATATGATATAGTGGTCCGATTTAAAAAAGAAACAAACTTAACGTGCCTGCAGTATACAGGAATCTACATACCAAATTTGGTGTCACTAGCTTTTAAATTGCTCTTATAATTTGGATATGAAATTTTTTTTTCCAATTTGTGGGCGATATAGGGGGCGTGGCCGAATTTTGAAACAAACTTGATCTGCCTGCAGTATAGAGGAACCTACATACCAAGTTTGGTGTATCTAGCTCTTATAGTCTCTGAGATCTAGGTGTTCATACAGACAGACAGACAGACAGACAGACGGACAGACAGACAGACAGACGGACATTGCTATATCGACTCGGCTATTGATGCTGATCAAGAATATATATACTTTATGGGGTCTGCCACGCCTCCTTCTGCCTGTTACGCACATATTCGGTAAAACAAACCCAATAGACCCCTGTACTTTTTTTAAGTACGGGGTCTAAAAATTTTTTTGTTTTTTGAGATATCGTAACCAAACTAAAACAAAAAGCATTCAACTTAGTTATATATATTCTGTCCGAAGTTGGTTCAAATCGGACCACTATATCATATAGTCGTCATAGGACCGATCGGGTGAAAATCAAGTCTTAGCATGAAAAACTTTTTTGTTTTCGGGTGAAAATCAAGTATGAATTTTTAGCAGTCTTAGCTTTTGACATAGTAAGTACGGGGTCTCCGACAGTCGAGAATGCTCGACTGTAGCTCTGTCCGACTAGTTTAAGTGTCTCTCTAAGGAAAAATAAACTAAAAAAGCCATTTGATTCCTCTTTTTAGTCTAAAATCAACAATAAAAATCGTGTATCAAATGTTTTACTTTCATCTGTTCTTCACATATTGCATTGAATTTAATTCTTCACATTTAATGGAATAATAATTATTATTAAATAAATAATAATTTGGAATGAATATTTTTAAAGTTTTTGTTTGTTTATTTGCTCATATTGCGTATATGCAAGTTTTATGTATATGGTTTTTATATATGTCCAATAATTTTGAGTGATAATTTTGTACGTCTATTTTATACATCAAAATAACAAACAGGATTATTGTGATTTTTGGTTGTTAATATTTTTTATAGATCAAGAAATGAAACTCATTACAAGTGAGACTATAAACATCTTTAGACTTAGGATACTAATTAAAATTAAAAGATGCGACAAATGTGCACATATTTATAGCGTTTATGTATATATATATATATATAGATATATTTGGTAAGTTGGGACGTCTAGTGCCGTAGCTGTGGCTCTCAAGGAATGCTGCTATTCCCGTATGCTTATAATGAAATTAGATTGCGAACTGCCAGGAATCGCAGAGGATGTTGACAACATTTTTGGACCTGGATGAGAACAGACTCTGCAAGACGGCAGTTCCAAATGATTTGTGATGATTCCGTAGATGATTTAGTGCTAAACATTCCTTGTAGCGTGATTATATAAATTCATTAACTAAATGTACTAGCTAGAATTACAATGTTACGATGAAGCTGTGCATTTTCCTTCTTTTTTAAAAAAGGATAGAGAGCGAAGGAGATTTCCATATATATAATTGTATATATGGATTTCAGAAAACATGAGTATTCGTTATGTTGATGTGCGCGTGCTTCGAAAACTTGGCTAAGATAGCTAATTGAAGAGTCGCTTCAATATACTCTGTATGGTCGCCAGGGACTGATCTTCAATTAGGAATGTGCGATGGTTACCCTCGACTGTGTGCACCTCGACGGGCTTTGTGCAGACCTTTATAGAAACAAAAACAAGTTTATATCAGAAAAATGTAGCTTTTGTATCTATCTGTCTCAACGAACCTCCTTTAGACGATAGTCCTCGTCCAATTTGGCTGAATTATCTGTTGGTTTGACCAGCGTGACCTTTGACTTTAGCTTCAGCGTTGGCTTATAGGTGTCGGCCAGCACTAGTTTCTTGTAGAACAGTTTAGCCGCTGTGCGAATCTGTGGATTGGATTAAGGTGGATTAGTCAATGTTTAAAGGGAAAGTGCGTGCGCAGTAACTTACAGTTTCCTCGGGCTTCTTAATTTCCACACTCATCATCTCGGCAAATTTCTCGAGTTTTTCCTCCCACGTGGGTATCAAGAGAAGCAAGCGAACCAGCTGTAAAATTAGATTCAAGGTGTTATTAAGAAATAGTATTTTAAGAAACCTAGAATTTAAGCCCCTAGATTTCAAAGAGTAAAAGTCCTGTCATGAGGATCG
This sequence comes from Drosophila falleni, assembly GCA_035045575.1. Lineage (NCBI taxonomy): Eukaryota > Metazoa > Arthropoda > Insecta > Diptera > Drosophilidae > Drosophila > Drosophila falleni. The sequence goes on from JAWNOV010000142.1 coordinate 5,113,141, forward strand.
GATAATAAATAAGCAAGTTATTCAAAAAACAAGTATCGTACAGGGTCTTTCGAATGTAGTCTTTGCGACTTTTACACTTACCGCCTTGTAGTCAATGTTGGCCAACACGATGCCAAAGTAGGCCAGGCCGTAGCTCTGTTTGCTGTTGTCGTCATCGACGTCGTAACGCTGCTTGAAGCTGCTCGTGAACCAGTTGACATAGGTGGGTGCTCCGTCCAGCATGATGACACTGGCAATCTCATTGGTCTCCTCGAGGATTGCAGCCATCACGTAGGTGAGTAGGCAGCCAAAGGAGTAACCGGCCAGTTTGTAGGGTCCCTTGGGTTGCACTGTGCGCAGTTGTTTCACATAGAATCTCGCGGCCGCCTCGATGGAGTCCATAGGAACCTCGTTGGTGAACTGCAGGCCATAGGCAGGCACCTCCAATCTCTTGGCCAGAGGACCAAGTGCCGTGGCAAATCCCTCAATGGGTGACATGAAGAAAATGGGCGTCTGTTTGCTATTAGCCGGAGCTTGTGTCTCTAGACGCACAATCTCCTCTGTGGGTATGAGATCCCTAGTGAAGACCACCTGGGTGCCATCACCCAATGGACTGGCCGTTCTCGATGGTGGCATTGATTTGGCAACTGGCTCTGTTGTGGCAACTGTCGCTGTGGCTGTGGCTGTCGCCGGCTTCACGTCGCTTCCTCCGTCCATTTGCTTGAGTGCTCCGAAACTCAGTTGACGAATTTCTTGCGTGGACAGCACAATATCAAAGTTACGCTCCAAGGTCTGCTTGATTTCCGCTCCCATCAGCGAATCCATGCCCAGATCGGCCAGGGAAGAGGCATCCTGAATGTTCTTAGTGTCACGTAATCCCAATATATTCGATATGGTAGAAATGAGACTAACACCCGCCGAGGAATCGGATTTGCGTTTCTCTGCGACCACCATGGAGGCGAGCACGGGATGTGGCTGTTGCAGGAACAGATCGATGGTCTGCAGGCAAGATGGCATCCGTTGGGGCAATGTGCCTCCAATGACCGTATCATTGTCACCGAGATTCTCCAGCACCAATCCCGTGTCTCCGATGGCGCCCCATTGAATGGCTGTACCGGGAAAGCCGCTAATCTGTCGCTGCTCGCAGATTCTCTCCATGGCGGAGTTGGCCAGGCCGTAGTTGGATTGACCAATGTTGCCACGTCCGCAGGACACGCTGGAGAAGCAGATGAAGTAGTCCAGCTCGGTGCAAATGGTGCGGGAGTACTGATCCAAGAACTTAGTCGCTGTCACCTTGGGATCGGCAACGGTCTTAAAGTCCTTGGCCGTCTGATCCTCAATCAGAGCATCGCGCAGCACGGCGGCCAGGTTAAAGATACCTCCAACCAGGGCCAACTTATTGCTGCTCTCCAGCAGCTTCTTGGCACCCGCCGCTGTGGTCACATCATTGGTATCGATCACCACCTTAACGCCACGTTCCTGCCAGCGACGAATCATAAGTCCCTGGTAGCCGGTCTTCACTCCAGAGCGGGAGGTAAGCACAATATAGCGGGCACCACGAGTCACCAGCCAGTTGGTCAACTCCAAGCCGAAACCGCCTAGACCTCCGACCAGAATGTAGCTCTTCTCCGGATGCATATAAGTACGGGGAATTGCGTTGATCAGACGAGGCTTGGGCACTAGAGCCTTCTTGCCGTCCTCCTCGTCGCGCACCTTGATGACCACCTTGCCAATGTGCTTTCCGGATGCCATGAAACGGAACGCCTGCTCCACCTGCTTGTCGTTGAACACGGATGTCGGCAGAGGAATAACAGCTCCATTCTTGATGCCGTCGGCAACGAGGGATACCACCTGATCCTGCATCGCCTCCTCGCCCTCCATCACACTGTCGAGCAGAATGCCATGGAACGAGGTGTTCTTCAAGAACACGGACATACCCAGTGGACTGTTGTTGCTTAGATCAAACTTGCCAATCTCGAGGAAGCGTCCATTGAGTCCCAGGCAGCGGACGGATGCCTGAAGTTTCTCCTCAGACAACGAATTAAGCACAAGGTCAACACCCTGTCCCTTTGTCTCCATCATGACCAGTTGCTCAAAGGACGTGTCTCGGGAGTTGCCAATGTTGCGATCCTGGAGCTTGGGGAAACGCTTCAAGAGGAACTCGCGCTTCTCCTTGCTTCCCACCGTGGTGAAGACCGTCAGTCCATGATGCAAAGCCACGGAGATGGCAGCTTGGCCCACACCGCCAGATCCAGCATGGATCAGGATGCGCTCACCCTTCTTCATTTGTCCACGGATAACCAAAGCGTAGTAAACGGTAGCATAGACACAGGGCACCGTGGAGGCCTCCTCCATGGTCCACTTGTCGGGAATTTGCCACATCATGCGCTTGCTGGCCAGGCACGTGGTGGCCAAAGATTTGGCCGGTACCATGGCCATCACACGACGTCCGGTGGTGTCACGTCCGGCAAACTCCAGACCTAGCACACAATCCTGTTCGGCCAAATCACCTGGTAAAGCATCGGCAGCCAGTTTTCCCGAGGACAACATTACGTCACGGAAATTGACAGGAGCATAGTAAACGGTACAGGTCTCCAGATCCTTCTTGATGGAGCCATCCGACTTGGCGCCCTCGATCCATTTGAGGGAAGCCAAGTCACCCTTGACAAGAGCATTCACATAGGCATGCTCCACCTGCAGGGTGGCTTGCTGGGTCTCCAGCTTCAGATGACGGAAGGTGCCCCAGTTGCCGTTCTTCAGTACATTCGAGATGAGATCCTTCTCCAGCTGATTGGCGTAAATGGGTTCAGTCAAGGAGAACTTGACGGACACCTTATCCTGCACAAAGACCAGACGTGCCAGTTTGCCGCCATTCTCATTCTTGATGCAGGTCATCAGACCGACGGCGCCGAAGAGCTCCTCATTCTGGCACACTACATAGACGTACTGCTCCTCCGTGGCGGCTGTGGCCAAAGCAACCTTGAGGTCATTTACCCAGTTAAAGTTTTGCTCCGTCACCTGGACAACAATGGACTTGCGGGTCTTTAGGTCAACCCGACGACGTGCCAAGATCAGAATGCGAGTACCTCCAAGAGTCTGCTCCTGCACAGGCACGAAACCGAACTTGACGAGCAAAGCACGTCCGGACTTGGTGTAAGCGGCTAGACCCTCCTCCAATATGAGGAAACCCGTGTCCCGAATGCTGGCAATGCTATTCTCCAACGTTTTTGTATCCGGACGGGAAAGCACATCGATGCCATAGACAAAGTGACAGTTTTGTTCAACCGGTTCCTTCACAACATCTTTGGACACGATACGCACGCCGGAGTCACCTACAAAGCTGGCAATAAGCTCCTCATTGTTATTGGAGGTGACAATAGCGATGTCGCCGGTGAGGACCGGTTCACCCTCGATGATCTGCAGCAAATGATTGGCCATCAGGACGTCGGGATTGCGTCCGTTGGCGAGTTCCACACCCTTGAGTTTCACTGCACCGCTGGAATTCTCAATGATGAGCTGAATGGCCACGTCTAAGGCATGCAGACGAGCCTTATCCGTATTCTCGTTCAATTCCGTGGTATTGTTGTTGGCCACAAAGCTGTAGCGTTCCAAGGTGGGAGGATTCTGTGTGCCAGGACGACGCTGAGCCAGCGAGGCCCTTAATCCCCGCAGCTCCACGCCACCGCTCTTGATGACATTGATGCTTTCATACCAGGAGACGGGCAAGCCCACATTTGTCTGCGATTCCTTGCTGAGTCCGTTGATCAGCTGCAAATGCTTGAGGGGATTGATGACAGCCTTCTCAATGCGAGTGGGCAAATAGAGTTCCCGCAGATTCTTGCTGAGAATGCTGAACTGTAGCATTGTATCCATAAAGCTAACCCAATTCTCCACCCACTGCAAGTGTCCAGCCGAAGCAAACGTATCTGAATTGACAATACCACGGAAGATTCCGGCGTAATCGTAACCACGAAGACGCAACTCCTTGTAGACATCATTAGTGGCCAGCTGCTTGGCCACATTGCTGGCCATTTGAGGCTCCAGGGGCAGTTCTTCGCTGTCAATACTCTCGGGGATGCTGATCTTTCCAGAGACGGCCAAGCTGCCGCTCTCACAGATCTCAAAGTTGCCGGTGCCGTCAAAGAAATTGATGCCGAACTTGACCACAGCACTCTTATTAAGAATCGTGGCACGATGGAACACCAGATTCTCCATGACAACCGGCGTCTTGTGGAACTCACCACCCCGCATCTTGGCGTAGGACATCCAGGCGAGAGTCATGTAGCCGGTGGCCGGGAATAGGATACGTCCATCGATAGTATGACCAGCTAGGAAGGCGTCCTCCTCCTTGGACAGATCCACTTCAATGATGGTCTCACCCGACGACGTTTCCTTGTCAAACTTGGCCACCAACCACTTCTGGCTGTGATCCCATCCAATCTTCGAGTTCAGCATGGGAGTACCACGACCCACGGGATAACTGATGGGACGCACCAGATTCAACACCTGAGGCTGAGCACCGGCGGCAAACAGTTTTCCCACATTGGTCAGGAAGAACTCGACGTTGTTTTCATGTCCACGCTTAACCAGGCTTAAGTTGGTAGCCTCCGGACCCAGGGCACGCTTCAGAATGGCCTGCAGGAGACCATGGGGCGCAATCTCAATGGCAATGGCATTCTTGGGCACATGCTGCAGTGCCTCATGGAACAGCACCGGCGACAGCAAGTTGTTCACATGATAAGCAGCCGAAGATTGCATCGCAATTGGTGTTCCCCATGCGGATTCCGGAATGCTGGTGCTCACCCAGCGTGCCGTACGGTTCTTGGCACTCGGTATAATCTTCTCCAGACTCTTGCGCAATTTTGGACCAGCGTCGGCAATGTATTTGCTGTGGAACGCATAGCCACTGCTGTTGACCGCCTTGGCGAAGACCTCCTGTCCGTTAAGCTTGGCCACGAACGCCTCGATGGAAGCATCCGGTCCAGAAATCGTGCAGTTATCCTCGCTGTTGTGACAGACGGGGAAACAATCGCTGGGCACACGCTTATGGGCCTCATCCCAGCTCAGGCCGATTGCGGCCATTTTACCCTTGGGTAGCTGGGTGTCCAGGATGCTCTTGCCACGCCAGTAGGCCGCTAGGACGGTCTGCTCCGGGGTGAAACAGCCATCGGCATAGGCGCAACCCAATTCACCCACAGAGTGTCCGATAATGCCATCGGGATGGATGTTCAGAGAGTTCAGGAGATCGGTTAATGCTACCTGCATGGCGGCAATCGAGATGAACGAGTTGAGAATGTTCTCAAAGCTCTTATCCGTGGATCGGGTGAGGACATCGATAAGATCGACGCCCTCGGGCTTTAGGACATCGGCGCAACGTTGAATCGTCTTAGCAAAGACATCGATCTGCATCAGATCCTTGGCCATGCTTGCCCACTGACTGCCCATTCCCGAATAGATATACCACACCGGACGCTTCTCATCGCTGAAATCCAGCACCTCTCGCTGCAGAGATCCCTTGTTGTTCACCACACTGTAGCCCCGGAAATAGTGCAGGGGAATGGGCTTGGAATGGATGTCGTTCAGGAGCTGCAAGTATTCATCATCATCAGAGTGGATTGCTGTGGATTCCAGCAACTGTTGGACGGCCTCAAAAGTACGACCCGAGGCAACCACTAGTTTGGGTGACGTATTCAAAGGGGTCACCGTCTTGGGCTTGGGATTTGATTTAAGAATGACGTGAGCATTGGCACCGCCAAAGCCAAAGGAGTTGAGACCAATGATGCCACCATTCCATGGTAGATTCTTGTCCACCACCTTGAGGCGACCATCGATCAGACCGTATAGATCTGGATTGGGTTTCTTGTAGTGCAGATTGGCGGGAATGACGCCCTCCTCCATGGCAATCAGGATCTTGGCCACAGAGCAAACACCCGAAGCGGGTTCTGAATGACCCATGTTGGATTTGACGGAACCGATTAACAGCGGAGTCGTACGATTCTTGCAAAAGAAGTCCGTAATGGAGTTAACCTCCTGGGGATCACCGACCTTGGTACCAGTGCCGTGGGCCTCCACATAGACCACGTCGTTGGGATTGAGTCCAATCTCCTCATAGGTTTCGCGTATCAAACGATTCTGCATGCTGCCAATGGGATACGTGATTCCTTGCTCCTTGTAGCCATCCGTATTGGTGCGCACATTCAAGATGGAGGCGTACACACGCTTGGCAGCCGATGTCCGTTGAAGCAGAAGAACCACACAGCCCTCGGAGCGTACATATCCATTGCCGGATTCATCAAAGGCCTTGCAACTACCATCCGGACTCAACATGTTCAATCTCTTGAACTGCAGCGACATGGTTGGCTTGAGGATCAAACCACAGCCGGCGACCAAGGCATTATCGATCTTGCCCTCCTTCATGTCCGAGAAGGCCTGCTCCATCGCATACAACGAACTGGAGCAGGCGGTGTCAATGCTGTAACTGGGACCCTTGAAATCGAATGTAAACGATATCCGATTGGCGAACATGGCCCTTGCACATCCTGTCAATCCGTAGCCGTTCACACGATCTGCATCATTGCACCAATGCTGCTCCGTTTCCGATGTAGACACGCCAATGTACACACCAGTGCGCGAGCCGCGCAAATCTACCGGATTCAGACCAGCATCGATAATTGCCTCGTGCGTCAATTCGAGCATAATCCGAAGCATGGGATCCATACACTCCGCTTGCTTCTGATGTACACCAAAGAACTGCTGATCAAAGTTTTCCAGATCGATCTGCTTGAGCTTGCCAATCCTATCCGGCAGGCCATAAAGACCTTAGAAGATTGAAGACAAAAAAAGACATATACATATATTTAATAAGGAATCCAAACTTAACTTTGTTTTTAAAATTAAATTTCAATCATCGGCAATGAAAACATTATACTGCCGATTCATCGGGATGGTAAAAAAATATCATCTATCATCCAATTTCCCTTGACATTTTTTCGAGAACTTTAATCCCTCATAACTTTATCAAAACTTGACAGATTTTCAAGCGGAATATCATTTTGAGCATGATTTGGCCTCTTAATTGATTCTGCATTTAAATTTCTATTTTCTAGAAAATTTCATATTTTTTCGATACCATCCATCTATCATCCAATTTTCCATACATACCCCTTGACATTTATTTGAAAACTTTGAACCCTCATAACTTTATCAAAACTTGACCGATTTTCTAGCGGAATATCATTTTGAGGATGATAATAAGCGTACCTCTTAAAAACAACAAAAAAAAAACACTGTAATAGAAAAAAAATGTTTTTTTTGTCATTTGGAGCCCCATAGCTATCCGGTTTGGTTAAATTAAGAAATTGCCTAGTGTAATCGTAGATGTATCGATGTTTCATTGTACATATTAATAACAGATTGCAAGAAAAATTAAAGTAAATGTGAAGGACTCACCCCGCTCCCAACGTCTAGGTTCATCGTTGACCATGTCGATGCCATCGAATAGATTCTGCTTAAACTCCTCAATGCTGGAACTCTCGGGCAGACGGCCAGAGAAGCCAGTGATGGCAATCTCATCGTTCAACAGGTGCTGCTGCTGCTGCCGGGACGCATAGTGTCCACCACCCAGGTCCAATTGGGGGGCAGTACGCGTATCTGGCTCAGCGGTGATGACGTCATCGGCAAATCGGGCTGGCATCTTGTTTCTATCGGTTATCGAATCTTCTTCTTTGCAGTGGAAATTGGAGGTGCTCGGTGTTAGCTGCTCGTTGTTGGACTTGGGATCCTCAAAGCAGTCAGGTTGTTGCGAATTTTGTTGCTTCTTGTTTCGACGGCGACGGCGACGCAGCGCCCGTGCACTTTTACCGTTATTTTCTGCAGTCTGCGGGCTTTTGTTGTTGTTATTATGCTTGACCGCAACAGCTTGCTGATCCACGGCTTTCAACAGTTTCTCGCGACTGCGGAAAGAAAACCAAATACCAACATCAATACTTTATCATAAATAATTATCATGAAAATATATCGTTAATATTTTTGCCATAATATATATAATGAAAAAATATATCTATACAAATAGAATTCATTAACCAAGTAACATAATGCCTTCTGTTTATCTTACATTAAATACCACTCTATCATCATTTTATCATAAACGGTTGAATACATATATTCCTTACCCAATTAAAAAAAAGAAACTATAAAAGCCATAGATATTAAATATAATACCTACTATAGATACATACACACATAAGGTTTCTTTTATCTTTTCAATAATTTCGTTAGCTTACCTAAAATATGAATTAAAACAGTTTTTCGTTGAATTAAAATTAAATTTAAACTTAAATACTAATATACTCAAAATTTAACAAATAATTTGAACTATTGGCAGCACTTAAAAAGCAATTTATAATTTTATTATTATGAAACGAAAACTGATATTTTTCTATATTTTATAAATTCTGTTAACAGTAGCTAACTTGATCTATAAATATTAATAACACTCGCGTTACATTTTGAAATACGTTGCATACTTTTATTGCATTTAGTAAAAGTATATCATATTTCACAGAGAAAACAATATAACTGTTCAACATTTCACAAAAAAATTTAAAAAATTATATAAGACTATTTCTTAAAATACTGCTTTTAGATAAATTAGACCTAGATACACTGAAGGCAAATTTGATAAATCTAATACTTCTATGTAAATATAAAGTGTTTCTACAGACGCTGTTAAAAGTTTACCGCTCACGCAAAGCTTTTTAATGTTATGCTCTCTTGAGCTGAGCAGCAGCAGCACGGCCGGTCGTCAGTTGTACTGGAAAGTTAGTAGTAATTGAAAATCAGGTGATTTCTGGAGAAGCTGCGCGCGTGCATTGACTGCTAACTGTGGCGTGATTAGTGAATGCCCAACTGTAGATGTACATACATACATATATAAATATATTATATGTATGTAATTTACATCACTCTGTAGCAAGCATAACAGTGCAACGTAAAATATGTTAACATAAAAGTGCGCTGGATATCGGTCGCGTCGCGTCGCATCGCAGCTGACAGCTTACTCATACAAACAAACAAACATTGGGCACGCTGCTTTCTTATTCGCCGACAAAACTCGTACGATGTGCAAAATGAGAATGGCACAACAAAAGGAAAAGAGAATTAGGCAGTTAGAGTTGAACCGGTGGTTGGCAAGTTTGTTTGTATGCCAAATAAGACGAATAGCGCGCCATAAGAGCAGTTCTTACATACATACATACATACATACATTACATACATACATACATATGTACATATGTTCTTATTAGAATTTATCTTTTGAGAGGATACAAATAAAATTTAGTGTAGATTTTAAAATTCAGATTTAAATAAATAAGAAGTACTTTTTATTTAAATGTAACAAATAGGACATATTTCGTTAATTTTATACTTTATAACTTAAAAAAAATTTCATAGCTTAGTCAAAACTCAGATAGTTTAAATAAGCTGTGAGCCACTGTATGTTTGTCTATACATATGTATGTATGTAGATGTGTGAGCATGTGTACATAGAAACTAAGAAAACAATAACAGAAAGTAAAGTATAAGGGGGAAGTTTTTTTTTTTTTTTTTTTTTTTTTTTTATTTATATTTTTTTTTTTTTTTTAAGCTTTCTCTGAATATTTATGTGTATATGTATGTATACATACATATACTTATAAAGGTATTAAAACAATAATTGTGTTGCGTAGGTTATGAACAGATGTACATATGTACATTTAAACCGATAAGTAAGTACAAATTTACAGGTGACTGCGACTAGAATATGTCACTCATTGTTTTATCTCGAATACATGCACCTAGAATATGAGCATAAAATGTTTGCTCTGCCGGCAAAATCGGAATCCAACTGTGCACACATTCATAAATACATATATGTACATACATACATATGTGTTTATGTTTATGATAGAGAGAAAGAGCGGCTAACAGTCAGGGAGCTTGCGATAATAACAGAAGAGAGACGCTAACTTTTTTCGGCATAACTTTGCACGACAGCCGGCAACGCACACAACTACTATGTACATATATGAATATGCTCTCTCTCATACAGACGCAGCCACACACGCAGATTGTGACATGAGCATGACGCCTGTTCATGAGCAATTTGTAGAGAGAGTGAGATAAGGTGGCGTGATTTCCTCAAGTTCAATGAAGTATAATTTCTATATACATATGTATGTATATATTTCTGTTAGTTTTAAGCGTCGTCATCTCTGTCTAATTTCGTATTGTTGTTTGTTTTGCTTCGTTTTATTTGCCTATGGCAACAATAATTCGCGTATCCTTTTACTTTAATTGCGTACACAGCGTAAATATCTACATATATACATACAAATATATATCTTTACATACATATATTGATTATCAGCACTTTTGTGGCAACACAATCCGAAAATTGCGTCATTCGATACATAAACAAAAGTGTAAACAAAAGTGTCCACTACCAGTATTAAGTATTGAGTACATCCCCTCACACTTGCATTATTTATTTATGCACTTAGTTCTATTTTCACAATTATCGATTATGGGACACAGTTGCACCTGCTGTTAAAATACGGTGTCTCCAAGCACGCATCCATCGCCCACGCTTCAGGTCGTACGAGGAACGCGCCTCAAGTTCATTGCCAATGATAAGCGGGAAAATGGGGTGATTACCGCGAATTGACTCAGCATAGCGATAAGGCGATCTCCTTAGTCAAGTAATTGTTTTGACAAAATAGGTATTAATGCATATACAGTGACAGTTCCAGCTTATTTAAACCACTCGGTGTTTGACTATGCTGTGTTTTTAATGCTTAATTTGGATATAATATAATTAGACTAAATTATATTCGAGAGATATTTTAAATGTATGTATATAAGAAAATCAAATTAAAATAATATAAATTATAAAACGAAAGTATTTTGTTAAAACTTTAATTAAAAAAATAGCTTTAAAATTTTATTTGTATTCCCTTTTTATTAAAAACTTAATCAAAAATTTTATTGTTTAAAGAAATAATAACATTCATAAATTATATTTAAATAATAAGCTGAAAACAACTGTACCTAATTATTTTTTCCGAAATAGATTCAATTTCATACTTTTTGTTCAATAAAAAAAAAATTGAGTTCCATTATAAAAATATATCATTACAGTTGGCTAAGATACTATTTTGACAAAAGTCGCATATTTTATTTTACAAAAAAAATAAATCACTTAGCTTGTATATTTAAACCTTTTTTTCGTTTTTTATATTATACAAACTATAATTATCTATGGATCCCAAAAAAAAAATACAATTATTAAAATAAACAATATTCAACTATTAAAAAAAAAAATAACTTGCATAAATTTATCATGTTATTTTGTCAGGTACAGTATGTATTTTTGTATTATCTATCCAAACAATTTCTAAACTAACTGTATGTAATTAATTTTGGTAGTCTTAATATTGTCTGTCCATGGAAAAATGGAAATTTTCCAATCAATTGAGTCATCCAATTTTCCCTTTCTTTTCTTTTAATGGAAATCGTAGAAATCGAGCAACTTGTCAATTAGTAGCTGAAACCCTATCAAGTTCCTAACACTCAGAATGAAGCCTATAAACATTAGTTAATAGGAGTCGTAATTTCTCCAGATTTTTTTATTTACTATTTTGAGACAATGGCAATATTAATTTTAGGGAATTTGGACTTAAGGTAAAATAATTAAAACTTACTAAGGGAGGCGGACAGTTAAGCGCTATATAATTTGTCTGGGTACTTAAAAATATAAAAATGAGCTCAATGGCTTGAAAGGTCAAATCTTACATGACAGGTGTGAAATGAGAAATGAAGCTCATATTTAGACAACATAGTCAGCTGATTTATGGCAGACAATAGAATGGGAAATTTAAAATTCTCAATTTTGGAATTTCTTTTTATTTCAAGTTCAAATTCTAGATGGTTAAGTTGAGCTTAAGAGCCCGCGTTTCAGCTTCACTAACACTAATACATCATTATTTTCTCTCCCTTTTGAACTCATTTACTCTACAATTTGCACACACAGAACTACATACATATTTATGTACTTCTCTATAGATGTATGTATGTATGCTTGCAGAATACATACCTAAAAATCAGGCGATTCCTCGACAGCTGTTTTGTGAGTCAATAGCAACGACTTGCCTCTGGGAGCTTCTCTCTGGTTTATGGGAGTGATAAAAGTCGATGGGCGGTTTTGGGACAGTTGGTCCTTACTGTCGGCCAAAAACCGTTGAAAACTTTTAATTAACTCTTAGTTCCAAAGAAGCAATGCAGATCTTAGCCAAAACTTTTGTTTTAGTCTATTGTTGGGCACTTTCGAGCACTTTGCGTATTTTCGTAAACGTTTGATTTATTTAAATTTTAAATTATTTTCCCTTTATTCAAATTTAATTTGCCGTAAACACTTGAATGAGTGCAATTGATGCGAAACACTTGTAAATGCGGGGTGTTGGGTAGTAGCGGTTAATGGCAAAAACTACCGTACAATTTTGCGCGATCTAACGACGAAATGTGAATAACGAATATTCGCGGCATCAGGTGAGCGCTGGCTTTTATACGACAGAAACAGCGGCTACAGCGACGATGGCGCAAAAGCTTCTCTTCTCTGCGCATTGAGAGCAAGAGAACCAGCCGCGACAGCAGCAGCATTGAAAGCTCTTTTTGTTTGCTGTTAACCTTTCGTTGTAGGGCAGCTGTAATGCTCTTGCGCTGTTGTTGTTGCCGCCCTTGTATAACATTATGTTTCTGTTAACCGCTAACAGCCGTTTGTACGTTAAATTTAAATTTGATGAAAATTTTAAATACGAAATTAAATAAAATAAAGGTACCCAACGGTTGCGTGACACTTGGGCAATCGACAGACATCAGAATCGGACCATTTTTTTTTTTTTTTGTTGAAGTCAGTATAAATACAAATACAGCATAAAATATATATACAATAAGCGGGAGCAGTTATGGGCTGATTATTAATCTCCTTATAGATGAGTGGCATTGATAAAAATATATACTAAATGTTTGCCCATTAAAAGTGTGCTCATATAATGAAATGATTTGCTTAGCGAAAAGGTTTCGTTGAATTTTGCAAGGGTCATGATAAGGCAGACTGAAGTGTGAATCATCAATTAAACGAGCTAATAAGGAAAAATATTTAATAAAACTTAAATTTCTGACAGGCTTAAGCAATTTAAAGTTGATACATAGATTGTGTAGCTAATTGAAACTTGCACATTAAATGGTAGTATTAAGGCTATTAAGTTAATGAAAGTTAATAGGTCTACTGTGACTATTTGTTTAAAACACGCTCGATGATCTGTAACGTCTGAGCCTCCTTAAGAAAAGTTCGGTGTGTGCCCTCAACAACATGCATATCAATCTGTGCAGTGCATATCTATAGGGATTTTTAAGATAAATATGTTTTAAAAATTCCAAACAAATGTATTTTCATTTGATCGTTTACCTCTTTAAGACCGTAGTCGTCCTGTGACATTATCGCATTGTGTTCCGCCGATTTGATCAGCACAACATCGCTGTTAAGCTGTTTTACTCCCTTGTAGCTTTCGGATAACAAAAGCTTCTGCTTGAACATGCAGGCAGCTTTTTTGATCTGCAAAAATAATAAAAATAGTTCGAATAATGTTGATACAATTGTATTTCTGAAAATGAGAGGTATATAAAAATTGCGCAGAACCCTTGATGAAGGCGTGACAGACCTCATAAAAACAAAAGATATATACAGCAATATCTCAATTTACGTCATGTACACTGACGTTATTTCGATGAATGCAGAACAAATCAGAACGTAAATAGAGTTATTACTGTTTTCTATACGTGTATGTTTTTTTTGTATGGAAAATTGGATGATAGATGGCTTAGTATCGAAAAATATCAAATTTTCTAGATAATGAAAATTTAAATGCAGAATCAATTTAGAGGCCAAATCCTGCTCAAAATGATATTTTGCTTGAAAATCGGTCAAGTTTTGATAAAGTTATAAGGGATCAAAGTTTTCGAAAAAATGTCAAGGGGTATGTATGGAAAATTGGATGATAGATGGCTTAGTATCGAAAAATATCAAATTTTCTAGATAATGGAAATTTAAATGCAGAATCAATTTAGAGGCCAAATCATGTTCAAAATAATATTCCGCTTGAAAATCGATCAAGTTTTGCCAAAGTTATGAGAGTTTAAAGTTTTTGAAAAAGTATCAAGGGGAAGTATGGAAAATTACCGAATAAACCCACACAAACAGACCGACAAAAGTAAAGTTCGGTGGAGTTTTTACCTATCACTAAAAAAATTTATATTAAAGTTGCTAAACACTCACCACATCCTTGGTTTGCTGAGTGTGCGCTGCCAGGGTATCCGCTAGCTTGTCGAGCTTTAATGTCCAGGTCTTGACGCCGTCGAGCAGTTGCAATAGCTGCCAAAGTTATAAAACATTAGTTTGAAAATTGTTAGTAAAGTTAATGTTAGATAACAACCTGGTTGTAGTCCACATCGGCGAGCAGTGCTCCAAAGTAAGCCAGCGTCATGGATTGCTGACGATTCAGGTCGTCAGTCTGCTTCTTGGCCTCCTGGACATAGCCACTGGCCATGGTGGGAGCTCCGTCCAACATAATGACTTTGACGCCACATCGACGTTGCTCCAAGGCGACACCAATGGCATGAGCCAGAAGACAGCCATAGGAGTAGCCCACAATGTTGTAGGGACCACGCGGCTGAAGTTTCTGTATCTGTTGCAAGTAGTATGCGGCACAGGCTTCAACTGAGTCGAGAGGCACCTGCTCAGTGCACTGCAATCCGTACGCAGGGCAGGTGAGGGACGCGGCGAGGGCCTCAACGGCTATTGTGAAACCCTCGATGGGGGCAAGGAAAAAGACGGCTGGTTCACTGGACTCCTTTGTCGCCATGGAATCCAGACGCACAAGTACGTCCTGGGGTAATACTTCCTTGGCGAATACCTTGCGGGTTTCATCAGTTTGTGCAATTGTCGTCGACTGATTCGCCGACGGATTCGATGTGGCATTTGAACCAGAGCCAACTGGTGATGAAGTCGGTGGCACTTGTGTCGCTTGGCTATCAATCTGTTTAAGTGCATTAAAGTCCAACTGGCGGATCTCTTGCGCTGACAAAACCAAATCAAAGTTCCTCTCCAGCGTTTGTTTTATCTCCGTGCTCATCAGGGAATCCATGCCCAAGTCAAAGAGTGTTGTCTTATCCTGAATGCTATTCACGTCCCGAAGTCCCATGATATTGGCTATGATTGAGATGAGACTTTGTCGGGTGGATGTCTCCGCCTTACGCTTTTCCGCCAGCACCATCGATGCCAGGACAGGATGAGGCTGTTGCATAAAGATATCCAATGTTTGAAGGCAGCTATCCATACGCTGGGGCAGAGTCCCTCCGATGACAGTATCATTGTTTCCCATATGCTCGATAATGAGGCCCGTATCTCCGATAGCTCCCCATTGGATGGCAGTTCCAGGATAACCCTCAGCCTGACGTTGCTCGCAGATACGCTCCATGGCCGAGTTTGCCAGCCCGTAGTTGGTCTGTCCCGGATTACCTCTTCCAGATGCCAAGCTGGAAAAGCAAATGAAGTGTTCCAGAGCTGGGCACATACTCCGCGAGTATTGGTCTAGGTGTTTTGTGATTAATATCTTGGGCGCTGCGACTGCCTCGAAGTTCTTTATCGTCTGTTCTTCAAAAAGTGAATCTCTTAGCACCGCGGCCAGGTTGAAAATACCTCCTACCAAGGCCATTTTGTTGCTGATCTCTAGCATCTTCCTGCAGCCAGCTTCTGTGGTGACATCGTTAGTATCAATGATCACTTTAACGCCACGTTCGTGCCAGCGTCGGATCATCAGGGCTTGGTATCCAGTTTTCAGACCAGAATGTGAGTTCAAGATAATATGACGTGCACCGCGGTTCACTAACCAGTTGGTCAGCTCCAACCCGAAACCGCCAAGTCCTCCCACCAGAATGTAGCTCTTCTCTGGATGCATATAAGTACGTGGAATGGCGTTGATCAGACGAGGCTTGGGCAACGCCAATTGCTGCTCCTCGTTGCGTACCTTGATGACCACTTTACCGATGTGTTTACCCGAGGCCATAAATCGGAAAGCCTTCTCGATCTCTTGATCGGTATAGACAGTGGTGGAAAGAGGCAACACAGCTCCGCTCTTAATGCCCTCGGCAACGAGTGACACCACCTGCTTCTGCATCTCTTCCTCGCCTTCCATGACACTATCAAGCAGAATGCCATGGAACGAGGTATTCTTCAAGAACACGGACATACCCAGTGGACTGTTGTTGCTCAGATCAAATTTGCCAATCTCCAGGAAACGTCCATTTAGTCCCAGACAGCGGACGGACGCCAAGAGCTTCTCCTCTGAAAGCGAGTTAAGCACCAACTCTACACCTTCGCCGTTTGTCTCCGTCATGACCAGTTGCTCAAAGGATGTGTCGCGAGAGTTGCCAATGTTTCGAGCCTGAAGCTTGGGGAAACGCTTCAAGAGGAACTCGCGCTTCTCCTTGCTTCCCACCGTGGTGAAGACCGTCAGTCCATGATGCAAAGCCACGGAGATGGCAGCTTGGCCCACACCGCCAGATCCTGCATGGATCAGGATGCGTTCACCCTTCTTCATTTGTCCACGAATAACTAAGGCGTAGTAGACGGTAGCATAGACACAGGGTACCGTGGAGGCCTCCTCCATGGTCCACTTGTCGGGAATATTCCAAAGGAGATTCTTGTTAGCTAGACAGTTGGTAGCCAAGGACTTGGCGGGCACCATGGCCATGATGCGGCGACCATGCGAATCGCGACCAGCAAATTCCAGGCCCAAGACGCAGTCCTGGTGAGCCAAGTTGCCGGGCAGTGCATCCACCCCTAGTTTTCCGGATGCCAACATAATGTCTCGAAAGTTAAGGGGTGCATAGTAGACAGTGCAAGGTTCCCATTTGCTGGCCATTTGAATTTGATTAGTGGTGCGTGGACTTTCAATCCATTTGAGCGAGGAAAGATCTCCCTTAACTAAGGTATTGACATAGGCTTGCTCCACAGTGAGTAGGGACTGATTAGCCTCCAATGGAAAATGCCGATAGCTACCCCAATTGCCATTTCGATACACATTGATGGACAAGTCCTTGGCTAACTGATTTTGGTAGAAAGGTTCCGCCAGGGAGAAAGCGGGTAACCCTAGATCCTGCAGCAAATATAATCGCACTCGGTTGCCCAAATGCTCGCGTTTCAGACAGGTCACAAAGCCCAGAGCTCCTGTGGTGGGTTCCCCCTGAGCTACCAAATAGATTAGTTCCGTCTGGGTTTTAGCCAATGCATTTTTCAGATCTGCAACCCATTTAAAGTTCTCATTGGTCAGGCGAATAACCATAGACTTGGAGCGATTATTATTGTTGCATTTTTTGGCGAGAATTAAGAGGCGATCGCTGTCATAGACTTGTTCTAGGACAGGCAAGAATTGGAAGCGCTGCAGTTGATCTCGTCCCGTGACTTTATAGCTGTTGACACTCTCCTCTAGCAGCAGGAAACCATTCTCCGACTTAAGACTTTCGATGCTGTGCTGCAACTGAAGGTCTGGCGATTGCAGCAGGTTAAGGGCGTATAGAAAGTCGCACTGTCGTTCCACAGCCGAAGTTGCAAGATCCGCAGTGATCACTCGAACTCCCGAGTCCTTCATAAATTCACTTAGCTCTGATTCATTGTTGCTGTTGGTTGCTACGATTAGATCGCCCACCAGAATGGGTTCTCTTTCGATATGTTCAAGCAATTTGACAGCCGTTAGATTTTCCGGGCTGTTGCGAGTACCGGCAATTTCTACACCCTTTATTTTGACAGCTCCACCGCTGTTTTCAATGATCAACTGCATTGCCATGGTCAAGGCCGTGAGCCTAGCACGTTCCTGATCCCCTCGGGGAACTGTTGCCTGCTGATACGGCGTGAAGCTGTACCGCTCTAGACTGGGACGTCCTTGACTGCCTGATCGACGTTGCGTCTGTGCCGTCTTCATGTGATGTATTTCAATACCTCCACATTTGATCACGGATATATTACGATGCAAGCAGACGGGCAGCTTTTGTTGGTATTGTTTGATCAGCTCGAAGTGCTTAAGGGGATCGATTACAACACGCTCAATTCCCGTGGGAACGTACAATTCCCGTAGAGAATTACTGAGTATCGAGAATTGCAGCATGGTGTCCATGAAGCTGATCCAGTTATCCGACCATAGGAGACGTCCAGCTACTGCCAGTATGTCCATATCCACGATACCCTGGAAGAGACCACTATAATCGTAGCCCCTTAGTCGCAACTCTTTGTAGACATCCTTGGTGTAGAGTTTAGTTACTCCAGCGCTGCCGGGAAGATCATCGAGATGCAGTTGCTCCTGCTGCACGTTGGCGACCAGCTGAATCTTTCCTGATGCCACCAGGGTGCTACCCTCACAAATCTCAAAGCTGCCCTTTCCCTGGAAATAATTGACAGCCAATTTAACGGCCGAAGCAGCTTCAAGCCCAAGAATGGTAGCGCGATGGAAGATTACGTCTTCAAAGACAACCGGCGTTCGGTGGTAATCCCTTCCCTGTTGCTGGGCGAGCATCATCCAAGCCAGCGTAAGGTAGCCTGTTGCCGGAAAGAGTATACGACCATCGATTGTATGTCCGGCCAAAAAGGCGTTCTCCTCCTTACTCAGATCAAGTTCGATGCTTTGTTGACTGCCCTGTCTGCCGCCCTTGAATTTCGGGTAGTTCCACTTTTGCGTGTGATTCCAGCCAATGAGTGAGCTTAACATGGGAGTGCCTCGACAGACCGGATAACTGACTGCTGCCGACAAAGGCAATCTCAGCAATTGTGGTTGACCACCCGCTGCAAACAGTTGACCAATCTGACCTAGAAGGAACTCTGTGTTGTTGGGGTGACTCCGCTGCATTAGGCTTACGTACTTTATTCTCGGTCCCAGCGAACGGAGTATGGCCCTAAAGAGTCCATGTGGTGCGATCTCGACAATTAATGCATTCTGCGGTATATGACGAATGGCTTCATTGAAAAGCACTGGCGATATCAGATTGTTAATGAAATATGCTGCAGACGCTGTACGGCTGGACGCAGTTTCCCAATCCTTCTCTGGAACGCTGGTGCTGAGCCAACGCTGCGATCTTTGCTTGGGTTCCGTAATCAGACGCTCCAAATTCTTCCGCAACATTGGAGCCGCATCTGCGATATATCTACTGTGGAAAGCATAACCTCCCGAACCCACAGCCCTGACGAAAATGCTCGCTGTCTGCAGTTTTTTAATGAATACATCCATAGATGCAACCGGTCCAGAGACTGTACAGTTGTCATCACTGTTGTGACAGACGGCATAGCAATCCGAGGGTAAATGTTGCTTTATCTCATCCCAACTTAGTCCGACAGCTGCCATTTTGCCCTGCGGTAATCCCGGTGTCTCCAAGACACTTTTGCCACGCCAGTAGGCTGCTAGCACGGTCTGCTCGGCGGAAAGGCAACCATCCATGTAAGCTGCTCCCAACTCTCCGGCCGAGTGTCCAATGATGCCGTCCGGCTTAATATTCAAAGTGTTCAAGAGGTCCGTCAGTGCGACCTGTACGGCCGCAATCGATACGAAGGAGTACAGCATGTTGTCGAAAGTACTTTCGGTTGATCTGGTGAGCACTTCAATCAGATCAAAGTCCATTGGTGCCAGGGCATCGGCACAATGTTGAATTGACTGCTTAAACACCTCCAACTGCATTAGATCCTTGGCCATGCTGGCCCACTGACTTCCCATGCCAGCATAGACGAACCAAATGGGTCGTGGCTCATCCTCGTACGGTATAATTTCAATTTTGGATGTGCCCGTGTTTCCCAGAACAACAAAGCCACGGTATGGATGCAATGGAATTGGTTGCGAGTGAATGTCATTGATCAATGCTAGAAATTCGTCATCGTTGCGATGTTTAACAGCTGCATCCAATAAATGTTGCACCGCCTGATCGGTACGGCCTGAGCAGACAACAATTTTCAATGATTGATCCTTTGCCCTTCTGATGGGATTCTTGTTCTTGACATGTGATTTGAGGATGACATGAGCATTGGCACCGCCAAAGCCAAAGGAGTTAAGTCCCACAATACCACCCTGCCAGGGTAGATTACGGTCCACTACCTTGAGCCGTCCCTCGACCAAAGCGGGTACTGCCGGATTTGGCATGCGGTAGTGCAAGTTCTTGGGTATAACACCTTCTTCCATGGCAATGATCATTTTGGCCAATGCGCTAACCCCCGATGCTGGTTCCGCGTGCCCCATATTTGATTTGACCGAACCAATCAACAGTGGATTGGTTCGTGTGGGACGGCAAAAGAAGTTGCTCAGCATGTTGGCTTCCTGATCGTCGCCGACCGGCGTACCGCTGCCATGAGCCTCGACGTAGATCACCTTGTCGGGACTGAGACCAATCTCACCGTACGTCTCCCGGAGCAACTGTTCCTGCATGCGACCGTCGGGAAAGGTGACACCCTGTTCCTTGAACCCATCCGTATTTATGCGTACATTGAGAATGGAGGCATAAATTCGTTTTGCCCGCTCCCTGCGCTGCAGGAAGACCACGGCACATGTGTCGGCTCGGGCGTAACCATTTGCAGCCGCATCAAAGGTCTTGCAGGCGCCATCTTGGCTGACAATCCCCAAACGCAGGAACTGCAGTGCGAAAATCGGCTTAAGTATAAGATTAACACCCGCCACTAGGGCATAATCACAGCGACCAGCTTTCATATCAGTATAGGCGTGAGACAACGCTACAAGTGAGCTGGAGCAGGCGGTGTCAACAATGAAGCTGGGACCCTTAAAGTCAAACGTATAGGAGATGCGATTTGCGAACATGGCGCGAGCACATCCTGTCAAGCAATAACCATTAATGCTGCTCGGCTCCATGTTGGGTATCTCATGTTCCGTCTCCACAAAGGAGAGGCCTATGTAGACGCCGGTACGGCTTCCCCTTAACTCCGACGGATTGATACCCGCATCGATAATGGCTTCGTGTGTTAACTCTAAAAGCATTCGCATACAAGGATCCATCAGTTCCGCCTGCTTTTGGTGTACACTGAAGAATTGGTCATCAAATTTTTCCAGATCTTCATCCCGCATTTTGGCCATGCGCTCCGGTAAACCATATATGCCTATTGTAAAAATCAGAAAGTAGGTGTAGAGCTTTACAGCTTGCGTTTAGACTGCGTTATCAAGGTAAAAATATGCAAAAATTGGACAGTGATGGGAACAAAAATTGAATTTTCCCATATTAATGCAGAATCAAAATAGAGCAAATATAATGATTTAATTGATATTCTGAAAGGAAATCGGTTAATTTAATCAAAAAATGTGACAAAGGGAAAGTATAGAAAAATAGGGGCATAATGGAAAAAAATGAGTTTTCCAGTTATTATGCACAATCAAAATAAGATTTAAGTCTTAGATTTACATGTCGTCAAGAATACTATCGAATTTATCTGTAATATTTTATGGAATTTCTGGGAATAATGGTTTATTTTCATCCGATTTTCTGTAGAAAATTTAAGATGTAGTGATCCTCCACAAGAATACGAAAAGATGAAGCAGTTTATTTCGTAGATAGTTTACCTGCCTCCCAACGTCTGGGATTATCTGTGACCATATCGATGCCGTTGAGCAAATTCTGCTTGAACTCTTCTATGTTGCTGCTCTCCGGCAATTTGCCCGATAGTCCTGAAATGACGATGTCACCCTCTATGTCGTCATTTGTTGCGTTCGACTCTTGCGCTTTCTTCTTATTAGCCATTGTAATGATTTTCTTTAATGTGGTTCAGTGTCGGATAGGTTATTACTTTAACTGTAAAATTGCAATAGATATATGAAATAAAAATATGATTAAAGCATCGAGAGTCAATCGCTGGAGGTTGATTTTTAACATAGAAGTGATATAGAATCCCACAAAGAAAATCTCTACACGAGGTAAAAGTCTAGTTACGAAAGCAATTTCTAGCCCCAAAATTTCTGATATCCAATTTCGTGACGAACAAAATTCAGTTAAATATAAAAATGTGAAATAAAAATATAAATTATAAAAAAGGGAGGTGAAGGAGATATGAGGGAGTTGGGAAAAATAGGAAAAAAAAAAAAAAATTTATTGTAAAAAATTTTGGGGGGGGGTTGGTGGGGGATTGAATTTTTAATAGATTTTCGAAATGGAATAGATCCCCATCATTACAACTTAGCTTTTTTAGCGCTGAGTTTTCATTTCATTTAAAGAATTCCACTAAAAATTTTAAATTTATTTATCTTTTGAATCAGTTATCGGATTTCGGTGATCGTGGTATCAATCGACACGTATGTTAATTAGAATTTTTAAGTTAGAACTAAACCTTTCGATCGGTATATAACTCGATCTGATCGGATAGTCATAGCAAATTTTCCAAATTAACTGTATATATTGCTAGTCGCCTTTCGCACCCTTCGTGCTGCTTTCGGCACTAGTGCGAAATGTAGAGAAGAATGAGCTGTGGAATGTCCTATAAAACCATATAAGAAGTATCTTAATTGCTGCTTTCACTTCTCTTTGTTCCATTTTATACAAAATGAATAATTTATTTTATAACTAAGAGAACTGCAGTATACAACGATAAATTATCTCTCAGTGCATACATAAAATTTTATTGGTTTTTTATATAATTTAAGTCTGAATCTTAATCAGACGATTAGCCCAATCGATTTAATCACAGTGCTACTATATATATTAGCTTGTTTCCGTGCAAAAATAATCTTAGAATTTAATTCTAGGTTGATTAGAGTTAAATTAATTGCAACAGGTAAAATTAACACTCAAGATAAAGTTATATTTTTGATTTGCAAAATTTTATTATAAATGTTTAGGGGCTTTTAGTTTTAAAGCCTTAAGGAATTTGAACTTTTTCTGGAGTTTTAGTACTTCCCACTGTTTTCTAACATTTTTTTCACATAAAGGTCCTACTTATATTTAGGATCCTTAATATTAATCTTTTAAGGACACGCGTGATTTAATTTTCGTAATACACCACTGGATCAAAATAATAATTATTAAATAATTTTTTTTTATATAAATTAAAAATGAGGATTGAACATTTTGTATCTTTATGTAAGTTATACATATTGGTTTTGAGATGAAATCAAAGTTACTGGTACTGTTTCACATTAATTTATTTATTAGGTAAACTCTTGTTTTTCTTGGGCCTTGATTTCAATGTATTCACATGTTATTAGCAGCAGGTGTAGGCTTATTCGATTCCTTAATTATACTTTTAATCGACTTTCTGCGATTGTTTCGCCTTCAGCAGTTCAAGCTAAAAGTGTGAACGATTAAATTAGATTCTGTTTTAGGAACTTTGGATATGCGATTGCAACAAAAACAACAAAATTGAAAACACGCCACTTTGTAGTCAAATTCTTAGCCAAAGGTGCGACCTTTGCGAGTGTTGCACTTGAAATACACATGAAATGTAACGCACTAGATTGTTAGGTAGAATCTCTTTCACTCACGTTGCAGACACTTTACGAGTATATCCTTAAATATCCTTTGATTTGTATTGATCGCGTATACGAAAAGGATATTATCGAATATTTAAATTAGATATTCGGATATGGAATATAGAAAATATAAATATTTGATCCACGATAATATTACAATCGACTCCGACTTGATCCGACGGCACACTAAACGCGTCGCGAAGTCTTCGCATTCTTTTTATGCTTTCAGACAGAAAAGGAAGGAGGGCAGAATATAGCTAAAGCTAAGACTGCATAAATAATCGCCTATATCCATACTAAATACTAAGCGATTTCATAATGAGTACGCCACATTTGTGATCCACTGAATAATTCATTAATATGCTAAATTGAATTTTGCCACAAAACGATTTCAAGCAAAAACTGCGACGCATACAAGGAACCAGGACAGGTTCGCATACCCCCACCCCTATTGGGTACCTCTTCCCCTTCCCACCAAATTAACAATTAGTCCAAGTGTGCGTCGCCATTTTCACCTAGTTTTTGGGCCCAGTTCAATAACACAATAGCCCAAAATTTTTAAAACAACAGCTTTATTTATTTATTTTTACGACTTGTTGTTTGTAATTTTTTCTAAGTTTGTTATAGAATATAAATTACTTTGATATGCAACTTTTTTGAAAGCATCTGAAACAGATTATTTTTAATTATTGCAACATATACAATCTATTATATTAATCGATGGGATGTTTAACTTAAATCTGTCTTTCGACTGAGCAGATCCCACACATAGGGCAGCAAGGATGTTGTATTTTTTCCACTTTTAATTTTTCCTTTCCAAAAATTCAACTTTATACATCTAATACATTTTACTGATGGTATTCTTGTTTCCCCAAAGTTTGCTTACAGTTCTAAGTTTCATTTGTCTGTGACAATTACTTTTAGGTCAGCTTGATTTTGTTATTTTAAATCTTAACTGAAGAATTAAATCTACTTCTGACGACTGTTTAATTTTTTTTTATTAATTTTAAAAAATTTATAAAGAAAATTGCCTTACATTCTTATAACATAGTCAAAGAAAATTAATAATTTGAATATTTCAAAAAACATCTAACGCAACAGAGATTGATAAAGATTAAAGTTATTCACAGAAAGTATCTATTAAATTTTCTCAGCTAAGGTAAAATAATCTCCAAGATTATATAACATATAATCATTTATCAGCGTACTCTCTAAATCTAAATTAAGTAAATTATGAATTTGACCTAAGTTTTATTTATAATTCTTCTTGGATCTGATAACCATATATTTAGTAATAGTACACTCCCGACTATGACAGGAAATGACAGTTTTTTGTGTAGCTTATCTTATCCAATTGTTTTGTGTTTATATGTACATGTATTTGCTCAGTATTAAGTACTTGGGATTTACTCAAGAATCTTAATTACCAATTTGATACTAGTCTTTCAAGTGGGAATGCGGTTCACTCAAACTAAGGTCATGAACTAATCCCATCAGAAGAATACGGTTAAAAACATTTTAAAATTCATTCCCTATATTACACTTTTCCCAAATCAGGGATGAGTTTGCATTTTCGATCATTAGTCGAGAAAGTCACAATAGATTTAGAAGAGCTTTACAATTTTGTGCTTTTGACAAATATCGGATCATTTATACCATAAAGTTGTCATGGGAATAATCGGCCTAAAAACCTTTTATTATTTTGAGATACATCTTGACAAATTTTGATAAATATAGGTTTTAAAGAAAGGACAGATTACAATTTTTTGTAGTGTCTAATATCTATGTATTTAAAAATTGGGCTGAATAACTCCTTGACTTCTAATTGTGTAGCCCAAACGGTAAGACAAAGGAAGCTGAATTTTTCACACAACATAGCTAAGACCAATTCTTTGTTTCCACTAATAGTACAACATTGATATGTAATATGTAAACATCAGAAAAATTTAGCTTGGTAAACAATAAAGGTTGGCTGTTACGTAGTTCCATGACACAATTATATAAGGTGACTACAGCAGAAGATGTATGACAAGCGAATGCAAAATACGAAAATAGGAAAGTGTGTGTGTGAGAGCGAGGCAAAACAATTCATAGCCTGCTAGTCGGCTTACATACTGAACAATATATGATAGCAAAAATGAGAACGCTCTCTGTGCTGTCATTACCCAATATAATTGTATCATGGTGTGTTCAGTTATTCAGTTCGTGTTTTATATATAGAGAGAAAGGAAAGGTAGAAGATGGAAGCAGTAAACTTTCTTCCTATCGTTGCCACAGCAACAAGGACAAGTTATGATTTAATTATAGAAACTCAAGCATTAAACAAAATGAAAACAAAGACGCGTGCTTTGGGCTAGAAACGGTGCGAATTCACCTGATCGGCGGACGTAGCTGATAAAGTTGGCAGCAACAGACGGGCGAGCACTAATTTTGAGTAAGCCTTGACCTTGATAAGGCGATAGCTATAGTCAGAAAGTCGGCAGAACGTTGCTTACACATGCGAGAAAGATGTGATTAGCGCTAAAGCGCCGCGTGCCACAGTTTCAGAATTCAGAAATCAGGCTTTTGCTGATAAGTGATAACTTAACGATTGGCCAGTCAGTCAGGCGCTGACACCAAATTAGACCTACGGAAATTTACACCAGACAAAAAGAAAAAAAAACCCCGACTAAATAGAAAATAAAAGTCACGCAAAAAAGCGTGTGCCGCCACTCGACAAATGAATAAGAGTATTATTATATATATATGTTTTTTTATTACTCGCTTTATTATTTGGGTTTCATTGTGGTTGATGATATTGATTATGAGCACTTGTTCGGAAGTGCGGATAATGTGGATGTTGATATTTATGTTTTGATAATAGTTCGATTACATTTGATTTAAATATTCAGATTGCATATCACGCATACGACCAGTCGCCCTTGGGCAAAGGATGCAGGTGATACTTGTTAGAGCTGATAACAGCATTCTATAAGGCTTTTCACGGTTACTTAAAGGTGAGCTGCTGTTGTCGGCGCTTCTGATTAACCGATCGCTGCACCACTTAACACCTCATACGTCAGAGGCTAACTTAGTCGTTGAACTGCGAGTCAGTTGCAGTGATGACATTACGAGTATTCAAAGAGCACTTATATATTCGAAACACAAAAAACACTTGCGTCACATAGCGACGTACAAAGTTTTCAGGTTTAAACCAAATTCTCTCTTTAATAAATAAAGAACTATACAACAGCACAAGCTACACTTTATATTCATTAATATTCCAGTTTGTTGGAAAATTTCTGTTGTATAACATTATCGGAGGCTAAATCTTAAAATAATCAAATTCCTAGGATTTTTATTTTTCGAAATAATAGAGCATTAAAATAAGTTTAGTCGTATTAAAGTTACATAAAATTACTATACTAAATTTTAATATAATTAAAAGTAATGATGTGAATACCATGCAGTTTATTTGTAAAGTAAAGAACTGAAACTTACCTTTTTCGTATATTTGGAAAAATTTTTCCATAATCAAATGAAAAACAACTAGTTTTTAGATCATGCATAGGCTTTGATAAAATTTAAGTGAACTGTGCACAACCTTCTTAAATTAGTTAATATACCTTTAAAAATTCACAGTATTCGAATGTAAAAGAATTTAAAGTTTTTTTACGAAATTTTAATCAGAATTTATACTCATTTTAGAATTAAATATCATGCAAATAAACATTGTTTTTGATGAAAATCAATCAAAAATATTTTGTTTATAAAATATATATATATTTATATGTTGTTTTGGTATGCTCTCATATGTAAATTTGTTTAAATCAATTCGATTTACAGACAAAGATTCAAGATTTGTTTTATAAGTAAAGGTCAGGGTTGTTCGCGGGAAGTCTTTATAGAAACATGCTTTCTTTGTTGAGATACTCAGATAGATAGATTTAACTGGCAGAGCTCATTCCGTATACCTTATTCCGCATCTAAGTTAATAAAACAAATTTTTTTCGAAGGCAGAACGAAGTTCGGAATGTTGACGATTAAATACTCTTTAATCTTAAAATTTTCAGATAACTTGAATTAATTAACTTTTAAGAATTAATAAATGAATTAAAAGGCAATAATTAATTATAATTTAGCCAATTCTTTGCGTAAGAACTTTTTAAAATTAATCAAATCCTTCAAATATATATGTTAGTTAAACACACTGTGATCTAATATCAGTTTACTTGACGTTACTGCTCGTCCCAAATCAACTATTTCGGTAATAAGTTTTCTTTCCATTTGGTCGTTTTAGTTCCGGTTTCTTAAAAAAATATTGCATAGCTTGGGGCTGATGTTTAAAATCTTTTGGATGAATATGCTTTTATTTATAAATATTTACGTATATTACAGAAATGAACACAAGACTGTGTTCCGATTATAGAAATGCAGAATTAATCACTTTATTTAAAAAGATAATAAAAATAATTTATGTTATAAGAAAAACAAAATATTTTAAATGAAAACTTAAAACTCTAAACAATGATATTACCAATAAACTATTGAGATGGTTCTCGGCTTATTCGATTCACAAACGTAGCCATGTGAAGTAGTGCAGGAGATTGATCTCATACACGGTCTAGTTAAATTTGTGTTGACAAGGACACAGTTATTTTTTGAGTTTTCTTTTTTTTCATCCTCACACCAATTCACAAAATTCGGCTTTAATCCGTTTGTCATGGAGACAAATTCGCCTTCCTGGCTAAGATCGCTAAGATCTGTCCAGAAATTTCGATTTTTATAATGTACCATATTTTGTTTTATTTTATTTAATGGCACATTGTCAGTCAGACTTATCAAGTGTCCACCGATTTTGTGACACTTATGCAAGGCCTGATACCAAGTTAAAGCTTCGTTTTTGGCAGTATAATAATATTTGTTTCCAATTTTTTCATACAATGGCTGCGCATAAAACTCATCTTCAATACCAATGATGTGACGTATACTCAACGTGGCATTTGTGGGATCTAAGGAAAATGATTAATCACTTTAAAAAATTTGAATTCCTTTTTACACTTACTTCCAGATTGAGTCCATGTTGTTGGTAAACTTTTAAAAATTTGAATTATTACAAAGATAAGAAAAATGTTTCGATACATTATAATGAAACTGGCGTCTGCTTCCGTTCAGTTCAACTTTTCTAATCGTTATGATTTCGATAAATAACCCAACGACCCGTCTTGCGATAAAGATATAATTATATTATTTGATTTAATTTCTTAGTAAAAGCTCCATATGCGGTTTTGACTCTCTCACTCTGCGTTTTCTCTTCCACTCTCCTTCGCTCTCTATCATCTCGTGACGTGTATGATGAATTGGAATTAATCCAAATAATTCTTGGAATGAATTAACTGCGTTCACTATATACGAAAATACCTAATACTCATAACCCATTCAATTATTCATTATATTCGCAATAAAAATATACATGGTATTTTTTTTTTTAAGTTGAACCCTCTCTTTATATTATTAATATTTTATATTCGGAATTGTTTTTCTCTTATAAAAATAAAATCTAAACGTTTTAACAAGTCTAATTTAGGATTATTATAATTTTTCCAAAGTTTTTCAATCAAGCTATAATGAAATTATAGTTAGTGAGTTCAAAACAATTTTTTTTAAAAACAAAAAATTATTTTTATAAAGGCCTCCGGTACGAAATCAAGGGAAAATGTCATTGCAATCGACTAATAATATTTTTATATTACAGTATCTCACGGGCGAGCAGCTTTTCTATTGATCAGGATTTAAGAAATGATATTTGAAATTTTTCAGATAAAACCAGTTTATTAGAACGGTATAAAAACCAATAACGTCAAAGGTTGTAGACACATTAATGTAATAATTTAAGGTAATATCAAATATCAATTGTGTAAATACAATAATACAGTGTATAATACAAATGTCGTTTTGAATAGATACAATTTAAAATAATAACGAACTTACATATGAGTAAATTAAGATACAATCCCTTTAGCATTAACAATATACATATATAAAATAAAAATATACTTGAATGGGGTTTGGAATTACAAAGTAAGTATATTGGATATGCGGTGAACTAATCCACCTGCTTGCTCTCATCCCGATTGCGCTTAAAGGAG
Source organism: Drosophila falleni (assembly GCA_035045575.1). Classification (NCBI taxonomy): domain Eukaryota; kingdom Metazoa; phylum Arthropoda; class Insecta; order Diptera; family Drosophilidae; genus Drosophila; species Drosophila falleni. The sequence continues at coordinate 5,142,839 of JAWNOV010000142.1, forward strand.
ACGGAGTGTATGAGAAGAGGAGGCAGATTACCACGCAGCATTTGGAGACGTTTGCTCTTTGCCTGCTCGGGACGACGCATATCGTCCTTGGACGATGACGTGGAGGCAGCAGACGTGGAAATGGAAGCGAGTGATGTGGAGCCTGGCAGAATCTCTGTACTCTGTGTGATCAGCATGTTGGAGCGTCGGAAATAACGCGGCATGGAGTAATCATCTTGCGAGGCACGAGCAGCATTCGCATTCTGAATGGAATAGAGACTCTGCGAGACGCGATATTTCTCAATGGTCGGCGTATCCTCGTAGTTCTTCGGTAGATTACTGAACGATATGGAGGGTACCTCCGGTGTCATGCTAATCTGACTGCCTGGGCCGGTAATTGCAAATATATCCGTTTCACTGGACGCATCTCTCACATGCATATGTGGCACACTCTTCGCCGAGCGTAGAATGCGCTTCGATGTTGCCGATAATCCGCCGACATTGGGCAACAGATGTGGATGGCGATCGATGAGACGTGGTCGCAATATCACCTCCTCATCCTTGTCATCTTCCTTCTCCTCCTCGACAATCGACTCGAACTTCTTCGGCGTCAATGTCTGACTTCCCTCCGGCGATGAGTCCGACGGAGCCAAGGTGAAAGTTATTCTCTTCTCCGGCACAGCAACTCCAGCTTCCGGCTTTGTTGAGTCCGTGGCATCAACCTTAAGACCAGCTATAAAAAATGGATAAATTTTTCAGTGTTAATTATATTAATATTTATTTCAAATTAGTAACAAATTAAAACTGAACCATTTATGAATTGATTCACAATAGGCAAAGAAGCGTTAAAAATCGAAATGAATCAACCACATGCACATTAGCCTAAATAAGGTGATAAATTATCCAAGTCACGTCTACTGTTATATTGAAGACAAACTAATACAAATAATTCCCTTAAATTTGCTTATCCTCTGATATATACTCATAAAGGAATAAACAATTTTTATTAAATCTACAGAAATGCTTGTGTTTATTTCGATATCAGCTTTTATTTATTTTTATACCCTGAGCCCATTGAAAATGGGCAAAAAAGGGTATAATGTGTTTGGCCGAATGTATGTAACAGGCGGAAGGGGGCTCGGCAGACCCCAAAAAAGTATATATATTCTAGATCAGGTTCAACAGCCGAGTCGATTGAGCCATGTCCGTTTGTTTGATCTCGTCGACCTCAGAAACCTTAAAAGCTAGGGACATCAAACTTGGTATTTAGGTTCCTGAAACCTAAAGTTTGTTGAGATATCAGAGCCAAACTGATAGAATATGCATCGGAGCTGGTATTATACATCCTGACCAAATTTTTTTAAAATCGGTTAACTATATTACATAACTGTCTTAGGAACAGTGCATCGAAAATAAAGTTTAAGTATGGAAGAGTTTTTTTGTTTTTTGAGATATGAGAACCAAACTAATAGAATATACAACTGGACTAGTATTATACATACTGAATAAATTTGGTTAAAATCGGTCCACTATATCATATAGTTGCAATAGAGGCTCTATCGAAAATTTAGTCTTAGTATGAAAAAGTTTTTTGTTTTTTGAGATATCTTAACCAAACTGATAGAATATGCATTATTGTTTGGTTCAAATCGGCTTCATATATCATATAGCTGCCAAAGGAACAATTGGTCGAAAATAAACTTTTATTGAAGAGTACCTGGGCTCAGAATATCATACTGTCGAGCGTGCTTGACCGTAACCGCCCACTTGTTGTAAATGATATTAGTATTCTGAAGCTACCTTTTCGTTTGTATTTATATATATATTTTTTTCACTGCAGAGACATCGCGATATTAACTGTTAGCATACATAAACTTTAGTAATTCAAGCACGATAAGTATATGTAACAGGTATTTTTTTTATTGATGTGTAGTTGGGGAAAAATAAATAAATTAAGAATTTGTTGTAAAGCAATTACCTCCCCATTTCTATAATTTTCTTTGTTATCAGATAAATTTTATTTCCTTATAAACGGAAAAATTAAATGATCTGCTTTGTTCTTTTACTTTTATTTTGATTATTTAAATTATTATCTGAGTGGGAGTCTCGAAGCAGAGAAACAGTGCTACTTATAAGCTTTTTTTCGTAGATTTTTCAAATATCAGATATATATGAGGATGTTAATAGAGCGTACTAAATTTTTAATTTGATGAAACACATTTTTCCGTACAAAACTCAGCTTTCAGAATAAGTTTCCAAGTGTGTATGATAATATAAGCATACGTATAATTTTATTTTCATAAGCTTGATTAAAATCTCTCTAAAAATATTATAGACCTTTTAGTACGCGTATTTATATTTCATTTACACCTATTTTTTGATCCAAAAGGACCATTCTAGCTGCAGAAAACAAAAAAAAAAAATATTCTTAATGTAGGTACATGTTTTGCGAGAAAAATAGTGTATTTTTGATTTTATTTGAGGGTGAATTCGTACGAATTCGTGCATTCGTACATGCCACGATATATTTTTTGATCTTTTAAATTCCCTTCTATCATTTTTTGTTTTAAATTGTTTTAATATGGCTCTAAAAAAACTCATGCATAAAATATATTTCAATTTTTTTAAAGCTGTATCCAATGGCGAGGAACAAGTTTTTGTTTAAGTTATGGTAATGGTAGAAAAACCAGTTACATTGCAAATAAAATAGTTTTGCAATGCGATCCACAGTGCAAAATCAATATTATAAAATACATTCCCCGACTATAAAATTATCGTATACCACAAATATGTATTTCTGTATACAATGGTAATGCGAAACAACAAGAATAAGAAGAGTGAGAAGAAGGAAAACTTAAAGAATTCCTGTCATTTTATCAACGTACACATTTTATTATTGGTGCTTATCAGCAGAGAAGCAAACAAAAATAAAAACTGATTTACGTTCCATACTTGTCCAGAGGCGGGCGATAGTCGCATATATAGCACGATTACGCTCAAGTTAACATTATCTATTGTGTGTGGTGCGCTTTCTGTGTTGAAACAACAGAAGGATCGACATTCTTTAAAAGCCATCAATCTATCTTTATTCCTCCTAATAGGTTTATCTTTTCTTAGGCAGCAATTGACCTCAATACTATTTATTGATGATCTACTTATTATTGTTATCATCGATTAGCAGTCATAAAACTATTTATCACTTCATTTGGCCACTGAATCCAAACATTTTGATAATCAGCTTTCGATCATCATAAAAATGTAGGAAGCCAAACTCTCTTTAATTTTTGCCCTGTATTCAATTATAGAGCGCAGAGAAGGGTGTCTTGATTTGTTAGAAAGAATTAAGATGCTATACAAATATCACATAGATAAAGCTGCTTTTCAATTTGGAAATCGCAAAAAATTCAACTATCAATTTACTCTAGAGGTTTACAACATGCAACCTTGAGCTTATATTATCGCATTATCTCAGCTGAAAATTTCAGAAACATTCATTAATGTATACCGAAGTTATTAAACAACATAAGGAAAAGCTAAACTAACGCCACCTGCTTATGGGTTAAATCAAAAATCAAATTACTCTGAAAATTTTAAAGATATAAACTTAAGCTGAAGTAGACATGTACTTTAGGAAGTTCTTTGTCTCATCTACAAATATCATAACGATCGACTATTAAATACGTAAAATATTCAGCAACTGTTTTTCAAATTGAAAAACATAGGAAAAAAGTAATACTAGCGCCATCTAGCGTGTTTTATTGGGCACAAAGATGTGTTAGGGAATCCCAAAGTCAAGCATTCCCAACAACGTTTCGAATTCTTTTATCTTTTGTATTTGCGATAAAAATCCAGCGGGAATTGCTTAGAAAGAAAAGGGGAATCGGAGAAGCAACAAATGTATTACTAAGCAAAAAATAAAAGAGTACAAATTCGTAACACCCGGCAACAGGTATCTTTATGAGTCGTACCTGCGTAAGTGTTTAAATTCAATAATTGAATCTTGAGTGGATTAAATTCAATTTCATTTCCTTGTACAAATATTGCATATTTAAAATATCTTAACAAAGGTATAAAAATAAAGGGACTTCAGCGTTATAAAATTAGCAAACTCTGTCGAGAACAATTATACAAAATAAATTTGACAGAAATTACAGAGAGATCTATCAAAATTTTCTATTCATTTTTTGTTACAGTTTGTAAATGGTTTGTTTACTTATAGCGACCAGGTAATTCTATAATAATGTTTATAAAATGCATACGTTGAGTTTTCATTACGATTTCGATTTATGTTTTAAGTATTCCATTTCATTTCAAATAAAATATATATGTATATGTTTACTATGTCTATGATTAAACATTACAAGGTCTAACAAAGTCCATGATGAAATATGTACAAGCATAAGACTTAAAGGTAGCTAAGTGCTTACAATACGTATTGTAATAATACTAAATGCTAACGATTGTTTTGTTATTTCTCTCACTCTTTACTGGCTGTGGTTTATCAACAACACTTAGGGCTAAATTAATAATATTAAGTCACATTATTTGTTTTTTTGTTTTGTTTTGTGGTGTGGAAAAGTATCTTTGGCACAAATACTGCTAAAAAGAAAGCCATTGAAATTTCGTTTGTTTGTTTGATGTTTTTTTTTTGGAATTCATCTTGAGCTCTATTTAACTTAAATAGAATTTAACCTTGGGCACGCCGGCGGAGACGATGCTGCTGCTGCGAGTGCTCTTACCACTCGTCTTGCCACTACCACTACCCCCCATTGCCACAATATGGGCGTGACCATGATGACCATGACCATGATAATCATTACCTTCCAGACGTCGCAGCAGCCGCTCCTGTTCGCTGAGACGCGGCGTTGTTGGCATCTCCTTGTTGGGCGAATGGATGCCAGCCAAATATGTCTTTGTACTAATGCGATTCAATTTGGTCGGCTGATGATCCTGGAAGATCTGCGAATTTGCAAACACGGCCAATATCTCGGGTCCAAGCATCGGTACGTTTGTCTGTGTCACACGTCGATAATCCTCTTCGTGTATCTTGGCACTAAAATAAAAACAAATACAAACAATATGAAATTTACATATTAATTTTAAAACATTTGCAAATTGAATGAAATTATCGATTGGCTGCGCAAATGTCAAAGGCAAACACGAGAAATAAAAATGAGCATTATTTGTTGTCTCAATTGATCAGATGCACAGACAATTGAATAAAAGATGTGCGAAATTCAATCGTGTTCTACCAACTGGCTAACTGACTAACTGACCAAATGACCAGCTGACAATCTAGCAATTATTAAGTACGAGTTTTTGCTTTGTTTGCCCATACAATTAGTACCTCATCGGAGTACAGTTTCCGCGACCCATGGGCTGATCACAAATTGGCTGTGGCACTGTCAACAAATTGTTGTTGTCCGCTCTCGTCGGCTGAATCCGTCCAATGATGGTGCCATTTTTCTGGGCCGCCAGATATTCCTCATCGTCATCGGCATTGTAGTTGGCTGTGGAGGGAACAAAGCGATTAATCTGTGTGTTAAACTTATCAGTCTCAGTCAAGTTATCAAGTTGTCTCTCTTAATTCTCAGAAACAACAACTTGATCGATTGTAAATCCTTGAATTCATTTCCCCATCTCTTTCACACTCTATCTTGCTCTCTCTCTTCTCTCTCTCTTGATATATCCATATGTGATCTGTCATTCGTTTTGATCGCTCACAAATCGCCTTTGAGTCAATATTCCATCAAAATTTACTATACATTTTTTTACGATTTCTATCGACAGTATGTCAAGTAATTGTTTTATCAAAGACAAAAAATATGCACACATTTTATTATGCAAAAAATTACTTTTCTTGAGTTTTAAATTAAATAATGATATCTTTTTGGGTATGTAAAGTTTAATAACAAGAGCCATTGTCGACTTACCATTTTTGAAAAATAAGAAACAATTTTGGAAAATTGTTTTCGTTGTTAAAACAATTTCTCGACTTACTGTCATAATTTATTAATTTTGCAAACACACTCTTTTAATGCCAATCACGTTTGCCCCAAGGCGCACGTGTGTGTTTGTGTGTGTGTGTTCAAGATCTACTTTGACTATAGACATATATGTCTGTCGCATAATTTAACTCACACACTTACAAATTTATGCATACAGTGGCTCTCAGCTCATTTGACCCAGTACATTTTAAGCAAAGCTTTGCTTTTATTTATGCCTCCTTTCTACTGAAAGATGCATTTATTTAATTATGTCAATATGTCAAATTATTTTTAATATTTTATTTTAGTGTGTTAAATAAGATGAGACCCACTGTATATCTATGTACTGTATATCTATGCATTGTACATATGACCACGTAGGTAAACATGCACCGGCTAACCGTCAAATGTTCAACAACAGCAACAACAAAAGAATGAAGAAGGGAAGAGAAGAGAAGAGTGAAAAACAACTAAAGTATTTAAATTGAGACTTACCAATCGATTCATCGTAGCAAAAACGTTCCTCAAAACAATTCCAGTAAAGATCTTCCAAGCAGCTAACGAAACGTGTGAGGAGGAAGAAAGAGAAGTTTGCAGCGAATTCAAATAAAAAACAAGTTGGATGGTGTAAGGGGTAGACGGTAGGGGGTTGGGGGGCGGTTTGCTTACTTTTGACAACAGCGGCACATTTTTTGCTGGCCCCTTTCAACAAGGCTTTGAAATACAGCGGTATCTTAAGTTTTTAGCTTGTGTCTTTTAGAGTGTTTTGGCCTTGTTGAATTTATTTACTTCTCTGTTGCTGATTATGTGCGGCATGAAAGAAGCGAAGAAAATTACAGTTATGTATTGTTGAGGAATGTTTTGTATTGTCGTGTGAATCGTTCGAATATTATTATTATTATTATTATTATTATTGTATTCGTGACGCAGAGCGTGAAAGCGCAGCGTGGAATCAGTTTGACGTTTTATCGGCAACTGAAGTAACATAGTATGGCCCAAAAGTATCTCACAGATAGCGTAATGCCAACTCTCTCACTCTCCCTCTCTCGCCATTGTTATGAGTGCAGGCAAGAAAGAGCGCGGAGTTTTTAAATGTCGCACCTGTGAGTAATATGAGCATACATATGTAGGCAAATGTGTGTGTATGAGTGTGTGTGTGTATGAGTGTGTGTGTGTATGAGTGTGTGTGTATGAGTGTGTGTGTGTATGAGTGTGTGTATGTATGAGTGTGTGCGTGTATGAGTGTGTGCGTGTATGAGTGTGTGCGTCTGACTTGCTCAACAGAGTTTGCAACAGGCGAAAGCTTCGTTCGCTGCTTCTGCTGCCTCTAGCTTCAATTCATGCGAGCTTTAAAAGTTCAAGTCCGAATCGTTAATCTTAGTTTATAGAGAGGAACTCATCGTGTGATTGATCGAGCAGGCAGGCGAGAGCGTGAGTGAGAGTGAGAGAGAGCACTTCAAATCGTACATGCGCCTGCACTCATCTCTCTCTATCCGTCTTGCTCACGCGCGCAAAAGCAACAGTAAAGTTGCTCTCTGACCATTCCGCTTTGCACAGTGACGCACAGGTGGCAATATTCACCAATTTATTGACAATTATAATAAAGATATTTCCATTAAATAGTGCTTAATTTTTTTGGTTTAGAGTAGTGATGTAATGCAACTCGATATTTTGACTTATGTAAAATTAATATATATATTTATATCCATCTCACTGTCAAATAAAAATATACATATGTATGTATGTAACTTTACATCGTCAGCCTACAGACCTTTCCCTTTGCTTGAGTAGTTTAGTTTGTTGTTTAAATAATAGCAAAAAATTAATCACAAATCTATCTATTTATTAATTATTATTAATTAATCCTTAGCTTTCAAACAAAATACAATACAAATGCTGTCGTATAACAGTCACTATTTCATTTACCGAACTACTGTGCAAGCAGTCAATCATGAACTTTGCTAAGCACTGTGTTTGTTGCAGTCAGAAAAACATTTTAAACTTAACCATATACCAACACTCGCATTAAGTGTGTCTGTATTTGGGTTTGTTTGGTTTACTTAACGTTTTCAGTGATAAGCAGCCCGAACAAAGAACCAAAGAGTCTGCGAATTAGGCCATATTCCGAGCACAGGTTTAACGATCATTTAATATGAGAAATGGGACTCTTTAAAATTTAAAACATACTTTTAGGCAGCTATGGGCCAAAATTATTAAGCTGCTAAATTCAATTGACGAAATTAATAAAGAATAAAATTTATACTTACTATAATCTTATACAAGTTAGCCTGGCCGCGGCTTATATGAAGTTTTTTAAGTTGGCGATATTAATGAGCGCCGGACTGAAAAATATCGTTTTTACCCCTAAAATACACTTGCAAAATTTGAGCCCGATCGGAAATCATTTGATGGACCCAAAAACGGGTCTAAGGTCACCAGGGCATTTTTGTGAAAAAAAGTTGTTGTATGGGAAACTATTTTGTTTCTAAAGATATCACTGCGGACGGCAGTGTATGGAGATTTGAGAGATTTCGTTTTCTGCGGCCCAACTGATTAAGTTTTATGTTGCAAGAAATATTTAAACCCAAAGAATATTAAATATTTAATATTAACATTAAATAAATATATAAATGATAAGAATGATTAATACTTCATTTTATAACCTGTATCAGCGTAAGTTATAGCTGAAAACAGTCGAAAATAAGACCTATTAAAAAAACCTTTAAATTTTACTAAAGCAAACAATTTCAAGATTGATTCAACAGTGCAGTTAATGCCAAAATTAAGTGCAGTTAATGCAAAAACTTATGTAGCGAATTTAATTTCCTAAACTTCTTCTAGTAATGACAATTCTTATCGCCTTGCTTATCAATAATTTGTTTGATAAGCAAATTGAATTTTAATGAGTGGAGCGTTTAAATTCAATAGATAGGAGCTATAGATAAAAATAATAATTGAAAAGACCATGTGATATTTGGACATTTGTTATTAAACAAAAATTATAGAGTAAAGTATATTAAAATGTATATATGTTTAGGTATACAGATAAATTACTATTGTTAATGCAGTTCGCATGAATCTATTTAAGTTTTGATTAAAAAAAGATAATAAGCGAAAAGCATCTATAACACGTCAGACATTTCAAGTCAGTAAAACAATAATAAAAATAATAAGGCCTTGTCAACACAGGAAACCTCTTGAGTGTTGAAAACAAGTATCTAAACAACTTAAATAACGTAATCTCCGACTGTAGAGATATGAAGAGTCGCTCGCGAATACTTTCCGAGTTGTAAGTACATACTAGGTGTGAATTATCCACGGAGTGAAGGAAGTACAAATGTTTGAGCATTGAATCACAACATGTTAATACATCATCTCTTTACTAACTCAATGATCCATAAAACGGGTTTAATTCTATTCTTCTCAGTTAATACACGAGTTGCAGTTCAAAGCTCAGCCGAATGTCGAAAAAGCCGAAAAGCCCAAGTTCATTAACAGCCATTAACAAGTTATCGAAGAATATTTACAAATGGCATCCAATTCATAAGATCACTAATTGAAATCATGCAACAAAATCAAAATCACAATTAAGTAAGCCTCGCAAACTCTACCCATATTCAAGGAACTTACAGTAAAGTCCCCAAATTGAAAAGCTTTTAATACTCATTAAATGCCATCGAAATTGAAATTGATATGGGAATCGGCAAATGCTACGTCAAATGCGCAATAATTGAATGTCAGTAAGTTTTTTATTTTTTTCTCTTTTATTGTACAACTATTTGGTGATGTTGCACGAATACAAAAACGAATACGAACAGTATTCACATTTGTAGTCACTGGAGATGTTGAACTCGTAATGTCGTTTACACGCATGTTCATGCACTGTATTTAAAGTGTTTTTAACGTTATATAACAGGGAGGGGCAAACAAAATGTTTTGTATTAACAATAACTTTGTTTACTTGTCATCATTATGATAATGGAAGAAACTTTAATATTTTTAATTTGTAAATAACTTTAAGTCTTTTAATTGTAAAAGAGATTCAATTATTAATTCTCTATTTTCCCGAAAAATTTTATTTCTTTCAATTAAATTTTTTCACACCTTTCCCTAACAAAGATAGTTATTTTTATGAAATTAATATTTAATTTTTTTAATTAATTCGCTGAACAACAAATCTACAGATCAGATATAATTCACATGACCAATATCAACATCCAACTGATATGTCAGTCAAAATTCACAGACGAAATAACATTTCTATTCGAATTGACAATTAAAATGCAGCTTTTACCTTTGAACTTTAATTTTTCAGCTTCGTTAACAGAATTTGAAGAGTCAACAAAAAAATCGCAACCGAAACGAAAGCTAGTTTTGAAAAAACTTCCGCGCATTTAAAACAACACAGAAATTACAAAAAAAAAAGCCTGAAAGACATCAACAAAATAAATAACAACTATCACGATCTACTCGTACATAACATTTAACCACTCGACCGAATCACGCGATGCTGTGGATTGTATGAATACTCGAACCACACTCATTGTATGTATTTTTAACCATACTCAAAATAAGTACATATTTTTACATAAAATTTAAATTATAAACAATCTTTTATTCTCTCATTGATTGTTTGGTAATGAGAAATTTCACTTATATAATTGATGATTTAGAATTTATACTTGGTATATTTACAAATGTTTGTATCTGTAGTTGATGAAAACAAGTTTTGCAACAATCATAATAAAAAACTTAAATGAGAGTCGTATAAAACTAATCTAGAATCTCTCACCGTAAAATTACTTTGAACAGCAAAGCTTTTACATACATTTATCTATTTTATACATATATGAACACATGCTCATGGAAGTAAGTATTTCTAGACACCATTATATTTCTCTCTATATATAGCTCAAATGAATTAATATTCAAGTTTCGAATGTGATTTGAATGTTAATAAGATGGACTCGCAGACTTTAAAAACAGACAGATATGTAATTCATACATACATATTCAGATTTTATTATAGAGTTATAGAGTTAAAGATATGGGCCGAGCTTATTAAATTTTTCCCTTAGAATTATTAAAAAACAAAATAATTAAAGCTAAAAATAACGATGACTCATGGCTTTCCGTAATCAATTGTTTGCATGTGAAGGTACATATATTATCGGTATAAGTATTTTTTTTTTTGTGCCCAAGCAATCGAATAAACGCTAACCAGTTAAGCAATAGCAAAACTCGAGCAGCAATTCATGTCTGAAAAATATTTGAATGCTCCATTACAGCCAACTTAATAATTAATAACTTCAATACAGATCGCAGCGCGTGTAGACTGATTGAAGTCCAAAATAAACAGCGATCAACTATAATATACCCAGTAAAAAAACAATGGAAAATATAACATGGGTTCTTATCTTATCTTTTCGGCAAGAAAATCGTTTAAGATTTGACAAAGTAATAAGAGTTTGAAGTTCGATGCCGAATCAAATAAAAGACCTAATAATGATACAAATTTATATTCCGCATGAAAATCTGTAAAGTTTTGGCAAAGTTATGACAGCTTAAAGTGTTTAAAGAGTGTCAAGGGGAAAGTAAGAAAAACTATGGAAGAAACAAACAGTGATGACCAAAAAATTAAATTTTTTAAGTTACTAAAATTTTGATGCAGAATCAATTAAGAGGCCAAATAATGTTCCAACTGATATTCCACATGAAAATCGGGTTAGTTTTGGTGACAGTCAAAAGTTTTTGAACAAGGATTACCAGAAAAGTATATAAAACTGATTGATAACTCCCTATCATACCAATACAAGGATATAAAATTTAAAAACATATTTATGTGGCGTTAAACATCTTTATAGATTTCAATTATACTAAGTACATTTAAAATTGAAAACACTACACTTTGGATGACCCAAGAATTTGGAAATTCCAGCCTAAAGTTTCTGTGGTTTCAAACATTGTAATAACCAATCTGACAACAAGATAGGTGTAAGTAATAAATTACACTATGCATATACCTGCTAAATGCACCAATCTAGCTTAGAGTATTGCAATTTGTAGTCAAATAAGGCCTAAATTCGAGCTGCAACAAATACGAGCCAAACTCGATTGAGGCTGGAACTTGATCGATCGATCGTGCGATCATTGGATTGTTCGATTGCATGCACAAGCCAAATCCACTTGATTTTTAACTGTCAAAGCCGAAAACGGGGACAGTGTACGCTGGTCTGGTCTGTTCGGGCTATAGTTGTAGACACAAGCCATGAACGTCGAACGTGCAAACGGTTATTGACACCTTTCCAAGTGGCCTGCATGCTTCAATGAAAATTCTCTGCATAGTTAAACTCAGGTGAGAAACGGGCATTGTATTACATTCGTACTTTACAAGTGCATAACCATTAAGTGAGCCAAATATTGAAGTTGTCGTACGATGTGTGAACGAATTAATTAACACTGATATTTTGTTTTTATATTGTACTTTTATTTATGTCGCATCTTAAATCAATTTGTAAAGGCAAAACAAATAAAGTTGGTTTCAAGTTTACAGCAATAATCTGTACAAGTGCGAATAAAAAAAGTAAAACCAAACACGTTAATACAAATAAAGTTATAATCATTTTAATTGAAAATGTCAACATTTGTTGAAAAACTTTATAAAGGTATGCTAATAATGCATGGAAATTTTAAGTTGCCTAAATAAACAATTTCAAAAAGAAAGACATTTTTAGACCTAGACTAATTTCTCTAAATCAGTTCAATTAAAATTAAATCTATCTATTTCATTAAATGGAAATCGTTCAGCTATAAGTTCATCTATTTATATCTGATTACATTGAACTGATCGTTCATGTAAGAAATGTGATTCAATACATTAGATACGTAATGATCAAATCCATAATCCATTTAAATGTATCCAAACATTTATCTACATATATAAGCATATTTCATATTTAAGTCGAGTCAAATATTAGCATGTACACATATAAGTATTTTAGTTTTTGTATTTAGATTTGTATCATAATAAGCTAAAAACAATCCCAAATGGTTTGACCTACATTTTATTTAATTATTAAAATTCTGAATTTTTTTTTTTTAAATTAACAATAATAAAAATTTAGCAATAATTTTTTTTTTAATCCTATCGAAATAACAGCTTTTATACGGTTTATTCGGGTCTATAGTTTTATAAAAATTAAAAGATTATTTGGATTTTTATATCTTTGAAAGAAATTTTTAATTTTATATGGACTTGGTCTTGTATATGTATATTTAGCAAGAAAGTATAAACTAAAAAATGTTGGCAAGTTTTTAAGGTAGAAAATTTACTTACAAATCAAATGTCTACAACACAGGTATTAAATATTTAGTCAGAGTAAAGTACTTAAGCTCGTTCACGTACGTATGTACGTGCCTTCATCTAAATGTGTGTTTGTTTGTATAGACACAAGTCTACGCACCGTCAATCAACCCGAGAGAGTTATATGCGTATTTTTCAGTTAGAAACGTCGACAGATTTCAAATCAAGTTAAATAATTTTTAGCATTCATTTGGTATTCTATAAAACACTAACACGAGCACAGATCCTGCTTCCCATGACATTATATACCTATTATAAACTGTATCTATTGTACTTGTACTTTGTGTACTAAGTACTAGATATTCCCATTAATAATTATTTGTTCTTGATCTGAGTTCCGCCTTCTTTGTATACAAAGTCAATTACGAGGGATGACGGGAAATTTATTAAAATGAGTCATTCTACAAATTTAAATGAAATAATTCAATGCAATTCACGTTTAAAAACTTCCTCAATCGTGTGATTGAATCATGGATTCTCTCATGTTGGTAACAAGTTTTCATGTGTAAGATTTCTTACTATCAAGATTAGAACGAATATTTTATCAGTTTCTCGATTGAATTTTAGCTTATAATTCATTTATGTACTATACGCTTTAAACAATGCTCACATTAAAGATAGCAGGTACATTTTGAGGCTAACATCGCAGACATTGAGCGATTGACTTAAATCTTATCAATATTAAAAGTCATTTGAACATTTCTGATATGTCGTAAGCAAAATTATTGTTGTTTTTTTTTGTGTTTTTTGTTAAGTCGCTCGAGAAGTTTCATCAAAAGGCTTTGAAATAGAGAGGAATGTGAGTGTAGTCAGCTCCACAGCATATCAAGTAATTATTTTGACAAGAAATAAAATCGCATATATAACTTAACTTAAAAAATGCTTTTATTTGGTGTAGAGATTTTTTTAAGCTTTTCAAAACAGTTTCTTGACATTTCTCACATGTTTGCGTAAATGTAAAATTTAAATTATTCCAAATAAACTTTTGTGCTCTTAACGCATGTAAATACACGCGCGGCTCTAAAAATAAGTACACATACTTGTTGCTTGTTTGCTTATTTCTTGTGTGTTGTTATTAGCGGCTTTTATTGCCGCGGCACATGACAGCGCGCACACAGACACACACTCAATGAAATCGCACATATTAAATTAAGTTCGCATTTGATTTGTAATTAAAGTTAATTGCACGCACATACATACATACATATACATTAATACATGCATATATTCAAGTATGTTTGTATTCATGTTTATATTCAGAATACGTAGAATTCGAGAAACGCGCAGAATGGACCAAAACGGGAGCTGAGAGACTCTAAAGAGATTCGCCTGGCAAAAAGAAACATACGATGACAACGGTTTTTAGCGCATGCGCAGCTCTCTTGGAAGCTAGGAACAACAACTGCAACTTCAAGTGCAACTGTGAGAAAGAGATGGAATACCATCTTGCAAATTTCCATTCACTACAGAGGCACATCTCAGGGTCAGTGTATGTATACATGTATATACAGTGTATATTATACACATATACATACATATGTACTAAATATGAATGGTAGCTTTTATGTGCTGATATTTTGTTCAAGTGCGTTTTCAATTACAGGTTCTTGAACACAGTTTTTATATTGTTGTGTTTTTGTTTTCATTATAAAGGCGTTCACTTCACATTGTATTCGCGAAACAATATCACAAAACAAGAGGTATTGTGTACACTGTTTTTGGGGTACTTTTTACATTCACATAACTGTGATCCCCTGTTAAAAGCTTTCATCTATCATCTGCTCCTTTTTGCACACAAACAAACAGAGCTTTCAACGCTTTGTAGTTTCCAGTATGGATGAAGTTTTGAATCTCACTTTTTGGACAACGTTTGTTGCTTTAAATTAAAGAATTCACAATTTTTTTGCACGTACTTTTTCACTCAAGAAGAACCGTAAACGAGACCAAAGTACGAAACGAAACGAAGCACAACAAACCGTGGTGGAAACGACAAGAGCTCAGCGCGCACGTTTGTCAAGTTCAACATTCGTCGGTTTACTGAATGCAACACAGGGGCGACGTCAACAACTTCTCGTCAACGGACCGAATTGAGCTTAAAAGAGAGCTGATCAAGACAGAAAAGACAATGAATGATGATAAATGATATGAGGCGCACATGTCATAAGGAAGTGCTACGTAATTCGTAATCCTTTACATATCACGATAATAACAAAGAAAAGAATTTTCAATAATCACAACATATATTAAGATATAAATAAATATTACAAAATAATTGCAATAAATAAAAATTTATGAAACTAACACAAAGTATTAATGCAAAATTTACATTTTTATTTTTAAAGTATTTATGCAATGTATTTTTGAAATTTTATTTTAAATTAAACATTTAGATAAAATATCATTTATAATGAACTTAAAGATATAAACAGCTAAAATTAATTTTCTTCATCTACTATATTTTGTATTATCTGTAATAATAGTTTTCATTTATAAATTTGTCCAAAAATTTACAAAAGATTTAAAATGCAGTGTGCTTTCAAGAGAAGCAATATTGTTTCATTATTATTTTGAGTTGTGACAATTATTATTTGTTGAATTTGAATTTCAACGAAAATATACTGAAATCCAAAATGAATTCATTGAAAAAATCGTTAGTCGATAAGTGTCAGTTACCAATTTAAGTAATCAAAGATACATGTTATCGCAATATAATTTTATCAATCGAAATAACAGTGCCGTTTTGTGCAACAGTGCAACACAGCAGCTGTTAAGTAACATTTCTTACAGAATAAAAAACGCGCTAGATTTCAATTCACAAGTTTAATCAATTTTTGTATGTACACATTTAAAAAGCTAACAATCAGTGCTGACAAAATTTTGCAAGAAAAAAAATTGTTTTATTGGCAAGTTACACGATCGATCTTTATGTTTTTTTTAGTGCAAAAACTGACTCATAAAAGAAGAAGAACGCAATGCATTTCATACGATTTCGCTATGCCGTGGCATAGCTTACTAACAAATGTAGTAGCAGTGCTGCCAACTTATTGTAATAGTTATGTCGCAACAAAAAACGAGCTTGCATGCGCGATCTTAATATCCATGTATGAAAATCTGCAGAATGCTTTTAAAACTTTGAAAAATTTTCGGACTTTGTAAAATTAAACTTAGTTACACAACTTCTCCTACTGAAGCTCAACAAAAAAACCAGCATACAAAAAAATTCCCCTTAATTTTATCTAATTTTGAACTAAAAACTTTAATTAAAATGTTAATTTTTAGCCAAATATGCTAACAAACAAAAAAAAGTTAAATTGCGCGCCGATAGCAGATTTTGATTATTTTGTTTAATCAAATCGATTTTTTTAAAGCCCAATCGACTTACACAAAAAATAATGCAAATCGATAGAATCGATTAAAAATGATAGAATCGATTAAAAATCGAATCGAGTCACAGCTCGACCTATTTTCAGGTAGTAGGAGAAGAAAAAGAAAAAAGCGAAGGCAATATTTGATTTAGCGATTGATTGAAATTGTTGTAAATTGTTAGTTATATATACAGTTATAGAGACAGTGGATTTATCATTAATTGATAAGCAAATGTGCGCAAAATGAAAGTAACAATCAAGTCATGGACGGGAGTTGCATCTTGGCGTTGGATAGCGAATGACGAGAACTGTGGCATCTGTCGCATGTCCTTCGAGAGCACCTGTCCCGAGTGTGCGCTGCCCGGCGACGATTGCCCACTGGTGTGGGGTGTCTGCTCCCACTGCTTCCACATGCACTGCATTGTCAAGTGGCTGAACTTGCAACAGTTGAACAAACAGTGTCCAATGTGCCGCCAAAGTTGGAAATTCAATATACACTAAAAGAGCAACACACACACCCACACACACTCAAGAAAACAAAAGCAAAAGTAAAACAAAAGATATAGATACAAAAGCAACGAGCATAACAACAACAACAAATATAAATATAATTAATTAAAGCCTTTAAAGATTTCTTTAACATTATGATGGATAATTCGGAGCAACCTCAAAAGCAGCAAAATTCGTTAGCTGGTTTGCCGCCACTGCCAAAAAGTCTGAGTGCAGCGGCTGCCACTGCAATTGGACATGTTCAAGGTCATGGACATGGGCATGGTCACACTCCCAGTCACAGTCATGGACATGTCCGCTCGCACACATCCTCGCCAGCTGCGTCGGTGGGCGCCTTAACGGCCGCCACAGGGGATCTGTATCTGGGACCATCCACCTCGTCGGCGGCACGCAATCGCATCTACAATGGCCATGGACGACATGGCAGTCTGTCGTCCACACAGGAGTCCCTCAGCGATCGGGAAAGTGTGCACAGTCGTGCCTCGTCGACGCACAGCGCCAGCGGCAGCACAGCCACGCCCACAAACACGAACACAAACAACGCCTCCAGCACAATTGACAACCAGCTGGCAATATTACGCCGTGAAATGTACGGACTGCGTCAACTGGATTTGTCGCTGCTATCGCAATTGTGGGCACTGAACGAATCGATTCAGGGATTTCGTGTATTCCTGCAGGAGCAGGAGGCTCTGTCGCCGCCATCGCGTTCCCGCACACCCTCCGATGCCAACTCACTGTCGTCCGACGAGGATGATGGCTCCTATGCGCCAGTTGCTGTGGCCAAGCTCCATGCACCGCCAGCTGCCATGACAATGGCGACATCATTGGCATCGCCAGCGGCCAGCGTTGGATTGCCCACTAAATTGGCCACTGGATCAACCACATCGCATGCCTCGACCAGCTCCACATCGGGTGCATCGGGATCTTCATCGGCAGCCTCCTCCATGGGCAAGCATCATCATCACCAGCAGCAGCAGCAGCATCAACAGCAGCAGCAACAACAGCAACAACAACAGCAGCTTCATCATCAACAGCAGCTGCCACATTATCATCAACATCATCATCATCATCGTTCTGGTGCGCCGCCAGCGCCGCCGGCTCAGCACAAGGCGCATCCGCAGCTGCCGCGCATCTTGCAACAACGCATGCGGCATGCACCACCGCCTCCTCCACCCACAAGACCCAGCGGCGGTGCAAGCAGCAGCAGCAGCAATCACAGCATCAGCAGTGTCACCCAACAGCACCAACAACAACAGCTGCATCCGCATCACCAAAGGAACGTATGACAAAACCCGTTCTTGGATTAATTATACAGCCACGTATAGTTTATCCAAGAACAACTGGAATTAGGAAACACATTTCACAAATGTCAATTGCACATTTATGCAAAAGTCAATTTAAAATGCGGCAGTTGATGGCGTTAATGGCCACGCCCCACCTCCAATCGCCTCCCAAAAACTTCATACATACATTATAGACATTATAGACATCCAAGCTTGCCATTTGTTCCATATTTCGTTCTAGATTTTTACATATTCAGAGAATCGAAAATGCAAAAAAAAAAACAAATCAAATAAAGCGAAAATTGTATTCAATAATAATCTTTAAAAATAGTTAAGGATGAGATCCTTCAATAAGTACTACATATATCGAATATTTATATATCTATATACATAATCTATTTGTATATTACGCGTAAAACTAAAAAACAAACATTTATTGCTGCTTGAAAAAAATTGTTCCCCTTTTGCAACGAAATAAAAAAAAATAGCACTAGGGAATTTTTTGTTTGTCGAATTTTTCTCTTCAATATTTTAATGATAATGATGATGATGTTCAAATTTAATGAAATGAAAATGATATGATAGCAAGCACATAACGAATAATTAGTTAAATTACTTATTGTACTATTTGAACCTATTCTAAACAATTGAAATCTAAGTAAACATATTCACTCATTAGCATTAACCAAAACTAAACTCTTGGCCTATTACATTAAAATTATCTATATCCATAATCATACATTATTTTGTTGCACTTTATAATGAGAAAAAAAAAAAACATAAAAACTGTCCGCTCATTGTTCGTAGCTCGTATGTAAGGAACTCAGCTATTAATCCCAAATTCAGAGGGACATTCGGACGTCTAAGAATTCCTATATATATAATCCTAACTCTAACTTATATAACTTTAATATTGATCTTTCCATAATTTTTTTGAAAAGTATGATGTTCATTACGTCCGAGTGTCTCTCTGTCCAGCTTTGAAGACTAAATCAAAAAATAATAGTGTAACTCAAAAATTAAGGAAGAAAATAACCAACTTTATCGTTAGTCCAATTATCCTCCATAGACGAAAAAAAAACATATAGTACATACTCGTACATACCATTCTTACCCCAAATGCATAGGTGCTTCTGAGGATATAGATCGGATATTAGCAATATATATATATATATATATAAATATGTATGAAAAACATCAACCATGCAAAGAATACAATTTATTGAAGCAATATCTTAATACATTAGATGACACAAAAAGTAATGAAAATTAATAGATCTGAACAGATGTCTGATGCTGATATATATATAATTTATAGGATCGGAGCTGCCTCCCTCTGCCTGTTAAAAATACATTACACAACTTTATTATACTCTTTTGACCCATTTTATGGGTACATTGGATACACAAATTACATACTTTACATTATTTCTATAACTTTATGAAATATAAAACAAATTAAAAAGAACAAATAATCGGATGGAAACCCTTTATCAAGTTTCAATATTTAAAATCAGTAGTCTAGCTTAGTTCACGCATATCATAACATCGATCCAATTATCGTCGGGATGTTCCAAGTTTTCTTCTAGTATTATTTTCAAGATACAATGTAAACCCTTTTGGCCTACCCAAAACGTATTTTATTTCAATGTCTTGACAGAGAATTGAATCAAAAATCGAAATAAAAACGCGACTCAAAAATATACATTTTTTACAAAATGTAATGCATTTATTGTAGGTTAACGAGTATATCCAACAATTGGGGAAAACTTAAGGAACAGGCTGAAAAATGTAAGCAATGTGTGAGTTATTGGCAAGCAATTTGTTGATAATAATGAATTGACGATGGATTTTTTTATTGAATTTGGAAAAAGATAAAAAAAATAACGTTGAAAAGTAATATGTAATGGATATTAATTCATGAAACACTGAAATGATAAATCTGAACAATAAATATCACTTTAAATAAAACATTTTGGACTCGTTTTTAAATATGTTTAATAGATTTATATTTCCTATTTAAAAGCTTTAAAGGAAAAAAGAAAAGATACTAATTACATAAAAATATATTTTTCGTTTTAAAAATAGGTTAATTTTAACAATAGAAGAGTTATACTTAAAAAGAAGCTGATAAAAGTCCCTTTAATATCGTATATTCTTTCAAGATATTTATTTTAAACATACAATATTGTTTTTTATTAGATTCGTATGATTATAAAAGTAAAAATGTGTGTCAGGCGTATAGTTTTTAAAGTTCACTACGCTAGATTTGATGTACATGGATTAAATTTTCTGTCCTTTAAAGCCGAGTCTACATATTAATGTGGCTTGTCAAATTGATTTATTATAATTCACTTAAACTGAGCGTAGAAAATTAAGTCTATTATTGGTTGAATCGAAAAGAAATGCATTTTCTTCGAGTTAAGTACTAAATGGTCCACAACAGTTTGAGGAGATTTCTGTTAAAAAAATACAAGGATTAGGATCTTAATTATGTCAAAAAAACTATTATAGGACTTACTATTGGTATCGCCCCAGCCCAGAGGTACGCCAAGTCGGCTGTTTTCCTGCTTTAGCCATTGATAAAGTGGATCGAAATATTCAAGTAGAGCAGCAGGATCCATTTCAGTTTCGCCCGTAAATTCCTCCAACACCTCCTTCCAATGTCTTGAACTGCCCGCCGACATGAAATTCTTGAATGCCTGTCCTGCTTTTTTGCTGCCGAATATATCGCAATTGTCCAATGTCTGGCGACTGTCGCCGGGGACATACTGATCAGCTTGGAGGCACAATGCCTTGTGAAACTGAAACTGGAAGATGTGTGCGGCAAAGTAACGCAAGTATTCCACATCGGCAGCCACATGATATTTAGCTGGTGGATCAAAGTTGCTCTCGTTACGTGCAAACGGCGGCTCGACGCCACCAAATTCTGATCGCATTTGCCAGAAGCCGCAATTCCATTGGGATTCATCGAGCTCGCTGCGGAAAACAGCATAACGATACTTCTCCATCGCATAGCTAAAGGGCAGGAATGCAATCTTGGCCAGCGCCTGCTTAAACAACTCATTGATGCGACTCTTCTCATCCAGGCGGCCATTGCTGATGAGGCCAATGCTCTTCAGATGCTTGGCGGACATGACGGACAGTGCAATAACATCGCCAATAGCTTCATGAAATCCCGGATTGGGTGCAGCACGATAAACAGCCGGTTGCTGCTCGTACTGCAGATAGTATTGAATGTGTCCCAGCTCATGATGAACTACGTACAAATAGTGAGTGTCCACCTCAGCGCACATCTTGATGCGCACATCGCTGTCCTGATAAAAGTCCCATGCCGAGGCATGGCAAATAACCTCGCGATCATCGGGTCGAGTTAGCACACTCAGATTCCAAAAGCTTGTTGGCAAAGCTCTCATTCCTAGCGATTGGAAGAACTGATCCCCCAACTCGAAGAGTTTTCGTACACTGTACTGTTGTCGCTCCATCTCCGACTTCACGTTGACAAAGGGTTTCTCCGGAAACGGTGTGAACAAGTCGATCACACCCTCCCACGACTGTGCCCACATATTGCCCAACAGATGCATTGGTATGTTTCCCTCGGCTGGCACAACATCTGGACCATAATGCTCTCGCAGACGATATCTCACATAGCCATGGATTTGCCTATAGAGGGGCAACACCGCCTTGTAGGTGGCATCCAGTTGACGCTCAAAGTCCGCATCTTCATAGAAGTGCACCCAGTAATCGCCATACGAAAGATAACCTATTATATATAATGAAAATAAATAAATGCATTTTGAGGAAATGAATTAATAAATGAAAACAACGGAATTATTTCTATTGTAGTAGCAAATATGCAAAAGAAATCTTACTATAAATTTTACAATTTTGTATTAAGAAATTGCAAAATAATAATTTTATTATAGAAAAATATATATATACTATATCTTTTTAAAATAAAGAAAATTTTGTAAAAATTAGTAAGTATTTTTTTGTAGCAATATATTTAAAATTTTCAAATAATTGTTGTAACTATTTTGAAACTATGACAAGTAAAAACCTTTAAGTGTCCGACTACAAGCTACCCTGCGCACAGGCATTACAGGTAAATACAAAAATTTGAAAAGCTAAAATGTAAAACATTCAGAAATATATTCAATCGCGTGTTTTTAAATAATATTTTTGAGCATGACTTTTCCTAATTTTTGTCTTCCAAATATTAAAAAAAAATTTTTTTCTCTAATTTTTTTATACTCATTATTATTTCTATATTAAATGCATTCTAGTTTTTTTTTTTAATCAAAATTTTGATTTCTCAAGAACTTTATTCCTGCTTTTTGTTTCCAAATTTTTTATTTCCGAAGAATATTATTCCTAGTTTTGGTATTCTTATTTTAATATAAGTATTAAGTGCACTCTTTTTTTAAACATTGGAATTCCTAATAAAATTTATAGGCATAAGCATAGGGAACGCTATAATACTTTTCGAAAACAGAAAGCCCACGGCATAGGGTATTCAAAGTGAAGATCTTATTTTAGTGCGGGGATTACGGGGTTATCACTATCACTCACCATTTAGATGGGCCGCCTTGCGTGTTAATCGAACGTATTTGTTGAAGTTCTGTCGCATGGGCGTTCCAGCTTTGTCGTACCACTCACGCCAGTACCAGGAGAGCTCGACAGGATCTCGGCTTTTTAAGAGACGCTCCTGAATGTGCGGCTCCAGAGTCAGTGAGCAATCTGTGCGATTCGTATAGGAGCAGACACTGGTGGTAGCATAGTTGGACTGCATGGAACTCATGGCATTCTTAAATTCCAGATAGTCGCTGTCATCGAGCACATCTGCACCCAAATCCTGCATCAATTTGGCCTGTCTGCGTATGTTCGCCTCATCTGAGTGAATGTAATCTCCCGCTTTGATAGCCTGCGCCACAATCTTGTTCGCCTTGGCACTGGCAGCACTCACAGCAATCATGGCCAGACGATTCTCCTCCGTCACGTTGGTGCTGTAGGTGTAGAGGGCGGAGTTATCGGCATGGTAACGTTCCCGCAGCTGTGAGTTCTCCAGTTCAAAGAAACGACGTGCCTGCAGTGCGGATGGGGAGCAGCTGCTGCTGTCGGCTCTGCCAAAGGGCAGCTGAATTCAAGGAAACTGGGATTATGCTGGGTTCACACTGAGTCACAAAGACACACACTCACCCACAATACGATGGCAACGGCAAGCATCAAAGGCACCAGTCGTCTGTCCATTCTGACCTCTTTGGCTTATCAGTCAATCCTCCAGTCTAACTTATTTTTTCTACTTAAATTTAGTTGGCAGCTGACAGTGCTGCTATTTGGATGCTTAGTAAAATCTAATATTATTTTACTTGTTCTGTTCTCCTCCGCTGCTATTTGATTACTGGACAACCGCCAAGAAGCAGCGCTGCTTTTATGCCTGCACGTACGCACACACACACACGCAAAATGCGGCACATGCGGTTGTGTGCGTGTACACGGATTCACATGCATTGCAAATCAAAAATGTTATTATATTTAATTTTTTTTTTGCTAAGCCAAACGAAAGTTTACACCTGCCGCCTAATCTGCATTTGCTGCTGCTGCGGTCAGTGTTAAGTATTGCTGTGCGCATTGCATTTACCAATACTTGCATATTGTATGCAATTAATAGTGTGCGTATTTATCAGTTGTTGTTATTTTATATAGACGTTAATGGGTTTCGTATTTTAATACACACATTGTAATATTAGGTCCAACAGAGATACAAATTATTTTAATAGTAAAGCACTAGTAAAATTGTTTTACTGTATTTCGAGAACGACTCTTAAATTTCTGATTTTGTGAGTAGCCAACATTTACCAAATGATAAGAATGTTGTAGATTCGGCCTAGAAATATATAAATAACAGCCCCAAATAAAAGTTAAAGTCAAAGGGTAAATAAATAGTTGATTTTCATTTCTATTTTCGCTGTTAATAATGAATTTGTTTTAGATTATGTATTTAGCGGTACTAACATCCAAGGATAATTTGGTTCGTTTCAGTTATCATTAAAGCATTGCAAGAAGCTTTATCAAACTTTTTCTTTCTAATTTTATAAATTAAGTTTTATAAATAAAATTCTCTTAATGGGCTAATTAACAACTATCAATTAAGAAAAATTGAATTATGAATTTTAAAATTTCATCTTCAATATTAAGAAAAATTCCAAATGAAGGAAATTTTCTTGGGTGCAACCAAATTATCAATTTAATTATACTAGAACAAGCTGCCAGTTTGGGAAATTTTGTAGGGTGGCAGCCCTTGCACCTGGTGGCAGTCTTTCACACCAGTGCTGACAAGTTTTTAGGAGAAAATTAAGCTGTTTCTGTCTAGAATATACATTTTTACCAAAAATATTAATAGCAAAAATTAGCTGAATATATATTAAAAACAGCCAGATTTCTAATTAATAGCCATTCTCAATTTTTTCCAGCACACATATTCTGAAAATAGCCAGATCTAGCTATAAAATAGCTAAGTTGCCAACAGTGGTCAACGTAATGCTTTTTTAATCGGCAACAAATTTATTTAATAAAATTTTTAACGTAAAAATGTGGTCTGACACTTTTTTGATTGTTTTTATATCAATATGCACTGCATTTCTAGGAGAAGGTATAAATTATTGAAGATTCTATTAATTGACAATAATGTACACATTTGCACGTGTATATATGTATTTAATTTTTAATTTATATTTAGGGCTTACCTGGGTGCTCGTGTATCGCACAGAGAAATACCAGAGGCTCAAGACAGAGGTCGATAAACAGAGCAAGAAGCGTAAGTAAATAAAATTAATGATAAAAGTATGTTAGTAAATTAATTTCGGTTTTTAGTGGAGCGTCGCAAGGAGACACATGGCGATTCATTGGATAAGTCGATCAAAAAGAAAATCGAACGTTATGAGGAGAAACTAAAGAACAACAATCGCGACTTGTCGCTGGTAAAGATGAAGTCCATGTTTGCGACAGGATTCGCATTTACCGCATTGTTAAGCATGTTCAATAGCATCTTTGATGGCCGAGTCGTGGCACAATTGCCCTTTACCCCTATCTCATGGATCCAGGGACTGAGTCATCGCAATCTATCGGGCGATGATTACACCGACTGCTCTTTTATATTCCTGTACATTCTGTGCACAATGTCCATTCGCCAAAATATTCAAAAGTTGCTCGGCTTTGCACCATCCCGTGCCGCAAGTAAACAGGGTGGAGGACTCTTTGGTCAGGCACCAGGCCAATTTAAGTAGAGCTCTCCTATTCAGCTTTTCCTAGTTACAAATTTCATTGGGTTTCTTTTCGTTTTTCTCAATATAACAAAAGTACAATAAATTACATTTAATTTAAAGCATTAAACTCATACATTGGTTTGTCAACAATTAATCTGTCGAAGCTCAGGCGGGATAAGTCCAATGTGCGGAACTGTCCGTCCATAATGAGCTCGGATATGGCACGTCCCACTGCCGGAGTCTGTTGAATCCCCTGTCCACTGAATCCGCTGGCAATGTACAGATTATGATAGTACGGATGTGCTCCGAGAATTCCATTCTCGTCGTATACATTGTAATTGTAGAAGCCGGAGGAACTTTGGACAACGCTGGCAGTTGCCAATGTGGGAATCCGTCTGATGAGACTTTGTCGTAGAGTGGATTCAAAATATGTTAAATCTTCAGCAATTTCCTCTGCACTGTGACTACACACATAGTGACCACCTAGGCCATCCCTCCGCAAGAATGTTCCGGATGTGTCGACAATCATAGGCATCGATATTCCCGGCGCACTTGGCTCCTCCGTGTGCAGCACATAAATGTGACGCTTGCGAGCATCTATGGGCAGTGGAACACGCAGCATTCCTGCACCCTGACCAATCTGGGCTAGACGAGCCACATTCCCAGATTCAATGCCCGCTGCAATGACGCACAGTGCAAACTTAATGGTGCGCTTTGATCCATCTGGCATTTGGACAACGACTTTGTCGAGACTTTGGTAACTGCCCTCGCTGGACTCGGAGTCGCCGGTCACAATGATATCCGCCTGACTCTGGTACACAAAATCAATGACTTCGCCATGCACAAAGTGTGCTCCATAGCCGCGGGCGGCGCGTCTAAAGTTCGTGAGCAGCGCCCAGGGATCGAACCAACCTTCCCGCTCCTGGCCAATGCATCCCAGCGCAATGTCCTGGGTATTGAGCCAGGGAAATCTTGCTGACAGTCGTTCCGCCGTGAGCAGTTCATTGCGTGCTCCCAATTCATTCTGCAACTGCGATGTCTGCTGCAGCGTCTCCGCATCCTCTTCGTTGGCAAGCACCAGGTGTCCATGAGGCGTGTAACCAAGAGGAATATCCTCACCAAAATGTTCACTGGCATTGCGCATGAATTCGGCGCCAAACAGCGACATCTGTATGTTCTCCGGCAGCGAGAACTGCGGACAAAGTCCGCCCGTCGAAACCTGCACACCGGACTTTGAATACTGTAATTATGTAAGGCGTGTAAATTAACTAAACTAAACTTCATTTAATTATAGATTTAAGACGCACCGTTTCGTCCTTTTCCACCACCACCACGTTGAGTCCCTCGCGCGCCTTCTCCTTCAGCCAGTAGGCTATGGAGCTGCCAATGCCGCCGCCTCCAATGATGAGCACATCGCAGTGCGTCTGGAATTCATTGATTTCAGCTTTGTTTCCTCTGAATTGAAATTTGCTCAACTCTTTTGTAGACTCCAAATTGTTGGCATATTTCTGTTCCTGCGGCACAAAGAACTCTTTGATTTTACGCATATCATTGCCAAGCAAGCGAAACGTTCGCCTTATGGGATGTTGATCCTTCACGTGTTCCTCATTTCCCCCTTTTCCATCGTTTCCTCCTTTTCCACTATCTCCGGTTGGACTAGCACCAGTTGAATACACACGTCTTAGCGGCACCTGCAGTAGACGCTTCACCTGTCCGCAACGCAGCATATTTTAAATATATGTTTGTCATTCACTATTTATTTAAAAGTAAACTAAAATAATTCAATTGTTTATTTATTATGCTTTCTTAATGCATGCCATAACGACTTGGAGCAAGATGAACAGTAAACAAGTGTTGCCAACCTAGCTATTTTATAGCTAGCCTTGGCTATTTTCAGAGTTCGTTTGCTGGAAACATTTTAAAATTGCTATTAGCTCGAAATATGGCAATTCAAATATATAGTTTCAGCTCAGTTTTACCCACAAAAAAATGTTGATGCTTTCCACTTGTTATGTATTTGTCGCCTATCGTTTGTTCCAGAGCGGGTTAAATCTATAGAGCAACGTTGCTGCAGAATATGCAAACAGGAGTTCGACTTTAACAGCGGTAAGGATAAGTTGTGCCGTTTTGTGAGTCCAATGCAAATTTTTTTAACACATGTATATAAATCACAAAATATTTAGATGAAACTAATATCAAAAAATAAAAAGTTTAAATTGTGTCCCGTTATTAAATTATAATTATTTTTTTTTAACTTGTGACAACCTTGTAATTCGGAAGAAAAAAATTAACGAGTGCTGCCAACTCCTTAAAGGAAAAATAGCTGACTGGAAGGTATCTAAATTCGATTTTGCGTGCAAGCTCACTTTAGAATAGAATCGAAAAAAATTGTTATATCAAAAAAATGCTCAATAAATTTTGAGGTAACTTTTTAGCAAATTAAATTAAATATACAAATAAATGCAATAGACACCGACATTTTCGAAACATGTGGCAGCCTTAGTTCTCATGTATCTATTTTCATAACAAATTGTGGCAGTCGGTCGATAGACCAGTATTATTAGTATATTGGGACTAAATAAAACATTGAAATTGCATTAAACTTTATGACCGACTCTATCGTTTTTCAACAATTTACCGACGAAGCTAACTTATCAAAAATTAAAAATTAATTTTCGATTGTATATATCGATATCTACTTGTTTCCGTAGCTATCGATCACATCAATTGATCAACGATTATTCACGCTACTCGATAAGTCTCCCAAACTAGACTTGCTACTCACGCGTCTATCGATTATACATATTACTTTGCAGCCCTGCATACAGTGATATATTTGGATTTGTATGATATCGATACAGTTGAAAAAACAATTCGGCATGAACGCGTCGTGTATTTTTCTAAGCGCCGGAATTAAATCATTTTCCCAACGCGAAAAATAAGTACAGAAGATAACGCTGTATACATAATTTACTGTGTATTATTTCTCAAAGGGTAACTAAGTGATTATATGTTAGATAAACAGTTGCATATCAGTTCGCAAGTGAAGGAACTCCAACAAGTGTGAAAATATACAAGAGCGCTTTTCTGGTTCTCACAGCGCAACTGCAAATGTGTTAGTGTTGTTAATATTGCAAGACATTATCAATATATTTAACAAATAAACTTAACATCTTCGGAGGAATATAGTTTTAAAAAATTGCATATTATTGAAATATTTAAAAATTTGTTTTTGCATACGTATGACTCAGAGACGGTAGCGAACCATTAACATACACATATACAATCGCATACATTTGCATGAGCATGTGTGTGAGTTCTCTTCTTCTTCTCTTAATTAATATTTAGTTTGTCTTTGTTTTCTATTAACAAAAAAGTGTTGTGTGACCATTTCTTACAGCTCAGATCACTTTCAACATTCTCTCAAATTTTGTAAGTATATGCATCAAAAATAAGTAAAGTTAATATATCTACAAATAGATAATAGAAAACATAAATGTGTTTATGTTTACTGGCGAATAAATATTTGGGCGTCGCCTCTAAAATAGCAACAAAATTCAGTGTTTATATGTGTATGTGTGTATGTTTGAATGCATTATGTGGTCACGCATTCTGTACGCACCAAGTTTATACGTCAGCTAAGCCTGAATTAACCAAGGTTTTGACCTACAAAACAATTCTAATACTGCATAGTTTTATAAAACAGAATGAAGACGCAAATGGAAATTACATTATTTAATTAGTAATTTAATTAAAATAACTAAAAAATTTATATTAAAAAAAATGCTTTTATAATTGCAGTTTAACCAAACCTGATTTAATTTAAAGCTAGTTTAGCTGAGGTATAAACGAGTAAAAGGCTGGTCAGTATACTGACTAGTAAACCATTCCATACAGGTGTACATAAATAGTAAGGTGTGTGTGTATATATATATAAATACAGTTGTTCTTCATGAAGTATTCATTAACTATTTTTGTCGAAAGTAAGATAAATCATTCACAATAAATATCTTTGTATTTTTTTTATGTGCATACATACGTACGTTACACATAATTTATAAATGTTAACTATAATTTTCGATTTGGTTTTTGTTTGTATCCTTTAACCATAACTTTAGCATCATTTAAATATTTTTGCAAACGATTTATGTATGCACAGAAATAGATTCGAGTAGCTCTTTTTTTCTTTTAACGCCTACAAACAAATCTGATCACAACTTGTCTAACAAGTTTGGTAAGTTTATGTTTAGGTCATGTTGATGTCGATCTTTAGTGCCATTTTCATCTTCTATATTCACTGTACCTGTACCTATGTACATATGTACCTAGTTATATGGTTTTCAGTGTGCTTGTGTCTATGAAAATTACAGTGCAAGTCGCTTTATTATTTTTTTACCACTGTTTCAGCTTAAGTTGTGGGTTCTATTGTTTATTCTTTAAGCTAGGGATCGTAAGCAATGATTATTTTTATTTTTCTTTAACAAAAATCAATGGCAAGGAACATGTAATCACTATTATGTATGTTAAGTAAAAATTTTGTTATAGTATTGAATTAATTTTTATTAAATTTCAGATTCGTAAATAAAGAAGTCCAAGTCCTTATATTAAAAATAGAATCATGTTGAAATTTATTCGCGGAAAAGGACAGCAACCAACAGCGGAACGGCAACGACTTCAGAAGGAGCTATTTGCTTATCGGAAGGTTTGTACATTACTCGTACTCGCATTAAATAAATATAAGTCACCATATTTTTATTTCAACGTCTGTTAAGTTATTTTATTTTAAAATCTGTTAAACTCAGACTTGAAAGTAATGGAAACCCACCAACAGTTGCAAAAGACTCTATCATTTAGAACTAACTTGCTTTAAAGAATATTGAAACCTAATAAAATAAATATATGACAAGTATTTTCTTACATTGCATTTTGTATGTTAATATTTGTATTTAATGTGAAATAATTTCACGTGAATTAAACCAAAAGAAAATGCCGAGGAATGCACGTGCTGTTCAATGCCGACGCTATTGCCCATTGTCCATTACCCAGTAGAAAATGTAGTTAGTGATGTCGTTTAATTCAATGACATCACCCACTGTGCGTCATCTTCAGACTTGGAGGTATTGTAACTGTAAAGGTATATGTATGAATGTACATATATAAGTTGTATCAAAGACATTGACAGCCTTTATAAATTAATAAGGAATTTGAATCGTTATAGATATAGGCATTTACTGACTATCTACCTATGACTATTTCTATCAAAATTACTTTCTTAGTTTCTGTATATAAATAAAAGAAAGTCTGTTCTGTTACAGTGTCTCACAGCTCATTTGACCCACTACCCAAACATATTAAGAATTTAAAATGAAATTATTCTTTAATGGGAAGAAGACTTTTATGCAATTTAAACGCAGATTTCTTCATTAATGTTTATGATTCAGTTAAACATATTCATTAATATTTATCTTATATTTTCATTAATTTAAAAACATACCATAATTTAAAATTTATTAGGTCAAATAAGCTGTAAACCACTGTAGTTGAACAATTGTAGTTGAGCTTTACTGAAAATAGTGAATATATTTTTTAATCACCACCTTGAAAGAATTATTTTAAGTTATAGGAGTTTTTCCATCACTACGCAATTTTATTTTTTATTTTTAGTCGGGACTGTTATCGCTACTATACTTTTACATGACTTGTACCCAGATCTACGTGACTCACAGCTTATTTGACCCACTACCCTTTTTTATGTAAAGGCGAAATATGTAAATAAGCTGAGCGGCTCTGCACATCTTCACGAGCAAAATGCATATTCTTATAAACATTTGTAAAACTCTTAAAATAATAACTCAGCTGTATAATTATTGAAATAGGCAAATAATGCTTCATCAAAATCATCAACAGAATCAGCCTTGACATGTCTTCTTATATATAGAATACTACATTATAAAATAAAAGATCATATCATACTTTTTATCACTGGAACGAGTTCCAAGCATTTATTCCCATCAACCTAAAATAATATTATGTACATTGCGCAGTCAGACGCAGAGTCAGAAGTGAAACTAGGAGTACAAAAAACAATATAGTCGATTAGATTACCCAAGTTTGTTTTATGTACGAACTGAACAAATGGGTGGGTCGGTTGGTTTATATAGCCGTGAATGAATGTGCCGAGACTAGTTTGTGGTTTCTGATAAGGGCAGAATTTCCAAACTGATAAGATTTCATAAAAGAATCATCGGGACTGTGTAAACTGCTGCACCTGTAATGGGGTCGATATCATGTTGCTGGACTGCCTTTTGTTATTGCGTATTTAGTACTCTGTAACCATTGCTATGACTAATGTGGGGCTATAAAATTTTTAATACTTATGTTCAAGGCTGCAAGTTACCAAAACTTTGATAAAGGTTCGCTTCCTTGGTTTGAACCATAGAGCAAGACTGGCTTAAATTATTCATGAACCCAACCTTGGTTCAATTTAATAAAAGAAAAATGGGGTTTGCCTAAAAAATTTCTTGATTTTTTAAGCAAAGTAAATTTCTTATAAATAAAATTTAATTTTGTTAAAGATCTGTATTAGCTCTAAGATGTAAAAATAACTAATTACTATATGATTTTAAGTCACCTAGTTAAAAAATTGTTCCAGTTATAATTTGGTTCGGGTTGGCTTAAACTCTGAACCGAACTGTTTTAAAACCGGATTGTAGTCTTGCTTATGTTACCTATGGTTTGGGCAAAAAATAACTCTTTCGCCAATTGAACACATTTTCGCCTCAGAGATTGTTAAATTTAATTCATATGCACAACTATATTTTTTTCGAACCTCTCGAATAATCAGATTTGAAGTCACCGAATACAGTTTATATCCATGTTGTTATTTATTTAATAAGTAGAAAACACTTGCGTCTTTTGCAGACCGCTCAACATGGATTCCCGCACAAGCCATCGGCTCTGGCGTACGATCCAGTCGCCAAGCTCATGGCAATTGGCACACAAACTGGAGCCATAAAAGTGTTCGGTCAACCAGGTGTCGAGCTTTATGCCCAGCATACTTTAGTCAATAATTTGGCATCTGAACTAAATGTGCAATTACTTGAATGGGTTTATGGCACTGGTCGCATTCTCTCACTCACTGCTGCCAATCAACTAATATTGTGGGAGCCAGTGGGAACAACGCTTGTGCCTATTAAAACACTCCCATTCGATGGCAAACTAAAAAAAGTATCTTCTTTATGCTGTTCGCTTAATAAAGATCTTTTATGGATAGGAACCGAAGGAGGCAATATATATCAATTTGATTTAAAGTCGTTCTCGATCCGTGAACCTGTTATTTATCATGATGTGGTACAGGAGCAAGTGCCACCAACTTACAAGCTTAATCCAGGTGCTATTGAGTCCATACGCCAGCTGCCAAACGCATTAAATAAGCTGCTTATCGCCTACAATCGTGGTCTCTGTGTATTATGGAATTTGGACAATTCGGCTGTTGAGCGTGCCTACATCGCACCCGGGCACGGTCAAAGTGTGGGTCTCTATATAAATGCCAAAGGTACGGAATTCAATTGGTATCATGCGGACGGCTCTTATGCCACCTGGAGTATTTCAAGCGGAGAGCCGCCTCAAAACGTTAACTACGTTCCCTATGGCCCGGATCCGTGCAAAAGTATCAATCGACTGTACAAAGGAAAACGGGGGTAAGTTTGAAATTCTATTTCGAATTCCGATCTTTTTCTAAAATTTTTTGTAATTGCAGAGCAAATGACATAATCATTTTTTCGGGCGGAATGCCTCGATCGGCCTATGGAGATCACAACTGCGTCTCTGTGCATGCGAGTGACGGACAAAAAGTCTGTCTAGATTTTACGTCCAAAGTGATTGATTTCTTTGTGACCTACAAAGATGATGGAGATGCTTTACAGGTGCTGATTGTACTGCTAGAGGAAGAGCTTTGTGCCTACGATCTCACAGACGCAAAAGTTCCGGCCGTTAAGGCGCCATATCTGCACTCGGTGCACGCCTCGGCAGTGACATGCAACTACCTGGCATCCCAAGTTACCCAAGGGGTATACGAGCGAATTTTGAGTGCTGGTGATGAACAGGATTTGGACTACAGCAGCATAGACTGGCCTATTACCGGTGGTGTTCTTCCGGAGCAGCCTATAGAAGGTGATGTAAATGATATAGAGATTTTATTAACTGGACACGAAGATGGATCTGTCAAGTTTTGGGATTGCTCTGGAGTGCTGCTTAAGCCCATTTTTAATTTTAAGACGGGCATTATATTTGGACATGAAGAAACTGAGGATGATGATCCAGCTGCAGTTGCATCGGATGAGCAACTGGATGAGGGAGAGCCACCATTTCGTAAAGCTGGTCTATTTGATCCGTATTCTGACGATCCTCGTTTAGCTGTTAAAAAAATAGCATTATGCCCAAAAACCGGACAGCTGATTGTTGGTGGTACTGCTGGACAAATTGTTATCGCCGATTTTCTGGTTGACACTAAAGACAATGCTAATGGTATGCTAAAAGTTAGTTCAATGAATTTGGTCAGTGATCGCGATGGATTTGTGTGGAAGGGCCATGATCAGTTGAACGTGCGTGCCAATCTATTGGAGGAACATGCCGCACCAATTTCTGTAAATGGCGTCAATATCACTGGCGTACTACAAGTGCTGCCTCCTGCAAGCATCACGTGCTTGGCACTGGAAGCCAACTGGGGTCTTGTCTCCGGCGGTACGGCACACGGACTGGTTTTGTTTGATTTTAAGAATTTCGTTCCTGTCTTTCATCGATGCACTCTCAATCCCAACGATATGACCGGTGCTGGTGAACAGCTGTCACGTCGCAAATCCTTTAAGAAATCACTTCGGGAGTCTTTTCGCAAGCTGCGCAAGGGAAGATCGACTCGAAACAATCACAGCAATGTGGTGCCGACTACGGTATGTGCCAAATATTTATATTTATTTATTTGTATTCTATTAAAACCAGATCAAATATTTTATTTATATAAAATAATTTTAGTCAACAAATAATCATTATTTACGGTCCCTGAAAATAAAACATTACTTTTTAGTTCTTAATTTAAATTTAAAATTAAAATTGAATATATGGTTACGAATTGATTATATATAAGAATAATATATAATAACTATTTTTAATTTGTTATATAAATTATAATAATTAAAATCATTTTATTATTGAAATAAAATAATAATTTTATTTTCTTATGATTGAAACCAATCTTTTCTGCAGCTAGAGGCTCGACCTGTTGAGCGGCAAATTGAGGCGCGTTGCACTGACGACGGCATGGGATCCATGGTGCGTTGTTTGCTCTTTGCTAAAACCTACATAACGAATGGTGCGTATAAATCAAACTCCTCCTCTTATTATATGATTTCAATCAAGTTCTTTTTTTATGTAAATTTTAGTAAACATTACTTCACCCACTTTGTGGTCGGCCACAAATGCCAGCACTGTGTCCGTATTTCTGTTGCATTTACCACCGGCACAGACAGCAGCCACTGCTTTACCACCAGCAAGTGGAAATGCAACGCCGCAAACGCCTCGTCGCATCTCTGCACAATTGGCCAAAGAGATTCAACTAAAGCATCGCGCTCCAGTCGTTGCAATTTCCATATTTGACCAAACTGGCTGTCCTATCGATCAGTTCAACTACGGTGAGAATGGCAGTCCGCCCCATCGTGTGCTTATTGCCTCTGAGGAGCAGTTCAAGGTCTTCTCTCTGCCGCAATTGAAGCCAATCAACAAGTACAAACTGACCGCCAATGAAGGCGCGCGTATACGCCGTGTGCACTTTGGCTCCTTCAGTTGTCGCGTTCCGCACGAGCTTTTGCAAAGCCTCAATGGCAGCAGCCCCACGAAATCGACGCGTTCAAATGAAGCTGGCGAAGGAGGAGGGGCTAATTCAAGTATTTCACCAGCTGAACTGTACCATGAGATGGCCTTGATTTGTTTGACCAACATGGGCGACATTATGGTGCTCTCTGTGCCGGAGCTTAAGCGTCAATTAAATGCAGCTGCAGTTAGGCGAGAAGATATCAAGTCTGTTTTTAATATTTGTGCTTATCTAAAACAAAACTTAACCTTATTATCTGTATCATTATCTCTTACAGCGGCATTTCATCATTATGTTTTACCAATGGCGGCGAGGCCCTGTACATGATGTCGTCATCCGAATTACAACGCATATCTTTAGCTACCTCCAAAGTTATACAGCCAACGGGTTGCGTTGAAATCGAGCCACTCATGAGCGAGGACGTCGAATCTACAGCACCGAGCAATGACGAGGATGACAATGACAGCGATAAGGAAATCGATACAAATGATAGTGGTGTTGAGAACAGTGCTGGAATGTTGGAACCACCAGTTGCTAAGCAGCGTGACAAGCCACTCAACATTGAAAACAATACTGTATTGCTTTCAAACGGCCTTAGTAGCGGCAGTTCACCCAATCGGGCCAACGAGACTATTACCAGTTCCATAGGTGACATCACAGTCGACTCTGTGCGCGATCACCTAAATACTACAACAACAACCCTATGCTCCACAACAACTGAGGAAACTGTCGGTAAGAAAAAAACATATATATCTATATACATATATCACTTATTACTAACAACCATATTGGTGTCCAATAAATGCGTAGCATATATGAGCATTTCCACCAGGAATCGTAACGATTATAATTTTTTTTTTAATTTAAATTAGGAAATACTTTTTTTTTTATTTTATTACAGAAATTATTTTTATTTCTTAGAATTAATTTTAATAAAAAAAAAATAAATTTAATATTTAAATTTTTTGTTTATAAAAATTAAACCATAACTTTTACTTAAAATTTTTATTGAAATTATTTATTGTAAATAAGAATTACTTGCTTACATTACAACATTTACAGTTGAATATGGAAAATTTTTTTCGATCTGAGTTGTATACCGATCGAAATGTATAGTCTTAATGAACAAAATTGCATTGAAATCGGAGATTTTGTAATAAGGACCTATCGTAAATTTGTGGTATATTTTTTATTTTATAAATCATAACCCCAACGGTCATTTGTTTATCTTCACCTTTTTTCATTAATATTATTAATCTCTTTTGTAATTGACTTTATTACTTTTACTGTGCACATTATCCATATTGGAAATGCCTATATATACTTCATTTTTTTATAATTCCTTTTTTGTGTTTTTGTGTCATACGTGTCATGACTTTTATGTATTCTTCTATTACACTCACTTTTTGCCCAATTTTACTTTTTCTATTACCTTTTGTTTTTAGATTTACGGCAGTAAAATTGACTATAATAGTAAAACTTAATTTTTATAAACTACTTGTAAAGCATCCGCACAATTGGTCTGATTTTTGCATGCCTCCAATGTAATATGATTGAAAAAGCTGAATCGTATATTAGACATTATTATATTTATGTATTTATATTCCTTGACAGGTCGTCTGTCGGTGCTCAGCACGCAAACAAATCAAAGCACTACCAGCGTCAATATGAAGGACATACCCAACATTAATATACCCAATCTACATGATTTAGCTACAAATAGGTTTGTATTGATGTCTGTACGATTGTTAAACAAAATTTATAATTATGATTCTTTACTTATTAGTAATACAACAGAAACAAGCACCAGCTCTGTCGTAATAAAATCCGTAATAACGAGTATATCACACGAAAAGACCAATGGCGAAAGCGAAATCTTAAAGACTAACATTACAACGCATGAGGAGAGTCAGTTTTAGACGCATATTATGATGTAATTGGACGCAAAACACACATTTTATCAATATAAGTCAATTTTAATATTTTACTTATGCATATTTACATTAAACTTTAAGTTAATATTTCACATATACACAAATTTTGTTCATATAATGTAAGACACAGAGGTCAATATAAATTGGCTCTCAAAGATTTGACGTATTTTACGAAATTTCCATTTTACAATTCCACTAATCTTTGTAATTAAAACAATGTATGTTTTATAACGAAGGCTTTTTTTTAAATATTTTTTAAGTTTAAGTTTGAAAATATAAGCAGTAGCTGAAACGCTATAGTATATAAGCTGAACATATTTTCATATACGACCATCGAGAAAAGTACAACATAAAATCTTTGCCTTATATAAGATAACGCTATGTTACAGACTTTTATACAAGTATTAAAACAATAAAATGTATATACAAAATATACATATTTATTTGGACTCTTTGAGCAATTTTTACAATACAAATTATAATTTTCGCTATAGAGGTTTTATAAAAATGTTAAATCAATAATTGTTAAACTTATTCAAGCGTTTTATATTTTAAATTAAACTTAGTAGAAAAACCAACAAAATATAAAGGGTATGTACCAAAATGATTGATAGTTTTGATATGTGTGTGTGTTCAGAGGCTCGAATGCAATTTTAGAAAATTTACATATTGCGGATTTGGTAAGAATGTTGTTATTGTTTGACACGGGCAACCAAATGGATTGGCCAATAAAAATTAAAGGAGGATTCAAAAATAAAAGTGATGTTATAATAATTGGTGTAATGATATGACATTTTAGTCATGTTGTGAATGTTAGTGTGTGTATTAAATACTTAAATAAAAAGTGTGAATGTTTGTGTGTGTAGTTAACAATAATTTTAATTGTTTTGTGTTTTGATTTGTGTGTGTGTGTACGTTAAGTTTGTAGTTTTAAATGGAATAAACTGCTTTCATGAAAATCTTATACAAGCACTGCTTGAAGGTGTAAAGCAGTTTGAACTGCATTACCTGGATGAATAGCGCTGC
Organism: Drosophila falleni; assembly: GCA_035045575.1. Lineage (NCBI taxonomy): Eukaryota > Metazoa > Arthropoda > Insecta > Diptera > Drosophilidae > Drosophila > Drosophila falleni. The sequence continues at coordinate 5,181,416 of JAWNOV010000142.1, forward strand.
TTGTTTGACGACATTCGGCAAGTGATAGCGCCAACAATTTCAAGATTGTTGCTCAAGTCTTTTGAATAGACAGTGATGAAATAAAAATTCAATTTTCCAATTTTGATGCAGAGTAAAAACATAGGTCATATACTGAAAAAATTGATATTCCGCATGGAAATCGGTTAAGAATTGATAAAGTTATGGCAGTTTGAAATTTGGGAGATAGTGACAAGGGCAACGTATGGAAAAAAAAAATGGACAGTGATGGAAGAAAAATTCAATTTTCCAATTTTGATGCAGAATAAAAACATAGGGGAAATACTGAAAAAATTGATATTCCGCATGGAAATCGGTTAAGATTTGATAAAGTTATGAAAGTTTGAAATTTGGGAGATAGTGAGATTGAGGAGAACGTATGCCAAATAATTGACAGTGATGGAAGAAAAATTCAATTTTCCAATTTTGATGCAGAATAAAAACATAAGTCAAATAATAAAAAAATTGATATTCCGCATGGAAATCGGTTATGACTTGATAAAGCTATGGCAGTTTGAAAGTTTTTTTTAATTTTGAATATTTCGACATGGAACAGAACTTTACTGCGTTCCTTTCCAAGGCATATTTGCTTGTTCAACAAAATGCCAAGAATTTCGAATTTTATGCGGTCTATTGATATACTTATCGATAGTGCAAATATTCTTAGATCTTGCAACGATATTATATTGGCAGCACTGTTCAATGAATTAATCGCACTCGTTTCGATAAATGTAGAACTTAATAAAAAATACAACATACATAATAATACAAAAACAAGATAATGTTTTTTGCAAATAAAGTAACCTTTCAACTTTGCCTACATAATTATCTTACCAAAAATTATTTGTTTCTTTATTCGATTTAATATTTTTTAAAAGCCAGACTTATTTAAAATATTTCAATAGGAATAAATGATTAAAAAGAAGCATAGGTATTGAATAATTTGGATATAAGTTTTTAAGGGCGGGAAGTAGAAGTAGAAGATGCTGATATCTGATTCAAGAAATTTTGATCCAACAATTTCTTATTCAAGAAATTGGGATCCAGATACTTGTCAAAACGACTCTGGAAATTAACTTGGCTGGGCTTCCAATTGACCTCATAAGTCCAATAGAGCCTGTCGTCTTCTTTAAGTTCCTTCCTCATCTCCGTGGTCAGAGTGATGTCCACAATTTGCCGGCCATTGTAGCCAATGTCGAACTTCTTGTGTGTGTATATATAATATTTGCCATCGATCTCATCCCGTTCTCCAACCTTGCCCCAAAAGGGCAGACCATCGATGTCCATCTGATACCAGTATTCATTCCATACGGCGTGATTGAACGCATTGAGTACGTCCCTCCGGACGTGGGTCAAGCAAATAACTGTTTCTTTCACATCCGTCTTGAATTCCACTTTGAAACCGCTGTACATCAGATCCACTCTTGGCGACGTCCGGTTGCGTGGATCATAGGGACCGGCGCAGAATGGCAGCGTAAAATATTTATAAGTTTCCTGTCGATTATGATAAGGGCCCACTGTGCTCATCCACAAATTGACTTCGTCTCCATCGTTGTACTGTATAAAATGTCAACAAAATTCAAACAAATATGAAATAAATAAAGTTAAAGCATTAGGTCAACAACCTCTGTTTATTTCATTTTGATATCGCTTTAATTTAACTTGCTATAACTGACAAAAAGTGCTGGTTCAAACAAGCTGTGAGCTACTGTACCTTATGATTGTACTCGTCGGATGATACCGATAAGAAGCAGCTACTAGAAAGCAGACATAAACTAATAACAAACACCTGGACGGTGCCCATTGTTGCTGCACTTTATTTCTTGTCTGTATAAATAGTTATTGTTCAACAAAAATGCAAAGAATAGAACAAAGGATAGAGATGAAACACTGAAATTTGGGATTCTTTATATTCTTAGTTCTGGCATCGATATTATCTTGGCTGCCCTGGCGGATAATACATCTCACTCCTTTTTATAATTGTGCAAATATTTAAATAATATTTAATCCAAGCGTTCGTGTTTTGTTTTATAGCGAACACTTTAATGACAATATTATAAATAAAGCAAACTACTTTTCGATTATTGGGCAAATCAATATCGATCCGCTTTGCCACTCTTTTGTGAACATATTAAATCGAATTGGTTCAAGAACGAACAATTTAACGGCTAAACATATACAAACGCCGTGTTTAATTAATTTCATTGCGTTCCTTAAGTTTACACATATTCAAAACAACTAATTTTTTGATCTGAATAAATGTTAAAAATAAAAATTAAATTATTTAGAAATATTTGAATTTTCAAAACTCATCTCAATAATAAATTATAATTAATTCAAGACTTATTCAAAAGTTAAAATTAATTTTTATGACAAACATTTATAAAAAAAGTTCCAGGATAAGCTATCGAAAAATGTTAAGATTTTCAAATAATTAAGATAAGTCTATGTTTCTTTTTATTAAACTCAACCGTTGGTTGCTATGCGTGAAATTGACCAGAGAAGGAATTAAAAATGTAATCTAAACTAATCTTTTTCATATTATTTGCCACGTCCAGTTCATGTTTCCAACTTTAAAGTTTTTTTTTTTAAATGCTGTTGCCAGGCAATATTTCTAATCCCTCGACATATCGAATCCATCCATTAGAAACTGGTTACTAATAAGCCTGAACCTGAGATCCATTATAAATTCGCACTTGGGGCTTTAGACTTTCCTATTAAGTATGCGTATAATGAAGGTGAGCTTTGGTTATCCTAATTCCAGATAGAATTCATCCACAAAATTTGGAGACCACAACAAAACAAACATGGACATTGTACGAAACGCCTTTCAGCAAGTAAATACATTTCGCTATTAATCAAATTGATAGTTTACAAATTTATATTTACTTAAATGATAAGACGATGGATTTGAAAAAAGTAACCCGATGGATTTGGGTTGATTTTGGGCGAATCGCACAGTTGCCAACAAGAGTTTCGTCTACTTCAACTTCTTCTTGGGACGCAGGTTGTTTGTGTGTCCACACTTCTTCTTGCGGCAGTTAGTGGCACGTGGATGCAGACGAGCGTAGCACTTGCGGCAAATCATCTTGTCGCAGTTGTACTTCTGGGCCAGAATACGCAGAGATGGCTCAATGATGCCACCACGCAGACGGAGCACCAAGTGCAGAGTCGACTCCTTCTGGATGTTGTAGTCCGACAGAGTGCGGCCATCCTCCAGCTGCTTGCCGGCGAAGATCAGACGCTGTTGATCTGGGGGAATTCCCTCCTTGTCCTGAATCTTAGCCTTGACATTCTCGATGGTGTCAGAGGGCTCGACCTCCAAGGTGATGGTCTTACCAGTGAGGGTTTTCACAAAGATCTGCATTTTCGGTGTGTTGCTGCAATGGATTTGATTTGTTGGATTTCAATTAAATTCAAATACTTCACTATTCGAAAGCGTCACATTTTTATTGTAGTCAGTGTCAGTGGCGACGTTGTCTCATGCTCGTTTAGAGGTTAGGTATGACAACTGAATAGGTGCCGAGTGTTTGGGGCACTTTTTATGCACAATCAGAAGTGAAAACATAGAACACCGCTGCACAATCGCAATTACTTAACTTTGCAACTGCAAGCAATTCAATGCTTTCACTTTCTATTATTTATTTTGCGTTATTTTCCGCAACTTACCAGGAGAAACGTGCAACCAAATGCTAATTCACAAAAGAAAAGAGTGTGTACACAAGCAGCACGGATGTTTAACATGCGTAGAACAACACTGATCGATATCGTAACAGTGAGCTTTTGAATGACTGTCACACAGCATATCGATAATATTTACAATCTTTCCTGAACATTATGTTTTACGAAAAATACGGAAAGAGCCAACGTTTTTAATTTTACTAAATTCACAATATTTAAATTTGAATTTCACTTGCATAAATAATAGTTATCAAACAGTTGTTTTTAACATTTTCGCTATCGCTAAGCAATTCGAGCTGTTATGTTAAATAACACTTCTGTCAACAAAATCAGTTCATTTGAAATTTTAGAACAATTCTGTAATGACTGGTTCCATAACAGTTTAACATTTCCTGCAAATGTTATGTACATAAATATATATATTTTATTCCTGTAGAAAGTGAAGAATTATGGTAAATAAAGAAGATATTTAAAATCAAAATAAAAGTTAACAAATATACAAATCATTCATATCAGAGGGACAATTCAGTTAATAGTTTTGTATGATTTCTTTACGCTTACATTTCGTTCAACAATCAGCTGTTCATTTGCGTGAACCACTAATAGAACTTGTTCTGAATGAGAAGACACAACTCTAAAATCTAGGCAACTCAAAAGAAAAGTTGTGTAAAAAAAACGTGTATTAATTTAAAGTACACGTACACAGCATGTCGAACAACGATGTCGCCGTGCCGGCGGCAGAAGAAGCGCCGGTATGTTAATAAAATTAAATATATAATTGTGGCGTTGCCTACTCATGCACTTTTCCTCCCAAATGTAGGTGGTTGGTGCCGAGGGTCAACAGCAGCAGCAACAACAACAACCAACGCGCATGGAATCTTTTTTTGCGATGACCAAATCTCTGATTCTGCGGGCGCTAATCATTTATTTTGTAAGTTCATTTTTCCGGAAACCGCAGCCAAACGCTGGCCAGGACAGTGCTGTGGCTAATGCCGGGCCGAAAATAACCGCATGGAATTATTTCGAGAACGGAACAGATTTTGATTTGCATGTGTGGCTGTCGGAGCAGCCGGATGTGGTTAATTTCCAACAAAAAGCGAATCTGTTGTGGCTGCAAGAGGACCTCACCTATGGAGATTGGGTGTCCGGTCCCACAGGCAATGGCATTTACACACACAACCTTAAGATCAAAGCGAGCCCGCATTTAATGAACAATGGCAGCATTTATCTGCACGCATTCGTAACGCGTGCCGGAGAAAGTCCCGATCCTCAATCCCCGAAATACTCACGAAATGGCCACATGGGCCACCAACAGCATCAGCTGAATAAGTTTAAGAAGTTGCGCGTCAATCGCAATTACAATTTATTGGCCAGCGAAAAGGAGAAGCTGGAGCACGAACTCAAGCACGCTAATCTTAAGGATCAGATTGTATCTCACTGGCATCCTAACTTGACCGTCAACCTGGTGGTTGATCAGACAAACTGGGCACAGGGCAGTGTCCCGGCTCCCTTGGATGAGTATGTGAAGTTCGTGGATGGCGGCAAGACGTATTTGCCCATTGTGTTTGTCAACGATTACTGGAACTTGCAGCGTGAATACCAACCCATTAACCAATCCACACCTGAGCTGGATCTGCACTTGACCTTCCAACCCCTGGGCATGTTCAAGTGGCAGCTTTATGCCGCCAAGCAAATGAAAAGCAAATGGGCTGGCAATGTCTTGGGTGAAATAATGGCAGCTGGTGCTCCAGAGGAATCCGACGAGGATCAAGACTCCCTGAAGGAAACTCTGCTGGACACAAATATTTATCTACTGGGTATCACAGTGGCCGTATCCATATTGCATTCGGTATTTGAGCTGCTCGCCTTTAAGAATGACATACAGTTTTGGAACAATCGTCAATCCCTCGAAGGTCTTTCCGTGCGATCCGTGTTCTTTGGGGTATTCCAGTCACTTATCATCCTGTTGTACGTGCTGGATAATGAAACGAACTTTATGATACGCATTTCATGCTTTGTGGGACTCGGCATTGAGGTGTGGAAAATCCACAAGGTGGTAGATGTCAACTACAACAATCAGGATAAAATTTTGGGCGTCTTTCCGCGCATCAGCTTCAAGGACAAGGGCTCGTATTCGGAGAGCTCCACCAAGGAGTATGACAAATTGGCATTTAAATATCTGGGCTGGGCTTGTTTCCCACTGCTTATTGGATACTTTATCTATTCCTTGATCTATAATGAGCACAAGGGCTGGTATTCCTTTGCTCTGAATATGCTGTACAGCTACCTGCTGACCTTCGGATTCATTTTGATGACACCTCAGCTCTTCATTAACTATAAACTGAAGTCAGTTGCCCATCTGCCATGGCGCATGATGACCTACAAATTCCTTAACACATTCATCGACGACATCTTCGCCTTTGTCATCAAAATGCCGACCATGTACCGAATTGGCTGCTTCCGCGACGACATCATCTTCTTCGTGTTCCTCTATCAGCGCTGGCAGTATCGCGTTGATCTGAAGCGTGTCAATGAGTTTGGCTTCTCTGGAGAAATGGAGGAGCAAGCCGCTGGCAAAAAGAACGCTATTGAAGGCGCCATTGAAGATGTGCCCAAGGAAAACAGCTCCACAGCTTCATCTTCCCCCAACAACAAGGCAACGCCAAATGCGACGCCGACCAAAAAGACAGCTGCACAAAAGAAGAAGGATTAGATAGCCCCGTGCATCCGTAGAATATGCATTAGAACAATTTAAAAAGAAAACTAAAGAAATCAAGTATAATGTTATAATCATATACTCCATTTGTGTGTATGTAACGTATCTTATGTATGTATATGCAAAACAAAATAATCACTTTCAGTATACATATAGCAACGGTAAAGCAGCCGTAAAATAGCGAACCTACATATATATTTTAGTGGTAATTTGTATGTGTATTTTGTTTGTTTTAGGGCCTACAATGGTCCATAGCATTGGCCATTGAAATAAATTCAGTGTGAGAAGTATATCTCTTTAATATTATCTTATCAATCAAAATATGTAGTCGTTTTTATCTTGGGATGCAACAGGTGTGCAAATGGGGTTTCGCCACGTACAGTTTTCACAATTATAAATGAGTACCACAAACTAGGGGACAATTATCTCAAACAAACTACACTAGATAATTCAAATTTTGTTTTTAATACAACTTACAAAAATTGAATAAAATCTGAGTTATTTATGAAAATCCTTAAAACAGATATTTTGAAAATCCCGCAATATATTGTTGTTGAAGTTATCGAATACTAGTTTGAAATTTTGCAGCACTGAACTATAATGGTGTTCGCGTCAAAGAACGAACTGAAGCTCAATTCGAATCACTGTTGGACTTAATCGGAACCATTTGAGTTGACTTCGGTTGGGCAAGAAATTCTTATTTTCAGCAACTAACAATTATATTTGATAAAAAATTTTAATTCGAAATTAAATAAAATAAATCCGATCATTTCTATAAATGTTAGGAGTTAGACACTTCTCGTGAGGAAAAGTTGTATATCTTAGTTTTTGCTAATCGAAAATTACTCAAAATTTTAAAATTTGTTAAGTTCTAAGAGTTCGAAAAAGAGACTTTTTGAAAGTTAGTTTTTCAAGTATCTGTTACGAATTAAAAATGTTTGGCAATATTAAAATAAACGACAATTTTTTTTCTGCGATGTGGCAACGTATTATATTTAGCGCATCGATGTGTGTGTGAGTTGGTGTTGTGATTGGTCAAAAACATTTATTAAATACGTATTAATTGTATTTAAACAATAATTTAAACACAGAGACTTTTTTCCAACTTGTAATGCGTCACTCTAAGAAAACATAATCCAACTACATTGTTTAACACCAATTGGTGCCAAAGAAAACCGATAGAAAGTTTCCCGTGTGAAGAAGAAACCACTAAAAAATAAAAATAAACATGTATTCAGAGTGGGCATCGCTGTCAGCGCAGATTAGTGCAAATAGTTGTGGTGCGCAATGCTTTAGTGTTCTCAACAAGTTTCCAGCATCCGCTGGACGGGAAGTCGTCATCTCGGTGGTGAAACAGCTGGGTACCAATTTGGGCATAACACAGAATGCGGAGCCCAGCCACCTGGTCAAGGATGAAGAGGTATGTGGGTGTGGTTACACTTTGTATCTATCTATCAATCTTTATCTATTCATTCAAAAAAATAGGTAAAATGGTGCATGGATGTCATTTGCTTTGGACTATCGTTACCCCTGCAGGAGCACGAAACCATCAAGGATTGTGTGAATGTTTACTGCGAATGGCTAACTGCTCTGCATCCACAGCCTAGAATCAGTGTCCCCAAGCCAATTTGCGAAGATGCGAATCTCTACGCAAGACAGATAATCAATCACTTTCACAATCTTTTTGTACCCCGACAGGGTGAAAGTAAGTTAAGTTGGCACACCAACTATTTCATATTTATATAGTTCAAAGCTTTGAAATGCATTAACAGCAGGGACCATAATTGGTAAAAAAAAATACTTAGTTACAATTTTTCAAAGTTAAAGTTCAGTGATAACCGTTCAAAGATACTTTTACGGAAATTGTCTATGCATTTAATGTCCATTAATGTCAAAAATATCTCTTAGATAAAATTAAACTAGAAATTGAAAAACGGCTATTAATTTTTATATAGAAATGGTAAAATAATAATAAAATTTCAATATATATTTAAATAAAATACAAATAAAAAATGTAAGAAATGTAGGAGAAAATTGAAATTTAAGCATTAGCTTGCATTAAAAAAATAATAAAGTAAGAATAAAATAGGTAATTGTAAATAATTAAAATTTAAGATTTATATTATGAAAGTAAGTTTTTTTTTCGATACCAACGACTAATATAGAAAATTTTGCGTTATCCATGTTCCCTAATATATTTAGTTAAACTTTGGGTTCTAAACTATTCTGATTATCGGTCCCTGATTAGCATACATTTGAGTCTATTACCTGCAAATTGTAATTATTCCATTTTGAATTTCAAGTCTTACCATTTCTATATCAAACGAAGCTTGGTAGGTGCTGCTTGTACATTATTTGAACGATTGATCTTATAGCCCTAATATGTATTATAAATTCTTGCAGGCAGTGATACCATCAAACGTCAGGCGGTACTTTGTCATCGTGTACTGCGTACACTGCAGCAAACAGCTCAAATATCACAACATATGGATCGTCAGACTTGGGATACGCTTCTGTTGTTCCTCTTGGCCATCAATGAGATTTTGCTGGCACCTCCAACTGTCAAGGATGATGTCGGCGATCAGTTGTGTGAGCGTGTGCTCTCTGTGCTTTTCGAGGTTTGGCTATTGGCCTGCGTTCGCTGCTTTCCCTCGCCCTCTTTGTGGAAAACATTACAGGAGTCATGCGCTATGTGGCGTCATCGCGTCGCTCTGGTGGATCAGTGGAACCGCGTTAATTTGGCATTGACCGCTCGTCTGCTTGAGTTTAGCTATGGTCCGGATTTCACACAGCTCAAAATTGGTAGGCAACAATTTAAACAAAATTTGTATATTAAACTAATTTTAGATTTCTAATTTATATTTCCTATTTTTTTATTTCCTAATATGTGTTGTACGTTTCTTATAGAAAATCATTCAATCAATTAAATATTACTAATTATTCTCTCTTATTACTTTTTGCAGCGGACGAGGACAGTCAGCTTATACCTGCCGGAATGTCCAACGATTGTGTGGCACAGACTTGGTATCGATTCCTGCGTATGATTGGCAATCCCACAGCTCTCTGTTCACCGCATATTATAAGCAAATCTTCGCACTTTGTGCAGTGGGCTCTAACACATGAGAAGGGCGCTGAGACGCATCAACATCCGTGCCTGCAAATGTTGCCGCAGATCTTTCTTAATGCTATCAGGGGAATTTCCAGTCAAGTAGACGCATTTTTGGGTAAGATATAGTGCAGACTTATCGTTTCGCTTAGCTAGGTGGGCTTTGTACTATCTATCCTATTGTGTCGATTTTTTAAATTGAATCCAAATATATATTTCGTCGCTCTCGCTGTGCAGGCGTTTATCAGCCACCATCTAATCAGCAGGACAACATTGTTACGAATCTGCTTGAGATACGTCACTCACTAAACGAGGCAACCTCGTCAACGCTTCAGCAGTTTATACACTCGAGCAGCGTTTCAAATATAAGCACGCAACAAACGGGAGCAACTGTATCCCATCATCATCAGCAGCATCATCATCATCATCACTATCCCCATTTGCATTTACATGGGGCTGGTAGTTTTCTTCGAGATAACTTCGTAAGCTCTTCAGCCAGCTCTGCCTTGAATGCCATCATGGGTCATCATCATCCGCAACAGCTGATAGCAACAACACAGTCTCAGGGTCACGGCAGCAACTTTAGCGCTTCTCCAACCAATCTTTGTCACGTTCCCGTTCCAGTGGGCAGCACTAGCGCAGGTGGTAGCCATTCAGCTGGCGTTGTTGGCTGCATTTCGTTTAGCCCAGCTGAGCCAGCGTTGCCATTGGCAAACTCGAATAGCAGTACCTGTGTCACGCCCACACCGCCGCTTCAGCGTCGACTCGCCAAAAGTTTCAGCGTGGCGCCATCCATAACACAGCAGAAGGGTGCGATTGTGATTTCGATTAAAGTCCCACTTGTTATGCCGCATTTCTTAATTTTTTTTAGCTTACTGACGCACAAAGTCCATGTTTTTCCTTGAATTTTATTTGTTTTGAAGCCCGCATGAGTTTACTCACTGTGGTCGTCGTATTAAAATTTCGTTCATTGCCTGATTTTGCATTTTTTCTCACACACACACCGACAGAAAATATTTTTGCTATATACCAGGGATAAATACTTTTCTCCAATTTATGTTTTTAATTAAACTACAAGTTTCATTTCTCAATCAAAAATTGAAACTAATAAAATAATAATTATGGTTTAGTATCTATTTAAACAGCAGTCAAAATAATTCTTATTTATAAAAATGTAAATGTATTTGAACTTAATTGTTACGATCCCTGGTATATACTTTTTATGTACTGCCAAACTGATATATACACTATTTTCCCAAGCATAATACAATTTAATTTATCTATTGTACGCCCACACATTAAAGCTTCGCATGCCGCTGCATGTCTAAATATTTGACGATCCGTCGACTCTTTGACTACTCTGTGTACTAATTTCTCACACGCTTTCCCTTCCCACACACGCTTTGCAGGCTTAAGCAAAACAGCGCTTATCAGTCTAACACGCAGTTCAGCGAACGCCGCTGCCCCCACAACGCCAACTTCAGGTCCGCCCTCATCGAGCAGCATCAACTGTGAGTGTTGTGAATAATAGTTCATTACATGTCGGTGGTTCTTTTCTCTTTAATATATAGCTAATTACTCACGCTCTCACTATTCCCGGCATTTCCAATCCCTCTTTCTCTCTCTCTCTCTATATAGCGCTGCCATCCATCGGTACCGAGCTGCGACCGACATTGTCTGTAGCTCGTCCGAAGTGCAACAGCATTCTGCATTTATTCGGCGAGTGGTTGTTCGAGGCAGCGCACATAGGCGGCGACACTTGGCTACAGAACCGTAAGAGTGAGTAGACCATAAAAATTACCTAGTTGATATATTTTAAATTTTTTGAATAATTTTAATATTTATTGATACCTATTTTGATTTTATTATAATTTTATTGTTTATAATTCGTAGTTCGTTTGAGTTACCAGTTATAAGAATTATTTAATAATAGAATTAAATTCCAGGACAAGCATGCGAAGCTAGTAAACGCCCCTCATCAATGATAATGGAGAATCGTAAGGGATCCATATCGCTATCGCAGCCAAATTCACTTAATGATCCGTCATCTCTGCCGCCCGCTTTGACCATTGACAAATATGAGTCCGGCCGTGCTGAGGCCATTGGCACCCTGTGCAAGATCTTCTGTGCTAAGAAAACCGGCGAGGAAATTCTGCCAGTTTATTTAGCCCGCTTTTATATGGCATTGCAACAGTGTCTTAAGATAACCGAATCCAAAGAATGCGATGAGACATTGGCTAGCATTCTGCTGCATTCCGCTGATTTATTCCGCTTGGATCTTGATGGTATCAATGTGTTACTTCCTGGCTACATAGCCGCTTTAGAAATTGTACTGCCCGATAAGGATTTAAAGCTGAAGACACAGGCTACCGCATTCAATCGAACTGAACTGCGTCGCTCAGCCATAAACATTTTGTTGTCGATCATGGTGCTTCCCCTTCATTACCACACTCTTCCCATTCGCAACCTGACGTCCGATTCAAACGAAAAGTAAGTGCTATTAATGTTTTAAGTGTGCTATATCCTTATTTTATTTTATTTTTCGTAGACAATTGACCTTTATTCAACTGAAATCGCGGTTAATGAATATACTGATGAACGCGCTGCAAGTTGAAACGGACGCCCAAAACACACACATGCTTCTTGGAGGATTATTGCTCTGTGTCCAGGACGCGGTTACCTTTGAGGAGTGCGAGTTAAGCGGCAATGACCATTTGAGTGGCGCCGGGGGTCAGAATCATGAAGATAATTTGCTTAGCTCTGGTAAGCGAACTCATATTGGTTAATTTGATTTCACTATTTGATCTTGTGCATTTTAATTTGCATTTAATTTATTTTAATTTATTTCGCATTTTACATTTTACATTTTGTTTTGGTCAATTCTGGTTTTGTGGCTGTGTCATCAGCGTGCTCGGAGCGTTCCGCTTCGTTAGTCAGCGGCACCGTCAGCTTTGGCGGACAAACCACAGCAATGAGCTCGCGTGACACCGCCTCGGCCCACGAATATCCGAGTCTGACAATATCCGATGATATATCTGTGGATTTTTTACACGATTTTGAGAGCATAGCATCATATGGTAAAGTACATTTCACATCTTTTATGTTTATGACGGAGATCGCAAATAACAGTCAACGTATAGGTGATTTTAAGTGCCCACATGTTTATGTGAAGAGAATGGAAACCAAATTTATAATTGAAAGTACAATTTCGTTGAGTTTACTCTTTGTTGAACAACATTTGTGACCTCTGGTTTTTTTATTATTTATTTTTCATATGTCTGCTTTTCATCATATAAAGTTGCATTACATGCATTGCAATTGTTATTAACGAATTAATAAATTGATAATTATTTCAATTTTTACAGACAACGCTCATGCTTTATTTGTCCGCGCCACCTATTTGGTGTGTCATCGTCTGATTTCCTCGTGGAAAACCGATCTAAATGTATCGCTGGCAGCACTGGAATTACTTTCTGGGCTGGCGCGATTGCATATACGTGAAACAGGTATTGTACTTTTAACTCCACGCATGATTCAAATGTTCTTAATGCCACTCTATATATACGTGTAAATTTTTCTAATCCCCACTTGTCACTTGTCATGTACAAACTCCACCACATATACTACATCATTTATTACTACTTTTGATTTGTTAATTTGAATAAATATTTAAAAAAAACATTGCAGCGAGGAAATTAGCAAATGGTAATTTACTAACTCTACTAACAATTTGCATAATTTTTGTTTTTTCTTTTCTTTTATGTGTTTCTTTTCCTAACATCCCTAACTTATGAATCCTTATCGACCACTCCAAATTTACACACACACGCACACACCCTATTACTATCACTATCATATGGCGGTAATTGTTTTATAATTGATTACTACATATACACATATATTTATATGTTTTGTGTTTTAATTTCGCCGGCCACCACCATGTAAATAACCAAATCAATCCACCCGAACAACCCACATACATCTTAGATTCTTTAGTGAAAATAGTCGAACCAAGCCAAAATCTAACGATAATCTCCACAGACGCTCTAGAGTGCAAGCGGGCAGTCAAGTGGATTTGTGACTATATTTGCTATCAGTGCTCGCGACCTCCGCCAGCTCACAGCAAGGATCTGCACAGCACTATAGTTGCGGCATTTCAGTGTACGGCTGCGTGGCTTATGCAGCATCCGTATCTTCTGCAGGACAAAGACTGTCTGCAGACGGTTCTCGAGGTGGTTGAGCTGGGAATATCGGGCTCGAAAAGCCAAAGCAAAAATGGGGATCTGCCCAAGTTTAAAGATGAAAAAGAATTAAAACCAGCTTCGATGCGAGTACGCGATGCAGCTGAAAATCTGTTGACTATTATACTGGAACAGGTCGGCTATTTCCCAAGCGAATGTGGCCCGGAATCGATATCATCGCTGCTGGACGAACTGGCTCTGATGAAGCATTGCACTCTGCCGAGTGGAGATGGGGCAGTTGGCGTGTACAATGCGGAGCAAGCTATCTCCAAATTTAAGTACTTTGTCACGGAAAATTCGACCATATTGGCCTTGCTGGAGGAACCTTTGGGAAATGATCAGGACCCGCAGCCAACAGTCACTCGTAAGTAGATAATAAGATATAATTTCTTCCTTATTCATATCTAACGTGCGCCCATTTATCCCTAGTTCTTATTCGTGGTCCTTTTGGCCGTCATGCTTGGACCATGCAGTTGCGCCATCTTCCCCGCAGCAAGTCTGGAATCAAGTACAATGCTGTTAATCCCGGTAGGCCCATACCCTTAAATGACATAACGCAACGTCCCGAATGTGAGCAAAAGAATTTTCCCGAGGGAGTTGATAAAGTGCAGCCCTGTGTCGCCGATTACTCAATACCAACGATCGAACAAATTCGTGAACAGTATGGATCCAGTATTATAAGTGACATAGAAGCCATGCTCGAAAATCAAAGTATACATGAGAAGCTGGCTTGGGCAGAGTCCGACAATAGTACGGATAGCCTGTCGCATGCCCAGGAATGTGTGCCTCCCACGGTCTGTCACGAGTTCCACGCCGCTCGCCTCTTTCTCTCTCACTTTGGCTTTCTGAATTTTGAAATCCGCAATCCGAACAATCCCGTGGAGTCTTTAGGCACTCCGCCTCAGAGACCACTTATCGTACTTGATACGAAAACAAGCGCTTTTGCAGCTGATTTGGATAAACTGGATAAGCTAAGTGCCCGAACACATGATACTGTTTACGTTTTCTACGTGAAGGTAAGATCAAGTTGATACATGTACATATAATAGAACCTTTTACCGAAATGGTTGTTTCGGGACGTTTTGATTTCCTGGTTAAGATTGTTATGATTGTTATTAACATCCTTTTTATCATCTTAGGCGGGTCAAACAAGCGCACAGCAGATCATTGGTAACATGGCAGAGGATCAATCGTACGACTCGCACTTCGCCAACATGCTACAGACCTTAGGATGGCCGGTTCAAGTGTCCGATCATTCCGGGTGGACGGGTTTCGTGAATAACTCCTGGTCGCTAAAAGGCGCGTCGGAACAGGCAGAACGTACCCAACAACCGAATGTGCCCAGCGAAATAAATTACAATGGGGCTCAACGTGTGCTCTACTGGGCGGATGTCTCGTCTGAGATTGCCTTTGTAGTTCCGAATGCTTGGAATATGCGCTATAATAGTGAAATGGACAGCTGTAGCTTGTCCAGCAATAGCAGCGAGCAAAGCACAGCGAGTAATGTCTGGACACGAGCGGAGGAAACTGGGCCAATGAAGTCCAAACCACGAAATCTCAGCTTGGAACTTGATACTGGCAATCGAAACAAGGAACCAGTGCCTCCCATACGACGAAAGGGAACTGTTTCGAAGCCAGCGTTGCTTGCCCAAGCGCCAGCTAAGATATTCCTGGTGTGGCTCGAAAGCTTTGAGGATTATTTGAACTTTCCCGTCGAAGATCTTTTGGCTTACGCACGCACCGGAGAAGAGCTGCAAACGATGCAGATGCCAAGGGCCGCCGACTGTCATGTGATCTTTGTACATTCTCTTCAGTCCGGTTTGCTTAGGGTGAAGCTACAAGGACCACCTGGTCGCATGAGCTTTGCGACGCCACTAGTCGATGGCATGGTGCTCAGTCGACGTGTCGTGGGCAATTTGGTTCGTCAAACGGCTCTAAACATAGCCCGACGTAGACGTTTAGATAATGAAAGGTAAGTTTGTCTTTAAATTCTTAGTGGTCTTCAAATTAATGTCACTTATTTAATCCATTTCCAGTTACCAACCGCCGCATGTGCGTCGACGACTCAAGGTGCAGGACATAGTCCAAAAATACAAAATGGAACTGAGTGAGGCAGAGCTCCTGGCGCATTTGTTCCAACGGTCTATTTAACTCGAATGCAATAACAATAGTTTAAGCTATCTCACTGGTATTATCGGCGTCACATATATGACCCGCTACGTATTTACTAATTTTAGTTTTATATCTAATTGTATTGAGCTTAAATAAACTAACAAAGTTAGGTTCTCAAAAGCACAAAAACACACACAAACACGTTTGCTATACTCTGAATTGTAACTATAAAATCACACCTAGTCTGAACAGGCCAGGTAGCTGCATTTGCCACAGCGCCCACATACTAAGTCGCGATTAAAGCATTAACAGAAAGCGCAAATTCCGTACTAAAATAACCCAACCACTACAACTTGTAGATGCTGGCCTCGACTGCAAACTGCAGCTATTTTTATACTCGGTGCTCGTTGAGTAAAAGGGTAGATTGTGTTTGTGGAAATCTAGGTATTAGGGAGAAGAATGCATACCACACCTCGTAAATACTCTTGATCAGCTTCAACCGTCGACGTGAATTCGATAAGCTTAAACTAGAACAACAAACTTTGGCAAACAGATCTTTTTTTAGTTCCAAGATATTAAGATATTAAAAAACTGTTTTAGTTCTCTACAATTAAAAAATATTGTCTAGTTTACAATTGCCATGCTCCCTTCTTCCGCCTTCGCAAAGAGAAACAAATCTGGTAGAAATCCCAGTTTTCAGAATATATCTTTCTATTCTTTTCATGTTGAAAATTACATTTTGTCAACTAATCAAGATCATGCATCATCGCCAAAATTAATAGATTCCACTAATCTGTATATAATAAAATTCTGTATTAGGTATCTTATAGGCGGCTACAGAGGTCTCACTTGCTCTTATTGGCAACACATTTTGGCCACCAATCGAAACAGCAGCAGCAGCAACAGCGGGAGCGGCAACAACAGACCTTTGCGTGTTATTGTAATATTTCTCAAAAGATAAGAATGCGACTAGACCTGGCTCTGGCATTTTCGGCTCATAAACAAATAAAATCGGGCAAAACTCTTTTTTATGCACTTTTTCCATTTTAAGTGACAGTTTTACGAGGCAGTCACTGTTTCTTGGTTTCGGGCAATACGAGTATTGCTGCCAGCTTGGCTGAAGCATTAGCCATGGTTTCTCGACAACAATAACAACAACTGCTCGTTTTTTACACTGGCGCTGCATAAATAACAAATGACTTAGACAACGAACTTGACTGTTTCAGAACTGCTGTTGAATTATGTTTCCAAAAAAGGTGGTGTCCTAAAGAGATAGAACAAGAATTGTATTCATTAATATTTAAAGGGTCTAAATTTTTATATAAGGAATTTATTTTTAATCAATAATATTTTTGTCGACTTCTTTTAGTTAGATAAATAAAAAAAATGAAAATACCTAAAAATCAAGTTTTAGAATATTTACATATAGAATAAAATAAATATGTTGAAAGGCATTCTAGGAATTTAGCCCATTTTAGACGATGACGATCATGACGGCAGACTCAACGAAAACTAACCCTATTATAACATTGCTTTACTCTCAGGACAGTGTGCGGATCACAGTGTCTGTCAAACACGCATGCTGGCATACTCATACATTAGTTCACACTAAGACCGAAGGGAAGTAAACGCAGGTCGAAACACCAAAAACCTACAACAAAAAAAAAAAATTATAAAAAGAGGCATCTACAACCACAGCGGTAAAGTAAACGACAACTAACCATAAGAAAAATGACCAGCGATAATTTTAATTTGAAACCAGTTTCTATGCTAAACGAAAATTCAGCGGCGCTGCCGAAGACCGAAAACTGCGCCGATCCAAGGAATCAGAAGAAGTGGCAAACTAAACAAAAATTATCAATAAGAGACAAACTCTGGGAAGAGAGTATCCGTTGGCGATAGAGAGGGAGAGAGAGAGAGAGAGAGAGAGAGCAGAACAAAACAGTCACAGAACTAGAGCTTGGCCGAGGCTAAAGAATTTCTTGTTTTCTTAAAGGCCCCGAGAGTCAGGAGACACTGAGTCACGGCAACAGCAACCACAGCGAATGAAACCGAGTGAATACGAGTACGATCACAGCAATAGTCAGCAGCAAGTGAAGTGGCCATGGGAGCAGCAGCCAAGTAATTCTTATTCTTATTTTTGTTGTTGTGTAGATGTGTGTGTGTGTGTGTTGCCGGTGGCTATTGAATCTCGTCGGGTTGGCTAACACACAAATGCGGAACGCAGCTCGCGTAAGGCCTGAGTCGACAATGTGGCGAGAGCAAGTCGAATGCGCTGGTTCGTGGAGGAAAAAAGTCGGCTAGGAGTATAAATATGAGTACACCTAGAGAAAAATGTCTTGGACTCTTAATATTTAGACTTTGTCATATTTAGTTCTAACTCTTTTCGCCAATGACTTTATGGTTGATAAAGTTGATGCATAATATATTAATATTAAATTTAAGTATAAATAAAAATAGTGTTATTCTAAATTTATGTATGCATATTCCTAAAATTATTAAAGGCTTCTTGTTAGTGCGAAAACAAGTGAAGACTGACCGAAATTATTCATGTGTTGTATAGTCTTAATTTTTCAGTGCCCAGCGATCTGTTCGTCATTGCAGACTATCGAGAACCGATTGAAATTTCTAAAATAATTATGAGGAATAGTTGACTAAAATATTTTTTATCGAATATGTAAATAAACTAAAATAACCTTTAATTTTAAGTTGAAAAAAAAATATTTTAAAAAATGTGTGTTTTAAAACAAATAATATTCAACGTTAAACCTAAGTGGTTTTTAAAATAAATTATTTTGTGCAACTTAAATAATTTTCTGAATAGTTTAAAGTACAAAATTTAATTAAAATTACATTTAAAATAATTAAAAATTTAATGCTGTTTCTCTGGGTGTATTATGGCTAGGGAGTCGATGAAAAGCAAGAGAGCTGCAGCTAACAGAGTTTCCGAACAAGAAAATGAAAAACGAAACTGCAACAAGTGAAAAATATGTTGCGGGCGACGGCAATGTTGCGGCTGCTCACTGCTCACTGCTTACTGTTCAATGCTCACTGCTCACTGCTAGCATGCGACACAACAGGTAGAAGTCTGAGTTAGGGGCAAGCAGGAGGCGCAACAGCAACAGCAACAGCAAAAACAACGACAACAACAACAACAAAACAACCTACCACATTTGGTACGTTTATGACAAGAGCAAGAGAGTCGTTCTCTCTTCTTTTTGTTTCTCCTTTTCTCCGTCGCAGTCGCAGTCGCAGTCTCAGTCTCAATCTGTCTGTCTGTCTGTCCGTCCGTCTATCTCTCGGCTTAAACCTGTCAAGCCACTTTTCGTAGCTCTGGCTGCCACTATGATCATAATTTTGTGCTGCCTGTTGCTTGCTGCCTGAGTTGCAAGTTCTTCTCGCAGCTCTCGGCAATCAGTTACGTTGTGACCACAGAGCGAGTGGCAGTTGGCTGAGTTAACGTTGGGAACGTGTCCGCGAAACGAACAAAAAAACTCTTGACAAAAGTGAAGGTGCGTCGGATGCTCAAATTTCGTTCGATCATATAAATACGGTTACCCACACTCAAGCCAAAGTGTTAATGTGTATTTGTGTGTGTTAGTGTGAGTGTGCTACATATGTATTAAAGCAATTCTTTTTTAATAGATATACACAAATAAATATATATATATATGTATATATGTATGTACACATTCCAAAATATCTGATCGATTGCATTTGCTAAATTAAGTTGCGGTCAACGCTGCGTATGTGCAATCTTGTGTCTTGTATGCCTTGTGACTTGTGGTTGTGAGTGTGTCTCTGTCGTCGTTGTATTTTTATAAGTGAAAAAAATTCCAACAACGTTGCAGCACAATAAAAGAGCAGAAATGAAGCAAAACACGTTTTGCTGAAAAAAAATATGCTGCGTCTGTGGCTTCTGACGATGTTGCATTTGTGTTTTCGTGTGTGCGCGTGTCGTATTTATACTATATGTATACCAGCTCAACCAATACTAGCGAGACTACCACAACACCCATTTTAAAATGTGAACTTAAATGGTAGGTATTTATGCTCTTCCAATAAAAGCATTAAACTATTTAAACAAAATGATCTAATGCAATAATTTATGAGTCTATTAAATTGATATGGTTCAATTTGTATTAAATAAATTCCAATTCCAACAAAAGAAATAGAAGAATGGAAAACCAATCATTGCCCAAAAGGGAATTAACGTTCAACTGACGAGAACTGGCAATAAATTTGTCAAGAATCAATTAACCTTGCAAGTGCTTACTTAAGGAATTTCTTGTATCTTTCTTCCTCTCTTTACTTCTTTCTCACTCTCTTTCTCTCCCTCTCTCTCTGTCTCTCCCTCTCTCTCTCTCTGCTTGTGCCTATCTTTATACGGGTAAAAGTAAAAAAAACTTATAAGTCAATCTAGAAAATGGCGTATGTGTGGTATGTATGGTAAACCAGCTTGTGAGGTAAAAAGCTAAACTAAGAGAAATAATAAAACAACGACAAAAACGAACTTTGAAACCCAAACAAGATTAATTGTTATAGAAATAAATATTATAAAGCAACGGTAACGTAGGCAGAGTTGTTTCTGTAATCGTTAAAGTCTTTTGTTATTTTCATGTATTGTTGTCCAAGTCTAAGTTGACTTAAATTATGTTGTTGGTGTTGTAAATAACTTCAAGAAGGAAGAAGAAAAATATCTTTTCTTATAACTAAATAATCTTGTACCTTTTCTGTGTCTATGTTCAACAAGATGAAAATATTTTGTGCCCGACACTGCTCAAAAGCGAAATGTAAATGACTATGGAAATATGAAAACACGTTTTCTTTCAACCGTTTTCCAGCTTTTCCATAGTATAATAAAGTGAAAAGCACAAATAAAGAAAATAGTCATAATAATAAAGATCATGTATTGATGTATGGGTGTGTTGCTGTGTCTGTGTGTCTGTGTTTGTGTGCTTGTGTGTGTGTGTACACCCAATCTTGTAGGCGCCTCTTAGCAACGCGCATTAATTCCAGTTGGTTATTGTTGATATTACCATTATTCCTTACGAATCTTAACTTGGCCATATGGCCCGAAGCAAATCAGACGGCTTCAACCAAGTTCTGCTTATACTTTTAGCTTTTGCCTCAAATTTGCAATGCAAATGTATAGTTGAATCTTATACAGATATGGTATTTATGAGCTCTTAAAAATAGTTCGCCAAACCATCTATAAGCGTATGCATATTAATAGGGAGGAAGATAGATATTAGACAGATACATCAATATTGATATGTAGAGCAATCTCTGATAAATAAAGAAAAACACAAACTAAAAGTTCCAATAGTTATGTAATATTAAACTTAATTCAGCACATTTTTATCAGGGATCGAAAATAAAAGAAGCATTTAAATAAAAATTTAAATATATTTATTATTAAATTAATATTCAATTTTAGCACAAAAATTAAAAGATGATTTATTTTTTAGACAAATTAACAATAAATGTAATTTTTTAAGGCTTATAAGCTTATATTAAATAATCTTGATCTCTATTATAAAACTGACTAAAACCTATTTTATTTGAAACATGATAATTATTGAGATCAGAGTCTATAATCATATTAGTCATGCAAGCGGCATTCAATCGATAATTCACACTGAGAAACTCGCGGACTGAGAGCCAACCAAACACAAATAAAAAACATAATATATCTTTGTTGTATGCGTATCTATCTTCATTCTCATATGTATGAATGTATGTTCGTATGTATGTATATAATATAATACCAAACACTAATATATCTTTGATAGAAACCAAAAGACCAAAATGAATACCAAGACAGGGATTGAAAAAACAACAAACAATACCTTAAGAACAGGTAGATTTTAAAGATTAATGAACGGGTTCGGCTTCAAAAGCTTTAGACAACTACAGCATATCTAGGGTAACAAATTTACGATGAATTCCAGCCTTACATATACACATTATGTACACTGATAGGAATTTGAATATCTTTGTATGCTGCTCAACCCGTGTAAAAAACAAATATGTTTTGATTCGTTCTATTGACTCGACTAGAAGATACCGTACGAATACTCAAATTTGTACAGGTATACAACCTGTATGTAAAGTTTAGGCTTTCCTTTAATGTTAAATACTGAGGATATTTGTACCTATTCAAAATTATAATTAGTATTTTTTTCGATCCAGCTGCCCAATCGGAAAGCGATGAGAGCTTACAGATTTTTAATTTTAAGAATAGAGATAATAACCAACGCTTAATCCAGACTTAAATTAAGCAAAAATCTTGTGCTGATTCAAAACTGCGATCTGCAAGGGCATTAAATCTTTAGAATCCCGAAGAATATCACTATTTATAGAAAATGTGTAGTTCAGGGTATGCTGTTTTTTTATTAAGCAGGTTTGGAGAATTTTAATATATACACCCAAACACTTTTATGCATATACGAATACACACTTGTATATACACATACACGAGTTTTATAAGCTGGGTGAGTGATCATTGTATTTTAGTGAAGTCTGAAGTTTTATAGACACAAAGCCATTAATTTAGTCAAATACTGACACGCATGATATTAACGGACATTTTACCTTTATAATTTGATATTTATTTGATTTTCTGTTTGGAATCTCATTTGGAATCGCCCCTTAACACTCGATTGTCTCAAACTTAAGGGCATCAAGAGATCGATGATCAGCCGAATAGCTTTCAATCAAATCTGCACTAGAATTTACAGAATGCATTCATGTGTTGCCTTAGCCCAGAGCAGTGTTTATCATTATTCATATCGACACTTAAGTGTTGCTTATAGAAACGAATTCCACCATCGTAAAAGACCGTAGCGGGAAACTTTAAAATTTTATGCTCGACGAAGTATGAAAGAGTTTATATGCTCAGTGAGCGTGGGGGAACATATATTGTTAATTGAAAGTGTTAGCAGAGCAATTTACAATTAAAGGAAATGAGGTGTTAATTAAAGAAAATCTACGGCTGTAAAGCTTTTTAAATATTATAAAAGCAGCCTAAAATAATAATATAAAGTATATAAATTCTTGTTAGTTATTAACAGCCGAGTCGATTTATTCCTCGAACTCAAAGGGTATAAGAAGTAGAGACTCAAACTTTGTATGTAGGACCAAGTTTGATTCAAGTAGAAAATATACTCAAATTATTAAACCAAATACTATCGATATCGCCTTTTCTAATTTTATTTTTATTGAAACACTGCTAATTTTTCCTTTCTTCCTTCTATTTTCAGGTTATTGTGAATATTTAAAACTAACAAAAACAAAAGAAACCATGACGTGTTTGAAGATAAACGCCAATAGTCAACCAATACAAGAACAAAAGCTCGTTGCTAATGAAAACAATACAAAGTAAGCAATTAAGTGAATGAAAGAAAATCTGCGAATCGCACCAAGACCTTTAAGGTTCTCAGAGAAGATGCACTCGCTTCTCTCGATTCGCAAAAAAAGATGGGGCATCCTTTTGCAGCTGATCGTGCTAGCTACTTGCCATGTGTCATGTCAAGCGTTAGACGGAAGATCGACATCGACACTTGAATTAGTTGCCCCTCGGGGACGCAGTTATGCCACCACCTATGAACAATATGCTGCCTTTCCAAGAAGACGCAGCTCCTCTCCGGCCGGAGAAATGCAATCCCGTGCCGTAGATACTAGTGCCGATTTTGAAGTATACGAAGGACAACCACGCGGTACACTGGTGGGTTTCATTCCAACCAAGCCCAAGTTCACTTACCGATTCAATGAGCCACCGCGGGAATTTACCTTGGATCAAATAACAGGGGAAGTTAAGACAAATGCCGTGCTTGATCGGGAGGGAATGCGCAGTCACTACGATCTTGTTGTGCTCTCCTCACAGCCAACATATCCCATCGAAGTACGCATTAAAGTGCTCGATATCAACGATAATTCACCCGAGTTCCCGGAGCCAAGCATTGCAGTCTCATTCTCGGAGAGCGCAGTGTCGGGAACTCGTCTGCTTCTCGATGCGGCCACAGATGCGGATATTGGGGAGAACGGTGTGACGGATCATTACGAAATTGTCGATGGCAATGTGGATAATAAATTTCGTTTGGTCACCACAACGAATCCGAGCGGAGATACCTCCTATTTACATTTGGAGACAACTGGTAATTTGGATCGCGAATCACGCGGTAGCTATCAACTAAATATATCAGCTAGCGATGGTGGAACTCCACCTCGACTGGGTTTCCTTCAGGTTAACGTTACCATACTGGATGTTAACGATAATCCTCCGATTTTTGATCACAGCGATTACAGTGTGATTTTAAATGAAACTGTTATGCCTGGTTCGGAAGTTTTTCAGGTGATGGCATCGGATAACGATTTAGGTGACAATAGCAAAATCACCTATTACCTGGCCGAAACAGAACATCAGTTTACGGTTAATCCCGAAACAGGTTGGATATCCACAACAGAACGGTTGAATTGCCCCCAGCAAACAAGGGAACCGATGGGAAAAGGTCACACCCAAAAGAGCTGCGTATTCACAGTATTTGCACGTGATCACGGCTCTCCCCGTCAAGACGGACGGACTTATGTGACTGTCAATCTATTGGACACCAATGATCATGATCCCATCATAAGATTTCAGTACTTTCCACCCACGGGAAGCGTAGCCACCGTCGATGAAAATGCAATTAACGGAACGGTTGTTGCCGCCGTATCGGTGATCGATTCGGATGATGGCCTAAATGGAGAGACAACCACTCGCATTATATCTGGCAATGAGCTGCATCATTTCCGTTTGGAGAAGACGCCACTCTTTCATATTGTACGAGTAAATGGAGTACTCGATCGGGAGGAGATCAGTAAATACAATTTGACAGTTGTAGCTACGGATAAAGGATCGCCGGAACGTACAGCAATAGCATATCTAATCATAGACGTCAACGATGTCAATGATCATGAGCCAGTGTTCGAGAAGTCTGAATACTCGGCTGTGCTCAGCGAACTGGCGCCAAAGGGCAGTTTTGTTGCCTCAATTGCAGCCACGGATGAAGATACCGGTGTCAATGCCCAAGTTTACTATGAAATTCTATCTGGAAACGAGCTCAAATGGTTCAACATTGATACGACCACAGGGCTCATTGTGACGGCAGGAGCATTAGATAGAGAAATCCAGGGGAGTGTGGAACTCAGTATTTCTGCACGTGATGGCGGACCTAATCCCAAGTTCGCGTACACTCAACTAAAGGTCACCATACTGGATGAGAACGATGAGGCACCGCAGTTTAGTCAGCAGGAACTGCAAATTATCCTAAGCGAGGATGTTGCCCCACAGTCACTGATCGCGTTGTTATCTGCCACAGACAATGACCAGGGCACGAATGGATCGGTTACATATTCGTTGGCGCCCAGTGTAGATAGACTGTATCCACAACAATTTGCGATCGACGCCATAACGGGCCAATTAATGACGCGCAAAACTCTCGATCGTGAGACAATGGCGAATTATGAAATTTTTGTGATCGCACGCGATCAGGGCGCACCGTACCCACAATCAGCAACAGCTACTGTTCACCTCAGCGTTGCCGATGTAAACGATAATAATCCCGAGTTCTATCCAAAGCACTACATCTACACATTGAAAGACACAGCCGAGGAGAAGGGGGAAAATAGTATGCGAACTCTGTTGAATGTCACGGCCACTGATCGCGACGAGGGTGATAATGCCTTAATTACATACAGCCTGGTCTCTGGTGGCGAGGACGTATTCACCATCGATCCCAAAACTGGCGCTGTCATATTCATGTTGCATGGCAAACCGATGAAAAAATCATATTACAATCTTCGCATCTCGGCTCGAGATGCTGGCGAAAGACGGAGTGTTCAGGATGCTATTGTCGAAATTGTATTGGAATCGAAAACGGAGCTACTCGATTTTGGCACTCATAATGGCTATGAATTTCAACTTGTCGAGGATCCAGATCAGCTGGCAGCAAAGATCGGTCAGGAGGTGGGTCATGTGCAAGTCAAAAGGCATGCAGCCGTTGAGTATTTAATTATTTATGGCGACAGAGCTGAGAACTTTGCAATTGATCAAAGAAGTGGTCGCATAACGACTGTACGTCCAATTGATCGAGAAGTGCAGGCACAATATCAACTGATTGTCGTGGCCCGGAGTACGGATGGATCCACATCACGATCGGGTTTTGCCTACGGAAAATGTAATGTTCACATCACGATTCTCGATTTGAATGATAATGCGCCTAGCTTCGTTCAAGATCGAGATTTAGAGACCTCAATTCAGTTGCCAGAGAACACAGCTGTGGGTCAGGAGATCTATTTATCACGTGCACGAGATCGAGATGCGGGCGTAAACAGTCGCATTAGCTACAATTTGACATATAATCCAGATCAACAGTTTCGCATTAACACTGCCACAGGTGTGCTCTACCTGCAAAAGCCGGTTAGGGTTGAGCCAGGAACTGTTTTACATGTGGAGATTATGGCCACTGATGGTGGATCACCAACGCTTAGCAGTAGACTGCGGCTTCCCGTGTACATTGCCGATGTGAATGATCACACTCCCGTATTTGATCATACATCCTATGAGACTTCACTCTTGGAGACCACAAAGGTCAACACACGTTTCTTTGCATTGGCTGCGTCTGACAACGATTTAGGTGCAAATGGACGCATTTCATATGAGATCATTGAAGGCAATACCGATCGTAAATTTGGAGTATTTCCCGATGGCTATTTGTTTGTACGTGCTCCTCTAGATCGCGAGGAACGCGATTATTATGCGCTCACAGTTTCCTGCAATGATGCTGGAGTTCCAGCACGATCGTCAGTGGTTCCAGTTGTCATACATGTCATCGATGAGAACGACAATGCACCGCAGTTTACAAATAGTACATTTACCTTTCATATTCCCGAGAACGCACCACCGGATACTTTTGTGGGCAAACTGACTGCCGTTGATCGCGATATCGGTAGGAATGCAGAATTAAGTTTCAGTGTACTCGCACCGTCACAGGATTTTAAAATAGATAAGCATAATGGATTCATCAAAACCCTGCGACCCTTTGATCGCGAAGCTTTGGTGCGAAGTGCTCGCAGTGGTGTCGATAATAGCGACGATGATGAGCGCAATATAAATAGCGGTGGATCAAACTATCTTTTGCTGGAGGCCATGGTCTCGGATAATGGCATTCCGCCACTGCACGATAAGGTCAAGATCAAGGTAATTGTCACGG
The DNA here is from genome assembly GCA_035045575.1 of Drosophila falleni. Taxonomy (NCBI): domain Eukaryota; kingdom Metazoa; phylum Arthropoda; class Insecta; order Diptera; family Drosophilidae; genus Drosophila; species Drosophila falleni. The sequence continues at coordinate 5,208,545 of JAWNOV010000142.1, forward strand.
ATGTTAATGATAATGCACCAGAATTCCTGCGAGCTCCTTATCAAGTGACAATCTCTGAAGAAGCCCCCGAGGGTACACACATTATGCACGTCTTTACGCAGGATGCGGATGAGGGTCTCAATGGCGATGTATACTATACATTGTCGTTGGGAAACGAAGGAAATCAGTTTAGCTTGGATAGCGCCACAGGGCAGCTGACCCTATCGCGTAAATTGGATCGGGAAACTCAGGAAATTCATCATTTAACTGTAGTAGCACGGGATGCGGCAATAAAACATCCTCTTAGCTCCTCGGCAAATATCACTATCACAGTGCTGGATGATAATGATAATGCGCCGGAGTTTACTCAGTCGAGCAGTGAAATTTCCGTATTGGAAACTTGTCTCACTGGAACTGAATTAATGCGTTTTCGAGCCAGCGATGCAGATCAGGGAGTCAATAGTCAGGTGGTCTTCAGTATTACGGCGGGAAATCGAAGAGATACATTTCATATTGACAGCACCACCGGCAGTTTATATCTGCATAAATCCCTGGATTACGAAGATATCACAAATTACACGCTTAACATCACTGCCTCAGATTGTGGTACTCCTCCACTTTCCACTACAGTACTATATAACGTAATGGTTGTGGATGACAATGATAATCCACCGATATTTCCAAGCACGGCAATCGTGCGACAGATCAAAGAAGGTATACCACTAAAAACGCCAATTGTCACAGTAATTGCCGATGATCCGGACTCGGGTCTGAATGGTAAGGTAACATACATGATTAGCAGGCAAGAGCCAGAGTTAACAGGTGGCAGACACTTTGGTATTAACACACAGACGGGAGTTATATATACACTGCGTGAAATTGATCGCGAGTCCATAGACAATTTTCGACTTACGGTTGTGGCTACAGATCAGGCACAGCCCTCAGATCGTCAGTTGTCCACCGAAAAGTTGATCACGGTCATTGTCGAAGATATCAATGACAATGCTCCCATCTTTGTCTCAATGAATGCGGCCATTCTACCAAAGTTGACCAATGGCATTGGAGGTCATGTGATGCAAGTTTTGTCACGCGATGCAGATTCATCGAGTAACGGCCTCGTCACATATGAGATTGTTGGCGGCCATCAAGAACTGTTTCAACTGCAACGCAATACGGGAATAATTACACTTGGACAGGCTATTCAAGTTCAGGATAATCGCTATCAACTGACCTTAAAGGCAACGGACGAGGCAAGTGGTGAACGAAAGAGCACCGAGACGTATATAACGATTATAACGACGGGACCAGAAGACGGTCGGGGTGATGAGCCTGTTTTCGAGAAACATAACGTCTTATTTGGTTCGGTTTTCGAAAACGAACCGATCGGTACGAGTATTTTAACAGTAAGCGCACAACTCGCGGGCGCTGAGATTGAATACTTTGTGACAAATGTCACTGCGCCCGCAGGATTAACAGGATTCGGATTCGGATCCAGCAACAGTGAGATGCGTGTGCAAGTTGATCGTCTGTTCGATATTGATGCTAAACTGGGAATTTTATCGACGGCTGTGGAATTGGACCGTGAAGCTGGCCCCCCAACCTACGAGGTAGACGTCTATGCCATTGCACTGGGTGGAAAGCCAAGAACTGCTCACACTAAGGTAAGTTCTTCAAAGTTCCAGCTCTACTCAACCAACTCAGTAAACCCAAGTTGTTTTTCCTCACAAGTTAGTCAGATCTCAAAATGCGTCCTTAACACTAGTCAGCAGAAAGTAGCATCACCTATTTATAAAACATTCTTCCACAAATAAAAACAATTACTTTATTTTTAGCAATTAACGTTATCTATTATTTTTATCCATTATCCTACTCAATCTCAACAAGATCGGGCAAATAGAACGGCAGTAATGGCTGTTTTAAGTTTTAGGGAAATGATAGCGCCTATAAGTATGCTTACATATCTTTGTTTTGCTTAGATATCTTGCCCAAGGACTGTATTTGGTATTGTCTTTAACATCGTGCAGAAATTTGCTTTAAATCGGAGTACTTCTATATCTTAATGAGTTGTTATAGAAATTATCGCTTGAAATGTTAAAAAATAACCTCTACAAGGGTATCAAAATACTCCTTCATTCTTGTATATAACGTCCAAGTAAAACCTACTTTTGTCCACTTTGAATGTGGCTGTGCATGTGAATGTATCTGTTGTTGGGTCTGACATTATTGGGTCTGTTTTAAGGGCTTATCAGTATAAGTTGAGACCGCACTAATGCGCTTTTAATGTCTGCTGCAGATATGAAATGTTGATTGTACGCAAAGCAGAAAGCTTTCGAGATGCGGTCAGCCAAAAAGGCACATGCATATACATATAAAAACATGAAAATATATACATATATAAGTATGCATGTGTGTTGGGTTTAAAATGCAAATCATCAGACAACGCAAAGTTGGCCGTTTTCCATGTATTTTCTACTCAATGAATGCGGCGCTTTGCAGAGAGAAACATTGTAGGTAATCATACATACCTGTATCAGCCAAAAGTCAAAATACTTGGCAACCCAAAGAGCTGCATAAATAGGCCGCAGGGATAAAATTATAATATATAAGTTGTTTCATTGGCAGTTGCCTTTAATTATGGGGTAATACCCTACAAGGCTCCAAAAGAGGTATTTCGATTTGCGATCCCTACAATCCACCAGAAACTACGTCTGCAGCGCATATCACAGTCGCAGTCGCAGTTCTGTTGCCAACAACTGCAAAATCTTCGACCTGTTTCCAGACGAATGAATAAAAGTAAAAAATACGAAAAAAGTTTAAGAACTCACAACAGTAAACATCTTTGGGTTTTCTGGCCGTTGCATACACACACAAACACACACACACACACATACACACACACATTTTCTGGCCCTTTAGTCGACGCGACGACTCGACGGCTCCGACGTCTTGTTATGCCTCTCACAATGTTGATTCCATGCCAGGCCGACACTCGCTGTTTGCTTTCCTACTCTCCTACTCTCCTGCTTTCCTGCTTTCCTCTTCGCGTTGGCAGGCAACCATTGGTGTTGCTTCTCCTTTTCACCCCCTGCTAGGCTCCCCATGCCGCATTCCCCTCCTCCTTCTGACACGCTGCATGCGTAGGTATGCGAGCAATGTACGCATGCAAATGCGCAAAGTTCCAGTTCTGAGCAGCTTCTTGAAAGCATCGCTTGAGCCAGCAATCGTACACAGTGAGAAAAGCCCGTAATTATATTATTATTATTTTTATTCATTTATTTATTTATTTATGCGCGACTAAAAGCAGTCGGCAAGAAACAAAAAAAATCCATGTATAAAAATTAAATTAAAGATTAAAAAATAAAGATTAAGTTAAATATAAATTTAAACTGTTAAGAAAAGATTTAAATTAGAATTAGAATTATATTAAGGTGTTCAAAGTGTCTTATGTTCAAGTTTTCTTAAATTAAGTATTTGTGGTTCTTAAAATCCATACTTAAGAGTGAGTTAGGTAACTATTAGTTTTAATTTAAGAGAATAGAATCAAAGAATAAGTAATATTAAGAATTAAATCGCACTTAAATTAAAAATAAGAATAGTTTATTTATGGTTTGCTTTAAGACTTTTAAACTTGAAAAATAATAAATGGTTTTACTTTATATATTTCAAAAGTATCAAAAATATATTATAATATTAACAAATGATTGATTTTCATGTTTAAAATGCGAGAGTCAGTTAATTCCAGACTTTTTTCAAATAGTAATTTTTTTTGACTTATGAAATCGTGGGTAAAATAAAATCGACATCCACGTCTTTGGTAATTTCACTTTTTGCGAGAAACAATGTTAAAGATGCTTAAGATTTTTGCCCTGTGTATATTTACATACATGCCGGCATACATACAAACACATACTCGTACACTGTACACAGATATATGAGTCTGCAGCTTGCGTGCTAAAAGTATTTCAATCAATTTTATTGTTTCTTTGATTTAAAACGATTGTCATGTTTTTTTTTTTTTTTGGATATGCGTTAATTTTAAATATGTATTAACTGCCTGCAGAGTGCTGCCAATGTATTGGAATTAAGTAAATGGTAGCAGTTGCAGTAACTACTAAAAGTATGTATTACTAAGGAACTTACGAAAATTTCTGTCTGCACAGTAGTTAAAAATATTTAAAAAAAAAATAAGCAACAATTTGTAGTCTAAATAAATACTTGTTTAATTATCTAACTATATACCGACTCTTAGAGATCGAGTAGTAGAGGACATGAAAAAGGATAGCACTCAAGTGTCGTGACGGGAATTCTACACCTTGCTCTCCTTTTTATTGTGAAGCACGGTTGTCTCTGTCAATTTGGTATTGCTTGTAAGCTAAAATGAATTGCTAGCTGATTGACTGAGTGCATGCAGCACGCATAGGTGTATTGAATTTCAAAACATGTTTTTCAAAGCATACGAGTATCTTATATGAGGCTATGGTACCTATTTCCCGTCAATGATTTAAGAATGTCTCACTGCAAACGCATAAGTCTCTAATTAGATTTATTTTCTGTACCATAATTCAATGTTTCAATACAGTAATTATTTTTAATCACTATAAAATATACAACTAATTATATTTTAATATATATTTTCTTTCTTTTTTATAGGTGAAAGTAAGTGTTTTGGATAAAAATGACAGCCCGCCAAAGATTCTCGATACACCGCTGATGTACACTGTAAGCGAAGATCTGGAAATTGGGCAGACTATAGCAACAATTCGTGCTACAGATCCCGATCCGGACTCTATGGGTAGTATGATTTTTTTGCTAATGGACGGACATGATGGTAAATTTTCTCTGGAATCAACAACTGGCAAGCTACAATTGCAGGATACGTTGGATCGTGAAACAAAGAGCAAATACGATATCCGAGTACGGGTTGGTGATGGAGTTCAGTATACGGAAACTAATGTAGTCATTCAGGTAAGCATATTCTGCACGTGTTTTTAGATAATTAACTCATTCAAAAATAATGCACTTTTAGGTGGAAGACACCAATGATAATCCGCCTGTGTTCGAAGAGACCGTTTACTCTTTTGACATACCAGAAAACGCACCACGGGGTTATCAGGTTGGCGAAATTGTGGCCAAGGATGCAGATTTGGCTCAGAATGCTCAGGTGTCGTATTCCGTTGTTTCTGACTGGGGCAACGATGTGTTTAGTTTAAATCCACAGACTGGAACGCTTACTTTAACAGCGAAATTGGATTACGAAGAAGTAAGGCAATCTTCTACTCCATAACTCGAAAGTTTCAAATATTTAATATACTTTTCTGCCCACAGATTCAGCATTATATATTAATTGTACAAGCCCAAGATAATGGACAGCCTAGCCTCTCAAATACTATCACTGTGTATTGTAACGTGCTTGATTTGAACGATAATACACCATTATTTGATCCCATGAGCTATTCAAGTGAAATATTTGAGAATATACCCTTGGGAACGGAGGTAGTAACTGTATCCGCCAAAGACATCGATTCGGGTAAGATATTCTAAATAATATCCGATAAAATAAATGGAATAATTGGGTTTAATTTTTATTTCAGGTAATAATGGGCTAATTGAATTCAGTATAACTCGCGGAGATGCGGACAACGAATTTGAGATCAACAGCAATGGAACTATAACCACTCGTCGCCAACTTGATCGGGAGCATCGTAGTTTCTATACTTTAACAGTTACTGCTCGCGATTGCGCCGATGAATTTGCCGCTTTTAATGAACTTAAGGAGACCCAGCTGAAACTGAAATATCGCTCGCCTCGACGTTTTTATAAAACGCACAAGGAAGATCAGCTTTTGTCTTATCAAAAACAAGAGCGATTGTCATCGACAGTACAGGTAAGCTACCAAAGCAGAGATTTATATTTATTTCTTCTCCATTTTCGAGAACTTTTGGTTGCCGTCGAATTTGTTATAGACCAATGGTCTTAATATCCAGATTTTTTAACTCAAATTAAGAATTCGAGAGGGCCAAAATCTTGTTTTTATCAGTGTATAAAACCGGATAAGGCTTGAGAGAGTTGTGCAATTTAAGATGCTGACTCTGATCTAGGTTTGATTTAAATTTGAGCTTAAACAAGCCCTAATTAAAAAGAAACTAGTTTCACTTAAGCTGAAACCAGTTTCAAATGGATCGTTGCAGTTGAAGAAACAATTAAAAGTAGTCTTAATTTCTAATTTCTTTTATTTCTACAGGTAACCATAATTATCAAAGATGTCAATGACGAAGTGCCCGTGTTTATTTCCTCAAACGAGACATCGGTAATGGAGAATGTGGCCATCAACACGGTTGTATTTACAGTGAAAGCCGTCGATAACGATGAGGGACGCAATGGTTACATTGAATACTCCATTGATGGAGCCCAATCTTCGCACTTTACCTTAAATCCGGCAGATGGCGTATTGCGTGTTGCCGATGCATTAGATCGAGAACTTCAAAATAGCTATGTTTTGAATATCACAGCACGGGATCGTGGAGATCCTCCACTTGCCACAAAGTCACAGCTAACGATCAGCATACTCGATGAGAATGATAATATTCCAGTATTCGATCCAAAGCAGTATTCAGCATCCGTTGCCGAGAATGCCAGCATAGGTGCAATGGTTCTTCAAGTCTCTGCCACAGATATGGACGAGGGTGACAATGGTCGTGTGAGGTATTCGATATATGCCGGCGATCAGAATCGGGATTTCAGTATTAGCGAAGATACTGGTGTGGTTCGAGTGGCCAAGAATTTGAATTACGAGCGTAAGGCGAAGTATGTTTTGACAGTGCGTGCCGAGGATTGTGGTGCTCAGGAAAGTGCAAGTGATACTGCTGAGCTGATCATAAATATAATCGACATAAATGATAATCGGCCCACGTTCCTTGACTCTCCGTATATAGCCCGTGTTATGGAGAACACCTTACCACCAAATGATGGATATCTACTGACTGTAAAAGCCTATGATGCTGATACACCGCCTCTAAACTCACAAGTTCGATACTTTCTCAAGGAAGGCAACGTAGATCTGTTTCGAATAAATGCCTCAACGGGAGAAATTGTCTTACTTAGGACTCTAGATAGGGAGCTGCAAAATGAATACATATTAACCCTTGTGGCCATGGACACGGGATCTCCACCGCTGTCTAATACTGGGATTGTACGAGTTGAGGTTCAGGACATTAACGACAACGATCCCGTTTTTGAGCTGCAATATTATCAGGCCACCATCCAAGAAAATCTTCCCATCGGATCGTTGGTCCTGCGGGCCAATGCAACTGACAAGGATACGGGTCCAAATGCCAAGATCCGTTTCAATTTACTGGGTGAGCACATGTCGCACTTTCACATTGACACGGACACAGGTGAAATTGTTACGGCTGTTGTATTGGATCGCGAAAGCATAAGTGCTTATCATCTAACTTTAATGGCCCAGGACAGTTCCATAACCGAGCCACGAGCGACTTCAGTGAATCTCACCATAATTGTGGGAGACACAAATGATAATATGCCCAAGTTTGAGGCAGCCACCTATAATGTTGTTGTGCCAGACAAGATACGTATTGGAGAGTTTGTTTTTGGCGAAAGAGCTACAGATGCGGATGAGGGATTGAATGCCATGCTTACTTATAATATTAGTGGTAAGGATCAAAAGTATTTCGAGATTCATCCCACTACGGGAGTTATACGAACAAAGCTGGAACTGATTCAAAAGAATAAACCCCAAGCGGACATCATCTACAACATAAACATCCAAGCAACGGATCAAGGACAAATATCACACAGTTCGATAGCTGAGCTCACGGTCCAGCTTCGTCCTGCTGAACTGTTTCCTGCATTCTCCTATATGCCCATCACACAGTTCACTCTACCTGAAGATGTACAGCCGGGAAAACTCATTGCCAAATTGGCAGCTACATCTCCAAAGAAGGGTTCTGTAGCCAATATTCGATATAAAATCGCCGGTGGTAATATGGATCAAGCTGCAGTAGTTGATCCTAACAGTGGGGTTTTGAGTGTGGGACAAGAGGGATTAGACTATGAGCTGGCCCACCAGTATGAATTATGGGTAGAAGCTGCCGACTCCGATAGACCAAGTCTTCGAACCGTGACTCAGCTGAAAATTAATGTCACCGATGCCAATGATAACCCGCCAGTTATGGAGAAAATTATCTACAATGCTGAAATTATGGAAGAGGAAACACCGCCACAACTAATTGTGACCATTAAGGCGAACGATAAAGATTCTGGAGAGAACGGAGAGGTCAGCTATAGTTTGAAAAATGACTACGACGGTACTTTTGAAATTGTCCCCTCTGGTGAAATATACACGACCATGCGGTTGGATCGAGAGGAGATCAGTGACTATGCACTTGTCGTCGAGGCCGTCGATCAGGGTGTACCTCAACTAACGGGTACGGCAAGTGTGCTACTGCATCTGCTGGACAAGAATGATAATCCGCCCAAGTTTACGCGTCTATATTCGCTAAATGTTACTGAAAACACCGAGATCGGCAGTTGGGTTATAAGCGTTACATCTTCTGATTTGGATTTGGGTGAAAATGCTCATGCCACCTATACGTTTAGTTCGAATCTGGGTGAAAAGTTTAAAATTGATCCGGAAAGTGGTAACATAACGGTAGCAGGACAAATCGATCGGGAGCAGCAGGATGAGTACATACTGAAAGTGGTTGCCTCGGATGGAGCTTGGCGTGCCGAGACTCCAATTACGATCAGCATACAGGATCAAAACGATAATGCGCCCGAGTTTGAGCACAGTTTTTATAGCTTCAATTTTCCGGAATTACAGAATGCGGGCGCCTTTGTGGGCCAAATTATAGCCACGGATCGGGATAAGCAGGGACCCAACTCGGTGATCTCCTACTCGCTGCAATCGCCTTCTCCGATATTCAGTGTCGATCCCGCAACGGGTGAGATTTACAGTAAAACTCAAATTCAGTACAAGCATTCGCAGTACATAAGCTCGCCGGAGAATATGTTTGCACTTAACATTCTGGCCACTGACAATGGAAAGCCACCACTGTACTCCGAGTGCTTGGTCAACATCAACATTGTGGACGCTAATAATAATCCACCAAAATTCGAACAGATGGAGTATCTATCACCATTACCAGAGCATGCTGATCCAGGTCAACGTGTTGTCCAGGTTCACGCAACCGATGATAATGATGTGGGAGTCAATGCTGAGATTGATTATGCACTCATCAATTCCAACTCCAATATGAGTGCATACTTTGCCATCAACAAGCACGACGGTTGGATAACCTTAATTAAACGTATTGCTGTTCCGGCCAACTCAAGTTTTGAGTTAAATGTCCGAGCTACCGATCGTGGTGTTCCACCACAGTCGGATCAAACACGAGTCGTTGTGGCTGTGACAGATGAGAATTGCCATGCTCCCATATTTAGACCACTTAGTTATCAAGTGATTGTGCCGGAAAATGAGCCAATTGGGTCAACAATCATTACAGTTAAAGCCACCGATGAAGATAGTGGTCCCAACGGATTGTTGCGTTACGCCATTGCGGGTGGAAACGAACGCGGGGACTTCAGTGTTAATGAACGAACCGGAGCCATAACAATAATGCAACCATTGGATTACGATTTGTTGCAGGGTTACCACTTGAACATAACCGTCCAGGATCTTGGCTACAAACCGCTGTCCGCAGTTGCCACACTCACGATTATCCTAACCGATGTCAATGACAATCCACCGCTGTTCAATCAATCGGATTATCATGGTTACATTGCGGAAAATCAGCCAGTGGGTGCTTTTGTATTTCTGGCCCATGCCACCGACAAGGATTCACCGAAAAATGCCATCATCCATTATTCATTATTGGCCAGTGACGCTGATCATCACTTTTTCAGTATCGATACCAAAAGTGGAGCTATTTTGTCCACCGTCAGTTTTGACTATGAGGAGAGACGTATTTATACACTGCACATCAAGGCAAGGAATCCCGACTCTATAATGGAGAGTTATGCAATTCTCCATGTGCATATCTTGGGTGTCAATGAATTCTATCCACAGTTCCTGCAACCAGTTTTCCATTTTGATGTTTCAGAAACTTCGGTTGTGGGCACGGCTGTTGGATCGGTGCAGGCTACCGATAAAGATAGCGGCGAAGATGGACGTATCTATTATTTGTTGGTGGGTGCTAGTAACGACAAAGGTTTTGGCATCAATTCCCATACGGGTCAACTGCATGTAACCCGTAATTTGGATCGTGAAACCCAAAATCGGGTGGCACTAAGTGTGATGGCTAAGAACTACGGCAGCATTCGAGGCAATGATACGGATGAGGCGCAAGTCATTATCTCCATTCAGGATGGCAACGATCCGCCCGAGTTTGTCAGGCGTTACTATACTGCGACAATATTGGAGTCGGCGCCAGTTGGCAGCATGGTGACAACGGTCAAGGCCATTGACAAGGATGTTCGTACACAGAACAATCAGTTTAGCTACTCCATAATTAATGGGAATATTAAGCAAAGCTTCAAGATCGATGAGGAAACTGGAGAGATTAGCACAGCTGCCCTGTTAGATCGGGAGGATATTGCTCGCTTTAATCTGGTAATCGGTGCAATTGATACAGGACTACCACCGCAGACGGGCACAGCTACAGTGCGCATTGACTTGGATGACATCAACGACAATGGGCCGACATTTACCGCTGAAGGCCTTTTGGGTTACGTATCGGAAAATGAGCCGCCAGGAACAACGATCATGACACTAGCAGCAAGTGATCCCGACTTGCCACAGAACGGAGGTCCCTTCACCTATAAAATCGTTGGTGGCAAGCACAAATCTTGGTTGACTGTCGACCAATATACTGGCTTGGTAAAATCCACGGCCAGCTATGACCGAGAAGTAACGCCCATTCTGGAAGTTATTATTGAGGCGGAGGACAGTGGCAATCCCAAGCAACAGACACAGCATAAGTTAGTTATCAAGGTGCTGGATCAGAATGATAATCCCTCCACATCACGCACGGTTCATGTTGCTGTCAGTATCTTTAATAATGAAGTGCCATCGAATATAAAACTGGCCGATGTGCATCCCAACGATGTCGATATCGTTGGCGATTATCGCTGTCGTTTGCAGGGCAACGGACAATTGATCATTAAGAGTGGATGCGATCTGTACACAACTTCCGTAACTAGTCCCATTTCATATGCCTATAATGTAATGGGAAACGATGGAAAACACGGCGATGTCAACTCAAATGTGACTGTGGGTTTTCACATCTACAACAATATGACGATTATGAACACGGTGCCAATTTTGATACGGAATATGTCAGCTGTTCAATTTCTAACACATCATTATCACTCGACATTGGAGCTTCTAAAGTCACGTTTTGCATCCAATGAAGAGTTGCACATTTACAGTCTGATCGATGTGAACACAAATTTAACAGGCAATATTGATGTCGAAGCCCTTCTAGTCGTGCGCACATCTCAGCTTGGCTATCAACAGCCAGTCCATGTGGTTGAACGTCTAAGGGAGAAACGGTCCGCTCTGTCGGAACTGCTCCACTCGGAGGTGGTGATTGGATACGAGCCCTGCAGTACACCTGAAGTGTGTGCGAATGGAGGTGTGTGTAGTGCAACGATTCGACTTTTGGATACGAGCAACTTTAGTATTGTGGATAGTCCAACATTGATCCTCAGTGGTCCTCGCATCATTCACGACTACACTTGCCAGTGTGCCAAAGGATATGCGGGCGAGCAGTGTGCTAGACGACAGGATCCCTGTGTGCCCAGTCCGTGTCAGGGACAGGCGCAGTGTCGACGCCTGGGCAACGACTTCCAGTGCGATTGTCCGGCGAATCGTGAGGGCAAACAGTGTCAGAGGGAACGCAGCGATGTCTGCTGGGCTAAACCTTGCCGAAATGGCGGCAGTTGTCAACGCAGTCCAGATGGCGCCTCATATTACTGCCTTTGTCGACCCGGATATCGTGGCAGTCAGTGCGAAAGTATTCCCGACTCATGTCGTCCAAATCCCTGCTTATATGGTGGCTTGTGCGTCAGCTTAAAGCCGAGCTATAAATGCAGCTGTCCATCTGGTCGCTATGGCCGTCATTGCGAGCGTTTCAGTTACGGCTTTGATCCGCTCTCCTTCATGAGCTTTCCCTCTTTGGATCCCACCACTAACGACATTTCTATTGTATTTGCCACCACTAAATCGACGTCACTTTTGGTCTACAACTACGGCTTACAGACTGGCGGACGTTCCGATTTTCTGGCCATAGAACTAGTGCAGGGACAGGCGTACTTCTCATCGGGTGGTTCGCGTACTGCCATCAGTACAGCTGTGGCCGGTCTTAACTTGGCCGACGGCAGTTGGCACAAAGTTACAGCCACTCGCAATGGTCGCGTCATGTCGCTAAGTGTCGCCAAGTGTACGGAATCTGGAGACGTTTGCGCGGAGTGCACTCCCGGGGACTCCAGTTGCTATGCGGACGTTGTCGGTCCTGTTGGGTAAGTCAACTACAGTAAACTACGAGTAAAAGTTTTTCGACAACTTCAAACTCCGATAACTTTGTTAAAATAAATCGATATTTTCTCGGAATCAATAAGGCTATTGTTCATGATTTGATTTCTAAATGAGCTCTACTTTACAATTTTATTTAATTTAAAAATTATTATTGTTTCTTAAAATTTTTGGCAACTTCAAAAATGTACAATAATTAGTATAATAATTAGTAAAATCAGATTTTGAAACTTTTTTTAAGTTTAAAATCGTCTAAAACCGGATTAAAATGTTAATATATAAGATGTTAAAATATAAAGTTTTCATATTCTAATATATTGAAATGATCTGTTTGTTTTTAAAGGACTCTCAACTTTAATAAGCAGCCGCTTCTGATCGGAGGTCTGTCATCCGCCGATCCAGTACTGGAGCGTCCTGGTCAAATACATAGTGATGATCTTGTTGGCTGCATTCACAGCGTGTCGATCAATGGACGAGCCTTGAATCTGAGTGCACCGGTGCAACAACATGGCATTACACCTGGCTGCAATAAACAGGCCTGTCAACCATCTCTAGCAGTGGAAAGATGTGGCAACTATGCTGGTCAGTGTATCGATCGCTGGTCAACATCGTTATGCCAATGCGGTGGTCATCTGCAATCACCTGACTGTGGCAATTCACTGGAACCAATAACTTTAAGTGGCGGCAGCTTTATTGAATTCAAAATCTCTGAGCAATATCGTCGCATGCAACTGCTGGATAGTCTCTATAATGGAAAAAACGCATGGTCCACACGCTCCAAACGCCACTCGACATCCACACATAATACAAGTACAGTGACAACAGCCTACGATGAACCGCCAAAACTGTTAAGTGTGATCTTCCGCACTTACAAGTCACAGGGATTGATTTTATATGCTGCCACCAATCATATGTACACCTCCCTCTCTTTGCTGGGCGGAAAGCTTGTCTATTATTCCAAGCATCATCTGTCCATCAATATGACAGTTCCAACGCCAGAAGCGCTGCACGATGGCAAATGGCATAATGTGAGTCTGCACAGTCAGAGCCGTACTTTGCACCTGCTCTTAGACGGACAACAGGTGGGAGACGAGTTGGATGTTGCCGGAGTCCATGATTTTCTCGATCCGTACTTGACTACGCTGAGTGTTGGTGGTGCGCCTAATAGTCAACTGAATGCCGAATCATTTGCCGGCTGCATAGCCAATTTTACAATCAACAATGAATTACAGCCGTTGAACGGATCCGGTAGCATATTCCAGGAAGTGAAGCAACATGGAAAAGTCGAGCTGGGTTGCAGTGGAGCGGAGATCGGTGTGGATGCGGCCCAAGTAGCCGATCCCTTAAGTATTGGCATCACACTGGTTATTGTGTTCTTTGTCATACTGGTTGGCGCCATATTTGGCTCCTATGTCATCTATCGTTTCCGTGGCAAGCAGGAGAAGATTGGCAGTCTCAGCTGTGGTGTGCCTGGGTTCAAGATTAAACATCCGCCTGCTGCTGTGCCACAAAGTCAAGCGGCCGATCATGTATTGGCTCGTAGTATTCACACTAGCGAAAGTCCTGCACCACTTGTCGTAGGTGCCACCGATCATATGCGTCCACCTGGCCACCATTTGACGGGACCGGAGCTTATTACCAAGAAGTTTAAGGAGCGAAGTGATCTACCAAATAACTCTGATCATCCGCAGCCTCAGCAGCGTCCCCAACGACCGGACATCATTGAACGTGAAGTTGTTGGCAAAAGTCCACCAATTAGAGAGGAGCATCATCTATCCATACCGCCGCTTAATCCATTGCATCCCCTAGACCACGGCAGTTCCGTAGACATGGGCTCCGAATATCCGGAGCACTATGACTTGGAGAATGCCAGCTCAATTGCTCCGTCTGACATTGACATTGTATATCATTACAAGGGATACCGGGAGGCGGGTGGCATGCGCAAATACAAAGCAACCACGCCCCCTGTTGCCGCCTATACCCACCACAAGCATCAGAGCTCAGCTGCTCAGCAACAGCATCGTCATTCACCCCGCCATGCGGTCAACGCCCCCTTTGTGCCACGTGTACCCAATCAGGGCCAACAACCACCAGCATCGACCAGTACGTCTCGCACCCACCAGACTACCCCACTGGCCCGGCTGTCGCCCAGCTCGGAATTGAGTTCGCAGCAGCCGAGAATTTTAACCCTGCATGACATTTCGGGTAAACCATTGCAGAGCGCACTTCTGGCCACCACCTCCAGTTCAGGTGGTGTGGGCAAGGATGCACTGCACAGCAACAGCGAGCGAAGCCTCAACAGTCCAGTGATGTCGCAAATGTCGGGTCAGAGTTCAAGTGCCAGTCGTCAGAAGTCTGTGGCGCCACCACAAGCGGGTCTAACCGCTGAAGAAATTGAGCGACTTAATGCCAGACCGAGAACATGTAGTCTAGTGTCTACTCTGGATCTTTCATCGAGCAGTGAAGCGCCGACGCCTCGAGTTTCCGGCGGTGCTCTGCATCTATCGCTGGGCGGAGATGTGGATGCCCACAGTTCAACCTCGACGGATGAGAGTGGCAACGATAGCTTCACTTGCTCGGAAATTGAGTACGACAACAATAGCTTAAGCGGCGATGGAAAGTATTCCACCAGTAAGAGCATGCTCGACAGTCGAAGTCCTGTGGCACGTGCTTTGAGTGGAGATCCCGCCAGGAATCCAAATGTGGTGAAAACTCCGCCCATACCACCGCATGCCTATGAGGGATTCGAGTCATCATTTCGTGGCTCCCTTAGCACACTTGTCGCCAGTGATGATGATCTGGCAAATCATCTTAGTGGCATCTATCGGAAGGCCAGCGGTACTGCTTCACCATCTGCCACCACATTGGGATGGGAGTACTTGCTCAATTGGGGGCCAAGTTATGAAAATCTAATGGGCGTGTTCAAGGATATTGCAGAGCTTCCCGACACAACAAGTCCACAGCAACAACAACAACAACAGCAACAGGCATCTCAGCCTGTGTCTACTCTGCGTATACCCAATGTACAAAAAGCACCAGAGGAGTATGTGTGAGATTCGAATATACTCTCTCCTATGTATATATATATATATTGGATTCCCTATAAGAATGTCGACAAAAACAACTAACAATATCATAAATGTGAAAACAAAACTAGGATGCAAGTAGTTTGAAAATTAATGTTAGGAAACCAAACGAGGAATTATGTCGTTAGAGAAATAAAACTAGAAAAAAGTGCTATTGAAAAAATAATAAAAAGCCGATATTAACAATATTTTTTATCGATCTGTTAAATCTATCTCAATTCAATGAGTAAATATTGTGTGGTACCTTGTTTACAAATTTAATTAAAATATAATCTTTCGAATTTTAATTATTTCTTTACTGACAATTTTCCGGCGACAGAGACTCGCACAATGGAAGACTTTTACTTGTAATGATGACATATATATTTTTTTTAATTACTTATGTACTCTAAATGTTTTGGCTTTTTAAAATTTATTTTACAGTTTTTTTTTCTTTGATTTGCAATTCTTACAAAAACATTTAGAATCAAATGAGGTACCGAACATTGTATATTTTGTGTAAAACTTTATCCTTCTTTCTTAGTGTTAAGTGTCGCCATTTGACTTTGTAATGTACAACGAAACCTTAAGGATGATTTGATTAAGACTCAATTTAACCACTCCATTAATATTTATAAATTGTAATTGTACTAAAAAATACCACAATTTAACGCCTTGTATCAAGGTTACACATCCTAAGTGCATTCCTAATTACGTAAGCATCAAAAGGGAAATGCACTGACTGATTTGCATATGCCAATAGAATTTATAAGCCAATGCACATACATAATAATTCTTAATTCTTAATCCAAGTACAAGTCTATATGTATGTATATGTATAGTATAATACTTATGTTGTATGTGTGCTATATTAAATTAAATTGAGCTACTCTATTTATTGCCATTTAAATACGTTGTAACTTTCACCAGCATTTATACTAAACTACATTAGTCTATATAACTTTCAAATAAATTTATTGAAGAAATTTAGCTATAATATTTTGTAAATTACAACAAATAAATAAAAGCTCCGCATATAAGAAATAATTGTAGTAAAGTAAATCGAAAATTTGAAAAAGAAATCGAGTTGTCGATTCAATTGGAAAGAATGGGAAAAATGGGCATTTTCGAATTTAATGTAGACACTAGGCCTTTACCTTGTGTAGAGTTTGCTTAATATGGATTTAAAAATAAGCTTATCATTCTGAGCCGCCGAACTGTTGATTATAAAGTTAACATTTTTGACTTAAGCGGCTCTTTTTTTGGCCTTTACTGAAAGAGAAAAAAAACTGTGACTTGCGCACTGAGCACATCTATAAATACTGGGGTAATTTGCCACATTACGTCGTGTCATGCAACTTGCGGCATTAATACAAAACTAAACGTCAGGCAGCCAAATGTTGCAGTCGTTGCTGGCAACTGAAGTAATCTAGAAGTAAAAAATAAATACAAAATACAGAGTCTGAAATGGAATTGTATTCTTTGTTATTGCGAGTTTAAAGAGACATTTCGGAACAAATTGAAATTAATGCAAGTGAAGAATAGAATGCATAATCCAAAGCATTGGTAACTAAAACGATAATTGTGTGCTAGAAAAGCAAAGAACGTTCTACTCGTCATGTTCTTTCAGCGAATTTTTGACCGCAAACCCATTTCAAATAATGGATACACTGAAAAAAATAAAAGTGTCATTTATGAATTGAGTGACACAAGTGTTGACATTGACAATACCAAGGATAAAAACAACAACAACAACAACAACAGCAATCAATCAAATAGCAGTGGAGACTCTCTTGTGAGTGCCTGTGATAATAAAATGCAACATCGTCCGGAGCTAACAGTGGGCGCCGTACAGTTAACCCCACTGTGGGAACATGTTTTACGTACGCGTCGCTTGCCGGAAACAATTTGCCCGGCTGCAATGTATGGCGAATTTCACGAACGTTTGCAGGATCCAGAATGGCAGGTTCGGCAACATGCATTACGCGTCCTTGTCGATGTTCTTGTGGTGATGAAATCAAAAGCAGACAAGCACAGTATGCTTGTCTTAGGTGATCTAATAAAAAACCTTGGTCATCAGGCACCAACGGTACGAAAGGGAGCCCTGGACTGTCTTCGAGTCTATCTCACCGAAACAGAAATGCCCGATATTATAATGTTACAGATTTTGGACACTGGCTTCAGCCAACAACAACAACAGACAACATTTGATGAGCGACTCAGTTGTGGTGTCCTGTTGTCACTGCCCGCATTATTGCAATCGATTTTGCACACGCCACAACGTCACTTTATTGTGAAGCATTCTGTAGAGCGTTTAATGCAGCGCTTGCAACGTCACCAGAACCAACAGGAGATTACACTGAAAGTGCTAGCGAAAATCAGTGAACTTCTGGGCTTAGAAGAGTTTGAAGCTTATCTCGAGGATATAGAAGGCAACGATGCCTTGGCGCTGTACAAGCATCTGTGTAAGGTATATTTGATATCAAACAAACCTGCTTCAATTGCCAGTGGCAATGCAGGTGCTTGGCGAGCTCTTCCACGTGAATATACCTGGCGTAGCAGTAGCAATATTTCTCAAGCACCTGAGACTTCTGCATGTCTACCGGAAAAGGGCAAAGTGATAATGGAAACGGAAATCCAAATCAACGATGATACACTGACAATGCGCATCCTTGAAGCGGACACTGAGGCCGAGGAGACAGATAGTCCAATCATGGACACAACGGAGCTTGTGTGTCGTTCATTAGTTAGTGCCTCCTCTCAGCGAGATATAAGAGATAATGCTGGCATTCTGCAAATAATTAGCGACTCCGAAATAGACGAGATAGCGGATCCCGAGTCACAAAGTGCAACGGCAATGGGAACGCCCTTTCGTAGCTTAAAGCGTGTTACTTTTGGTGGAGAGGTTGTAAAAATGCGTACACCCGATAGCGATGCAGCTTCTTCAGCCAACAACATTGAGAATATAGTGACAGATCATAACAGACTTAGCGTGAACTCCATTCCAATGGATAAAACATTATCGGCACCATCATCATCACCAGAGGAGCAGGGAGAAACAGAGAATATGGTAAGCTCAGCCAGTGATAATGGAATGACAGAATTAACATTGGAGATTCCCATCGATAATACGAAACCTTTGCCTCGAGTTAGAAGTGCACAGTCCCCACAGCGCAGTCACAGCGTTCCAAGTGAGCCGATATCGATATCGACGATACCCAACGTGACCACAACCAACTGTAATAATACATCGCCAAAGCGAGATATATCACATTCTCCTGCCTATCGCAGTCGCAGTATCAGTCCGGCTGGTAGTAGCAACGTCAGTCCAAAAGTACCCCATAAAGAGATTGAAGTGTTACATAATCTTCAGCGTGATTCAGATCCATCACCGCGTTCTCTTCGACGCAGCGAGTGTGTGGCAAATGATGCAGTTACTCCTTCTCCCATAGCAGTCACCGTAATGTCCGCGGTTCCACCCTCAACTCCAAATACCTGGGAAGATCTAGACATTGTCAGCTATAAAACTATAATGGACCTTCGCTCAGGGGTAAGTTGACAGTTTGGTTTAGATGAGAACAGTAGATGAGTTGTTTTTTTTGTAATTGGCGCCAGAGAGACGCACAAGCATCGCTGCTCTAATATTGCACTTCCATCTCCTACTCGATTTACTTGGCTTGTCAAAGCTATGTATTTCGAAATATCATGTAGTGGGATTCTGTCATTAGTTTCATTGTTCGTAAAAATTAAAAAGTGAAATTGTAACGCACGCTACCCCATTGCCAGTGACCGTTTTATATGCTAAATGGCTAACCGGCTAACTGGGTTAGTAGGATATATACAATTTCATATGCGTTCATAATTGTGCCTTCATAATGGCCACCCAAATTTATTACGTACACGACACGCATCACCCCAACTTTCAATATGTACACGTAGCTGCTATTATTATTTTTACCGGCAGTCTGGTTGTTTACTAATGAAAACTGAGCGATAAGTGCAGAGCTCAGCGATACACATATTAATGGCAGTCGGTACAGAACAATGCTGGCCATTGGGAGAGCTATGCCTTTTATGTGCACACCCCTTCAGTACCACCATTGACCTATTAATTTATGACGTGAACAATTCAAAAGCCAAACATTTTCACTTGATTTTTGCGAGTATGTTAGTCAAAGTTTTGAATTAGTTCTGGTGCTACAAATTTGACAGACTTTTAATTTCAATGAAACATGAAATGTACTTGATGTTTAGAGCGGTATTTTGATTTATTCATGACAGCTGAATACGCTTAGCTTTTTGACTTTAAGATCCTAAGAAACGTTGTAAAATAGTGAAATTTATAAATACACAGAAAGAAAAATCCATTCTCAAAATCAAGTTTAAAATACTTGACTTTAGTTTGAATTTTTTTAATATATGTATTCGGGGTATAATTCCTAAATTCGGAAAATACGTAGATAAAATGGCAACGATATTAAAAAATCGACAATAAATAGTGAAAGAAGACTAAATTTTTTGATCTAACTCAAAACAAATATTTCAGAACCCAAAAAATTAAAATATTGTTGAGAAAAATCGGACTTGATTTAAGTGTTATATACTTGGTTTAAAAGAATCCGGGATTACCGTACTTCTGACACCGCTGGGATTAATTTCAGACCTGAATCCCGGATTTTTTTTCTGTGTAGGGTTAGTCAGCATGTTTACGGGGAATACCGCACCTGAGCATACGTAGTGCCTCTGGGTAGTGAAAATGTGTAGAGAAAAACTCTCAAGCATTTTCGATACAGTTAGCATGCAACTGTGTAATGTGTAATGTGTTATGTGTTATTGGTACCCGCTGCAGAGTGCCAATGAGTCCTGTGCCGCAGTTCAGCTAGCCGGCCAATCATTTAAATGCACGCGATATTTGTGGCTGACAAAAAAGCAACAACAATAACTCAGCAACAGCATGCATACGGGTACGAGTACGGGGATACAGGTACGACGATAAAAATAATAAGAAACGCAGTGTAATTTGGAATGGGATACAGAGAGTGTGCCGGAGAGCGTGCCAACAACTGGGTCACCACAAGCACAAAAATAATAAAACATTAACAAAAATTATAGCGCGTATAGAATACAACAACAGCAACAACAACAACCACAAAAGCAAAAAAGGGCGCGAATGAAAACCTCTTACGAAGTATGGGTCAAATATGAAACAACTACTCGCATTTTAAGTGACGTTCCCGTTGACTTTTTCGCTTTCTTTTTCAATTACTAGTGCTTCAATTCAACAACAAAAAAAGTAGCAACAATGGCTGCAATTATTATAATGATATTTGGTAATAAAACATTTCTTACATTCCTTTGCCTCGCAGGACTGGCGAAATCGTTTGCAAGGAATAACACAACTAGAGATAGCACTTAGTTCGTCAGCTAACCTGGTACAAGTGCAACCCTATTTGGATAGTCTACTCCGCACTTTGCTCTCCTCCGAACGTAATACAAAGGTAGCTGAGCTTAAGCGTGAGCTATTAGTGAATCTCATCTCTCGCCTACCGTTGGACAACTTGGAGGAGCGTACGCAGCTGATACTGTCAGGACTCTGTCGTCAAGGAAATGCAGGTGCTAATCGAGTGTGCAAAGCGCTCATGCAACGTCTACTTGCAGGCACAATTGTCTCCAAATTGACAGCACCGGAATATTTACATGCCAAGAGCTCCAAGGTGAGTTAAAGCTAACTCCATAATCTATATGTATGTATAAAAATCTTTATCCTGACTTACTGACTCAACATTGTAGATACCAAACGGTAAGAGCTAGGCGCTTGAGATTTTCACAACATCTTGAAAAATTCGAATTGCAAGGGAAATTCGAGTTGAGGATGAAGCTCACACTACACTAAATTGCCTTTGTTGTTTTTTGAGCTAACTATACCAAAATTCTATACTTTACTTGATATGAGGCAGTATACCGATTTAATCAAAATGTTATCAAGATATATTTATAACAGAATATTTAAAACAACTAAAGGCATAGCTTGTAAAAATGCTTGTAATATTTCTTCAAACAAAAAAGCCTTCTATAATCTTTTCCTAGTTTTACAAGTATATACATTACCTGAAATTAATTTAATAGTCAATAAATTAAATTTCAAGAGTTTAAAATAATTAAAAATAAGTGATATTTAATTGTGTTCAGATAGTTTCTTATTTCTTAAATACTAAGTTATTACACATTAAAAGTCAATAATATATTAAAAAAACCAAAATTCCACTCCTATTACACAGTTTCGTGATCATGCCTTACAAATGTCTATATACGCACTGATGACATTTCCCGGCACATGCTTTGACATTAATATCCTGACTGTACAAGTCACCTATGCCGCCCTTAATCGAAAACGACGAGTTCGCCAGGCGGCATTAGAAGTGCTTGCCGTGCTCGCTGATATATCATCGGTGGATGAGGTTTTGCAAATCGTTGAAGAAATTGCAGCAAGTGTTGAATCAGGACCTGCTTTGTTGATGGCTGTAAAAACACGTTTGTCACGCCCACAATTGCCCATTATAACGCCTGATGGAGCCGTACTATACATGTTTCATAAAACAGATCAGATTGACACTACGCGTTTTGGTGCAGATGTCGATTGGATTAGACAAGGTGAAGGCTCAGCCTCTCCAAAGTCCATAAAAAGGCGTCACATGACAAATAAAACTCGAACTCTTCAGGACAGCACAGAAACTGAAAATTTGACTGGGATTGGGAATGGGACAAGCCACAGGTAAAATAATTGGTATATTTTCAATAAATTATAAACATATTAATTAAATTGTTTTTTAAATATTTCAGTTTTCATACTGATGAGAACCTGCATCGGCATTCCTTTCACTCACCACCTGAAACTTTGGACTTGTCTAGACCATCGCATGTAAGTTGCATTAACCACAAATTATTGCTAGTAATTTATATAATCTGTTTAATATTGACAGGATTTTTCTCAAAAGAAAAACTATGGTACTAGCGGTAAGTATGTTCTTAACTAAATGTATTTATATACTAATGCGTCTCGATCTTTGCAGTTATTCAAGGCAATTTCATTGATCGTCGCCTGGTAGCCCAGGCACATTCTGAATCTTCCGTGGATGGTAGAAGTACTGACAGCACAACAACAACATGCAGTAGTGGCAGTGGAAGCGGAAGTGGGAGTTTTATACAATTGACATCCTGCAACGCTGCAATAAACCGACGATTAGTCAGACAGAATTCAAGGTAGAGTCTAAAAGACAAAATGTTCAAAAAATAATTAAACTTTTAACGCATCTATTTCCAAGATTTCCGGTAATGCGGCAACACACGGATTTCATCTCCAATTTTATGCGTAATGTGCACCAAACTCCCTATCCTTATAGCTTTGAAAACTCAAAGTACTCAAAAACAAATTATGCACTGCACAAAACAGAAAAGCAGCAGGGACCTAAGAAACCACCGACGAAATCGCAACATTTTATTTCCCACCAAAACTGGATGGCTAATGTCAGTCAATCTCAGGGTGAGTAATTTTTAGTTTTGCTGTGCCACAAGTTAATCATTTCAAACTTGTCTATTAACAGTTAATTCAAAGATGAATGATGCAATCCAACAGGATTACCAAGGACTAGAAACTTCACAAGGAGTAAGCAGGAATGTGAGCAACACTGCTAAATCCAAGTAAGTTAACAAAAACTTAAAAACCGGCTCAATGAGAGGTTAAACTATCTAGTATTGAAAGTTTGCAATTATAAATCGTTAAGGCTATACATTCTCCCGATTCCACACTCATCGCACTACGAAAGTCAAGTTATAACAATAAATTGACCGGCTGCGTCAGCAAATGAGTTTGTCGCGCTTTTGGCCCAAAAATTGGGTTACCCCCGCATTTGGTACACAACATTGGCGCCTTAAAGGTGCCACATAAAAGCCGAGCCATTCCGTTATTTAACCTAAATAATTTAAATGCGCGCTGAAACATTCATCAGGGCCATTTATGGTATAGGAACAGGATGGCCAGAAATGCCAGCGAACCTTCAAATGACCACTGTAGATGAACATTGGGCTGGTTTTTGTTGAGGCCACTGCTTATTGTGTGTTATTCCAGTTACTATGTCATTCATTCCTAGGTACTTCTGAACTGTCTTCTGTCAGAAAATCAATTTTTCTTTCTTTAAAAAATTGACTACAATTAAAGGGGACAAGACGACTTTGAAATAAATAGTGTTAATTAACAGTTCATATCACACATGTGATGTAAATAACAAGGATCATAATGATAATAATTTTAAACCCTATAATATTATAATTATATTATGTATATTATATTATATTATATTTTTACTTTAAATTATAGAATAGCTCCTTATATTCGTTTCTTTTAAATTAAATAAATAAAAATACAGTCGTTCTTCGAAATTTATATCAAAAATGTATAAATGGAATTCATACATAGAACATTTTATTTCGATATCATCCAATTGAAGAACAAATATTATTTACATAAGAAATTAGAAAAAAAAATTAAATTTTTCAATAAAAATTATTAATGAAAGTCTTCATGTTTCTGGCATACCTTATCTAAAAATAAATAAGGAATATTTAAGATTTTTCAATTTATTTTACCCCTGGTAAAAAGTTCCGTCTTTGACATTTGCAATCACAGTTTTAAAACTTGTTGAAGTTTTCATTTAAAATTATAAATAGAGTACGGTGATTCGTAATATTTATTATTTTGTTCATGCAATGCTGTTATAGGCCACACATGTGTCGACTTAGCCAACTTTGGCTGTTTTCCTTTGGTCTGTCTTCGTCACAAACACACGAAGAAACCCGAACATAGGTAAGAAGGGACTCGCTTAACTGAAAATACCACCAGTGCTTTTGTTAGCCAGACCAATGGCTAACTGTTCGTCATCAACGTCGGCTAGTTTTATTGGACGGGGGGTTTGAGGGTGCTCCTTTTTCTTTACTTGTTAGCCTGTATCTGAGTGTGTGTTTGTGGGTGGGGGGGTTCGGTTACAGTGGAAAACGCAATGTCCTGTTTTACATTTGCAACTTTTGTTGTTGTATTTTCCTGAAATGGAAATAAAGACCGCTGTGAATAGCTGTGGATTCGGCATTTCTGCCCTCTTGGTGTGTGGAGACTAAACACTAAAGAAGTGGTCAACACGAGCGTTACAAACAGTTTGTAAAGTGACGTTGCTGCTTCAAGTGGTCAAAGTAGTCAAACAGTGGCCACAACAGTTAACAATTATTTATTACTAAAATGTATTTTTCTGCCTAGAGCATTCACTGCACAAAACAATAATTAAAAATAAAAGAAAATGCAAAATGCATTTTTCTGTAGCGGTCGACCCGCAAATCTGTTGCGGCAACTGCGTTCATTATTTTGCACAGCTAAAGATTATATACTAGAATGGGTAAAAAGTCTGATACCCTATGACCGCTGTCTTTGTCCGTGTGGTATATGTCACAACAAAACGCTAGACAGAAAATCGATTCCAATTGTTGAAAGTGATATGAATGAGGATGATAACGTGACGTTGCAAGTACTGCACTCTCCGCAGGCAGTTGATAAGACTCTTGTGGATGAGGTGCACTCCCAATTTGATTTGTAAGTTTTCATAGATTTATTAGCAGCCGGCTAGTTAATTTATTTTTTTTTTTTGTTTAGATATGATTCAATTTATATATTTTATAATAAATAATGAATATAACGTATTTGATTTCTGACTCATATATATATATTTTTTATTGAGCGATTGATGAATTTACTAATTGGTTCTCATTACTTCATACAGGATAAAGGTTGAATCAGAAAGTGAGCCGGCAACAACCTTATCAAGACAGCCCATGGCGGTCGAATCCACACCTGGTCACGTTCTAAAACCAAATGGAGATGGTTCCCCTTTATCAGTCAAGTCAACAAGTTACTCACAAAAGTCAACAGCCTCGGCTAAATCGTATAACAGTCATTGCGAATTGGATAAACAGACTGCAAGCCAGAATTTTAGTCGGAATGATGTGGAATCAATCAGCTTGGAGCAACAATTCGGAGATCTTATCGTTGACGACGTAGAGGATGAAACGAATTCGCTAACTCAGGAGCCCGTTTTGAAGCGCAACGAAAGCGTCAACAGTCTGCACAGCAAAACAGAAAGCATAAAGACACAACTGGAAGATGCCACACCACAAATGTCACGGGCACAATCCATCAAATCACTTGCCATTGAAGAGGAGATTGAAAGTAGCAATAGTTTTGTAGTTGTCGAGGAACTGCAGCAAGAGCTCGAATCAAAGCAACAGACCAAGTCAATAGATGATAACGAAAAGCCTGCGGAAACAGTATCGCGAGCTTCGTCCAGCAGAAAGGATGAGAGGACCATACATTCAAGAAGCATCTCACTGGACTCGCTCTATGGCGCAAGACCTGCATCGAAGCAAGGTTCCATGGACACAAGTATCTGCACAACGGATAATAGTTCGCAACTCGACAATATAAAATTACCTGTAAAAGTGCAGCATACACCGCTCAAACAAAAGTCAAAGACTTCATATTTTCTACGAGGCCAACGACGTGTCTCCCCAGTAAAGCAGGCTATTAAAATGTCCCAGACGGAACTGTTCCCACCGAACATGTTACGATTTGAAAAGCCACGCGAGGCTTTAAATAAAACATTCGATCAGCTAGATTCTAGCAACTGGGAGGTAAACATGACGGGACTCAAGAGTATGGTGCGCCTGATTCGTTATCATTCGGATTTCTTGGACAGTCACATGCACATGACGTGCATTCAACTAACCCGATCCGTTCGTAATTTACGCTCCCAAGTGGCACGTGCTGCCTGTCAGGCCGCAACCGAATTGTTTACCCTAAAGTGCAAATCTTTGGAGGTCGAATGCGATGATTTGGTTTGTGCTTTACTCCATCGTACGGCAGATACCAATCGCTTTCTGCGAGCTGATGCAACGCGTGCCTTGGAGTCTATGGTTGACCACTTGCAAGCGCCAAAAGTACTCAATATATTGACGACAAAAGGTGCTCAGCACCAAAATGCACTGGTGAGAACAACAACGGCTAAATTATTGTTCCGTCTAGTCGAACGGTTGGGCAGCGATCGCATCTATGGCATGGCTCGTGAAAGCCGTGACAAATTCTTCATGGTGGGTGCGAATCTTCTGCTTGAGGGCAGCCTGGAGACGCGCAGCTATGCCAAATCGTTGTTCCGTGCCTTGTCCGAGCATGCCAGCTATCAGCGAATGCTATTGGAGGTCATTCCGGCGCGAACCTATCGAAATGTGGAGAAGACATTGAGAAGCATAACACGATAAACCGTTTACATATTTGTAGGTAGAGCTGGGATTTAAATTGGCTATGATTAAATTAATAAACTTATTTAAAATTTGCAGCACTACACTAAATCATTTGAAAATAATAGATAACATTTTAAAAAAGACCAAAAAAATGTATTGTTTATTATAATACTTAATTAATTAAATGAAATAATTGTGTAGTGCTGGAAAAACTTCACAAATATAAAATTTTTTAAGTTAATAGACGTGGATTCAATTGAATCACTATTCCCGAATCTGCATGCAGTGATCTACTAAATGTACATACTCAGTTCATGTAAATTAATTTATTTCAAATATTATAGCTGTATAGCTGTTAAGCCGCACTTACAGAAAAATAGATTATTGAGATTTACATTTGGCCACTGCTTCAAATGCAATATAGACACATAATGTATCTAGCGGTACTTAAACTACGCTTATATGTATTTGTATTACAGACTAATAAAAGAAGTGTAACATTTGAATTGAATGCCATCTTAACTTTAACTGTCAGAGCCTAATCAGTAAATTGATTTAGAGTAATCTTCTCTTGCCATGATTGTAACGTTGATCAGATCTTCGATTGCCTCCACTGTTGTTATGCTGTTGCTGTTGATGTGGTCTTGGCCGTTTGCGATCCATGACGGCACTATCGCTGCGTCGTCTCACATCATTGTTGCTACTATACTTATTTTGTACACCAGAGTTGCGATCGAATTGTTTGCTATCACGCATGCTGTGACGAGCATTTAGAGGCATCGCTGTGGGAGCCAAATCAATCGAAAATGGATTATGCATTCGTGATTGAGTGGCCGGAGATTTCTTTGGTTTATCCGGGCATTGTTGTCTGATTGTCAACTTTTTTTGGAACAGCTCTAAGCCTTGGTAAAGCTCCACTGCATAAGGCACTGCACATTTGTGCTGGTAGGTAATAAAGCCAAAATTCCGTTGACGTCCAGTATTGTCCAAAGGAATACGCGCGCTTTCTATTGGGCCAGCTTGTAGAAATACTTCATAGAGTATTTCTTCCGTCACGCGTTCGTCCAAGTTACTGCAAAACAAGGTGCGAGATTGTTCCTCATCTTCATCATCATCTTCACAATCGTCATCTTCGTTTTCTGCACCGTTAAATGGTTGCATCAATGGTCCAACTTGTGGCCCGTATCCAATATAGCCACCACCGGAAAAATTCATAGCATGTGTATTTGTCAAGTTAGCATACACATTCATCAAGGCGGCATTGCACATTTGTTGCTGCTGCTCTTGAAAGGCCGCCAAATAGTTATCCATTGATTATTTATTATTTTTATATATAAATATAACTAACAATAAACTTGTTTAGCGTGTAACACAATAACAATTTGTTCTTCTAATTTTGTTTTTATCGATAATACTGCATACAACACTGTGTGCAAGGCTGCCAACTTGTGCGCATAAAAAGTGTGACCAAACATTATAAAATTTAAATACATAAAATTTTAGCAGTATAACAAATAATTTCGAAGTTATCAAAAATAAACAACTATATTTTTAAACGAAACTTTTAATTATATGATGTTTAAAATAAATATATATAATTTAATATATATTTTGAGCGATGAAATTAAATAAATAATTATAAATAGCAATTAAAAAATAAACAAACAAAAAATAACATGACATTTTACTGGTTTTTTTTTTATTAATTTTGCGAATCTGATAAAGAGTATAAACACTTTGGTTTTTAAAAAGACTTTTACAAAGAGAATTAAAAAATACTTTTATATAAAGACTAACAAAAAACAGTCAGAAAAAATCAAATTAATATCTAAAGATTTTAAAATTCTTTAAGCAATTAAATAAAAGTATTAATTATGAAAGTCAAAATTGAACTACAATCGATTAATTTCAAAAATAAAAACGGTTACTCTCGATGCGTAAAATACATATATCAGAAGGTGTATTTGAGAAAGTGTAGTAGGGTACATAAAAACCGTTAATATTCGTTTGTTGATAGTACTGATTATTGTTGTTGCCGCTACTGTCCCGATTGTTTGAGTTATTCAACAGATACGAGTCCAACACATTGCTGGTAATCATGATGAGACAATTCGTATCAAAAGTACATACTATTTATTCGGGGTACAATTGGCGCAAAAGAAACACAGGCTGAAATGAAAATAGAACTCGTATTCACCAATTCTACATTTATTTTATCAGAATCAATTGAGCAAATTTTTGTTCGTTTTTGCTTGAGCTAGACGAGTACTAATGCAAGACACATAGCAGCAAAGTACACAATCATTTTTTATTATCAGCCGACACATGTAGAAATGCATGAATATGTGTACTTGCTTAACATACACTAGTTAAAAAAAAAAGCTGTGTGCTGCACCGCGTCTAGAAAACCAATTGGGCCTCAATTTCATATTTTCATTTAGTCGGCGTGAATGAGTGAGCTAACAACTCAACAAGCTAGTTTCGTTAAAATGGCTGAAGTTCCTCAAATAATTGATTTAAACAAAATTATTGAACCTTATTTGCAAGGTGCTAAATTCGTGTCATATGAAAGTCGGTACTTAACCAAACCCGG
Organism: Drosophila falleni; assembly: GCA_035045575.1. Taxonomy (NCBI): domain Eukaryota; kingdom Metazoa; phylum Arthropoda; class Insecta; order Diptera; family Drosophilidae; genus Drosophila; species Drosophila falleni. The sequence goes on from JAWNOV010000142.1 coordinate 5,238,066, forward strand.
TGATAATTATGGCAGTATTATGCTGACTATCGATGCGAAAGTAAAGAAAACTGATGGTATCGTTGAGGATTTGCCATTGATTGCTAAACTGCCGCCTCTTACCAACGATCTGTATTGGCAACTATTTAAGCCAGAGCGGACATGTCTTACGGAAAATTCGGTTTACAAGTATTTGGCCCCAGAGTTGGAAAAGCTACAGCTCGAGGCTGGAGTGCTGCCAACGAAACTCTTTGATGGCTTTCCACGTTATTATGGATCCCGTATTTCACTCTCTGCAGACGCTACCAAGGTGGATCGTGACGCAGTATTGGTTCAGGAGAATGTAACGGTATGCGGCTACAAACCTGGCAACAGGCATAAGCCCTACGATCTGGCTCACACCGTTCTCATTCTGCACTATATGGCCCAATATCACGCTCTGCCCATGGCACTGCGTCTTAAAAAGCCAAAAGTTTTTGAACAGTATTTGCGGCCGTACTTTAAAAAATTTAATATGCATGATAATATGGCACCTGAGGTTAAAAATGTGTTAAATACTGAAACTTTGTCAGATATTAAGACAGTTACCAAGAACGATGAGCGCGATGTGAAACGTGCTCAGGAACTTTTGGACCTCTTTGACGATTTACAGTCTGCTGAAGAAGTTCAGGACGGACCTTGGACTTCCATAGGTAATCTATATCATTTATTGACTGTGACATATATATACTAATCAATATTCATGTTTATAGTTCATATGGACTTGTGGATAAATAACTTGATGATTAAGTATGGTAAGAATCTTTGCAAATGTTAAATGTGCAGTCTGTATAGTCTCAAATGGTTTCTAGATGACAGTGATGTTCCTGCAAAATTAAAGATTGTGGATTTTCAAATTGCCCAATTTGAGTCGGTCGTCCATGATATAATCTTTTTACTGCTGTCGAGCGTGGGTAAGTTTATTCGTCATGTTATAAATATGATATATTTACATAATCTACTCTATAATTTCAATAGATATATCGGTTTTGGAGGAAAATTATTACAATTTTCTACGGATTTATTACGAGGCATTCATAAAGTCACTGCGCAGTGTACATGTGGATACAACTAAATATAGCTATGAAGAGTAAGTAAAAAAAATAACAACCATTCAATGCACATAAAAACAACCTTTCCATTAGATTAAAATTCAAATGGTACCTCATCCAAATTCCTATTATTTTTATATGATTAAGAAATTAGAAATATACTTTTTTTACTGTGACCAAATCCACTGTGACCAAATCCAAATACAAAACGCCTGACAACCGTCTTATGACTCTACTCAAAAAGTATGACTGTAGTAATAATGTAGTAAATAAGTCGATAAAGATATAATTTATTGGATTTTTAAACAAGCCTAACAATATTTGTACATAGGCACTCCTTTATTGTAAATAATCATAAGAAAGTTGAAGTTAACGTAAACCAAAAAAAAAAAAACAGTTTTAGAAAAGAGTGAAAAAGCTGACCAACTTTTAAGTAAAATATTTTTGATTTCGGCTCATTCTAATTTTATAGTTCACAGAAAGTTATCACTAATCGAAATTTATATTGAATTATTACAAATTTTAAAAATGATACTACCCAATTATTTACTTAAACTTACAGGTTTCTAAATGAAGTCGACCGAGTGGCGCATCTACAGGTGCCACATGCTCTCTTTATGACAAAGGTAATCTTGGCCGACAACAGTACATTACCAACTGACTATAAGGATGTTGATTTGACTGTTTTAACCAAAAACCGAGGATTGGAAAAAATCATGGCTAGGATAAGTGATATTATTCGGCTATCTAAAAAGTTTAACATATTTTACTAAAATACTACGATTTTAATCAGTAATATAATATATTGTATTTCAAATTTTTAATTATTTTCTTTTGTTGACTGCATACTTAACAGTCTTGATAGTAAACTAAAGGGAGAGAGAGAGAGAGAGTCAAGTTGTTATCAGTTTCCAGTTATCAATGAGATAGAGTGTGGGATACATTGTTTTAGTGTATGTTTAAAACCGACACATATGATGATAGTGAAATAAGTTGAAAACACAGCGTCGTGACATCAACATGGATTATCTGCCAGAAATTTTTGAGTTGGCTGAGGTTATTAAACCATTTCTAAATGGCGATAGTCTCAATAGCTACGATGTAAGCAACTTAACGCAGCCGGGCGATAACTATGGGAGTGTTTTGATTTCTGTAAGAGCACAACTGCAGAGACCCTCTGGTGAGTTATATTTCAAGCGGTTCGTGGCCAAAGTGCCTCCGATAGACGACAAGTACTGGGAATTTATTCAACCTGAACGCACGTGTCTCGTTGAGAATGCTATATACCAAAGATTGGCGCCAGCTCTATCCCTCTTACAAGATGAGACGGTTATTTCTAGGGAGGAACAGTTTGACGGGTTTGCGGATTACTTTGGCGCACGCATCTCTTTAATTCCTAACGCCAAGGCAGTAGATAAGGACGCTATTTTAGTATTGGAGGACCTGCGGGATAGTAGCTATGTTCCGAGTCAACGGATGAATCCCTTTGACTTGCCTCACACGCAATTGGCCCTTAAATATATGGCAGAATTTCATGCTCTGTCCATCGCTTTGCGGTTGAAGAAACCAGAGCTCTTTGAGTTGGAAATTAGACCATACTTTGGGAAATTCGATTGGCATGCAGCCGCACCAGAGTCAAAGGCAACGATGATAACGGAAACATTAGCGGATATTAGAGAAGTGACCAATAATGATGATATGATGGTGGAACGCATTAGGAAGCTGTCAAACGAATTCTTCAGTTTTTTGGCAGCACCGCCAATTGAAAGTAATGCATTTAATAGTATTATTCACTCCGATTTTTGGACGATGAATCTTATGTTCAGATATGGTAAGTTTCTAGATAGTATTACAAATAGAGTAATTAGTATCAACATAGTATAATAGCTAATGTTTCTTTTATCTCTACAGACACAACTGGCAAGCCTACACAACTGAAAATAATCGACTTCCAAACGGCCCAGTATGATTCTGTTATACACGATTTGATATCATTTTTGCTAACAAGCATATCAACCTGTGTACTGGAAGATAACTACCAAAATTTGCTACATATCTACCATGATGCCTTTATCAGAACTCTAAGCACAGTGGGTGCAAATACAACGGCATATAGTTTCAAAGCGTAACATTACTTTTCCAAATATACCTTAAGCACACAAATTAATATTTTGACACTTGTACAGGTTCCTTGATGAATTGAAACGCGCTGCCTACATTCAAGTGCCCCATGCTATATTCATGACCCGATTCATTTTAGCTGATGATGTCACATCCGCAGAGAAAGACCACGATCTATCTCAGGTATTAAAGAATACGAGTTCAAAACGTGTGCACCGAAAACTAGCCGAAATTTTGCGATTAGCACAGAAATTTGAAATATTATAATAATGTAATTGGTTTGTTTTGAAACTGAATAATAATTATTTCTTAATGAGGCGTGATAATTGTTTTTGTAAATAATAATTTTTTATATTTGTTGTCATTAATAATATACGACCGATATAAAGGGTTTGTTGACTAGGCTAGTTGTTAGTTAATATATCAGAGCACTATGCGTTTGATAAGCGATATTTCGGCTTTAAAAATAGTATGGATATTTCTGTCTATTTCAATGGAAATTGACTGTAAAGATGTAGGTATCTATGTGTATGTATTTGTGTTCTCAGTGAAATAATTTACTTAAATTATATAGAATTGCTATTATGTGGATTTTATTTACACTAACTGGACAGATGATCGCCCACGGTTTACAGTAAATATGACATTCTCCAATCAAGACGGCGTTGGATCAATTACGACCATCAATGAGCCAATTGTATCACCAATCTCTAGTCTTTTAATTGAACAACATGGTCCCAAAGAAAAGAAGCGTATCATTTACAACGTAACTACCAAGTTATGTTTCATGCAAAGTATATTCAATGCCGCACCCATTTTCAAGCCGGTCAAGGAGAATATGTTAAAGCAAAGCAACTATACATTTAGCTGTCCCCTTAATAATGGGGTTTATGTTATGAGTAACATGCGCATCAATCCAAAAAATCCGTTTCTAGGATTAGTGTACAAATCCAAAGGTACTTTTATTGTGATGGGATCTTTATCTGAAGAGATGCCCAACGGAAAATTACACCTTCTATCTACGTATTACTTGAATGGCAGGATTACAAAAAGAAGTTGCGGCAAAAATGAGTAAATTTAATTTCTTACAAAAAGATTTAACTTAACTCTTGCAGTAAAAAATATAATGTTTAAAAATAAACAATATTTCGACCAAAGAAACGAGAATAGCTGTACTGTACGTTACGGCTTAAAATTCCGTTGTTAATTGCTTGTTTCAAATTTATAGAAAATGCCAAAGGATTCCGTTATGTCGAATAAAAACATGGGTCAAATAATAAAAAAATTGACATTCCGCATGGAAATCGGTTAAGATTTTATAAAGTTATGGCAGTTTGAAATTTGGGAGATAGTGACAAGGGGAACGTATGGAAAAAAATGGACAGTAAGGGAAGAAAAATACAATTTTCCAATTTTGATGCAGAATGAAAATAGAGGCTAAATAATGATAAAATTGACAATCCGGAACGCTAACTGGTTCAATTCTCATTATGTACACTAAAATAATAGCTTTAATATTAGCAAAAGTTAATACGCCGAAAAATCATTGCATACTTTAAGGCTGTGAACAGAAATCTATGTGGAATGAAAGTGTACATCACATTTTTGGGGGAATCTGTTCACGAATCCTTATATCAAAAATGTAATAAACCAGTACTTATATCTCACAAAATTTGGGCTTTGTCTATGTGATTAAAGCAGCTGTCTCGGCCTTTTTATGTCTTCCAATTTTATGTTTGTCTGCGTAATGAGACGCACATTTACGAATACTTTATACATGTTATTGTTTGATTGATTTTGTTGGGCATTCATACAACACTCTCTCATTCTGAAGTTTAGCTCAGCAGTAAACGAACTCAACTTAATTGAACTTGGACATTTATATACATACATCAAAAGTACAAAAGAAAGATACAATGTAGACTGAATGCGCCCTGTAAATGAATCATTTTATCTTTTTAAAAAATACAAAGACGCAACGTTCTGCGAATCGAGATCGGGTAGTTCAGTCAACTTGGAATGTACATATATTAATTGTATATATCATACATACATGAATGTATACATTGATATTGTCGCGTTTAACTTTGCAGCCCACACATAACAAACCAAAAGTGCGCTTATCGGGGATCCATTATCAGTCCACAAGAACAATAACAATACACTGACAATTTCATTTTTAATCTCCTGAACCGAAAAGAGTCAACAATGGGTCAGCCATGTAAAGTACAAAATTGTAAGCAAATAACTGTGTGGTAAATGATCAAACAAGTATGATCATATACATATATGTATGTTTGTATGTTTGTGTACATAAATAAAATTCATTAGACTGAATACACTTAAACTCTATCATAAATATGAAGTAATGACCCATTTTATCAGTATTAATTGGTCAAAATTAATTTATAAATATAACAAGAATTATTAATCTAAATTAAGCGACAATTAAAATATAATAGACACTGGCAGAAATTCCCCAGATGATAAACTATATACAAGGAGATGCGTTCAAACTTGCCGGTCTCTCTTTGTTGTGTGGTGTTTGTTGTGTTTTGTTGTGTTGTGTGGTTCACACTGCTAATCAGGCAAAGAAAGAGAAGATCACTTGGCAGACGCGTGCGAACCCGATGACGTAAAGAATCGGTTCGCGTGTGCTGCGTATACGACAAGAATGCTATCGTTAAAGTCGAACATGAGTGCAATATACCTATTAAGTGAGAGCGTGCAAATTATACTCTATTCTCTTTCATCAGGCTTATACAAATACATTTTATGAATATGTAGTTGGAAATACATGAAGTGTTTTCTATTTTTTTTTTCTTCTGAGAAGTCCAAAGATGAACCATGCCCAATGTCAAATTTGTTTTTAGCCCAGTACTTAACGGGTAGATAGACTATTCGGTTTGTGACATTGTCCGTCAGTCCGTATGAAAATTAAATATTATGTTATTTTTTTTTTTGTTTATTAAAATATTGTGTTTATTAAAATATTGTGTAAGAATTTCAAATTAAGAATTTCAATGTATTTTAGCTGTGCGGCTTATTATTTCTGTGAATATATGTTTTACTTATAATTATTATTATTATAAATTTTTTTAATATTTAATTTATGTTGGTTGAAGTGAACATCTGGGCATCAAAAAGTCGATCAATTCAATTTTCGTTGACGTTTCTTGTACAGTATATAAAATAACTGATAAATAAGCACAAATGAAATTGTTTACAATCGTTTGTTACAGAAACATATGTTTGATTGTTTTTCATGTGACTGCTGCAAAGCCTCACAAAATTGACAAATGTCTTTGATAAAAGGCAATGCATTGGAAAATATATTTCCCTACATTCAAGGCTACAAACCACAAACATTTTGTTGAAGATTCGGTTCGAAGGTTCGAACCATAGAGAATGACGGAGATTCCATTTGCGAGCAGGTTTATGTCCACCCTGAAATCATAGTTTGGGTTTGAGCCTTGGTTCAATTTAATACAAAAAATATTTATTGTTTTATTTACTTCTTCATTTTTTTAAGTCAATTAAATTATAAATTAAAACAGTTTGATTTTTGATAATAATCTTAATTTATTTGAAAATTTTAATAATTAAAATTTAAATCAAAGAATTAAGAAAAGGGTATTTTCTCGTCGATCAATTTGAACTAAATCTTTTGAGTTGTTGATAATGACAAAACTTTAAAACTGTTCAATAAATTAGCTACGTGACCAATAAGAATTGACCACAAAATAAAGGTGGTACATAGTAAAAAGTAGTTTTAACAAAAACCTAATAGTTAAGATTCATATAATCACACATTGTACTATATTCCTATCCGTAGACATTTATCTCGTTGCTAATGTCGTTGTTTAAGATTAAGTTTGAACGACCACTTGAGCGCACGCATATGGAGACCATAATTCTTCAAGCACTCAAGCAAGTGTTTTTATTACCAAAGTACCATAATCGTAATTGACAGGTAAATGGGCATTTGATAAAGCTAGTTGACACAATAAAAATAAAACAAAAAATATACAGCCACCAGCAAAGAGAGCGACACGACTATAATCATGTTTTTATATTTATACTTTTATTATGTGTGACGTAGCCAGTTATTCGGAATAACCTTACCTAATATCAGTAATTAGCGGTAAATACTGTGGTGTATTCCTTTTACAACTGCCCCAATTAACGATTCAGATAATGTTTGAAGGGAAGTGTGATTTCTTCCAGTACCTCTACAATCGATAGTATGTCGTATTGATATTTATATAGAAGCTAGTTAGTACAAGTGTGTATTTATTGATAAATTCTTCCTCTGAGTCATTTTATCTACACATTGATAAACAATTTACGGTCAAGCTGAATATACTATCACGCATCGAGAGCGTGCGCCATTTCATGTTAAATATTTATTTCAATAAACAAATTGTTTTTTCTTTTTTATTATTATTTTTCGGATTAAATCAATCTAATTTTTGAATCTTAACATTTTTCGCCATTTCCAGTGGCATACGAATTAAAAAAAATGATTTATGACAGCCCGATAACGATGCCTGATAGTTTCATTCAGTCATCTACTGACCGAGTTAGGAAAGCAGCGTCGTCGTATCGCGCAGATCACAAAACCTCGTAAAGCAAAAACATTTGATAGCCGGCTTATCAAATAAGAATGGACTTTATACGTCGGCGAAGTACTAATTAGTCTACTTATTAAAATATTAACAAATGCATACAAAAATTTTGTTAATGCTTATTGTACTTTCTGTACGATACGATGCCGTCTGTCTATATACTTTTTCACGCGTTTATAACTTCATTTAAAGCCTCTTTGATCGATTGCCCAAATAATTTTTAAGACCGACCGTTTGACCATTGGAAATCGTTCTGTTTCTGAAAATTAACCAATAAGTGAAGAGACTTATTGGTCAATTATCTCGTTTGGTTTTAAGGACCTTTTTAATTATTTTTTTGTTAATCTTAATTATATTAATAAATATTTTAATTTCTTAAAATGTCATTTATACGAACAACATTGTATTATTTGCAGCGCAGATATGAAAGAAAAAATATTATGAATGCCGAGTCATGTTGTTTTTTAATCGGGATGTTAAGACGGAGTGCAGTATAAAAACTTGTGGAATCTTAAAGTGACTCTGAATATATAAGTATACATGTATTAAATGTGTGTAGCTGTAGCTCGTTTCATTTTTATGCAAATCTTCTAAAGAAAAACTTAATTGGACAAGCTTGAACAGAAGTTGATCTCGAAAGACCTGCATTGTAAGATGTCAACATATAGAAACTAGTTATTCGCATATAAATAAACTTCATTCATTTAAATAGCGTTTGGTGCGGAAATCAAGCGTATTGCGTTCATAATTAGGCATATACTTACGATTGTTTATGGAATTTTAAAAACTGACAGGTTTTTTTTCGCTTGAAAAACGTTTAAAGGCCTTATCAAACCAAAAGTTGCCAACATGTATTTGTACAACTATTTACTTGAAACATTTGTAAATGCATGTGGGAAATAAAACATAAATGAAAATATTAGAAATCAGTTTAAAATAATCTGTATACATATAAGTCATACTATATTTATGGTCTAGTAATATTGCAACACGTGTATTTTGTGATTTTAATAATAAACCGATTGCTGGGGAACTGATTACAATCGACATAGTTACAAACATTCTTGCAGTCTAAGGTAGTATTTGTAAGTGTCTAGTACTCGTATTTGTATTTGTGTATGCAATGGAGTAATGAAAAAAAAACAAGTAAATCGCGAACTGCAACATGTGAGCAAATATTTGTATAGTAAAAAAACAAACAGATAGAGGGAAGGAAATTGCAAAACCCGACCATATCTGGGGTCTGTGCAGTAGCAAGAGAAAAACAAGCTGTGCTTATGCATTAATCGTCAGTGCAAGTGTCACAAATGTCGTCACCTCAAGGTGAAGTGCAACGCTCAACCATTTTGTTGTTTACTCAAATGTTGGATTGGTTATCTAAATGAGTGAATACCCTTTTACATCCGATTAAGGTCACTTCGCCGTTTCTGTACTTGATGTGTTGTAGCGTTAATCAATATTTGATTGTGAAATGTTAAGCCCTGTCATTAATGCACGACCAAGTAAATAAAGTGCACAATTGCAACGTACATTTTGCATTGGATCATTCTTATATATATATAGACATATACATTCTGTGTATATAAAAAAGTTTTTTTCCTTGATTAAAGCCCACATATTTCATTCTCTCAGGGCAATGACAACCAGGCAATCGTCAATTACTTTCTCGTAAATATATTAAATATATTAAATATATTTCTTTTTACAACCCGACATTATTAAAAGAAAATCAAATAAGAAAAACATTCTACATGATCGAATATTTTAATTTTAATTTCATCGAGGACTTTTGAAAGAAATACATTTCTAATTTAGTTAGGATAGTTGATATTTTAGTTGATATTACGTATTTATATGCATTTTGATGTGTATTGAAATTCAACAGTGATTAACAACCTACGTTAGTTTTCTAAAATTTATTTTGTTTAAAATGTTGTATACAATAACAACTGATATATCATGTACTCAGTATATATTCGTGTATACTCATGTATGTATATGGCACTCATGAGTCTACAAACGAATGTATGAATATGTATCTTGAATAAGGTCATCTCATTTAATTTTGCGATTTATGTGACAATATTTTTGGTATATTTACTTTTGTTCCGAGTGTACGCAATAAATTTTCAAAAAATAATTAACATTATTAATTATAAAAATGCATTTTTAAAAGCGCGTCTCTTGGATTTGGAACAAGCGAGCAGGAGTATGTACATTAATGTGAAATAAAAAAATAATTAATAAACAAAATAACTTTACAAGTGTTGTACATACATAAAATAACTAAATTTGTCAATCAAAATAATCCAAACTAATTTTTACAAAATACATAAATTACAAAATAAGAGTAAAGCAATATTTATTTATACATAATTTGTTAAACATATTTATGGCAGAACATTATTTCGGAATCTTTTTCCTCTTCACTTTTTTCTTTATCGTTTGCTTTCTTTACTTAGAATCTAGCCACTTTATTCATCTCACAATATTTATTTTTTGTCTTCTTACATACAAGCAACAATTCTTAAATTTACTCAAATCGAAAAATAGCCCAAGTTATACAGATGGGCCAAACGCTGCTGCAAATTCAGCTTTGTATATTATCTGTGTATATATTTACATTGAAAATTGAACGCCCACAAAGTGCTGTTAATCTCTTAAATTTTCTCCTATTCCAATAGACACGTACGCACCAACGCACCACAGACAGCATAAGGATCGCAATTGGAACTAGGACGTCGGTCCTCAAAGTATCCTTTGCCAGCTGTCGCGACGCCGCGAGGTACCCGAACACTAACGGCACGATTGGCAACGCCCCACGAGAACTTGTCAATGCTGGAAGTTTCCAAGCGACCAACCAGACGACGCTCATTATCCTTACCCTCCTTGGGATCGTATGCCTTGATATGACGCTCGTGCTGTTTGCTCAATTTCTCGATTGCCTGTTCGATTGCCTTCATGCCACCATTAGCACGCATCGCTTTTGTCGAGAAATTTGTGTGTGCTCCCGCTCCATTCCACTGTCCCTCCATGGGCTTGGGATCGAAGGTGACAACAACGCCGTATTCCTCAGCAATGCGCTGGAGAATATAGCGTGAAACCCAGAGATCATCACTGGCTTTCATGCCGTTGCTAGGACCAACTTGATATTCCCACTGTGCTGGCATCACCTCGGCATTTGTTCCAGCAAAATCGATTCCAGCGTAAAGGCAGGCAATAGCATGAGCTTCCACGAGATCACGAGCGTAGACGCGATCAGCACCTACACCACAATAGTAGGGTCCCTGTGGTGCCGGAAAACCATTGTCGGGCCAACCGAAGGGTCTACCATCGACATCCAACAGTGTGTACTCCTGCTCAATGCCGAACCACGGTTCCTGATCGCCAATCTTGTTGACATCATCCTGGAAGGCGGCACGTTTGTTTGAGGGCGTTGGCTTTCCATCGGCACTATAAGTGTCGCACATGACGATAATGTCGTTCTTGCCCGGCTTAAAAGGATCACGGTAAACGGCTCGCGGCTTTAATGTTGTGTCCGAGTTCTCACCCTGTGCCTGATAAGTTGAGCTGCCATCGTACTGCCAGTCAGGTAGATCCTCTACTGAGCTGGGTACTTTATCAAGTACGCGATCCTTTAGACGTATGTTCTCGCCTGTTCCATCGATCCAAAGGTATGTAGCTTGCACACGGTTCGCAGGAGTCTCAAGATTCTTATAACGCTGGAGTATGCTCTTGTCCAGCGCTGTATTGGGCGAATTGTTTAAAAACTGAGCCCGAGTGGCGTTCGAAGTGCTCAGAAGGCGCAACTGCTGTTTAACGGGAGCAGTGAGCTCCTTTTTTAAAAAGAGTCCAGCAACACGGAATGCCATTGTGATGCTTGGGTGAAAGTAGAAAAAAGGATATGTTTACATTTTGAATTTATATTGGTGAAAAAACATCTTTCTAAAATTCAATTTAAAAATTCCTAATTTTAATTAATTTTAAAATTATTATAAGAGCGAAAAGAAAAATCGTACTTCATTTAAGGATAACAATTTAAATAAATAGAAAAAACTTTAACAACTTTAAAAATTTTTGGCAAATACAAATTTTTTCGCAAAACAAAAGATTTTTGTTCAAAAATCGCGTCAAAAACTAATGAGTTTTAATTTATTATTGTACTCGGTATAACAATATCCGAGATCTTCGAACTTTTGACACCGTTTGAAATTGATTTTATAAAGGAATCCCGGATTTGGTTTTCTGTGTATGTATATGTGTATACATAAAGTTCAAGGATAATGACTAGGTACTTTCTGTGAGGCTGCTGCGTATAAGATGTCATCTCAATGTTACAAAATTTCACTTTTGATTTTGACTGCACTGAATTGAATTGCAATTACTTTCGATCTGGTCAAGTTTCCCTTGAACTCTTTACATTTACAAACATGCATAAAGCCTATGTATGTATGTACTTGTGTTTTGTATGCATTTATATTTGATTTTGCTCAACTTACAACTTGCACTAGTCGCACTGTACAGTTATATATTTTTTTCTTCAATTTTGTATTTCTCTTCTTGGTTGCCTTCACCGAACTTGCGCGCTGTTATTTCTTTTTTTTTTCAGTTTTGTAGTAGTTCAGTAGTCAGTTGCAGAACGACTGCTTGGGACGCCCAACCTATACGGAGTTAGGAAGGTTTGTGAATACAATTCGCAACACAACATTCACTTTTCTCGCTTGGCTCGCCAGTCTCGATTTTTCTTTATCGCATTTTCAGTCGCAAACGAAGGCAGCAGCAGTGACGAAGTCATCGGCATCGGCATCGGCTGTGACGAAGCGTCCTACAGTGATACCAACGAGAGCGTGTCCAAAACATACACAGCTCCTATACATAACAAAAGAGACCAACAGAGAGTCACTACAAAGTGTACTCATTGCAATCTCCGAGAACAATTGAGTGACATATATATTGTAGGGTCCAAGCATTAAATTAAGGCTGCCAGATACCATTTGTTTGATGAATTCTTAAAAATCGTACACTGTGTCTTAATAATTTTAAAACCAATGATAAACGTATTGTAATATGCAACTAATTATATTAAAATATGAACTATTCAATAAATAATTTTTTTATTGATCTAAATTATTATAATAAAAAAAGAAAAATTTAATTTTTATTTCTTTTTATCATTTATTTAGTCAGGCTAAAAATAAGAATAGAAACAAATTGTTGCGATAGAAACTTAAATAAAAAAGATTACTTATTTGTGGGGCTCACTGTACAAACTAGTCTGGAGAAACAAAAAATGTAAACACGAAGAGAGCATTAATGTGTCCAATGCGCACACTCTCGCTCATTTCACGCCTTATACATATACTATCAACATCCAAACAATTGCCCCGTTACCCGCATTCTCTTATTTTATCATTCCATTGCCGCCATCATGTTGTCGTTTGACCTCTATCAAACTGTAAACAGCGTCTCAGGTCATACAACTGCAGCAGGTGCCTGCTGATAGTATTACGTATGGCACATGCGCTCTCTTTTTGAAATTCCGAAGAGAGTTCTCTGAACGTTGTTGGTACAAAGTCCATTTAAATGTTTTCCCGTGCTGCATGCTAAGCATACCATGTCTACATAAAAACAACATTCAGTGTGTATATACATACATCCAAATGTAATCAGCATAAGCAAACATGTATGTATGTATGCACTATACCAGCTGTTATTGTTGTGCTTTGTGGGATGCAAAGCTCAAAGTGCTCTGCGATAAGACTTCTTGATTTCAAGAGTAAGATACAGTCGCCTCTTCCAAATTGAAACCTTATAAAGGGTAAACAAACTTGATTCCGAAAAATTTACTTTTTAAAAGGTTTCTTTTAAATGGTAAAATTATGCAATTATCTTTAGTTTTATTTTTTATATATAAGCTACGATCAGTCGATATTTATGTAAAGCGCTGTAGCACCTAAGTATTTTAAAATAAGATTTAGAAATAAATTCTACATCGCCTTTCCGAATGTTGAACTAACACTTTTCAATATTTTCAAAGAAAAAGACTCCGAATTTCTTGTCACATCAATATTTCGGAATTTTATAAATTCCCACATCATTTTAAAGATGCATCCTAAAAGTATGCAACATATTTTTTAGAACAGTTGCTTTACCCTGTAACTCATTGAACATGAGCAAAAAAGGTTACTAGAAGTATTATATATGAAAGTATACATATTCATTAATATAGAATGTTATAATTTTTGTTCATAGCTTTAAGTTTACTTATCAGTATACAAAGTGTATCAAAGATAGATACAGGGTAAATCGTCAAATGTTCAGACTTGAGCTTTTTTTCTTATGTACAATTTATTGAAAACAAGTAATGCGGTTCGGAAACTAAATTGATAACGATGAAAGGAAATGCTGTTGCTCGTTATGTATTAAGATACATAAAAACACAGCGTAGATACATTGAAATATACATGCATACGTATATGTACTTGTGTGTATTTTGTGGCTTTTCTTGTATTCGTTACATCGCAGTCTGCCTGACGTAATTTTGGCTAAGCTTCAAGTTGCTATTTCCCACACACTAAAACAGCTGTCTTTATATGTACATACTATATGTATGTATGAGTATGAGTACGGTTTTCCACCATACTCTGTGTAAGTGTGAGTGTTTGCAATTGCTGCACAATTTGTTTTCAGTCGTACTATGATTTTCCAGTTGTGTGGAATCGTTTCCAGTGGCTGCCGGTCTTTGTTTTCTAACGTTAAAAACTCAAAAGTTAGGGCTACTTCGAAGTACAATAATTTCTATACAATTGCTATTAACGTCGATAAGAAAACGTACTTGAAAAAGTTTCAGTTTTGTGTATAAGCTGAATCAGACACTTGTTGAATAAAGCAATCAAGCTAAAACAAAGAAATGAACGAACGATGTAAAATAAGTTCTTTAGTTGTCTTGTAAAAAATCATCATTGAGAAAATCATGGATACTTATAGTTGGGAACAGTTTTTAGAAAATAACAATCTGTAAGTAATTGTGTTTAATTTAGCATGCTTGCTTAATGCAGATAATTTATATTTATTTAGGTATGTTCTGTCTTATCAAATTAGCAATGACCTTTATAGCTTAAACCTAAAAGTAAGGTTCAACAAGTTAATAAAAAAAACCCGTTTTTCATTAATACTGGTTTTATATCTAAAAGTCATGAGTGCAATATTCCGATAAAGTGTGTATGGGGAACATCTACAGTACGAGGAAAATTAGACTATTTGCATAAGTGGAAAACCACAATTGATTCAATAAAACTCTTAGGGAATAACATAAGTACTAATAGAGAGACAAGTAACTGACGAATATAGTGAACGGCGCTTGGAAAATTATTTTAATGCAAGTCTTGAAAATACACATAACCGGTTTGTTTCCATTGCAATTTGCAATGTTTACGGGCCTGAGTTGCAAAACTTCAGGTCATTTATTTTGTAAGACAAGTAACAACGCTGTTTCACATTGTGGATATCTTATAAAATTTACACTTTTCCTCATTTTAAGTTGATGAAATCAAGTTCAACAAGCAAGCATAAAGCATTTATGTATTAATATATTACAAACATTTGCCATAAAAAAAAAACAATTGAAAAGCACATCACAGTCAAGACCGCTAACCATTTTTGTTACCATCCAGCAGTAATAAAATGTGGCTCCCATAAATAACAAGAATAGACCTTATCTGTAATATCCAATTATCAAACTGGACATATGTACATATAACGGAATGAACTTGGTTGGTAATCGTTCAGATAATAAAAAGTATCAAAGTCCGTTTTTGGCATTTGCTGTTAAAGTTACGTATGCACAGAAGTCGTTTGCGTTAACCTCAATATCAACTTGGTTTTCCACAAAGTTCTAGATTCCTACTAAATGGACTTACGAGACTATAATTACGAATACAAGTATATTATACTATAATTACTGTCAAACAAGAAAGCTATATTTTTTGTTTATTTGGTGAAAATTAAAGTTTATGAACAAAATATGGCCGAAAATGTGTTCAGGTACATTCTCTACAACCGTCTTACAATCTTTGCTAAACAAGCTGAATATTTGCCCTAATGAACCATCAAGAAACTCATCAACAAACATATTTATTTATTACTTGTTGTTTTATCTCTATCAATTACCGATAATTGTAAGTAAATAGCAAAAGTAAGCGGAAAGCGCTTTAATGAATAAACCACTAAATTCTACATTAATTCCTGTGTTGAATTAAATGTTGTTATCAGTGAACAAACATATTTATTGGAGTGCAAAGGAAAAGTAATGGTATATTTACTATGCTATAATGCGTATGTATAAAAAATATAATTTATATAATACATATATAATTGATAAGCAACACGAATGATTGGAAGTGAAACAAGTGCCTCACCTCAACTTACAAAAATGGCGCACTTTGAAGGACAGGGAATGTATATAAATAAATAAATAAATATATGCCGGTCGTATCAAGATTGTATTTTCCCTAGACGCGAAGTATTTTCCAAAGCCGTACAATGGTAGTAGTAGTCCCCAAGGTAATTGGTATGCTTTTAATTAATCAATTATAAACGAACCACATATATGCGCCTGACTAATAAATCGATTGATACTAGCTGGTTAGTAATAAACATGCATAGTTATAACAATAAAGCACATGTCCAATCTATATATACATAGATTCATATGTATCTATAATATGTAGATATTTCCGCGGTATGCAAACAATAAAGCAACCTGTATACTTGAATATACTATTGCTCTGAGAACCGATCAATTGAGCTATGGGGATTCTCATTTAACGCAGAGCGCCTCTCTCAATCGGAGAGTAAGAACTCAGGCAGTCTATTGCCATCGCACTCCCACCCTCAGAGCTTAAGGCACTTGCGTCAGCAGTGGAGCAGCTGCTTGGCTGTATGGGTGTATAAATTGTGAGAGTGGTGGTGAGTGTTCGCTCGTTTCGAATTTTGGCTTTGTTCCATTGCTTACAACTGCGACGCATTCAGTTGTGATCGCGACGCGACCGTGTCAAGTACTAGAAACTCGAAAGCCAGAATAGCCGTGTGGAATACAAAACGGGTGGAAAATTTTCTTTAGCGACCTGAGGACGGTGGTGAAAATTCGAAATATAGAAGGGGTGGCTATTCAATAGCGGAGCAAAAGAAAATTAAATTCATATATTAAAGAAAAGAAATTTGTGATAACCATTAAAGTGATACATGTGGCTACAATTTGTAGTTTCTATAATATAAAAAATATTTATATATAGAGCTCTTGGCTAACAAGCGATTAGCAAGATGGTTACGAACGAAAATAAAAATCTTCTAAATGACAACAGATTGGGCGTCGGCGGAAATGGAAGTGCAGGACAACTTAAAGCCCAGATTGTGCCTGCACAGCCTAAAACCCTGCAGCATTTACCCAAACGACCTGCTGTGGATTTGGCGTTCCATAATTTGACATACCGCGTCAAGGAAGGCAGCGGAAGCAGTAAGTACTTAATTATTAATACAAGAAAATATAGTATGAATAAATTTAAGTAGTATTATAATGCACTCAGCTGCATCTATTTTATTTTTAAATTAGTGCCGTTATGAATGTCAAAATAAGATATATATAATTAGGCTAGCTGCTCCCTAATAAGATTTGCTTTTATTAAGCACTGTTCGTTTTTCCTCTCTCTGTTCAATCCAGTTCTGCTTTTGTTTTTGTCTGAAGCGCTCTGTACGAGTTTCTGTTTTCTTTGTTCTCATCTATATCAGCAATTGTACGACAGCGTTGCCACATCGCTTGAGCATTGTTGGGCAAAGTTTACTGGAACTTTGGACTTGGTGGTCATTCGTAGCTCTGAGTAATTATAGGCACCTTGGCACTTAGTGTATAGATAAAACCCCCTACCGATTTACCCCCGGACAATTGTTTGAGGGCAGTCAACATGTTGTTCCACATGCGAATCATGTCTGCCTGCTTTTGCCATACTAAGTATAGTACATATAAATATATGTGTATGTATATATACACAGATACAATCATTAGTATGTAAGCAGAGAGAAACATGTGTACATAAAAGCTAAAGCAGAAATGGACAGGAGACATCGGACATATGCTTTTCGTTAATAAGCTGCCTTTCTATAAATATGTATAATTGCTAAAAGAACATAGAGCATACACCGAAAAAAATGAGCCGATTCTTAAGACAATATAAACGATAATTTTAAAAGGAAAATATGTGATCTTAGAATCATGGTGTTATTTGTATTTGAAGAATCTTTTGGCTCGCAAAATTATACCAGCATCGAGAACAGAAACTTTTGTACCAGTGTACATTTATATGAAGGAATATTCGATATAAATGAAATATAATATATCGAACGTAGCCTTACATTGTGCAAAGGATTGATTAAATAATTTCATTTACGTCATCAGTTTTTGTCGACCCCACTAATTATATTCTATATATATTTACTGATAAAACTCAGGTCATAAATATAATCAATCAACTCATAGGTACATAAGTGCAATATGTATCAATAGACTCATACACCAGCTTAGCTATATGTATATCAATTTACCAGGTATTCCTAGAGTCTCACAGTGTGGTCGACACAGCTGCTTCTGTTCTCAGGTGACAGCAAATTAATTGTTATGAAAGTACTACATGTTCCGAACTTTAGCCCCATTAATTGCTAGACCTTAAAGTGCTTTTGATGAGCGCTGGACATTTCCCATTTCATATTCATAGCATATTCTGTCATTTAGGACTGTAATTGAATTCAAAGCGGGATAATAGCTATGAAAATTTGCTTAACCTCAAACCCCTTTTATATCGTAACCGGTTGTCAATCAGACATTGTATAAGTACAACGGAGAGATCGTAAACTTTGTACTGCCACACTCAATTATAGCTTAATAAATGTTTTGTAAAAATAAGTAATTCTTGATGCAAGTGACAGGCATTTAATAGAAAGGTCGAGAAAGACAATTTACTGCAAATTATATATACCTATTTTAAAATTCTTAACACATCGAGCACAGAATTACCCATAAAGATACCTACATTGTTTATAGAGAATTGAATTATAAACAAAAGAATCATACGTGCCACAAATTCTTGGCCATATAAACACAATAATTGTGATGAGAAATGATGAGGCAACAGCACCCATTCAAGCATGTAAATTATGTGATTCTAAAGTAAACATTTCAAAATACTTTTATCTTTAAGTTCAAAACCGCGATACTTTTAAAGTAAAATTTTAAAAACGCCCTATACACAATCGCACATTTTATGGGTATATAAGCACATTGCCTCTTCACACTATGGAAAACATTTTATTGCTTATTGCCCGCTTGTTAAAAAATAGCATAGATACATAATAATATGTGTTGGCCGCAATTCAAGGGTACATCTTTGAAATTCTGCCTGTAAATTGCTTCTTTTTTTATAGTTGCATACTAAATTTTAATTTTAAAAGAAACGCCCCTGAATATATCCACTCGAATGTTACTGCTGATCAAGAATTTACCTATTGGTATCGTTTTGTATGCCTCCATCTTCTTTTGTTTATCTATGCACATTTTTAATTGGCACACGGTATACAAATGCCGCAATAGAGAATATTAAAGCTGCAGCCTTGCGAATTTTAAGTGTTTCTCTTTCAATTGCTTCTTTTAACAAGTATGAATGCTACACATAAAAGTGCTCGACTATAAGATGCCCAGTACCCGTTTCCTTGCAGTATTTAATAATAAAATAAATATTTAACAATAATACAAGTATTAAAAAAAAAAAAAGTAAAAATTAAAATACAATAATAATTATTAATGCTCAGCTAAAGCAAACCCCGCAGCCTCTTAAGGCTTTTGGCTACTGGGCTAAATAGACACTCCATGTCTGCAACTTGGAAATCTCTGACTGACAGACCATACTATTTGCTTAATTTATAATGAACTAACCTTTACGCTTGGCACTAGTTCGTCATGCGTGTCGCATTTGTAAGTACGAGTATTACCAACAGTCTCAACTGGCTGGCCAACATTTCACTTATAATTGAAAGCATTAAATGCAAAAATATTGCACAGTCGGAGTGGATATGTTGTCTTCTAGCCGTTATTTGTCTGTCGAGGTTCACTGACAAGGCTGTCAGGTTGCTTAAGTGTGTAACATACTTATTAAGTAAGCTGTCAAAAGTAATGTGCACTTTGACTGAAAGGTTCAGGCAATGAAGCTAAGCCGCAGCTATAAAAAACTATAAAATTATTATATCAAGTCATTTTGTAACACTTTGCCTAGGAAGTTAAATACAGTAACTTTTGTAACTTGTTACAAGATGTATATTTTGGTAAATCTTTTAGTTACTTATGTAAGCAATATTAACCAAAATCAAAATAACTTTTAAGAAGTATGTAGGAAATAATGAATTAACAAGTTAATAATTTATATTTTAAATATATTAATTATTATTAATTAGAAATACTTGTATATATTTTTCATAGAAAACTACATATAGTTTGGCAAGTTGTCATCAATATTTTAACCTCTCAATTGTCGAGGGCAACACAATCGAGAAAAGCCAATGACCGCACGATTGTTGTTTATTGACGCTTAAATATTGTATTTATTTGTATTGATATTAGATAATTACATACTTTAGTCTGAAGTGGCAGCTCTTCGGCTGTCATTGACCAACGAAAATCGTATATAAAAATAGTTATTTTAAGTATTATTAAAAATCATCATAATAACATAGATTTTCATTGCAGATTCCAAGACAATTCTCAAAGGTGTCAGTGGACGATTGCGATCTGGAGAGCTTACTGCCATAATGGGACCATCGGGAGCTGGAAAGAGTACATTACTCAACATTCTTTCGGGATACAAGTAAGTTTCCCAATTACCAAGTCATTCTATTCTGCTTATAATGCATTCGAAACTTAGCATTTTTCTACTCAATTACGAGTGACTCAACAATTCATTGAAAATGTAGATAGAAGTGGTTATGTAGTAGTAGTTACTTGAATAAATGATAAAGCTTAGTCGATCGCAACAAACTTATGTTTCCGGCAAGTAATCGGCGACTAATTTTTTTTATTACTATATTTTCATTTTATTAACTACATTCGTTATATTGATCAAAGGGATTGGGCAAATGCTACCGACCAGCTGAACTTTGGAACAACCTCGCAAACACAAGTATAGTTAAATGTGTTTATAAGTAAGCAGACTTAAACTGTCAGTTATACGTGCGCGTGTTGATTGTACACACATACATATGTACAAATATATGTGTCTAAATATGAACTTATCTTGCTCATGCTTAGAGTGATTAGTATGAAAATACATGAGTACATAATACATATTCACATATATATACAGTTAGTTCAGAAATTGTCTGAACAAAATTTTTAATTTCCTATTTTGTCAAATAAAAAATAATTATTTTCTTGGTAGCAAAGGAAATGCTTATTTTATTAAAGTTACTTTGGTTGTTAAAACAAGTTAAATACAATATAACAATAATATCGATTGAGTTTAACTATTTTTAAAAACTGATAACAAATATGTGCAATTTTTCTATATTGTCAAAATAATTGAGTAACGTACTGTGTATATTTACTTGAAATACGTTTTGTGTGAACTGACTGATTGGCAATCAAAGCACATTCCAGATCGTATGATCTATGAAACTGAATATTTTACTGATTAGCTCGTCGTCGAATCCAATAACTGGATTAAAAGTGGTTGATGATTTTAACACGATGACACTTTTAAATGTATTCATTTATGGAAATGTATGTTATTCTTGTTTATGTTATTGCTTATGCTCTAAAGTTTTCCGTTTCTTTCATTTCCAGAACCACAAATATCGAAGGAAGTGTCACCATGAATGGTTCGGAAAGAAATTTGAGTACCTTCCGTAAACTGTCTGCATACATTATGCAGGATAATCAATTACACGGAAATTTAACTGTCCAGGAAGCAATGACAGTGGCAACGAATTTAAAACTTAGCAAGAAGTTCACAAAGCTCGAAAAGAATTCAATGGTAAATAAACAAAAATAAACCGTGCAAATTGAAAGTCTATGTCTAGACATAAGTTAACTGAACAAAAGACTACTTACGAAATTTAAAATGGTCAATTAAAAATAATTTATCATAATGTAACGAAATTTATTTTTAACACACAAAAGAACCTGTTTTATGGCATATTGTCTATTTTAAACAATGATATGGCACGTTTTATTTATAACTAATAATATAGAGAGTTTCAAATAGCATTACTCGTCATAGAACTATTATATAAACAAGTTTATTTTTTGGTTTCTAGATCGACGATATTCTGCTAACGTTAAGCTTGAGCGAGCACCGCAACACGATGACACGTAATTTGTCTGGAGGTCAGAAGAAGCGTCTGTCAATCGCCCTGGAGTTGGTTAGCAATCCACCAATAATGTTCTTTGACGAGCCCACATCTGGACTGGATAGTTCGACATGTTTTCAGTGCATTCATCTCCTGAAAATGCTTGCCGCTGGCGGCCGAACTGTCATTTGCACTATTCACCAGCCATCGGCTCGTCTATTTGAAATGTTCGATCAGCTTTACACTCTGGCCGATGGTCAGTGCGTGTACCAAGGAAGCACTAAGCAGCTGGTGCCATTCCTGTCCACTTTGAACTTGGAGTGCCCCAGCTACCACAACCCAGCTAGCTATGTTATTGAGGTGTCATGCGGAGAACATGGAGACCACATACGCAAATTGGTCGAAGCCATTGATAATGGCAAACGGGACATTCGATCGTCCGCTGATTATGCCGGCTTGAAGGCCCGCAACGATCTGGTTAAAGTGCAAAATTTGAAGGCGATTTTGGATAAGAACGATGTGACTAACGTCAGTGGTAGCAAATACGAGGATAATCTAACTATCAATAATGGTTTACTTAACGGAATGGTTAACGACATTGTAAAGGAAACGAACGGATTGAGCTCATCTACTGTGGTTTCTACCAACGAGAAGGGAGATGCCATGATTGACGTTGAGAAGTCAGACAATTGTGCAACCGCTCTGCTTTCGGAGGAGATAATGTCACCAGAGCGTTACCCCACTTCACAATTCCATCAGTTTTGGGTGGTTTTGAAGAGAACACTGCTTTTCAGTTACCGCGATTGGGTATGTTGAATAAAATATAAAAACATATACAAATTTTGAAAACTGATTTGAATTTCAAATTATTTGTGTATAATATGAAATTAAAGCTAAAAAGTTAAAAAATATTCAAAAAGTTATGGAATCAGATGATTAAGTATGATTGTTAATATTTTAATGCAATTTATTTTTGTTGTTATTTTTAGACTCTTATGTATTTGCGATTGTTTGCCCATCTACTGGTTGGATTCTTAATCGGAGCTCTCTATTACGATATTGGAAATGATGGCGCTAAGGTGCTCAGTAATTTGGGTTTTTTGTTCTTCAACATGTTGTTCTTGATGTACACATCCATGACCATAACTATTTTGTCATGTAAGTTGACAATCAGTTGATATTTAATTAATCATTAATTATGTTAATCATATTATTTAACATTTACAGTCCCACTTGAAATGCCGGTATTACTAAAGGAGAACTTTAATCGCTGGTATTCTCTTAAGTCATACTATTTAGCTATATCAGTTGCTGATCTACCATTCCAGGTAAGCGGTTTTATTTATTTTCTATACAAATTAACTATAAAACTATATTTGTTACAGGCGATTTTCTGCGTTATCTACGTATCCATAGTATATTTCTATACCTCACAGCCCTGGGAACTGTTCCGTTTCTCCATGTTCTTATCAGCCTGTCTACTGATTTCATTCGTGGCTCAGTCTGTTGGCCTTGTCGTCGGCGCTGCTATGAACGTTCAAAATGGTGTTTTCCTGGCTCCAGTTATGTCTGTGCCCTTCCTGCTCTTCTCCGGCTTCTTCGTTTCATTTGACGCAATACCGGTTTATCTAAGATGGATCACATATCTTTCATATATTCGATATGGTTTCGAGGGAACGGCTTTGGCTACCTATGGATATGGACGTGAGAAACTAAAGTGCTTCCAGACCTACTGTCATTTTAAATCGCCTACCACTACGTTGGAGGAATTGGACATGGTCAACGCAAACTTTACACTAGATATTGTGGCGCTAATTGTCATTTTTGTGGTTTTGCGAATTTCGGCTTACCTCTTCTTGCGCTGGAAGCTTAAGACCACTCGCTAAGTAAATCAACGTAATGTTAACTTTTGGGTTTAAAAGCTTTCTGTGTGTATATTTATCCAAATCTGTTTATATTAATATTTCACTTTAAGTCTATTAAATGTTTGTATAATAGCTTCATTTTTAGTTGTATTTCCAACATTTTTTTAGTTTAAGTGTGATAGGACCACTGTTAAGGGTTTACCATGTGTGATTTTTAATTCAGCCGCATCAGTTACAAAAATTTGTAACATTTTAAAAAATAATATAAACAAATTATCAACTTTACTTATAACACTCAAACGAAAAATATTTAGGCTTTTTGATCAATTTGTAAGCCAAAATAAAAAAAAAAAAAATTGTAATAACAAAACCAAATACGATAAGTATAAACGTATTATTGTAACGCCATTTTAAATAAAAAAATCTTTGTATTGGATGTTATATATTTACAAGAACAAATTTTACAAATAAATGTTAATGAGGGACTATGCTTTTGGAAATATTTTATATTACTTTTTATTATATATTGAAGTTCAATAAAATATAATGAAAAATTGTACTCAAATTGTTTTATTTTATATTGCAATTGCCAACAACAACAAAGACACATCTAACAAGTCAATTTATTATGAGTTCTTGATGTTAATTATTATATTCAGTATACCATATGTTTTTTTAGAGTTGGCTCTCCCAATTTAAAGATATTAAGCTTTTGTTGAGCTCCATCTATCGACACAAATTAATATCAGTTAAATACTCGACGTTATTTTTCAAAAAGACCCAGTCATTGATTTGAAGTTTTTTTATAGATAAAGAAAATTACAACTGCAGTTGCGATGACTAGCGAAATTAATCACAAATATATGTACACATATATGCAAAACAAATTACAATTACAAAACAATGTTAGTTTATTGGTGACACATACACGTAGCTTTGTAATTTTTTTTTTGTTTCTGGGTAGGCTGTTTTGGTCTGATAGAGTCGACAGCGTAGTAGACACACAAGATCTGTGTCAATGTATAAAGATTTGGTATGTCAATGTAAATACATAATATTTACTGACTGAAAGTAAATAATATAAATTTGTCTACAATCAAATAGTTGAAATTACAGGCTTTAAACATGCAACGAACACTCCACTGTTATACTTTAACATATATTCGAGTATGTATAAATATGTCTCTGTTATGTTGCTGTTGCTTTCAGGTTGCTTGGCAACCGCTTTATGATTGCTGCCAAACAAAGCAGAAAGCACGATGAGTTGACATTAAGAGCGAGAGCAACAGGAAAACGTAAACAAGAACGCTTTAGTCGAGTCCGACTATGAGATACCCAATACAAAATTAAGATATGCATTAATTTAAGAAATATATTTTGAGCCTGCACCTGATATAAAAATGACTGCATACTTTTAGGTGCTTACATATGTATATACATATGTATCTACATATTTTATTACGTCGAGGATACATTTTACATATGTATATTGCAGCCAGTACAATATACCCTTCTATTCCGAGAGTAACGGGTATAAAAACTGGCAACTAATCATTGACGGCTGCAAAAGCCGAAGCATATTGTGGTAGGTCAGAAAGAAAGCTCGGAGATAAACATATTTACATATGTATAAATATGTCTGCAGCGCTGATAAACTAATAAAAAATAACTAAACTTAGGAAAATAAAATAAAAAATACAATATAAATGCTGTGGCATTTTTTCGAATTCTTTCTCCTATATACTAGCTAAAATATGAAGCTCTTTTTACCTTTTTTTTTGCCAGCGAGATCCCTAAACTCGCTCATACAAGTCTTACTAAAAATAAACTTGATTCTCTACACCTTTACATTTTAAGGTAGTTTGTTCTCTCTACGCCTAGAAGAATTCTTTGAGTATTTTCTTTGTTTGCCACTCGAGTGCATTTTCTCTCATTTTAAGTGCGCAACATGCTTTCGTGTGCGTACATATGCATTTGTACTGCATGTACAATCGTACATTTGTACATTCGTACATGTATGTACATATGTATGTGCCTGTATGATTGTCGTCTGACAGGCCGCCACTCTGTTATTCTTTCTCCATTTGTTTTCAGTACATTTTCGTTTCTCGGTGCAACAAGTCGTCTACGACGCCGATATTGTTGCATGCATATAAAACGCCCGCTACACAGTATTTAAGCGAGAGGAAATTCATAGCAGTAACAAATACATACTCAAATAGAAAGTGGAGTGAGTGCAGTGCAACTGAACGATTGTGTCGGTGAACTTTTAAATATCTAAATTAAATGTACATATGCATATAATATAGTTGTGATACTGAAACCCATAAAGTGTTTTTAAATCCGATCAATGAACCTGCAAATTGGCGACGACGTAAATCATTGTGTATTTTCAATTATATTCCATTTTTAAAATGTATACTATGATATTTAATTAATTAAATTATTATCATAAAATTAATTATTTATTCATTTTATTATAAAATATTTAAATATGATCCTTTCATAAATTTCAATAAGAGATCACTAAAATAGACACATATTCTTTAATTTATGTAATTAATAACATTTTGTTTTTATATCTGTTTGGTTAATTTACAGTGTTATTTCAATATCATACAAAGTTGATATGTTAATCATCCACGCATATGTAAATATTATAGTATATATGCCAATCACCACAAAGTTCAACATTCGTCGCTTCATTGCATTCGCATGGGCCATTAGTCAGACTCAAAATGTATAAAAAAATTACAACAACAAGAAAAGAAGCAAAAGAAGTGAAGTAGTAAATACTCAAAAATTAACAGATTTATTCGTAAAATTATTAAATATTTATAATTATTTAGAAGAACTGCCAAAATACTTTGAGAACACGCCAGCTGAAATGGCGTGGCAAATATTCGTAAGAGCATTCGACTATATACAAAAAGTTTAAAGAATACATGTACACAAATACTTATTCTACCAAAAGTAAAAATAAACTTATTCAAAAATTTAATGAATACTCATGTATGCGATCAAGGTGTACAGGGCAAGCGGAACCTCATTCCAATATGTAAATAAAGTTAAAACAAAGAATTCAATTTAAGGTACCTAAACCTAGAAAAAGGGAAAGCATAAATTTGAAAATTCAATTGAGTATTTGAAATATAAAAACATTTATAGTGAAATATTTACCTAAATTAATTTCATAAATAGCAGCTTTGACTGCCTATAACTACAAATGATTATTATCATAGAACATGTACATAAAGCTTCTTATCAATGAGCTTAATTTAGAGTAAATTGTTGACAGCCGATAAAACAATTGAATAAGTTGCATCGGGCATAAGAGCATAAGGGCTGTGCAATCGGTTAGCGAGTGCCATAGTTTTGAATACGATTTCCGCTGCAGCTAAACAACACTGCCTGATAACGCTTGAAAACTGATGCTTCTGCTACAGTGAGTGCCGAACAGCTTATCTGAAGCTCGCATAGCGCAACGTGATAATTGTAATACTCTCAGCAAGTATTTGTTCTACGTTATACTCAGTCACTCAAAGTTCCGACAATCTGTTATTCGTTTGCATACCACCAGAACATATCGGACAGACAGTCGCGTTGCGTCCAGTTTGTCAGTTAGTCACATGCGAACCGAGTGCGAGTATTACTTTGAAATCGATTGAAAATCTGAGTTCGTTTTCCAAAAGTTCAGCATTCAACAGGGGCAAGGGAAATAAAATTGTTTAATAAGCTGCGTTCAGTGCAAAATTTGTTTAGAAAAGTCGTGACGGGTTGCTTTCATTTGTAAGAGAGAAATGATAATAAATGCGTATGTTTAATTGAGGCGAAGCACGAGAGCAATTTTGATACCCACATACGGGAATATTCTGGGATCGGCAGTATGTGTTGAGCATTTAAAGTGAACAGCTGCATCGTATTGGAGTATGTGTACTTACGAACTTTGTTAAATATGTAAGTAGCATGTACTATATGACAACAGTCCAACAGACAGTCATTATTAATACTTAATATTCTGAAACAAGTTGTTTCAAATTAAAAAAAAAAAAAATAATTATCTTGACAAAGGCTTTTTTCATAAATAACCAGTTTAAGTCCTAATTATTTTGATTAAATTTAAAAAAACGAGATTAAATACACGTTTTAAAAAACGCTTGAGACGGAATCGGAGCAATTAATAAGAATATTCATATGTCTAAGTATGTCTTATTAGGCAAGCAATATTTAAAAAAATTTACATTTTGCTAATTGCAACAATTATAAAGTTGTGGTAACTTAAGTGACAGTTAAAGTTCATCATAGTGAATAAATAAATAATAATATCAAACACATTTTAAATACTGAATAAAAGACAAGTTTAAATTATTTTATTTTCTACAAATGGTAAACAATACATTTCTCAATTCACACAAAAGGTTATCAAACCAATTGAATTATACGTTTGTACTCTGCGTACCACGAGAAATAAATTAAGAATGCTCTAAGCACACGAAAGTTATGCTCGACTAGGAGATACCATGTAACTGCGGCTTCACTTACTTATTAAATGCGTTTACAAACATCAGTGATATATTTTGTTGAAGTTTTATGTTTGGTATTTTTTTCATTCTAAAATCAAAAATGTTAGTATTAATTTTTTTAACTAAGTAAAATATAAATATAAAAAAAAATGCAAATAAATAGTGGTCTTACATTCAAGGCTGCAAACGACCAAAATTTTGACAAAAGTTTAATTCGATGGTTTTTTATCTTTGTTTCTAATGCATTAGTATGTGAAAGCGAATCTCTGGCTACAGTACAATTATTATTACAATTTAAATGGGAAACGGAAGCTAAGCTGAACTGGACTAGTAATGATGTTCTTCGGTGTTTGCTAAATCTGATCTCTGGAAATTTAGAATGGGAACTGATCAGGGTGCTAGGGGCACCACCACTTACTCTCAGAGTGGAAGCTCTCTAAACTACAGCAGTGATATTAATGCCATTAGCGTTGAATTGCCTGACACGGATGATTACCAGCTAGTTAATGGATTCAAATATTTGCCTACGTGGCCAGCAATTAACTTGGAGTTTGCAGGACTCACATATGAAGTGCCCGATAAAATAAATGGTAAATATGTTAAAGTGAAAGAATTTTAGTAATCTGACACTTAAATTCTTGCATCTCAGCATCAAAAACAAAACAAATTTTACGTGACATTCATGGTGAGTTTCGCTCTCATGAGCTGACTGCAATAATAGGACCTTCCGGTGCAGGAAAAACAACGTTATTAAACTTACTAGCAGGATTTGGGTAAGACTGCAATAATATTCAATCAAACTGCTAACAATAAATTAAATAAATTTATTTAAAGCTCTGTCAGTTCATCTGGCGAAATACTTGTCAACAATAGTCCGCGTGATATGCGAATCTTTCGAAAAATGAGTCGATACATTATGCAGGTAAAACTAGCATAACTTTACCAAAATAAGGATAACTATCTAAATATTAATATGCAGACAGATGTCATGGACCAGCAATTTACCGTTGGCGAAATGATGCTCTTAGCGGCAAACTTAAAACTGGGCAATGAGTTAAAATTAGAGCAAAAATTAGAAGTGGTAAGTATGATACAAAAAATTGAATACCATGAAATATACAATAATAGTCCTTTTAATTCTCTTCCAACTGTAGATTGATGAAATTTTGAGCATGCTACGCTTAAAAGGTGCTCAGAATACAAAAACAGATAAGATATCAGGCGGGGAGCGGAAGCGTCTTTCCATTGCACTGGAATTGGTTAATAACCCACCCGTAATATTTTTGGATGAGCCAACAACGTAAGATAATTGAAATATATATACCTAAATACCTGATGGATAAATAGCTAATAAAATGTACACAGTAGTGACGTAAAAATACATTAAAAAAAACGATTTTCGACTACTTTAATTCCATTCTTGTTTGACGATAAATCGAGTTAAATTAATGGAATTTATTGAAATATAAGACCTTTTGTAATTCACCAAAGTTCTTGTTCTTTTTGCTATATTTTTCCGTTGTATAACTTATTTCCAAAAAGAAAGTAAAGATTTTAATGAACAAACCCAAGTCATGAAAAGCACATGTAAAGTTTTAAAATTTATTAATCGAGATCTACGAAAAAGGTATATAAAATTTCTAACAGTCGAGCATTCTAAGCTAAATTAATCTTACTTTCTTAATATTCTTTCAGGGGACTGGATGATCTGTCTGGTTCACAGTGCATTGCATTGCTGAAAACTTTAGCATCCGGCGGTCGAACCGTTATCTGCTCAATTCACACACCCTCTGCTAAGATTTTTGATATGTTTGACAAAGTCTACGTACTCGCGGAAGGACAGTGTATCTATCAAGGATGCGGAGCCAACATTGTTCCCTTCATGCAATACGTGGGTCTATCCTGTCCACTAACATACAATCCAGCAGACTTTATAATTGAAGTGGCATGTCATGATTACGGAGATAGCTATCACAATCAAATGGTGGAAGCCGTAAGCAATGGAAAAGTTACACGCTGGTCACCCCCAGTGGAAGATGGCAAAAAAACACCGACCAAATCCGATACAACTTCGGGCGCCTCTTCGTGCTATGAAATCGAACAGTTTGACGAAGAAATCAATCCAAAGCTATTGATATCAAAGTCAAGTTGGTGGATGCAGTACAAATTGCTGCTCATGCGAATGATGTTGCAAATGTGGCGGGATAAAGTATGTATAAAATAACTTAATAAGGAAACTGATCATTTAATTACTATGTTTTACAGTCGCATATAAAACTTAAATTCTACATGAATATAATTCTGGCTCTGATTGTTGGTGGCATTTATTTGGGAGTGGGACGTCACGCTTCAAAAGCTCTGTTTAATTTTGGATTTATGTTCACCATTGTGATAGCCTATTTGTATTTGCCAATGATGCCGGTGTTATTACAATGTAAAATTCTAAACTTATAAAAAAGACCTTTGTTATTAAAACTCTTATGATTTCAGTTCCGACAGAGATAAAATTATTAAAGCGTGAATACTTTAATCAATGGTACCGATTGAGCTCATACTTTGCGGCTATGATTTCTGCAAAACTTCCCTTAATGTTTGTCCTGGCCGTCATTTATTTATCCGTTGTGTATTTAATGTCCAGCCAACCGCTTGAGTGGTTTCGGTTTGCCATGTTGTTTACCATCGCATTTCTTACGGCTCTAACCTCGGACAGTTTTGGTTTACTCATATCCAGTCGATTGAGCTTGGTGGTAAGTGTTTTTAATACCTCATATATTTTTGTAAGTCTTGCATTAAAATTAAATTACACTGAAATATAAATTTAAAGAAACCAAAAATTTAAAATTTTGACGATAAAAAGGAAGCATAAATTAGGAAACTCTTATTCTAACTTAGATCCAATCAACTTGAAAGTACCCTAGAAAAAATTTGGGCAATTGAAATAAGAAAAACATTCAGAATTAATTAATTTATTTGAATAAACCTATTTAATTAATATTATAATGTTTCTGTCTTAGTCTTACAACTTATATCTATTTTAATATTGTAGTGTAAGGAAATCAAAAGCAATTTTGTGGTACAATCAAAAATTTTGTCTTCCCCAATTTTTCCTAGTCTTAATTTGCCAATAATAGTTTTCCTTGTTATATTTTTCTTATTTCTATTACAAAAATTTGATTTTTTAAATTATTAAAAAAAAATTTTATTTTATCTAAAATTTAGAATGGTATGTTCATGGGACCTGTTCTTGCTGTTCCACTCATTTTGCTTTCTATCTATGGAATTGGATACGGAAAGGACACATACGTCTCTCCCATCATGCGATTTCTTATGTCGCTCAGTTTCTTACGTCATGGCATGGAAGGCCTTGTGGCTGCATTATACGATTATGGAAGAGGCGATACAATTTGTGAGGAAACAGAAATGTTTTGTATGTTCAAGAAATCACAATTTCTTTTGGTGTTTCTGGGCTTTGAAAACATGAACTATTTATGGTCAGTGTGCTGTATAATTGGATTTTATATTTTCTTTACCGTTTCCGCTTATATTTTGATACGACAACGGTTAAAAAAAACGGAGGCAAATCATGTCGGAGCTTATGTCTTACAATTGTTGACAAAGCACTTTAATTTCACATCGTATAATTATTAGCGCTTCTTTTCGGTGATGAATATGTTATAAGAATACATACTAGTAATCATAAAGTTGTAAACTTACCTATGCACATATCATGTGCTATAACATTTCAACAATCAAATATTTTAATGCCATTTACCGCAACTAGGTTTAAATAGCAGAGCTTGTGATTAGATTTACTTCGATATTTTAAAATAGTACTTGCAAATACACATATAATACAGGTTGTTAAGTATAATTGTTTTATACCGTTCCATGAATGAAAAACGAAAATTATAAAACATGCGGATCAGTCGATAAAACTTAGAACTCTGTACTTTTTTATGTATGAGGTCTAAAAACTACTACGCTTTCAGTACATTTTCGTTGCACCAACAAAAATGTTGCATACTTTGGGGAGCGGGTCCCGAACCAACTTCGCATAGATTTTTCAAGTGGTTTAAGATCATACTTGGTATTATAGCTGGTATATCAGCAAGGTATTATTACTTTTATATAAACTAATCAGTTTGGAATTCGATCGCCAAAAAAAATGAAATGCCGAAGGTGTTAAGCCTCTGCTTACATACAATCAATAACCTGATTGCTGTGACACTCACTGCTAAATATAACATAACAGTTTAATGTGATTTTAAAGTATGTTAGTTAACATAATCATTATGTGGTAGTACATTTAAATTTTAAATACTGTTGGTATTTAGAAAAAATTGAATAAAAATTTTTTTTAATTAAACTCAAAGCCAAGATTCAGTGAAAAACATTTTGTTTAGCTAAATAAATTAAATCTAATTGCAGAAATAATTAAGAGCCCAAACCATGATCAAAATAAAATCTGTTAAAATTTAAAAATTTTTGGAAAAATGTCCGAATGATCAAATTTTTTTTAAGGTTGCCAGACGTTAAAATTAACTGTATCTTTCTTTATGTCAGGTGGCAGCACGTTTCACAACTGTCTGAAAAATTTCCGAAGCTTTGTAATCACAATTAAAATTGATAAGAATAAATCAACTTTTGGCAAACATATATTTAAGCGAGCTATCAACCGAACCTCCCCACTTTTGATACATTAGGGTTGTTGCAGAGTTTCTGTTATATATTGTATTATAACTGGCATACATTCATATAAATAAGTAAAGATCCCATAGCTAAGTTTACAAATATCATTGTTCCGAATTTAAGCTATTTTACACATTACAGGCATATTTATATCAAAATATGTTTGTATGCATGTATAAAACTTCATTCTTTATTGCAGTACAGGAAGGTGTTTTTGACTTTTTGACAGAATAGAATAATTTTAAAACGTTAACATGTATTTTAAAAATATATTTTTGTAAAGGAAAATACGGCAAATACAAAACTTGGAAGGTGTAAGTAATGTACAATTATTAGGTTGTTTAAAATGTTGATTATATACCAACTTCGACAAAAGACAACATATTAATATTAAGAATATGTGTATAGTCGCTATTTTTAAATATGTTTTTTTGTTTACAATAAAAAAAAACGGATAAGAAATTATATCTGGTGTGTAACATAAAATCCTTCTAATAAAACCGAACCTTTTGAAATGGTATTTGAGCCTGCTTTTGTTAGTATAAGCGAATATGCTCAATACAATTAAGCTGTATAAATGGTTGCATATACATACATACACATGTATAATTTAAAGAGGGAGTTTCTAGCTTAGAAATGAAAGTCTAAAAAGCTGCCAAGCCTATTGCTTGCTGGCCTCACTTATTTTTTAAACTAAAAACTAAAAATTACGTTGCTGTTGTTGTTTCTGTTGATTCTGTTATCGTCCTCAATCTTTTAGCACACGGCGACTGTGGCAACGAAATTTCAGCGTCTAGTCAATTGATTTCCAAATGCTTCGCCTCCTCCCATGAGAAACCGGCGCGGCCAAAGTGTCCGTACGTGCTAGTACGTTGGTAAATTGGTTGGCGCAGATTCAGGTCTCTGTATAGTAGTAATTAAAGATTATGTTAATATAATAATATTAATACAAAATCAAATTGACTATTAATCACTTACTTTACTATCATGCCGGGCCTGAGGTCAAAATTGCGTTTGATAATGTCCAGTAGTTCCTTTTGTGATTTGTGGGAAGTTCCATAGTCAAAGACGGTTATGGAAAGTGGCTCGGCAAGGCCAATAGCATATGAGACTTGCACCAAGCAGCGCTTGCAGAGACCGGCTTTAACTAGCGACTTGGCCACCCAACGCGCTGCATACGCTGCTGATCTATCGACCTTTGTGAAATCCTTGCCAGAGAATGCGCCACCGCCATGTGCACCCCAGCCGCCATATGTGTCCACTATAATTTTACGTCCAGTCAAACCAGCATCACCCATTGGTCCGCCAATGACAAACAGTCCACAGGGATTAATGTGTACAATGGTATTAGCATCAAAGTATTTGGCGGGAATGACAACTTTAACCACTTTTTCCATAACCTCCGAGCGAAGAGTATCGAGCGAGATTTTGTCAGAGTGCTGCATGGATACAACAATAGTATGCACACGCTTGGGCACAGCCGATCCCTGGTTAAATAGATATTCGCAGGTGACTTGTGTCTTGGAATCGGGACGAGCCCACCAGAACACATCCGAGCGACGCAGCTCAGCAATCTTTTCGTTCAGTTTGTGCGCCAGCACAACCGTCAATGGCATACACTCTTCTGTCTCATCAGTAGCGTAGCCGAACATAATACCCTGTAAATTGTTAATAGACCAAGTTAGTAATGATAACTTTTAGGCTGTCTAACGAAATTAACAATAATAACCAAAGATCGCAATTAACAGGTATGAATTTTAAAACATCAAGCACAGAAAGTGAATCCTAGATAAAACTGAGATCCCTTTTTTATTTGACGTATTTTGTGTCCCAAAATAATGTTTTCTTAAAAATTTCTGTGTGTAGAAAACTTAATTTTAATTTATTAAAATAAGAATATTTTTTTTGATTTGCAATTTTATTTTTAAAAATCATAATCGTTACGATCTCTGTATAGTAACCAATGTCAAAGTTAGTTAAGTAAGAACTATTAATTGATATATTGTTTAATTTTGCTTAATGAATAAAAAAAAGTAACTAACTCTGACGGTTGGGTTATGATAAGGTTAACTTATTTATACCACACAAAATAATGTTATATGTTAAATATATGCAAATGCTGATGATAGTTCGAATAAGCAGGATGCGAAAAGGCCAAATGATATCATACGAGTATAACTTTGTCAAACAAGTATATCTGTTTATTTTTAATTATTGTATAATGTATTTTTGATGGTTTTGTGGGCTTTTTTTACAAAACATTGCAATTTTGCATGTTACAGAATTTTGTTCTTGAGTTAAAAGCCAATTTATAAGCTATGCAATTTTTGCGTTACACATTTTCTCGATTAGTCACGCATATAAATAAAAATAATATAAATGAAACACAAAATTGTACAACTGATTATAATAACACCCTTTCCTATAAAATTATTTGAAAGCAATGAAATTACGAAAGTCCACAACCAAAACCGAAAGAAAGAGAAAAAGAAAGTGCAGCTGCTTGGAAAGGGTATTTGAAAACTCGGCTAGCCGAGACTGGTATAATTTGTACTTGTTTCTATTGTTCACACCTGATCTCCGGCACCGATTTCTTCCTCAGCGCGATTTACATGAACACCGGCAGCAATTTCGGGCGATTGTTGATCCAATGCCAAGAGCACGTTGCAAGTTTTATAATCGAAACCTTTTTGAACGGTTTTAAAAATCGGTTTGCGAATTTTTGTGATATTTAGGTATCATTTATGGTTAGTGTATTGCGTTTTTGTTTCGACATATGGAACGAAAGAAATAAAAAATAAAGAGCGCAGCACAGTTGAAAAATACGTAGTGATATATGTCGTTAAGTAATGTTTAAGATATGATATATAACCCCTTTAATATTATACGTAAATCGTATGAAATGTGGCGAATCCGTAGACTTAAACAAAGACAACATTAAATCCCACGTTGCTGACTTAACAATTCGAGCTGAAGATGTAATATAATTCATGAGATATTCTTTTCGCTTTCATCTGAGACCTGGAAAAACTTTGGCGGTTTCTTTTGTTGGCATGCCGCATGCAATTTATTTTTTTTATGTTGTTTCTTTTGAAAGTAAACACATTGATATACACTAAATGAATTTGTTAAGATGAATATTTATGCAGTTAGAATCCCAAAAATATTATGTTGAAATTGGATGTCATAATCTGAGCCCAAACGAAGTCGATTTGTTTGTAGTTTCCCAGCAATCTAAATATAACCACTTTGCTCTTTGGGAGACCCTTAGACATGATCAGTCTGATTAAATGAGTATGAGCGGGCAAAGAACTATAAAAACAAAGTGTACTCATTTCATTTGAAATGATTTAGTTAATTTATTAAAATTTAATTGAACGGCCCATCTTGTATCACCCAAAAGATGAATGCTTGGTATGCTTTAATGGGGCCTATATATTTTTTTATTATCTGAAGATTGGCTTGAATTTAGTGCAATCTTATCTAAATTAATATACACTGTAATTAATTTACTACAAATATATTATGAGTTTTGTTGATTGACCATCATCAAGTGAGCAAAGTAAAAATGAGAAACACACGAATTAGAATAACATTAAACGGAATGTAAACGTAACAAACGAACGCACACAGCACACACTCTTCGCTCATCACTTAATCGCTTAGTTAAGGGTACTGATATTGCTTATTTTTATACCTGGTCACCAGCGCCGACATCCTCTTCTTCACGATTGACGTGCACACCGTTGGCAATATCGGGAGATTGTTGTTCAATGGCAACGAGCAGATTCAACGTCTTCCAATCGAAACCTTTTTGATTTTGAGTTGATTTTTATGGTATTGCGTTTAATATTCAATCTTTTCTGACTCCCACCCATAAAGAAAATATTCTCAACTGTATGATAAGCCTACGAACACTTACCCTTCGAGGAGTCATCATAGCCAATATGCTCAACCGTCTCACGAACTACCCTTTGATAGTCGACCACTGCCTTTGATGTAATTTCGCCGCAAAGCAGAATCATGCCAGTCTTTGCAACAGTTTCTATAAGTAAATTTAAATCATTTTTAAATAATATTCAAAGTAATGAAAATCATGCAACGTCAGTGATGGCCTCGAGATTAATATCCTTGAAACTCAATTTGTTGTTTCAAAGATAATTTCTTTATTACATATTTTTGTTTCTTATTTTATAAATTCTTAAAGGAAATTTTCCCCTACATTTGTACTCTTTTAAAAATATTCATCTTTTTATATAGTCATTTGAGATAATTAATAAAGTTTTGAGATGAACATATTTCTGCATGCCTCACAGTGACCTGCATGAACTCATCTATGTATTTATACTTACCACATGCAACCTTTGCGTTGGGATCTTGCTTTAGATGTGCATCCAAGATAGCATCACTGATTTGATCACACATTTTGTCTACAAATGAATTAAGAAAAAATTGTTAGTGATTATTGTCACAAATAAAAATATTTAGTATGCATACAGACTTAAACATAATATTATTACAAGGAGCACGACAGGCACGAGAACTGAAAACTCGCTTTGACAACGATTTGCCGCAACCCGATGATACCCGATACCCCAAGTCCCGAAACCCGCCACCCGATTGAACGCGCCACCTAAAATTCTGGGGCCATGGAGTTTATTTTCATTTGCATTTTGCGATTGCCAGCGAAATTCAACCCTACTAAACTTTTGGATACTGTCGTCAGCATCGTCGACGCCATTGTGCAAATAATAATATAGAATAACGTCTGTCATACACTCAAGTTCAAGAATTAAATAAGTAACATTTTTTAATCATACAGGTTTCGACTGATTTTACAAGAGTTTCTAAAGCAAACTTTTATATTTAATGGGCATATTTTAAATATTCAATAAACGCCAAAGTATTAAAACTGTTTAATCATTTTAATGGCGCATCGCCTTCGATTTAGAAATCTATAATTGTATGTATGTAAATTGTTGTTTTTTTGT
This sequence comes from Drosophila falleni, assembly GCA_035045575.1. Taxonomy (NCBI): domain Eukaryota; kingdom Metazoa; phylum Arthropoda; class Insecta; order Diptera; family Drosophilidae; genus Drosophila; species Drosophila falleni. The sequence continues at coordinate 5,276,338 of JAWNOV010000142.1, forward strand.
GTACATATATAAAATATTTAGTATAAAGAAATAGTCGCACTCTCATTTTTGGGGTCCCGTATGCTGATAACCTTAAGCCTGCCTTAGACATGCGATCGATTACCAAAATGATTTTTTAAAAACGCAAAGAAAAGTGCTGTATCATGTCCGGTATTTGTTTGTTGGATGATCAGGGTAATTATTCTATGTTTTATGAGTTAGTTTTACTCTATTGATTCTGAATTTATATATCAGGATATTCGTTGTCCCACCTGACAAAGATAAAATATATTGCGCCTAACATAATTAATCAAATTATGACATTATTACAAACTTACATCCATAAATAAACCAAAATTTCTTCCCAAGCCCACTTGACTTAATTATCTTCAAAATGTGGGAAAAGCAATAATTAACTTATCACATAGAAATTGAAGGTTACTGTCTCTTATCGCTCGAGCATAACTAAATATACATATACATATGTATGTACAACGTACGTAATAAAATAACCAGTAAGAACCTGCACTAAATTAACAGTTGGTAAAAAAAATAATTTACATACTTAATTTTTTAAACATAAAAATTTCTTCTTCTACTTGTTTTAATATTTAAAAAAAAATTTTAGAAAAAGGTAAAAAAAAATAAATTAAAAAAATATTATTTATAAAAAACCTATTGATTCCAACTATTTAAAAAGAAATAAAAACATTTACTTTTTTTTAGTCAAAACAGTTATTTGACATACTGTAAGCGAGATTTTTTACACAAATAAAACACGTGGTGCTTATTTTGCAGTAATGATAAGCCTCGCAATCGAAGTAAATAAATGCGTAGATTGGAAGTTGGTCTCAAGTAACATAAAATAGTATTTGAGTGTGAATTTCTTAATAAGACTATTGGTACATTCGGTACTTGCATACTTCCTTTGGACCATTGGTACATCTACTATGTACCCATATGTGCATATACATTCAATTGTACATAGAATAAAAAAAATACGCTTGTTTTGATCAGCGCCTTAAGAGAACCGGTAACTTGAAAGAGCACCACTCAGTTCAAGCACATGGCGCGCATGTCACAGTGTGTGTGGATGTGTGTGAGCACAAGCTCACCAGTCTATTCGCAGTTTCATACAAATGGACATATGTATGTACATTTGTATGTAAGTATAGCACGTTGCCGGGGCAGCCTCAATGTAGCAACAATAACAACCAAACAGTAGAAGCAGAGAAAGAGTGACCAGCTGTAAAAGTTGTTGGGCATTTAAAACATGCAGATGAATGTATAAACAAATGTTTTCGCAGGTTTACGTTATATATATGTTCCCATATATTTTTATTTTAAAGTGCAAATTAACATATCACGCATGCTCAAATTACAAGCTCTGCATACATATGTTTATACAATTATGCGGTATTTTGCAAATTATTTAAACACCGGCCAATTGGTATGTGTATTTAAATTGAAGTTGGTCACACTAACAACTGCTTTGGTAAACAAGCACGTTTTTCGTTAGAATTGCTGTTACTGACTAAGCAGATCACATTGAAATTGAATGAATATAATAATCGACATTAAAAGTTATAGCCGGGAAGCACTGCTAGTTAGTAGTTGGCGGCACAGGTAGAACCACAAATGCAACGCCATTTGTAAATATGTATCTTTAGGATGTACTCATCTAGTGTGTACATATGGATGTATATATTTGTACACATATATTGTATGATGCAATAAGGAGGTCGGCGTCGTCTCTCTTTTTTTGAGTGCATATTTAATGCAGTCTGCAGCTAAATTAAGCAACTTAATATGAATGTATCTGTATCTTTCAACTTACATACATATGTACATGTTTATGTATGAACACTCACCTGGGTGTCCCTCGCCCACAGATTCGGAAGTAAATAGGAATGTCTGTCCATCTTCCATGTCATACGAATTGCCGTTGCCATTGCTGCCGTTGAAGCCGTTGGCAGTGCCGTGTCCATTTGTCTTTTGCGGCATTTTGAATGTTTGTTGTTAAGGTTGATGATTTAAATTATGCTGTATAAAAACAAAATCATTTACTCATTTAATATGATGCGAACAAATTGATTTTCCCCACAACTCTCCCGATGATGTTTCACCGCATATTGTTGTTTCCTCGTGTGTTCGTGTTTGCCAGTTTTGCAGTGTATTGCAAGTGTTAATAGTTTCATATTTATATAATCACAAAACGAATTTCACGTTTTATGCTGCGTTCCTTTGCAAACCTTACACACGATGGCAACAAATACAAATGAATGTACATACAGTTACCCAAGAAAGTATTTGGACAAAATCAAAAAGTAACAACTTTGTTTCTTAATTTTGAAAATTGTTTCATTCAATAAAAATTATTTTTCTTTATTTTTACTTGTAAGAACTGTAGGCAAGTAGAATGAAATAACTAATAAATCAAAAATGCAGTAACTTTACATTTTGTCTTAACACTTTCCTGACAAACTGTATGTATGTATGTACATCAGCATAAACGAAGATACACACCGATAAACACGCGCGATTGAAAACGCAAAGATCTATTCAAAAGAAATATTTAGCGAACTTATGTTTTTTTTCTTTGTTAGAAAATATATAATGCGGCCTCGGGGCGGGCAGTGTACACAGATTGGTTCTTATAAGTATTTTAGCCGACGGGTAATGAAATAAACGCAACTAGCACGCACGTCCTATCTCCGTTACGGTTTTGTAGAAAAAGAGCGCACACTTTTTGCCTGCCACAGAATTTATAGCCGCGAAGCGTTTCGGACAACGATGGCGACGTTGCGACGTCAGTGAAAAGAGAGAGCACCGAGGTTCCCTCTCTTTCTATCACTCGGAGTGGTAATTTGTGCACATGTACGTACATATATTTGTATATAATGTACCTTGTTGTTTGGGGCTCACGTTGACTCTCTTATTTAGAGCTACTAATGCACTACAACCGTACCGAAGCTAACTCCACGTTTTTTCCTGCTGATTCTAAAAACAGCTGTTTAGACACTGTCGTGGGCGGCTCAGCGTTGCCACTGTGTCGAAATGTCGTTCAATGCAAAAACTAGTATATTTTAAGGAATGCACACTTACATGCGCCACCTGTTGTCAGTTTACAAAAAAATACTCCACCAATGTTTTTTGCGCTTTGCTGAGACTTCTATGTATATTTTATTGGTGTTAACTTTTTCTCTGACAACGCTTTACTGAGGATGTTTTTAGAAAACGTATGTTATTTATAAACTATTGTAGCGCAATCCGGAAAGATGATTAGGCGAAATGTAACTCTTATCAGTATATGAACACTGAAAAAATGAGTTGATTGACTATTTAAAAAATCTCATGATGTTTTTACATGTGTACATATGTTTGTAAATCGTAAATTTGTATGTTATCTGTCCCTTTATTACGTAAAGTAGTTTGAAAATATTATATTAGAAAAATAGAAGAACACGTGTCTGTATAAAATACGTATGCAAAATAATATATTGAAAAAGGAAGCATGACAACAATTTTGGTATTTTTTTGTTTGTTTCAATAACAAAACAAAAAGCCATAGAAAGCTCATGTCATGCTAATCACAAAATAAGGTCTCTCAAGATCAAGGCGTTCGGTAATCTGCTTTCTGCATAATAAATACAAATTTCAAAAGATGAAATAGCTGAAAAAAACAACCACCATTATCTTTTTAATGATTTTGACCCCCCAGATGGACGGCTAGTTGCGCAAACACATTTATAAGTATAGTTAAATATATGTACATATTTATATTGGCAAGGAATTATTGTGCCTAGTGACAATAGTGTTCTGTGTTAAGTAATTAAAAATCCATCTAGGCAAATCCCTTGCGCGGGTTATCATTAATTGACCCCTGATAATTCTCGTGAATTAAAAGGGAAATCTTGCAAACTGATGATTAATAGCATTGTTTACAGGCCGATAACAGTATTAGTTAAATGTGCATTACTTCTTTAGAAAATACATAAAAATAAATAAGTTAAATTATATGAGCCACTGTATAGTTTTGTGTGTAAATTTATTCAGGCATACCATTCATTTTTCGCGGAAACCAGTGTGGTAAACTTCCAATTGATATAACAGCTGTTCATGACGTGTTTTGTGGCTCGTTAAACAAAAATAATAAAGAATTTGTTTTCGTGAGGTGTAAAAAATTAGATAAATATGAAAAAGAAGCCGGGCCACTTGTGGACGGCAATTGCAGTGATTGTTACTGTCACAATACTAGCAACAACAACAACAACAAAAACCGCAGCTTTAGATGTGCAAAATGCGAACAAAGATACCAAAGAGAGCACTGTGCAAATAATTGCCACGCCAGAGAATAAAACTACAATTGTTAATGCTACAAATGCAACCAGCATCAGCAATGTCACAGTAAATAGTAGTGGGACTACCGCAAATGTGACCACCCCTTTAGTTTCGACTGTTAATGCAACGGAGCCATCGTTAATCGATTCCCATGCTGTTGAACAGGAGCACAATTCGTCGCTGTCGCTATTCTTTGTGATTTGTGTGATAATGCTGGGAATTCTTCTGATCCACTCGATGCTTCAAACTGGCTTTCAATATTTACCCGAATCTATTGTGGTTGTTTTCCTCGGAGCATTCATTGGACTCTCGCTGAATGTGATGTCTGGTGAAAACGGCAGCTGGAAACGGGAGGAGGTCTTCTCTCCGATGGGTTTCTTTCTCGTTCTTCTGCCACCTATCATCTTCGAGTCTGGTTACAATCTCCACAAAGGCAATTTCTTCCAGAATATTGGCTCTATTCTGGTTTTTGCTATATTTGGTACAACCATTTCGGCCTTGGTAATTGGCGCTGGGATTTACCTGCTGGGAATGGCTGAGGTTGCTTATCGGTATGTTTCAGAACTTGGGTATTTCATATATGTACGTCTATGAATGTTACTCGTATTGAGTGCAAGGGTTTATGATATTCATTAACTGAAAGAAAGGAGCATCTCTCAGTCCAAAATTTTTATCACAGAAAAAAATTCGTAATAAAAACCCTAAAATTGCTAAAAGAATTCACTTCTTGGTAAAATTCCTTCGAAACGTGCATTCAATTCCTACTTCTTTAAACGATTTTTAGAATAATCAAACTAACATACTTAAAAAATTTCAATATCATAGATAAAGATTATTTTTATTATTTAAATCATAAAATCAAGAATTAAATATTCACAATAAAAGATTAAAAACACTTCCGATTCGCATGACCTTTTCAAATTCGATAAGATCAAGTCAAAATAATCCTTTTTTTTCTTAGTAATCAGTATCTTAAGTCGGAGACTCAACTGTAGCGTTCTTATTCGTATTTTAATAAATCCGCTTGTATCTTTTTTAGGCTAAATTTTTCGGAATCATTTGCATTCGGATCACTTATCTCAGCAGTGGATCCCGTTGCCACTGTGGCTATCTTCCATGCACTTGACGTGGATCCCATTTTAAACATGTTGGTTTTCGGCGAAAGCATATTGAACGATGCGATATCGATTGTGTTGACAGCATCCATCACAATAAATGCGAATGCGGATGCAAACACGGGCGAAGCAATGATGAACGCTTTAAAGACATTTTGCATGATGTTTTTTGCATCGGCTGGAATTGGCGTGATATTTGCACTGATATCAGCATTACTGCTCAAGCACATCGATCTGCGGAAGCATCCATCTTTAGAGTTTGCCATCATGCTGATGTTCACCTATGCACCATACGTCTTAGCCGAGGGAATTCATTTGAGTGGAATTATGGCCATATTATTCTGTGGCATCGTCATGTCACATTACACGCATTTCAATTTATCGACGGTGACGCAGATCACAATGCAGCAGACAATGCGTACATTGGCGTTCATTGCAGAGACATGCGTATTTGCTTATCTGGGACTGGCTATATTTTCATTTAAGCACCAGGTCGAGTTATCTTTCGTCATCTGGTCGGTTGTGCTGTGCCTCATTGGACGAGCCTGTAACATTTTCCCGCTAGCCTATTTGGTCAACAAGTTTCGCGAGCACAAAATCAACAATAAAATGCAGTTTATCATGTGGTTCTCAGGACTACGAGGTGCCATTTCCTATGCGCTATCACTGCATCTGCATTTGGACAGCCAAGAGAAGCGACACGTCATTATTACAACGACTCTGATAATTGTACTATTCACCACGCTCGTTCTGGGTGGATCAACTATGCCGCTGCTAAAGTATCTTAAGCCTGGCAAGAAACGTCGAGCACGTGGATCTGTGCGATCATCTAATGGAAGTTCGTATACTCGTTCTACGAGTCGGAAGCGCAGCAAGTCCATATCTCTATCAAAGACTAGGGAATGGGGACAAGCCATCGATTCCGAGCACTTGTCTGAACTAACTGAGGAGGAGGATGTCTCGTTTACACAGGCTCGAGATCGCTTCGGCCGCTTGGATCGAAAGTACTTTATTCCATTTTTCACACGACGATTCAACAGTCAGGAGCTTAATGAATGCAAGTCTCAAATGGCTGATTTGACTAACAAGTGGTATCAGGCGATACGCATTAGCCCTCTAGATTCGGATGAATCAGATGACGAGATGGGCCTATCAGCCAGCACAAGTCAGAGTAATCTGACCCGATCTTAAATTTAGCGGCTTATCAACTTACTAACTATCTATATAAAAGCATCTAAGTGGCCAAAATTCATACATAGTCATAAAATGCATAGTGAGGCCTACTAACGACATACCTTAAAATGTATGTATGTATCTACTAATATAAAAGTGTTAAAGTGCAATTGTTTTTGGGTAGAATAATGAATACTGTTTATACACTCTAAATTGAACTATGTATTATTTTATGAATTTATGTAGATTTGTTTGCTTGGTGGTGGTAAATTGAATTGTAAAGACCTGTGTTTGGACGAGCAATTAAGTTAATTTATTTAGAATCTTATTTATGTAATTTTATGTTAACTAATTTTATTTGCTTTTCAAGCAGTATTCTAAAAACGTATTATTCAAATGCTGTCATATTTCAATATCCTTTATTTCGGTAACCGTTAAAGTGGATTAAGTATGAACGAAACATTGTCAAGCTTTACAAAAATCAGGTAGTATATAATATTTTATTATATATATATATAAATTATTGTTGTAAACTTATGCTGTGTATAAATTTTATGAAAACCAAAAATATTTGTATTCCATGCGAAATGAATTGTGATACATATAATAAATTTCAATATAAAAAAATGTTTTTGTTTTTCAAACAGACAACAGATTAGATGACATGTGGGATTTAGATGTCTCTACGTAAACAAAATAAATAACTGATTAATTTCAGCTTTTACTTTTGGATTACCAAATTGCTTATTAGGTACACTTGAGCAAAAGCTGGTACATTTTTACCAAGATGGGTACTTTTGTACAAAAGAGAGTTGAAATCCGAATTTCAGTCTAAACTGGTGTATTGTGTAGAAAATGGTACACTATTATCGCAACTGATATCGGGCAGTTGCACTGGTTTTTTATTGATGACATATCAGGTATTTACGTATGTGTACACAAATACATTTAAGTTCACATAAAAAATAATTAATAAATCACAAAAATGTATATCTATTATACAACCATAAAATCGAAAAAACCCGCTACAGATAACAAAATATTCAATGAAAATGCAAGTACATAATATTTATTAATTTTTCATTTTATTACACACATTTGTTGGTACTCATTTTGTTTAAAAATCATTAGCACAAAATACATAATTCACTCGTTGATAAATAAAATTTCTAGCGCTGTATTCAGCTACACAAAATTTAAATATGTCATTACTTAAAATATAAAGTCATTAAACCTAATCATATCTCATTTTAAGTTTGCAGCATTACAAATCCATCTAATACTTTCGTAAGAGTATTCACATGTGACTTACTTTTTAAATTATTAGCTAGTCTGATTATATGAGGTCTTGGCTGATGGTTTTTTAATCAATTTGTTTTACTTGCCAAATTTCTCATTAATTGTTGACAGTTACAGTATGCATTTGATAGACATGAAGTTAATATTCAGATGCTGTTAAGTAAGTATGTACATATGCTATATGCTCATAAGGTAAATTCACATTGCTTGAATCATATTTTCTAGTTTTCTGCAATAATGCTATAAATTGTAAAATAAAATGTAATAGTAATCGACGTAGTGAATTGTGGTTTAATTTATATGTAAGTAAGTCAGATATTACGTGTTGTTCTGTTTTGTATTTTTATATTATGTACTGAAGAAATTATTAAAACAGTTGGTGTATAAAAAAAATTACAAATTATTTAGGAGTTATAAATACACCCAAAGGTTTTAGACTAAAAACCCCTTCACCGAATTCCAAAGTGAATTGTCCTTAAGTATATACAAGGAAATAATATAAAAGATCATTAGATGATTAGATGAATGTAATTATGAAAACTTGGTGCTTAATTAATGACAATGTCACGTTATTTTTTACAAACATTTTTCGCAAGTTCTGTTAACAACCTATTAAAAATATTTTTAAGGGAAATGGGTTGAATATTGTGTGTACAATTTTCAATTGATAAACACAAGATATACCTCTTAATAGTTTTTATACTACTGCCTAAAATTACGTAAGTAACTTATGATAATATTGCGTGTTGAAACTACTTAATAGAAAATTTCATACAAGTAGCAAACTATAGGAATATACAGTACACATACATATAATATAAGGGAATAAATAATTTTCAATAACATGCTCCAAAAAAGTGAAATCAATTTATTGCTGCCCTTCAACGAATTAGCTATAGTGTATTTATAAGAAGACGAAGAACATTAAACGAGTGAATCCGTATTTTGGCCTACTGTCTATAACAAAAAAGGTATTGAGTACTAATTGAACATTTTCTGCATAGATATTCGTATCTAAATGAACGGTGTATTTAAGCGTGGATTTAACTATCGGGCTGTTTAGACTGCTGTTTAAGGTTTTACGACTGAGTTTCTTCAACTTCGTTGTCGATGCGTGATGAACGAATTCCAGATTTTCCAGTCCATGGGTAGATGTCGGGACAGGGTTGACAGGTTTTCATATATCGTACGCCCGATTTGTGCCACAGATTGCACACTTTTGGATTATTGCACCGCTTGGGCCGATCCTTGAGTCATAGAAAGTGTTAAATGTTAAAATGCTGAACTTTAAATGTGCAGAAGGTATTGCCTACTGAATAGTCACACTGGAATGGCTGAAACGAGTTAATTCTCGACGTGGGTGTTGGATCACGCACCCATTGTAGAGCTTGCCAGTTGGTTATAATCCAAACGTCCTTCATGGCGTTTATGGCATCGAGAAACTTGATAAAACCTTCCTTGTGATGCGGCTGGGTAAACCAAGCAGCATGGTAAAACAATCCAAAGGGAGCCCTAATAAAATAAAATAAAATTAAGCGAAATTTAAATAAACATGTTTGGTACCTCACATAAATATTTCTTATAATTTAAGTTACAAAGAAAACAAAAGTTGTAACTAACGGCCCTTAGTACATATTATATTTACAAATTATTATTGCAAAACTGTTATTTCTCGTACCTGTTGGTGGTATAATGACGCTCGAAATTCTTCATAATCATTTTGGTTACACCCTCTGAATCACTGGGATTTGAGCAGGCATCACCCATGGAACAGCGACCGCCGTTCAAGTCCTGCCACATAACCATGGGCACTTGCCAAACTCCCGGATAGCTTCGTGTCGGACATGGTGGTATCATACAGTCATGAAAGATTTTATAATCCAAAGTGTATGGCCATGATGGAGGGCGATTCTCATAGACCGGCATTGACGAGTCGTATGTGAAATTGGAGTCGTACAACATCTTGTACATTTTGTTACCGCCAACTGAAAGGAAAGGGGCACGCATACCGCGTACATCGGATAGCTTAACGCCACCATAAGCCGCAAGTATTTCACGCTGACCGGCAATTTCCCGGGTCCATTTCTTTTGCGAGAATTGCTCGCCAAAACTGTGACTGTAGGGTAAAGTAGTTATTAGAACGCTGATCATTTTTAAAAACATAGGTGTAGGTTAGCAAGATTCTTAAATGTAGTGTGATCTTAATACGAATGTATCTGTGAGAATGGAATAGTGGTGCTTTAGTTACGTATATAAGGAAGTAGTTGTTTGTTAGATAGGTCTTATATTGAAATTAGCAGCTGTCGAATATTTTTGTCAGGGATCATAATTAATATTACTTTTTAAATTATATTAATAAAATTAAATTTATTTGCCGATTTTTATCAAGATATTAAGGCGTAACACTTATTTTTTGATGTGAATAAAAAAAGTTGATCAAAAATAATAGATAATATAAAATAGTACCCCATCCAAAATTAGTACATCTAACGTTTTATCAATTATTTCCGATATATTTTTTTAAGGTTTGTTTTATGTAATACTCATAACTCCTATTTACGATCCCTGCTATAGATCCTTTGTGCTAGTCATAGATGCCGTAAGTCGGCTACTTACGAAACTGTGTGTGAAGCCATTTCATGTCCATCGGAGTATAGATTTTGTACTTGACTGTAATCAGTCCATTCATGAGAGACGTAGAATGTTGCAGTGATAGGACAGCCATTGGGATTGACGCGTCCCTTCTCGAACAGATCCGTGTATAATTGTTTATTCAGGTCGTTAACAGAGTCATCAAAAGTCAAGAGTACAATTTGGGGTATACTTTCAACCGGTAGTTCGCCTAGCAACCATGACGATAATATTGATGGAGTGGTGGATGAATGGAATGTAGAGAAAGAATATAGAAGGGCACATGATGAGAATATAAACCAAGCATACATATAGAGGCAAAAAGAATTATGGTTGACGCTTGACATTGTTGATGCTGATGCTTCTTTGGTTGACATTGACTGATAAACTGATGACTGGTATCGAATATTCAACAACTTACGAGACCGTATGCGAGGCCATTTCATGTCCATCAGAGTACATATCCTGTACCATGCCATAATCCGTCCATTCATGAGATAGATAGAATGTGCCACGCCAAGGACATCCATTTGGATTCTTGCGTGACTTGTTATTGAATATCTCGTGATAGAGATCAATATTAATTGTGTTGATGGCATCATCAAATGTCATCAATACAATTTGTGGTGTGAGCGATACATTCAAACCACCTATATATATATTTTTGTAAAGTAAGTTAAATTTTGAGATATTTTTGCACAGCAACAAAATGTTTAATTTGCCAAGCTTGCCTAGTATTGTAGTAGTCAACAATATAGCTACAAACTGAACTTACCGGGTATATCCTTGCCACCGCAGTAGCAATCAGGCAGTAGACAAACATCCTTACGACATTTCGCAGCCGTCTTATCCGGTGTAGGCTGTGGATATAGAGGATCCGGACGTGAGGCTGGATATCTGTAAATGTCTACAAACTCTTGCGCCTTGGAAACAATCGTGCCAGCTGGTTTTAGTGTCGGACGGGTTCGCCTGTTGGGTTGACAGAAATTATAAAATAATTAACATATTTAGTAAATTTTAATATTTACACATTGATTTAACTAATGCCCATCTAAACATTAGTCATTGAAGAGGAACTAGAACCGATTAATAATTTTGAAATAAATGTGATAAAATATATATGTTTATATATATATATTTCATATATATATTTTTACATTAATATGAATTTTCACCGAATACTTAAATAAGCTATAAACAACTAATATTTTAAATTTAATGAAATCATATAAAGTTATATAAAATATATTTATTTTAAATGTGATTTAATTTACTTTTGCGAAACGTTAGATATTATTAAAATTTAACATTAAACTAAATATGGTATTGACAGTTAAGTATTATTTTTTAGTAAATCAATCAATATGAAAAAATCGAATAAGTTTTATGTTATTACAATCCATTTTTCACTGAATGTAGATACTTACGGTGGATGGGTTCCTCTGTTAGGAGGGGAGACAGTATCACGATCCTGATTGGCGTATATGGAACTGCCACGGTTTCTATTATTGTTTCTAAATTCAATCGTATTAAGAAATTGAAACACATATTAATTATTTAATGTGTATATAGTATTATTTCGTGCGAAATGCCAATTAAATTTTATGGACAATTGCTACACAAATACTAAGAAAGATATTAGTTCAAATTAGTTATTAATTACTTCAATAACCAATGTATGTATATATGTAGTATGTAAGTATGTATATATGCTAATGTATGTATGTACACGTGAATAAAATAGCATTTCATATCAGCAGCCAATTGATTGTAAACTTAGTGAGAACCAAAAATGTATAGTATACTTATATGTCTGTGTTGCAGGATTTGAGCTGTAAGCCTAAGCAGAGAATAATGCAAAGATAGAATAGTTACAGTTGATATTGTTTCGCTTTGTAGACCGCTGTAAGATATTGATTATAGACTTTTATAGTGGCACTCTTAAAATGTTTTTAAAAGATGATCAATACCATATTTGGGGACTCAGCTGCTTAGTTTAATTTTTGTTTAAACAAATGCCTAACGCATTCAATGCGGAAAACATTGGAATTCATAATATGTAGAGCAGTTTCAAAGAAAGTCTGTTGACACCCAATTCCTCAATTCAATGTTGAATCGTAATAGAGAAATACTTGGAATAAGCAAAATAATACTAAATAAATAATGCTCAGTAAAATGTGCAAATGCAGTTCTACATTAATAAAAAAAAACAATAAAATATTTATTTGAAAGTAGTCGCTCTTTAAATATAATTTTGAATTATCAATTTTGATTCAAGAAATGCAATTATTGGACGTATACATCGCACAAAAATGATGATTATCAATAGTGTGCATAAAAATAAATATAATAAGTGTGCAAATTATAAGTTTTTTAGTTCTCAAATTATTGTGACTCATACACACATATGTACATATTTTTAAGATATGTATAAACTATTTATGTTTGCGTAAAAATGTAAATTAAAGAGGTATGTCACTGAAATCATAATTTAATCAGAAATAAAACATTTAGAAAACTCATAAAAATAATATTTATGTAGTCAGAAAAATAAAAAGTTATAAAAAGGGCCACCACCTAACGGTTACGAATTGTTTACGTACTTTAATGCTCACCGTTCTGTACATTATTGCAACATTTTACAGAGCAGCTAATATTTAGTATATGTACTTATGTTTGTATCTTTTGCGCTAAAAATCCACAAAAGAAAACTATATGTGACTATATGGTGGACACTACAGTGGTCATAATAGTTTTAGGATATTTTGCATTTTTGGTTGTTTTTTTGTTTTTTTTTTTTAATAATTACTAAAGGCGTACTAGAAAGCCAACAAACAACCAGAGTTCTACATAAGTGGGGGGGGGTGAATGTGGGTAAAATGAGAAAACGAAAGCTACATAAAAGAATACAGTTTGTTGGGTTTTGGGTTTTTTTGTTGTTTGATAAGACACTAAAATCTGTGTTGAGAACAAGATTACGGTGAATTTGTAATTAAAACAAAAAAGAGAGGAGAGTGATAATAATAATAATGCAGTGGAATAACAGCAACTAAGAGAGGAGCGTTATTAAGAAATTCGCTATTTATACCTTGAGGGAATTTCGTTGCACTTGGCGCTCAGTGTGCTGTCGGAGCACTTGACCGAGACGGCAGCGGCAGCGACAGCGGCATTGTTGTTGTTGTTGTTTTGGTTGTTGTTGTTGTTGTTGATGTTGTTGTTATTAATATTGTTGCCATATTGGAATTTATTAGCTCTACCCCCAGTCATTTGATGGGTCGAGGAGGAAGAGGATATAGAGCCTGGGCTAGATGATTGGGCGGCAGCAGCGGCAATCGACGATTTAATGGCATTGTTAACCCTTGAAACTCGTGTAGTTGTTGGTGGACCAAACAAAGGTTCAGAGGAAGTGGCAGTGGCAGTGGCAGTTGTAGTTGAAGTGGTTGAAGTTGAAGTTGAAGTGGTGGAAATTGTGGGTGCGGTACTAAATTCTGGGGTACTACTATATTGTCTTATTGCTGGATCTGTGCTCAATGTGGGAAAGGGGGAGTATAATTTGGAGGGATGCGTTTTCGATGCCATATATGGAATACGTGTGGTTGATAGTATTACAGGCAGTGTAGTTGTTGTTGTACTTGTAGTTGATCTCATCGCATTTCGATTCACTTGCTTGATCTCATTAATGCCAGGTGCTGAATTTTCATCAACAAATTGCGGAGATTCACTCTCATCGCTATCACTGGCGGCCAGAAAATGTTGCAATTGCTCCAAGACATTGGCATTACGGAATTTATTTCGACCATTTCCAGTTGTTATATAGCCAGCATTCTGTAGACTTTCGGCCAGTGTACGTTCTGCTGTTTGCTGTCGATATTTGTTCGAATATAAAAACTTGACTGGCGTTCGATCGGTAATAACAACAACTTCTGTAGAGCTAGATATATCGTTGGGAATAGCCGATGATTCCGTATTAAGTTCAATGCTATTGCTGTGATTTACTTCGAACGGTCGTTGCGATATTAATGCTTCTGCTCGTGGTGAATCAGCTGGAATATTGTTGGTTTCATTTTCAATTGGATTGTGCTTAGGTTTATTAATATCATTAATAATCGTTAAGCTATTAACAGCTTCTTTAGCCTGCTGAGCTGCCTTGTAGCTTTCATATTTCTCCCGAGACTTGGCTGTGGGTCCTGAAGCTGATATTTGTCGCAAACTATTGGCAACTCGAGCCCGATGGGCTTTACGTCTGGCATAAGGATTGGACGTAGAACTTCTCACATCATAGTTTTTATTTGGTATCTTGAACTTGGGTGCATATGTTGTGGGCTCATCGATATTATCTAAATTATAGTTAGCAGTTGCCGCCGTATAACGCGATCGTCCCCTGGGACGTAGTGAAGATTCAGTTAACTGAATGGGATATGATGTTACGATAGTTGAAATGGTTGGCTTAACTATCGTAGTCGTATGCTCATCTTCTGTGGGAATGTTAATCGGAGATGGTGTTGTCGTTGTTGTTCTGATTGTTGTTGTCGCCGGTTTCTGTGGCATTTGTGGACTAAAGGTGCTTAAAATAGCATCACTTATGCTAAAATTGCGAGCATTACCCGTTGTCAAAGTAGCCATTATAGATTGGCTAGCATTTTTCTGCACAGTGCTAATGAAAATATTCTTATTTGATTTTGGTGTTGTCTGAAGAAATGCTCCATTTCCATAACGTGATCTTGTGGTGGCCCTAAGATTATTATTTGGCAGTCGCTCATCTTGTAATAGACTCTCCAAACTTTTATAGGGCGAAACAAATCGCATTGCAGGATTGCTTGTAACTCGATTCAAATTGTCCTTAAAGAGATTTGCGCGGGCTGTGAAACTTTGTCCTGTGGACGTGATTCTTTCCGTGCTGGTACCTGAAGTAGTCGGTACTTTTGTTGTAGAACTTGTTGTTGTTGTTTTGGTTGGAGCTTGTTTAATCGTTGGACGACCGTTACGCCAGACTCGCAAAGGAGCATAAGTTGTGGGTACAATATCCTCATAACTCTCGGTATTCACATAGACTTGTGTGGGCGGGGTATATAGTGTTCTTGTTGCTGCTGCTGTTTCTGTTGTCGTTGTTGTTGTTGTTGTTGCGCTGGATCTATTTCCACGCTCTTCACGCTGAAACAGAGGCTCAGATGCGTTTTCTTCATTCACTTCGGACTGCTCGGCCTTCAAGCTAAATCCGTGCGATCCGCTTTGGAGACTATAATGATATGCATTGTTATTTGGTCGTCTTGTGCTTGAACTATCTAATAATTCGGCTGTATTCGCTTCTGGTCTGCTAAAACTCTGCGGTTTCACATCCGATAGCACGAAACTTTGTATACGTTTATTTTGATTTGTTTGCTCAATGGAAATCGCTTGATCTTTCCCAAAGCTATTGTATACGTTGTCTTTGATATATGATGATGTCTTGAAAGGCTTCTCTGTGGGCGTGCGAACCGAGTTACCCGTTCCATAAGCAGCCGCGTTAATGAAATCAAGAAACTTTGGCGATGTGCTCGTCTCAAAAGAACGACTACTCGGAATCTCGGCAGTTTGCACCTGCACATTTTGACTTTCATCGTAAATGGTCTCAATATTTTCCAGAGTACTACTACTATTTGCACTGTCATCTATCAATGACCACTGTTCGCTAATTGGTTGGAATGTTGGGGGGACTGTGGATTGAATTTGGGTCAGAGTTTGTGGATTGTGGATCTTGCTATTTTGATATTGACTGACAGCATTAACTAGAGATTTGGCCAGAAATTGTAGCTTGGATTTGAGAAAGGGATTGGAGCCATAGGTAGGGGTTGGGATTGGGGTTGGCATCGTTGTGCTGGTCTTAGAGGTTGTTGTTCTTGCTGTTGTTGTTGTGGTTGTGGTACTGGGTGCTTGTGTAGTGGTTGAGGTGGTGGTGGTGGTACGTGGAATTGTTGTGGTTGTCTTTAATTTGATTATGACATTTTGCTTAATGCTTTTATTTGCATGCGTTTTTGAGCTGTTGAAGAAATGTGTATATTTGTTTTTTAAATAAACAATCACATTAAAGTTAGTAACTTATCCAGTTGATTTTAGTGTATATATGTGTGTGTGTTTTTTGGTTTGGATTTGACATAACCTAACCCTTTGGTTCTCAATAATTTGACTAGTTTGTACCTAAGTTTCGGTACATCTTAATATAAAGCACATGCCATGCGAACATCGCGAAGCCATGCGACAAATAAATAATGATTACATTATACATTTATATGATATGCATGCAATGATTTTGATTGAACATTTTGCACGAAAATAATAGGAAAGACAGACAGAATTAGTGAAAGGAAATGAAGTGAGAATAAATTTGTATATAAGGAAATTTAGGCTTATTATAATCGAAAATAACTGACTAAATGTATAGCGATTATTTTGGCCTATATTTCTCAAATTTACATTGTTTTCATCTAACCTTAACAGCATTTTATGAATGTGCCATAACACTAGGTAACAAATAAAAGTTTTTATTTTGTGACCTTTACCAAAACAACTTTTTCTGGTATCTAAAATTATTTTAAAGTAAATAAATTTTAAAGTAATAAATAAATAAACAAAAAATCATTATTTTCATAATTAAAAATTTAAGAAACTACAATTATTGATATTAAAATGTTTAGTCAATGATTAATAGCTTTGTATTTATCAGCTTTGAAAAACTGGAAAATTGTGCAAAATCAAATGTGGCAATTTCGAGTTATGCAGTCTTAAAAAAAGGTAAAATAAGTTTATAATTTAAAATTAATTTCAAGTTATGCAGTCTTAAAAAAAGGTAAAATAAATTTAGAATTTAAAATTAACAAAAAAAGAAAAAATTGAAAAACGGAAAAGTAAAAAAGGTTTTACCATAGAAAAGAGTTAAAAAGTGTTATTGGTAAAAGTTACAATCTTGCTGTTACGTAGTGTAATCGGAGTTATCGGATCTAGCTGAGTTTACTTGTATACTCTGTGTATTATAAGGTCGAATATTATGTGGTTTTTGTAATGTAATGTATGAGATCTGATAAGGCACTTATATTTAATCGTTTTAAAGCCAATTGGCCATTGCAGACCAAGAAGAAGAGAGTCTAATCTAATAGACAGACAGAAAATCGAAGACGCAGTCTACGTATTTAATTATGTGATGCAGAATTTCACTAATTTTGGCATTTAAAATACCTTGAAGGTTGTAATGTTGTAGTTGTTGTTGTTGTAGTTTTTGTTGTTGGTGGCTTTGTGACAGTTGGTGTTGTGGTGGTGGTTGTTGTTGTTGTGGTAGTTTTGCTTGTACTCCTGCTTGTGACTGGCGAGGACTTCAAGATCGAAGCTCGAGTTGGTGCCGTCGTCGTTGTTGTGTACTTTTTGCTTTGGACCAATTTATATTGTGGAGTAGACTGTGTGACATCATTGGCGATTAGATAATAATCTCCCGTATCGACTGATTTAATTGGGGTACGTTCGCTTTGGTAGTAATCTTCAGCTGAGCTCGAATAGCTAAAATCACCATCCTCATAACTCAAATTTTCCGTGGTAAATGTGTTGTAATAATTGCGGGCATCGTGTGCTTTGGCTGGACTCGACGTTGTGAATGCTTTGGATCGGACATCTAGAGTCTGTATGGTCACCTCTTCGGCTCTGATTGATAGATGTTGTTGTTGTTGTTGTTCGTAACATGAAAATGTTTGTATATAAATTTTGATGCATTCTCTATGTACGTGTTGTGTTTGTTTCATGTGTCTGTGTGTGTGTGTTGTGTGTGTGTTTGGTCTTGCTAATACTAAGACATGCTAGTTAACTAAATTTAAAAATTTCTTCATTCATTAATTCCTTAAGTATTCTGACTAGTTGGGTCAAATACAAAATGCGTGTAAGTAAGATTTTTTTCTTATTTTTTTTTTCTGAGAGCTAGTTAGCATGTGAGGCATAATTTTTAAATGTTTACAACAAGATGCTACGGAATTTAAGTCGCGATGTGCGATTAGAGACGATAAGAATAGAAAACACTTACCGTTGTGGAGTACGCGTGGGCTGATCGTAAACATTGTCCTGTTCGATCTGTTAAGAAGTTTGATATATTTTATTAAGATGAAATTATTGATAGGTTTTAAAAGTAACACTAAAAAAAAACTTATTTTTAATATTTAAAAAAATCTAAATTAAATTTAAGTTTTATATAAATTATTGAGCATAATTTATAAAAAATGAGTAAAAGTTAAAAAAAAGACTAGATCTCAATTTGACAAAACTCTCACTTTAGCTAGGAACAAATATTACTATATTTATGGTGTATTTTCGTAGGATTAAGAAAAACTTTTCTAAACTTAAGAAAATTTACTTTTAATTTAAGAATAATACTTTGTAAGTTTTATAAGGAAATTTATAAAATTTTATAATTTTCAGTTTTATTTTTAAATAATATTTAAATTATTTTAATCTTTAACATAAATAACCCTTTTCTGATTTTATTTTAAACTGTGAACTACTTTTGGTCAGGTAATATAAGCAAATAAAAATAAATGTTAACATTTTTTTTTGAGTGTACCTGCGCATTGAGATCTTCATCATATTCCGTGTTGTAGTTCAAAGCAGGCTGATTATTGTAGCTAGGCCTTTGAGCCGGTGTTGGTGTTGTCAATATTTCCAGAGGGCGATAAGTCAATTGTTGTTGCTGTTGACGCACATTCTGCTGATATTGCTGCGGTTGTTGCTGATGTTGCTGCTGTTGCTGTTGTTGCTGTTGCTGCTGTTGCTGTTCTTGCTGCTGCTGATATTCAATATCCCTATACAAATCAATATCGTCGTCGTAAACAGAATAGTATGATGAATCATAGGGATTTGGTAAGGCTTGTGCCTGTTGCTGTTGTTGTTGTTGTTGCGGTTGTTGGAATGGTGTCGGTTGTTGTTGTTGTTGTTGTGGCTGTTGTTGCGCCTGCTGTGATGTTTGGTAGCCAACCCCGTGATTGAATATGGATGTATTGTAGTAATTACGATTGGATGCTAACTGTGGCTGTGGAGCTTGTGAGCTTGGTTGTACAAATATGTTATCGGTTGTTTGCGCCGTTAGCGATGACGGTGAGGATGAATCAACTCTATACACACACACCGGCACACACACACACCACATAAGATGTTGTGAATAGAGTTTACGACGCACGCAAGTTATTTACATTGACAAATATTCACAATTATTTAAAATATATATATGCAATTATATAGTACATATGCAAATGATAGTTTTTTCATATATGATACAAGGGAAGAGAAATGCAAAACGAAAACAGATAGTAAATTAAAACTTAAAATCACATTACATATCGCTCATTTTCTACAAGACTGCTATAACTCAAGAAACGCAATTAAAGTTTATAATTTAGTTAAAATCATGAATCATTTTGATTCTCGCATTGATATCATACAAGATTTAAATTCAAATTTTTTAACAATATAAATAGAATGGCAAATAAAGGATATTTCTGCATCAGTTGTTTTTTTTTTGAGTTATGACAATCTTGAAGTAAAAGTGCGAGATATTATGAACAGTTTATTAGTTTTCTGAGAGATGAGTTAGAAAGATTAAAGCGGTTGAGATTTTAGATTAGCCCAGTCCATTAGGAATATGTTTAGTCAACTGTACAGCTTTTGTAAGTAAGTTTCATTTCAATAGTTGTTTTTTTTTGTTTTAGTTATGGGTAAGGTCGGAACGTAAACGTAACGTATAAACAGTAATGCCGTCGGGCAGTTGTATTTATCTTTATCTTTATATTTATATTTATATACATGTTATTGTCGTATTTATTATGTGTGTATTTGTGTAGCAGCCAAAAACAATTGAACAGCAGAATCAGCGTTGATTTGTTTTTATTTTTCTATTGTTTTTTTGTTTTTTTATAACTACCTTTGTCTTTCCATATTTGAGGAGCTGTGTATCGAGTTTAAATGCAGGCCGCCCAAACTAACAGTGTTTACACTGGACTTGGTTTGATTTTGAGTTTGGTTTTGAGTTTGGTCTGGATTATCCATAGCTTGCACCTGCCACTTCTGCTGTCCCCGTGTGCGTTGCGGTCGCACTGTGTAACGGATTCGCGCTGGAGCTGTTGTTGTAGTGCTCACTGTACTACTTGACACACGAACGCGATTATTATTTTGATTCGATTTGTCGGCTGGCAATTGCGGCAAACGTTGCTTCAGTTCCTGAAATATGTCGCTGGGAAAACTGATGAATGCGGGAACTCCATTGCCTGGATTATTTCCCTGATTGTGTTGCGAAAAATTCGGAAAAGGTCGACGTGTTGTCGTTGCTTGCATGAATCCAGTCTGCAGATTAGGTCGTTTCTTCTCTGACATTGGGGTGGTGTTGATGTTGGTGTTGGTGGTGGTGCTGCTGATGGGTCTGTCAGTGGTCAGCACGGTTTGTGGCCGAGGTGGTGCCATCGTCTCGGACATGGGCATGTAGGGTGGCATGCGGGACGGTGGCAGCATATCTTCATCGATCCCATCATCGTAGTCCTCGTCATAAAGGTCAATGGGACTTTCCGTAGTGCTTGTACTTTTTGTTGATTGATTCAAGATGAAACTGTCTTTGGCATTATGATTTTGTATGTTCTTGACAAAAGTCTCATATCCTTTAAGGATGCGTTGGGTTGTTGTTGTTGTTGGTATTGTGGCTACAGTGGGGCTAATCGGTTTTGTCGGCCTGTTTCTCAACGGAGGACGTGGTGTTGTGGTTGTTGTTGTGGTTGTTGTTGTTGTGCCTACTGTACTGGTAATAGGTCGACGTAGAACGACAGCATTGCGAATATTGCCACTGCCATCATTGCTTACCTGTTTGAAGTACTTAATTAATGGATTAACAGCCGGATTGAAACTTGCTAGATCACTAGCTTTCAAATTTGCCATAAATTCATTAATATTAAATTGAAAATTCGTCAACTGTGGCTTGACCGTTGTTCTCGTTGTTGTTCTTGTTGTTGTTGTTGTGGTCTCGAACTTTGGCATTGCCGTTGAGCTAATGGATTTAGTAAAGGTCTGATATGATTCTGGTATAGTGATATTTGAGGCATACGTAATGCCAACGGGTAAATGTGATAGATCCCGGAATGGTATTTGCTGTAGATTGTTTGGCTTGTTAATTGCTGCCAAGTTGGGAGCCGAAACAATATTAAAATTGGGCGTGACTTGCAGTGGAGTGACTGGCGGTCGCACCTTGACAACAGCATGCTCTATTTGATTCAGTTTGGCCGTGTTGTAGACACCCTTCATTTTTTGGTTTGCAATTATATTATACTGAAAGTAATTGCTCTCTGTTGTTGTGCCCTGTGTTGGCTCTTGGCCTTGGCCAATGCTATATTGAGATATTAGTTTGCCTGGATAATTTAATGTGTTTGGCTGTTGATCCGGCTTGTTGTTGTTGTTGTAAAATCCACCCATTGTACTATATTGTGCATAGTGATTGTTTGGTGTCACTTGTTGCGGTGGCTTGGATGTCGAATAATAGTCAAAGACTGTTGGCGTTGGAGTGGTGGCTGGTGGAATGGGCTGATTATCCAAATGAAAGTAGGCAAAGTTTTCAGTTTGTATTTGCTTTCGACGTTCTTTCAGCTCTTTGAGTTGCTGTATAAGATATGGCAATAAATCGCCACCAGCTGGCGGTCTCAAACTTGTCGAACTGGCTGCACCATAATAATTACCGGCAATAGGTCGAAAATCATCTTCTATCGGCGGTGGTGGCAACGACAAATTGTAGCCAGTGTATACGAATGTCGGCTTTTGACCATATGCCAAATTCGACTGATGTTGTTGCTGCTGTTGCTGCTGCTGCTGATGTTGCTGCTGATGTTGCTGCTGCTGTTGCTGCTGCTGCTGTGGATAAACCTTATAGCCAAGATTTGGACTTAATTGGTTATAGTTGTGATTGGTGTGCTGACTTTGTAGATTGGGTGGCGTCAGATATGGATTGTAGCTACCGAAACTGTAACCACTTTTCGGTATATTCGATTGGTGATTGGGCGTGTCTATGGAACGATAATTATTCGCTGGCCATTTAGGAGAAGCGTGTGGAAAAGGTCGCAATTGACGAGGACGTCGTTTTGATTCTCCAATGACAGTATCATTGTTATCTTCATTTATTTCAACATAATCGGCATCCTCGTAAGCAAAGTCAGTTTCTTTATGACTAAAGTCAATTTCTTTATTGATTTGTTGCTGGCTAATTTTTGAGGAGAATTTCTGCAATTGGGTCACAGTTGGCGCAGCCTCATCATAATGTTCTTGTGAGTTGTTTGAATTATTGGAGCTGTTTGCTTCTTCGTGAGGATTATCGAGAATATCTGACTCCGTGACTTCACTGGAGATATTTGAATCGCTTGTGATTTCCGCTGGCGCTGTTGTTGTTTTAGTTGTTGTAGTAGTAGTTGTTGTTGTTGTTGTTTCTAACTCATTGACATCGCGTCGTTTGCGTCTCCTGTCTGAATCAAGTCGATTATGTGACAGTTCTTGTCCAATTGTTATGTCGTCGTTTAAGCTTTCGCTGTTTACGTACAGAGTTAAGCCAAAAAGCATTTTCAGTCGTTTGTTGGTTGGTGTCGTTTCGAGCAAAATATAGAGATAGTGCAGTATGCATTATATGAGAAAAAAGAGTAGTACAATGAGTTGAAGAGAATTTTAAATTAGGCTTGCATTTTTTTCAATTCATTTGATTTGGTTTTTTGAAAATATAGAAATAGTTTTAATTTCAGAAGCGACGACAGATGAGAAGCTAGATTAAAACAACGAGTAAAACGTTACTCAACTTACCTGTAAGCTGTCCCAAAGGTGTAGGACCCAATTTTCCCATGATTTGGTATGGCATTTATGCTGGCTTGGTGTATGATACCATCGCGATCCCGCTGAACTTGGCTAACAGTACTCGGCTGGCCACGATAAACACGTTGCTGTCGATCGCTTTCCTCCTCTTCAACTGGTGGCAGGGATTCCTGTGCCTCGGCATACAGCTATGAGTACGAAAATATAAGCGGGCAGTTAATACACAAAGAGAAATTAGGTATCTGCTATTACTAAAATCCAAGCTTGTTATAAGTTGAAAATACTGAAAATGAGCCTTAGAATTCTTTAGCTAAGTCTCAACAATCTTGGTATAAACTAGTGGGCCGGAAATATAGTAATGAGAGTTGAAAGTTTTTAAATAAGGGTCAAGGGACAAGTCAAGGGAAAAGTACGGATAAAATAGACAGTGATAGGGAAAATAATCGAATTTTTGAAATAAATAATATTTTGATGCAGAATCAAAGTAGAGGCCAAAAAATGATCAAAACGATATTCCGCATGAAAATTGGTCAAATTTTGACAAAGTTATGAGAGTTGGAAGTTTTTGAGTAAGGGTCAAGGGACAAGTCCAGGGAAAAGTAAGGATAAAAGAGACAGTGATAGGGAAAATAATCGAATTTTTTAAATAAATAATATTTTGATGCAGAATCAAAGTAGAGGCCAAAAAATGATCAAAACGATATTCCGCATGAAAATTGGTCAAATTTTGACAAAGTTATGAGAGTTGGAAGTTTTTGAACAAGGGTCAAGAGACAAGTCAAGGGAAAATATGCATAAAATAGACAGTGAAAGGGAAAATAATCGAATTTTTGAAATAAATAATATTTTGATGCAGAATCAAAGTAGAGGCCAAAAAATGATCAAAACGATATTCCGCATGAAAATTGGTCAAATTTTGACAAAGTTATGAGAGTTGGAAGTTTTTGAGTAAGGGTCAAGGGACAAGTCCAGGGAAAAGTACGGATAAAAGAGACAGTGATAGGGAAAATAATCGAATTTTTTAAATAAATAATATTTTGATGCAGAATCAAAGTAGAGGCCAAAAAATGATCAAAACGATATTCCGCATGAAAATTGGTCAAATTTTTACAAAGTTATGAGAGTTGGAAGTTTTTGAATAAGGGTCAAGAGACAAGTCAAGGGAAAATATGCATAAAATAGACAGTGATAGGGAAAATAATCGAATTTTTGAAAGAAATAATATTTTGATGCAGAATCAAAGTAGAGGCCAAAAAATGATCAAAACGATATTCCGCATGAAAATCGGTCAAGATTTGGCAAAGTTATGAGAGTTGGAAGTTTTAGAGTAAGGGTCAAGGGACAAGTCAAGGGAAACGTACGGATAAAATAGACAGTGATAGGGAAAATAATCGAATTTTTGAAATAAATAATATTTTGATGCAGAATCAAAGAAGAGGCCAAAAAATGATTAAAACGATATTCCGCATGAAAATCGGTCAAGTTTTGACAAAGTTATGAGAGTTGGAAGTTTTTGAGTGAGGTTCAAGGGACAAGTTAAGGAAAAGAGTTGGAAGTTTTTGAGTAAGGGTCAAGGAACAAGTCAAGGGAAAAGTACGGATAAAATAATCAGTGACAGGGAATTATTTTTAAAAATCATTTTAAAATTTAATATATTTAAATATTTATATACCGATCTTGAAATAAGATTGACTTACTTGACTTTAGTACGAAATCAATTTGAAATGTGTCGTTTTAATTATGAAATTCTCGCTGTGTGCAGATGAGCTGATGTTGTTTGCTGTTTTTTGTGACTTACCTTGGCTATTTCTTCTTGCGAGTCCAGCAGTGACTTTGGCTGACCACGAGACGTGACGACAGGATTTGGTGGGACGCGTAGTTCTGGTGGCGGTGGTATATGCTGAACTTGTGCTTGTATGATCTGTGGCGGTGAGCGATGATACTGCGGAGGCACAGTAACTGTCTTCTGGGTAGAACCTGGGCTGGTAAAGGCGGATCCAAAGCGAATGCGGGTAGGAACATGTTGATTCTGTTGCTGCTGTTGTTGTTGTTGTTGCTGTTGTTGCTGTGCTTTGTTACGTGCCTCGGTGGAGCTGGCTGATGTACCACTGTCCACCAGCTGGCAACCCACGTTCCTGGGCCAGTCACAGGTCTGCAACTCGTGCGAGTACATAAGACCTCCAGTACAACTCTCGAGTAGTGCACCGCCGAACACACATACGTAATACTGAGTGCAGTCCGTGGGATGCGGATAGTATCCAAACTCTTCGGGACAATCGAAGCTAATACCATTTGAGCTGGTTGATTTTATATTGGTGCCAAAGCTGCGTGAATTCGTAACGCGCGATGAACGTTTGTTTTGTGCATCTGTACATCCTGCAGAAGGTAATGAAAAAATGAAATTATTCTGTCAAAATGTTGTAACAATTTATGTAAAAGATAGAGCCAATACTTACAAAATTATTTAAATTCTATAGTAAGAGATTCTTAACAACTTCAAACTGCTATAACTTTAACAAAACTGAATCAATTTTTAAAAGGAATATCTTTTTAATAGAAATATCTAAATTTAAAAATTTATTAAAATTGCGAGAAAAATCTTTTGTTATATTTATAACATTGACATTAAGTTTTTAGACTGCATTTTAATTATAAATTATTCGACCTAATCGTAGCGAGTGGGACAAAGATATGGAAAACCAGTACCAAACCCACAAAATGCCATTTAAAGTTAAGAAAATTTTAACAAATAACTGAAACTGATTAGTAATTCAAACAATTGAAGCTCAATTTGAATTCAATTGAACTGACTTCGATGCAATCAAAGTTATTGCAACAAAAAAAAAACAAATTTAACACAACTCAGACAGCCCCCAAGCCAATGGCGAGACCAATTGAAGTGGCTCGCCCAATCTATGAGCACATTGTAATATTGTAATAATTGGGGCGGAAGTTGTTGTTTTTTTTGTACTCTTATTGCTTAGCATATTGAACTTAACTATATCAGCCTAACGATATTCCAGTGCTGCAAGCCAAAACCACAGCTAATAAATTAACTGAGTTGCAACACATTAAAATTATGCAAGGAGTAAGTCAACCTTCGATTCATTCAGCATTCAGTTTCTAGTTTGAAACACTTAAGCTTAGAATGTGAGTCATATAGTATACTATGCATATATGAATAAATCGGTTTATTTTGGTAGAGACTGTACCCGGTTGCTTTAAGACCCACCTACACAGCCGCACAAATACCAACAAATATAAAACAAAACTGTGGACTATTATGCTTAATTGTAAGGTAAGCATTTTACAAACAATAACAAGTTATAGCGACACGCCGTTAAGTTGCACTTTTGACCAGACATGAAACGCCACGACAGCCGCATTACATATATTTTTGGAGCAACATAATGTATTTGGCTTGTTAGAGACACCTTTTCCCAAAACAAATTTACATTCACTTTTTTATTACGACTACAAACTGTTTCTAAGGCATATAAAAGGCCCCGGACTGCGGCTTTTAGCTTTTCAACGTCATTATAATTGGGCGTAGATGAATTGTTAATTCGTTGTGCCAGTTAAGACAACTTGGTTCCGCTATATACAAACATATATTGTATTAATCCACACTTTAATCTAATTTTGAGACTTTTCATTTTTTTTGTAAAAATTATTTATAAACTTACTAAAATATCGATATACTTTTTCAACCTCTAAATTCATTCTGCATTCTTATCGGATCCGATATATGTTTCGGTTTGCTTCCCTGATAAAAAAACTTGGTAAAAGTCTATCGATAACTTCATTACTTTCTCAAAAGGGAAACAATTTTCACACGAAATGCTTTTATTATCATAATGTGTCTTTTAATATTATTCTACATTCAACATTTTAATAAATTTATTAAACTTAAGCTGAGTTCTACATTTTCGAGCTTTAAATAATATTAATATTATTCTTTACATATTTAATTTACTCTTTGTATCTTATTTAGTATAAATCACACTTGGAGTCAGAACAATACTTGAGTTTTATAATTTATTTGTGCACATGCAAGTGTGCTTCTAATGCTTCAGTTTCAGTCAGTTTAAGCGTCACATGTGAGTAATCGTGTCAAGGCTGCTGGACAAGATCTACTTAGCATGCAGTGCAAACAGCACGCACCGCAAATTGTGTAATTATCGCGCAAAAAACGTCGCAGATTTCTGTCTATCTGTCTCTCTGTCTTTTAGCCAGTCCCTGACTGCCCCGTGTGCCAAATGCAACGCTGAGTGAATGATATATACATGGTACTACTAACATATAGTGGCACAAAAAGTAAGCTAATCACGTGCCAATGGCAATTGGCCATGCAAAAGCCTAGAGCAGCTGTTGCCTGGGATGACATTTGTCTTAGCTACACACTTGGCAACATAACTGTCGATTCATTGTTGCTGTTTGTACTTTCTGCTCCACTAAACAAAATATATACCTGGCCCGTGTACCTGGCTTTGCTTAGCCAGAGCCAGAGCCAGAGTCAGAGTTTGAGCTAGAGCGTGGCTTGGTAGTAGTTATGCAATGCACAGTAATTCGGCCATAAGCCTGATTGGCTTTATTTTTTTTTTTTTTTTGAGTTTCGATTGCTTCGCGTTTTTGCTGCTCTACTTATTGGAAAAAAAAAAAATAAAAATAAAATAAGTGCAACACATTACGCGACTTTTATTGAAAGTGAACTACTACACAGCACATAAAAAAGGCAGACCGATAAATACTTAGACAATTTCAATTGTACATAATATCTATTGATACGGTTTTCTGTCATTTGACGGGGAATTTGTGTGACTTTAATAATGCATTGAACTTACGACATCCGGCCATTGGACCATCAGCTTATTAAGTTACTTCATACGCTCGAAGAACCAACATATGAAGTAATTGTATCAAAGAGAACTTTTCAGATCTTATTGTTACGCATACAATCAAACTTTGACTTTGAAATCCCACAGTGAAATGTATCTAAAAATCCCGCTGTGCATTATTTATTATTTAAATGCAACACGTTTCAATACATTATGAACTTTAGAAATCGAAACACTCTTTCAATAAATATATTGAATATTTATAAGATGCTCTGCTTCATTCAAATGTGTGACGCTAAATCTAAACAATATAATATATAGTCGAATTTACACTTTTAAAGTGTGAATACATATCAGTGAGTGGTTAACATTTCATTAGTCAATTAAAAAAGTGTCAATTCACGCTAAGATTTATTTAATATATTTTACATATTTAAGTTGGATGGGCTTGCTAGAGCCAAAGTTAAGCCTAGGTATATCTTAGGGCTTATGCAGAAATAGATAAACGTATAATGGATCGCTTTTGTTGTTTCCATTGTTTTATAAACTGTTTTTTTTTACGTAAATTTCAATTAATTTTTATTAGGTAGAACAACTTTTTAAAAAGAGAATTGTTACTAGCTTAACTCTTTTTTAGTACCCAAGGTGCGGTTCAACTACTAAAATGTACATGACTTAGATGAATAAATAAATCATTCGTCAACTTTCAATTTTTAATCGATTGCACAATTCAACGAGAAGGCGTATCAGATACCTCAAGGCATAGTTTTTGGCCAACAACCTTAGTTTTGCTACATTTTTTTGTGGTTACTATTTCTTTTGTTACCAACATTCGAGAGCTGACTTCCAATCGCTTTGCATGTGCGCAGGAAGCTTGCGATCGTTTGCAGTTGGGATTTTCCTTTCTAATCGAGCGCGGTTAGCGTAACTTCCTGGGTGTTAAGCCACGACAAATGTCTATTGTGAACACTCTGCACCCCCTATCCAAGAGTTGCATGTGAGCACATAATAAAGCTAAGTATGTATGAGGCATTATAAGCTGAATAGCTCTCAATTTAAGTGTTAATTTGAATCGCCAGAGGACTGACCAATCCAATACATACATGCAACCATGTTTGTTGATTTCTAAGCTACATTTACATATAGTCACAGTTTATTTTACACACTACATATATTTTTGACTAAGCTTGATTCTTGTTGTAAAATATATAATATACAAAAAATAAATAGACATTACTTGTCTTTATTTTAAACATTATTAAATAAATATATATACATTTAGTATTTTGATCAACCAGCTATTTTTTTATTTAAAATATTTATGTGTTAATTAACTAACCTAATTTAAGAAGCACAATATTACAAGGTTCTTATATCTAAATTTGGTAATAATACAACTCTTCTATTGACACAATTGTAAGTAGATTGCATGAAAGCAATCTGCTCAAATACCCATAAAGATATTGATTATCTTGGTGGAACGTGAAAAGTACGGCCTCTTGTCATTTGGATATCTAAAGACACTGATACAATTGCGACAGGCAAGCACAAAAGTGAGAGTTATATTGGAACCCACTATTTTATGCACCACAAAAACAGGAAATATGCAGCTTGGCAACACTTTGCCTGGTTTTCTGCATATTGCTACAGTTGCTACGGTCAGTTAGATGTTGTGTGCCCCTCTCACAATATTGGCTACACTGTTGCAAAGTTAACATAAACGTTTTTGGCAGTTGTGCAACAAGGCTCCTGGCTAGCATTGAATTGTTACATACGTACATACATATATATTTTCCTTTTAATCTGGATTTTGCTTTGTTTAACAACAAATGCTCTAGTTTGTTGACCAACTAACCAATACCCTAGTAGAATAAATAGCTGTGATATCAATTAGTTCAATAGTCGTATTCTTTTAATTTTTATTTTTTTATTGTTGAAAAAATATAAAAGGTTCATAGCATATGATTTTAAAAAGCTTGTTAAAAATTTAGTTTAAAATATTTTTTTTAATGTGAGTTGTGGTTTCATGGCAACATGAGCCATCAAATAGCTTTTCGGTTTGCTATGGCAGTTCCTGGTGATCCATTTGATTGCTCAAGTTAAATGGAATAGCCACCTGTACATGTCTTTAAGCATACAGCCAAACAGTTTGACTTTTGTGGCACGCAGCATTTGTGAAGGCAACGGCGACTATGACGGCCTGTCGCTTAGTGTTCACTTGTCTGTGACTGGCAATATGACACTTGTGGCACATGATTTTTATCAAATTTGCAGCTTTTGAAAATGTTAATTGGAAGCCAACTTTCAAATGTATCCAAAATATTGTTGTCATTCATGTTGCGGACAAAACTATGTATAAATTAGCGTATATATAAAAATTGGAATTGTTTCTGGTAGCGTGGTTTCAAATAGCTTACGATTAAACAATTACTTATTAAAATTACAAATTGCAGATCAAAAGTAATTTATACTGAATTTGCAAACTTACCATGCTTTAATCTATATTATACTAAGTGCAGACATTTCATTCTTAATTAATTCGAAATAGTTTCAATCATTTTTGGGATCACATGTGTATAAAACACACCTATCCTTTTTTATACGAGAGAAGAATTAAATACAAACAATATTATGGGTCGAAATGTAAAGACTCTAACGCGTTTCGATCAAATAGTTTTTGGTTACAGTGAATGTTGCCCAGCAACGCCAGCTTCGACCACAACAAAAAGCATAAAAGCAACTAGTACGAAAAGTGGGTCAAACTGAGAATATTGCATAAGATGTAGACACAACACTCACCAACATACAGAGACAAGCTATTTCAAATCTTGCTGCTAGTTGCAACAACTAGACCACGCGACGTCGCCATTTCTGCCACAGCGACAACCAAAGCGACAGCGACAACGACAACAGCAGCAGCAGCAGCAACAACAACAACAACAACAGCAACAGCAACAACAACAACATTGGCACAGTGTGGCGCAAGGCTCGTAGATCGCATTAAAAATGCGGCAAGCCACGCCTGCTTCAAAATCGATCACTTTCGCATGGATTCGACCAGCTGAATTGCAGCAGTTAACGTGGGCTGAAACTAACTATGTATTTGTATATAGTATAAACTATACGACTATATATACAATGTTGCCGATTTAAGTTCGTGCAATGAGTTAGCAATAGTAGCTGTAGACTGCGATTACACCGAATGACTTGCTTCACCAATATTCGTTGAATGAAATGCTGTAGCGAAGCAAATCTTAAATGTAATGCTAAGACTATTGGCCTTTTGGAGCTTTGCTTCAAATTTTTTTAAGGTGTGTTCTACAAATCTGCATTGCCTTTAAATTTAAAAAAAAATGTTGACAGATTTAATCAAATATAAAATTTATTAAACTGAATTAAACAATTTTGTTTAGATTAAAAATGAAAGAAACAAAATTTAGTTTGTATTTCTTAATAAAATAAAACACAGCTAAAATTAATCATTTTTTGGAAATTTAAAAAAAAATTTATGGTAGTCGATTTTTGTGAATTCGTAAGATAAGTTGAAAAAGAATAAGCTATTTATTTTATAAGTAAGATGAACATAAAATTAAATTTTGGATTTCTGACAGTGTCGTAGATAAAGTTTCCCTCTCTCAGTGTTGAAAGCAAAGGTCAATGTCCAATATTTTTTTCGCTACAGATTGATTGCAATTGCCAGCATATCATAAATTTTCCACAAATTTAAACCGAAAGCCTCAATTATCATAGATGAAGAAAACACTTGTAAAGTTTGCAAAGTATGATGCCAAAATTTACATACAACCAAGAGTATTAGCATCACCGCACTGCATTTACCTCAAAATACTGTACAGTGGCCATGACGCTCATTTTTAAGTTCAATTAAGTTTGAAAGAAAAACGCCCCATTGACTGCAACAACAACAGAGAGTCAGAGAGGCAGAGAGGTCAAGGTGCTCATATTTGTCTGTGTCTGTGGCAGATCTGTGGTGTTTGTGGCTTCTTCGTCGTCTTTGCAGACCAAGCGATTTTGTACGATGCGCTGCTGAATTTGTGATGCCCTTATTATTACCTTTTGGTTGAATTGCCGGATACTGCTGTAATGGACATACATATTTATGTATGTACGCGTGTGTATATGCAGAAGACTAAAAACTGTTGCTGTTTAAAATTCAATTTTGTATTTAATCATTATGTATACAATTTTAAACAACCAAAATGAATCAAAATAAAGGCATATTGCATCGGGCAATTTAATATAGAGACATAAGTCGCATGTCCGGAAAATGTCTAGACTACTTTGACAGTTTACTAACGGTCCATTGCGGGCAATAAACAAATTTAAACACATATATTTAGTATGCGTGCGTATTTGATTTTGAGTACACATGCTTTCATATTTTTAATTAAATGCTCAACCCACCCACCAGCTGTTAGTTTGTTACGCGAAAACCTTGTTGAGGTTTTTGTTTTGGCAAATTACAATTTTGTTTTTGAGTGCATGTTGACCAATCATTTTGAATTGGCTGAATGCATGGAACTACTTCACACTGAAAAAACTATGAGGTAATTATCAATATTTACAAGGCACCTTCTTAAAATTGATTTAGAAAAATAAAAAGAATATTTTTAAGCTTAATCGATGTCAATATTTTTAATAAAATATTAAGTTATATCAAATCAGCGTGCACAGCATCTAGTAGTCGGACTCTTTTGTTAACCCCTCTCTTTTTGTTCGGCTGAAATAAATTGATAATTACAATGCCAATATACTCGTACAATAACAAATTGCATGCTTTTAATGCCGGAAATATTTCTTGCTGGACAACAACAGACATACTACTATACATACATAAATACAGACAAATATGTAGGCATATGTTGCTTTACATACGTGTTACTAGCTAAGCAACTAAAGCTATGGATGTTAAAAAAAAACTTCCGTTCCGTCGATCAAGATGATAAACAGGCTTGAGCTTTATTGTAATTTATATTTAAATACTTAAGCAATGTGAGGAAAAAGCGTTCTGTTCATATAGGTATTTAATTCCTATGTAATAAAAATTAAACCCTTTATAATCTATTCATAGAAATTAAATCATATTATTTCGTGTCTACAATAGAATGAAGTTTTGGAAGATAAACCTAAAGATAGACCTGAATTTATTGTTTATTTTTTTGCACTTTAATTGTATTGCCAAATTAGAAATTACAACTTTCACGTCAATTGAAAGAAATGAGTCAAAATTCCCAAATATGCTAACTGGTATGCATTTTGAATAATAATACAGATATTTTCTATTGAAAATCTAAAGTTTTTGTTGTCTGACACCTGCCATTTGATATTTGAACGTCTTTTTCGATCGAATTCATTAGTTATTCGAGTGAGGAAAATCTTCAAGCGAGGCTATATTTTTGGGAAGTATTGATTTTAGTCAATTTCCATGGAAAATTGTGAGCAGCATTCAATATGAGCTAAACTGAAGTTAGCTGAATTGTTGATAATTGTACTGATAGCAGTTATATTCCCACAATAATTCAAAGTTATATATGTGTAAGTACTTTCACTGTGAGCAAGAGTTATGTCGATTAAATACGATTTTATGTGATGGTAAGGTCCGATTGAACAACTCTTTATCAATTGCAAGTCACTTAATTGTGTCAATACCACACATCATTATGAATTTCATTTGGACCAAATATACATTTAAGTACACTTGAACACCATGCACACATTTATTCCCAAAGCCAAAAATTTAAGTCTTCCGCATTGCAAAGCAATTGCGACCAATTGTCGCTGTCTGTTTTTGTGGCACATAAATACAAATTACTGTGCGCATCTGCAAAACAGATGAAAAACTAGTTTAAATATATATACATATATATTTTTTATTTATCCATGACAGCAAGACAAATATGAGCGTATCAGAAATTGGACTATTGTAGCGGCACACACACACACACAAAACATATAAATTGCTGGGAGATTCGTGACTTTCTGCCATTTCTGATGTAACATAAAAGCTACTGCGTATTGCGTGGGTAACGCTTTTTTATATTAATACCAGTACCTGGTCCTGTAAACAAAGATTAAATGCTTGCTGCACTGCATTGCTGTCTGAAAAGTTGGATTGCTGCTAAAATACAGTAGACCTAAGCCCAAAATCAATGATCGTGATGTAGCAGCGAGCATTTTCAGCATTTTCAGTTGCACCTTTTGCACGATATTAAAGTTAAGCTTATAATTAACATAAAATAGCTTTTGCTATACGCTTAAGATAATATATCTGAATTTTAAGTTTTTGCATTTCGAGCAGACTTCATTAGGTAGATAGTATTTATTTAAAGACTATAAAAAAATAAGCAGTTAATCGGCATTATATGCTCATATTTTACATGCTCTGTATGCACCAAATTAAAGTAGCGGTCTACACTTTACTTTATCTACTCATTAACATAGTAGCTAGGTTTTTTCCATTCCGCTTTTAAAACGGAAATGCATAATATGCACTGTGAGGTTTCGTTATTTACCTGTTAAGATTTATCTTAACGATCTAGTCTCAATCTAACTATAAGCAACAGGTTAATCCACTCCTTATCCTAAATACCAAAAGTCAAACAAAGGCGATATAATTACCCACCCGTGCGGCGCCCCAAAAAAAAAAAAAAAAACCATCAACCCACCAAGGCCACGCCCAAACCGATTTAGGTAAGACACAGAAGTAATTACAGAAAATATTTTGTAAAGCGTCAATTACTTGAATGTACATATTTGATGCTTGTGAACGGATAACCAAATTCAGATAAAGTTAAGGTTAAATAATTTCATGAAAAACTAAGATACATTTATTTTATTTTTTATTATCGAATATGATACGGTCATTTCTAAAATGTATAAAAATGTTTTTATTTAGATACATAAATCTTGCAATCAATTTCAGTTTTTAAGATATTTTTTTGTTAACATAACGATCGATAAATGGATTTTTGCAGGGACATAAATCATGCAAATAATTTTTTTAGGAGGTCCAGTAAAAATATTGCAATCAATTTCAGTTTTAAAGATATTTTTTCAATATAACGGTCGGTTAAATTGTTATGAGTATATTTGGCTATACTATCTACGACCTGAGATGTATGAAATGCAATTAATTTTTATTTAAAACTAGACCCTATATACATAGTTACTCGATGAATGTTAACGGCGTATATTCACTTTTACTTGTATAAGTATCTTTTCTTATGTATTTGAATGTATTGTGTAATCGACAAAAAACTTGCTGTCTTGGCATTAGAATTGAAAAGTGAGCGGAGTTCAGTCAACTGTGTCCGGTGTCTTGTGCTTTGGATTTAGGTGCCACAGCATTTATACATATTTTGGGTGTGCCATTTTGGGAACAATTGCGATTCAAATCTGTAGCACATGCAAAAAAAAAAGTGTGCGGTAGGCATTAGAAATAAAGTCTGTTTGGTTCACAATGTATTATTTGGAATCCTTTTTTCGGGCGTTTTTTTTGGTTAAAACTTTAAGAAGTTAACAATCGCAGCAATCAGCACTCAAAAAAAATAACGGAATAGTAGGAATTGCCAATATAAGCGCTAGACCAAGCAAATCAAATGACATTTTAATTATGTACATTTAATTCAGTTTGCGTTCTCGAGGCGAGTCAGAAACCCATTCAGGGTCACTCAACGCCTCAGCATGCCAACCAGAGACCATAAAAGGCGAACCGTCGCGACGTTATTGTTGTTGTTGTTGTTGCTGTTATTTCTGCTATTGCCCAACAAGAGTTTGACGCCAACATGCAGAAAATATACATAAACAATTGTTGCTTCTAAGTCGGTCGGCAGCGCAGTCAGATCTTAGATAGATGGCAATAAAAGGCCTTATTTAAAGAGCTAAGTTATGACAGTCTAAATGACGCAAAAGTAATAACAATTATGGTACACCAAAGTAATCAAGGCTAGTACATTTAAGGCTGTGTTTAATTGATGCTGGCAATTGTATCTATTTTATTGTTTATCTTTTAAATGTTGTTTCAGCTGAATTATTTCTTTTTTTATCTAAACACTTTCTTGTACGTTACAGAACTTGGCTTAAATCTTAGAAATAAAGATTTGTTTTTTCAAAGGTATACATTCATTAGGTATGTAGAACCTTTGACTGCAGTTAATTATTAAACTGTCGTTAGTTGTTTAAATTACTTGAACAACTGCTTAGCATTAGAGCATTTTAGATCCCACACAAAGTCAGTTTTGCAGCTGAGACTTTCAGAGTGCCGAGTTTGTTCCCATGCTTAGGTAAGTCATGGGAGTGGCCAACTATATCACGTCACAGCCGTGTTTCTACAAATATAATATAGAGCACAATAACTGCAATATGGCAGTAAAGCACAAATAGTTAATGTGATTGTTAGTTCACACGATTGTCGCTGCTTACGTAGTCAATCCTTGAAAACAGTAAATGGAGATTGAAATGTTTTAAAAATACTCTAAAAATAAGAATATGTTATAAGCTTTTAGTTTTACGATGTTAAGAAATTACTCGGTCATCTCTTAACTTATTCCTAAGATCATATAGATGTGTAGAACATAATACTAACATATTTCTTAATTTATTGCTTAATTTATTTATTTTTTCGTAATCTACTTTACAATCGGCCAAAAGTGCAGAAGCTTTGTGTTCATCGTCATTTGTTATTGTTGTCACTATTGTTCTCATTGTGCAAATATATTATCAAGGCTGAGAATGCATTGCATGTGTAAAATATGTTAATTTTTTCTGAAAACTGCAATACATTGACCTATACAAACAAGATTTTTGTTGCTACCTAAAAATATAATTAGCGCGATTCAGATAGCTGCGTTCTTAGTAGTTTGTGAATATCACGATTTTTACTTGATATAAACTTTAAAAGTATGACTAATCATACGTTACTAAAATAAAATCAATCAAAAAAACGAATGACTTAAGCGACAAACTCAATAATCAGCAGCAAAAAATATCGACATACAATGCCTAGCAACTATTTTTGAAATGCCTTTAGCTAACATCGCTAAATAGCCTTCACCTTTTCATTAGTCAGACACGAGAGCATAACGAGATGAGACACGATAATTTACATGAAATAAAACATGTAATCAATACGATCGGCAAAACAAAAATCATCGGGGTCACAGTAAACCACAAGTCGTTGAATTACCTGAAATCCCAAAGTAGTGATGCATTTAACATTAGCAATGCTACAACCAGATTTTTGTCAATAATAAAATAAACATTAGCCGAAGCAAGGAAAGTGGTTGTTTGCGGCTAAAGTTGAAGTGCAAATTTTGTGTGGTCAAAACATGCAGTTAGACAAGTCCCGCCTGTTTGTGGGTTTACCATTGAACTTGAACTCGCATTAAAAAAAAAAAAAAGACAGCTCGGTTACATAAGCAACAATATTTACAGCGTAAGTAGTGAAAATTAAGTTGTATTACCACTTAGAAATGTATGGAAACTACAAAGCTTGTTCTTCGCTGAGTTAATAGTTACTATCCTTCTTGTATAAAACATTTTTAATCATCTGCAATAAGTTTAACGCCAGTTTTATCGTAAACAATTAAGCTTTGTAGAATCCGAAAAAGCTCTTAGTTGCAGCAATTAAGGGTTCAATCCACAAATTGAGTTTTCTTGTAAGGCTGAAGATATTGTACTACCAAACAGACCAGAATAGCGAAATACAAAATTTATATTAGCGAATTTATTTACTTACAATAAAATGTTAATGTTGAAATTTAAGTCGATAAGTGAAAGTGTTAAAAAAGATGGTGTATGTATATTTTTTAAGCAACACTGCGCAAAATCGCAAAAATTTAAATATAGTGGAACTAAAAGTGGCTCAATTTTCATGTTACCGAAATAATTAACAGCTTTAGTTACGAAAATAACTGAATGTTTAAGAAATAGTTTTACAAAATGAACATTAACCTAGTAAAAGTTAAGTTACCTCATATTATCGTATTCACTCGTACTACAAGTTTGTCTACATTCGCATAGGATTGAGCTTAATTAATAGCATTTAATCAAACTGTCTAATTGGCAAAGCAAATATAATAAAGGCCACAAACATAGATAAAGTTAATAACTAATTAACAGAAAAATATTATCATCATTTGGCACTGTGTACAGCAATAATTCATAAAATGTAAATAAACATAAACAGTAATATTTCATTAATATTTTACGAGATCCGAAAAGATTTACACTCTGCAAAATAAAAATATGTGATCATTAAAATAGATTGATTGGCAAAAGTACCAGACAGACGTGTGAAAAGCCAAAGTCAAGGTTTAAACATTAAAGTGGCGATGTTTTAACAGAAGTATGGTTGATTTGAGATTGTGAGCTTTAAGTCGGAAGTTTCTGCGCTGCTTCTCTTTGTGACTTTGACGGACAATCTTTGAAAAGCTCACATACATATGTTAATGTCTAAAAGTGTTGAATACAAGTGTATTAAGATATTTCACCTGTATACGAGGTAACTGTACAAGTGTTTGTCTCTTTGAGAACATGTTATATTTGTTTGGGTTTTTTAATATGTTTTTTCTGTTAATAATTCGATGACTAATAACATGTTTCGCGGTAAGCGGATATCATTTGTTTAAGATATTTTGTCTTTGAATTTTTATCCGGTTTGCTTGATTGTGAATGACAATCTAACAATTTTAAAGACTTTTTGGTTAAATAAGTAAGACGAAATTCGGTTGAGTTAACTTATATTTTGATTGTTAACAATCATATTGAAAATAAAATATTGGAGGCCATTGTTTGATCATGGATCAATTAAAGTCAGTAACATGACTTTAGGCTAAGTTATGACCAAATAACAAGAATATCAATACATATATATACATACATGCAAAATTGTATCTATTTTGAGCAAACTAAAAAATGCATAATAAAGATACTCTGTACAAGTCAATGACTGGCGAAACCAATAAGTGTCCACGCAACATGCTCAAGCATTTTTTATCGGTGTCATATCTAGCAATTTGAGGCATGTTCTCCGCATAGTTTGCGCTTGAATGTCAGGACATGAGAAGCACAACGTAGGTGACAGGGATAATAGTCAACAATGAACATGTTAAGAATTATTGCCAGAGTGTAATCAACACAAAGGCATCTCGGAAAGTGCAAGAAGGCGTGGTGAATACAACGACTGCTATGTAAGATCTGTAGGGGTATTGAGACTGAGTGGTTTCGTTTGGATTGTCTGCATCTGTCAGTATTGTGGTGATGAAGTACTTACATTTCCAGAAAATCCTACATACATAACCATGATGACTCGCCGGATACCTATGACATATTCAACGCCCTTTGCCAAGATTATAGCAAATTTATAGCATTTTTAAGCAACAAGTAATGTATATTTTCATTGTCAACTACTTTGATCATCTTTCTGCAAATTCATTTTTCACAGAAGTAGCATGTAAGTTTAATTTATGATTATTATAATAAAAATTAAGATTAATTTTACCTTCCCACGCTTGTTACACTTTGCACGCCCCTGTGAAAATTTGCTTAGAAGTTGGATGACCATGCAAATTGCTACTGCTTAAATGATTTTACTTTACATATACCTAAAACCACATCTAAAGGTGCACACCTTTGCACGCAAAGTGTAATCCAAATATACATAGTATATTTCCTTTTGTTGTTAAACAAGTTTACACGCCTACTTGTAAATCTACTCGCATATATGTATGCATCATGTTTTTAGCGTAAGTAACCTTCACTTTGTGCA
Organism: Drosophila falleni; assembly: GCA_035045575.1. NCBI lineage: Eukaryota > Metazoa > Arthropoda > Insecta > Diptera > Drosophilidae > Drosophila > Drosophila falleni. Next base: position 5,316,330 of record JAWNOV010000142.1, read on the forward strand.
ATCAAATATTTAAGAACAAACATGCACGTCAAATTATTTGTTTCTATTCAATCGACATTTATTTTATTTGCTTGGATGATGAAAAACTATTTTGTTAAGTAAATCAACGAATAGATTTAAAACGTAAATCGAAAAATGTAATAAGTATCTCAATATTGTTCTGAAAATGACTGTTTAATCAATTTATACGAATTATTAAAAAAAATACCAAATTTCAGATGGATTTCAATGTTTAAGCAAAAATAATGATTAGACTAAAAGAAAAATCTCGGAGTAATCAATTTAATCATTATTTAATATAACTTTTTTCAATAAATAATAATGGTTATTGGTTGAGTTGAAAATTATAATTAAAAATTAATCATCCGTCAATAAAAATCTTTCACTCTTAAGATTCTCAGAGCTATAAAATTGCTTTAAATTTTCAATACTCCAGAGAAACACAACATGTGGCGTGAGCTTAAATTAAATAGTGAATGAACATTATTTTTACAAGTCCAGCATAAAGTATATGCAAATGATGGAACAAGACGGCACAGAGTTCAATGACTCGAAATACGCATGATGATAACATATAAGTTGTGTGAACTGAACAGCAACATTCACCTACAACTTTTGTTGGTAAATATCATTTTGGTTGCTCCGCTAAAGCTTGTCTGGCCAGTGTCTCTCGAAGCAGTAAAACTGCATCAATAAATTCATTTTATAACAAATAAAGAAGCTGAAGCTGAAGCTACAACACTAAACATAATGTCATCAAACTGTTCGTCGTAATCACAACCAGTTGCCAAGTGTATTTTGTTGTTCGTTGTTCGTCTCCCTCGTCACCTTGGGCGGCATTGAAAGTGTAGCGAGTGGAGCTGCATCAGGTTCCTGCTGTGATTAACCGAATTGGCTGCAAAACAACCGCCAAACCGCCAACCACCAAAACTAAAAACACGAATGACTGCATCAGGTAATTGGCTTATATGGCAATTGCAAGACAAATCACTAACTTTGACTAACTTTGACCAGCTGTGCAGCTGATCAAGACCTACAGTTCAAATATGCAATGTGAATAAACTTTTGATGACCCCGTCGACGAAACTGACACAATTTCGATTTCTGCATTTCATATAAACATATGCGATTGGTTAACCTGACAGCTTAAAACTCTTCGGATGATTAATCGGTTTTTGTTGAATGTTGAAAACCTAACGGTATTAACGCGTAATCATTTCGTTCAGCAACTCATTACATTTGTTCACTTAATAGAGCACCTTACTGACAGATGTACCTTATGCAATAGACACTATCATAATTTATCTATAAATACTTTGTCACTGCAGTGCCAAAGCAAAGTTGCGTTATTGGCTAAGACACATACATATATACATATACATATATATGAATGTATTTATACATATCTAGTGTGCGTTGCAAGTGAAAGTGAAAGGTTAGCACCATGCACATTGCTGCATTTTAAATTATTTGAAAAATTGTATGCTGTTGACTGCTAAGTGCGTACATATCTTGCGAATATGCAATTACAGGCTGAAACTGAAAACTTGCCCTTGGTAGCCTTGAGAGCTGAATCTGAATTCGCATCGCTTAAATGGCAGCAATAACAGCAAAATAATAAGTAGAGGCACCAAGGTTATTGAACATCTGCAAAAATCCAGTTTATCAATTGCCAACTCACAAAGGTGACAATGAAATATTTATGGTAGAGCCTTTAAGGCCAACAAGCCTTGCGGTTAACCAGCTGCATTATTAACTTAACAAGTCGAACATTCAGTCGAAGCATAATCCGTTTTTATTTTACACAAAAACACATAATAAATTAATTAAATAATAAATTATTTATTTATGCTATAAGATCATTGTTTCGCATTAAAAAAAATAATATAAAAGACTTTTACATTTAAATTTCATAGTATACAAATAATATTATGTTACAAATTATTTATTTATGCTAAAACCATTGTTTCGCGTTAAAATAAAATAATTTAAAAGACTTTTACATTTAAATTGCATAGTATACAATTAATATTATGTTGGGATATTCTTATTTCATATGGAAAATAATTTTAGTTATTTTTTCATTTAAATTACTTTTCAGCTTTTGAATGTTATAAGTAAATTTGTAAATATTTATTTCTTTTAAATATTCTGTTCTTTGCACTACGTGTCTGACTTTGCCGTTTAAATTGGACTGTGTCCTTGCTGCATTTGCACGCCCAAGACCCATGACGCTGTCAAAATCATTTAGCATGACTGCCTTTCTAAATTGCTGAGTAAATACGTGTATGTGCAGTAACAGCCTTGAATGCCTTTCTGTTGACTTCTCGGACTGCAATTCCCTCTGCATTCTATGCTGAGGCTCCAATATGTTGTGGATAATGCCCAGAGAGTCGAAAAATGTAGAGTTGCATTTATTATGGTTTACAAGCTTACAGCAATTTAAATTATTTTAAATAAATTAATTTTTTATTGAAATTGATAAAAATAAAATGTTAGCGCAGACTTTTTAATTGAAATTAAAAAATTAAAAATAAAAAATTTTATTTCACTTAATACATATGAATTAAACAATTAAAAATAAAAACATTAAGTGTTTTAAGACTTCTTGCCACAAACGATCAAATTGATAAATAGAGTTTTTTAACAACTAAGAAGAAAGTGTATAATTAGCCAAATAAACGAGCATGATTGTTTGATGGTCTAGTCTTATATGTATAGCACGACGTTGATATATGGACATATGACTGCTCATAAATTATAATTGGCACACACTCTCGCACATTGGTATACATAATGGAAGGTATCTATCATACACTGGTATATAAGTCATTTGTTTCTCGAATTTGATTATTACGAATAAGCGTAAAGAATGTTGGGTCCACAGTCTATTCAATCAATTACAAAGACACGGTGTGGAGTCGCCTGTTAGTGAGACAGTTACGGTGTGTATTGTATGTGTGTATTGTGTGTGTGTGTGTAAGAGTATGCTCGGCGCAACGAGCCGTAAATGTGAAACGCGCATAAAATAATCATAAAAATTAAGAGTTTTACGCAATCCTCACTAGGCATTCAACCATTAGCTACAAGACATGAGAGTGAAAGAAAAAGAGAGCAATCTGGAGACAGGTGTTAGAGTGTAAAGTGGAGCAGTCGTGCCAGTCAAGGTAACTTGTTGTTATTTCATGATACAATTTATAGAGACGTCAAAAGTTTTTATATATTGGTTAGACACGTTGTTGTTAGAGTGCTCGTTACGCATTGAAAATAATTTTGTCTGCAGACAGCGAGTACGACATGAGGATACGTACAATGAAAATAAAAGAAAAGTAATTCAAGGTGAGTTGCGCCATTCAAATAAAAACAAATTGGAAAGAAAGAAATAGAGTCTAGTTAATTGTGAATAGGATTGGGATATTTTGGTACTAATCCACTATTGATAATAATAAAAGTGCAATTCCGCTTTCCATCATTGTTGAAAGGTAAAAAGTCAAAGACCCTCCCCCACATCATAATAAGTATTTGCACTACATACATATGCACATATAATTGAACGTGTATAATATGTGCATATTTTTGAATGTTTGTGGATCGTTTGAATAGTTCGTTGCCTAAGTCTTTTGTTGTGCTCTGCCGTCAGTGGGAAAAACGAAAGTGTCTACTTGCACTGAAAAGCGACGTTACGCCATACATATGTATGCATGTAAATGTATTTACAACAACTCTCAAATTATAATAGTTTAAACCATAACTAAAAAAGGAAGGCTGGCGCATGCGGGTTGTCAGCTAATCTGATAATTTAATGACGCCCTTCCGCGTGGTCCAAATGTTTCACACGGTGTTCATTAACACCGTCACCGCAAAAGTGAAATAGTTGACATTGTGTAGTTTTGTGTATGTTTAATGGGCATAATTTTATTCATTACTTTTTTAGCATTGGTGTTTACGCAAAAAGGTGATAAGCTGAACGCACGGTAAGTATTGTAATTTATTGTGAAAGCTGCTTTTAGAAGTAAAAAAACAATAAAAAATTATAAGTTCTATTTTTTATAACGTTGTACAAGCTTAAACTTAAAATGTTGAGAATGGATTAGTTTCTATAGCTTGTGAAAGTCATAAGTGTTTATTGTATACCTGTTGTTAAAATCTCAGAATGACTTGAACAAACTCAAATCGTTAACTAATTTGGTTGCTTCGCTATACTTACAACCAACCGACTTCACTTTAATTTGAAGAAACAACATTCATACAAACCTAACGAAATGGAAAGCTTGTCACTCTTCTCGGATTATTTTGATGAGATTTCTTTACTCACTAGATTTCTTATACTTTATGTTATAACACTTTTATTTTACATTTATTTCTGTCGCTTCATTTCATTGTGTCATTAAGGGCAAGAAAGTGTTTCTTAGGCAGTTTTATGTATATTTCATTGGTTGTTTGCATTAAAAAATATAGGTCACATTTATGTTCCGTTTATATATTATTATATTTTCTCTGCAATAGCCATCCCCGAGTAAAAGCATAATTTTTATTTATTAAAAAAATATGCTTAATATTGTGAAAAATCAATTTATTTTGTTCTCAATATCACGCCGACATTGAAATAAATAAGCTTAGTGGTATAAAGCTATTCGAACTTTCATTCCCCTTTTGAAATTGAAAATGTTTGAAAAAATCAGTAATAAGAAACTTTATAGCACGCTCTTTGCATAATAATAGGTACAAGTAACTGAATACAGCACAGGCAACCAATCCAAAGTGTATTCGTGCTTGTGGGTTACCTATGTATTTAATTTCTGTGTTGTAATTGTAATGCAGTAACGCCCGACCCCAACGATCGTGTACTGGACTGTATCTCTTTCCTTCCCTCACCGTATTTTAATTAAGTCACCAGTAAGTATTTGTCATATACAAAACTACGTTAATAAACTATTGACAACTAACCAAAAACTCAACATACTTAATTGTGTATACTCAAAATACAACAATATACAATCTACACACATACAAGTACTTGCAGTAGAAAATGAAAGTGAAAATTGCAGCGCACCACCGCGCTTAGTTAACTGAAGGCATATAAATAGAGAGTAGAAATAAAAAATTGTATGCACGTAATTATATATTGATTTTACTCATGACCTTAAATGTTACCGAAAAAAAATTGTATGTACTTATGTATTTACAATAAAAATATTTTGTTCAACTTATTACACTTGATTATTCCAAACATATTTCATTAAATTTACAAAATTTCTAATTAATTACGTAACCGTAAAAGTGATTTTATTAAAAGTAATTTGAAATTAAAAATGACTATGAGAAAACTGGTCATATAGTTTTAATTTTTCGTTATCTCAGTCACAATTTCCAACTTATATGACATGAACTGCTATAAAAATTTGAATTACCAAACACAATTTTTTTCGAAGCTTTTTTTTGTAGTAATTTTAATTTGCATATTTGTAAAATAATAAAACAATTAAGTGAGCTGTGTTTGCAAATTTGAACAGTTATTATACCCGCAATTTATTTGGTTACATATAATAGATATGTATATAAACACTTTCATCAATTCATTCATGCCACTCAAGTCGCTGCGATGTATGCAATTAATATCTGTGCCATAAGCAGGCTAACTGATTGGCATATATCTTACATAAGTCCGATATCGTGCGTTTCGTTGAGTGGACAAAGCGAGCTGACCAATCGCTCTGGTTGTTTGTTATGCTTGAAAATGATTATGTTACATATTATGTGTCTATATGTATGTTAGATAAATAGATCAGTTAAGCAAATAATCTATGCAGTTTACAACACATATTTACTGAAATTGATTGATTATTATCAATATATAAATAATAATTAGAAGAATTGTTAGCCAAGTGTTTGACCATGGAATTCGATACCTATAGAACAATATCTTTTGAATTTATCTTATCAAATTTATGACTCTTAGACTGAAGAGCTTCCAAAATGTATTCAGTTGTTTGGGGAATAATTATTTTATATGTCTGTATATATACTGTGTATATTCAAGCTAATAAAACTGGTTATTAAAGGAACATTAAAAAGCACAGCTTCGAGAATACATATAGGCTTATGTTAATTTGCATATCAAAGGCAGGCAATGAATTAAAATAACAATCGCAATTAATCTTTTTTTAATGAATACACTCGTATTTTCACTGTAGTTAATCAATTTTTTTTTTAAATATGACAGGCCCTTTTTTGCATGTCCGTTTTTTTGCTCAGATATTACGTTTTTTCTGTGTACGTGCATTTCTATAAAAACGTTTAAAATCAAATATATTTTAATTATTTTGCTGGATTAAATTGTTTATAAATAATAACGACAAATACAAGATTGAACATGGAAATATGAAAAAAAGAAGACAATGATGTGCTTAAATTAATAGCATGCTTTTTGTCAATGTATATAAAATAAAATCAGGCTTTAACTAAAACAGGTTTTGATTCTCCATAATTTCTTTGTCAGACTACAAAAAAATCTCCATAATTATAATGTTCAAAGAGTTTGGCGTATCCAAATTGCTGTCGCATACTTTCATGCGGACTGTAGATCTTTAGAATGATTAAAAGTTTATATATTTGTCACTATGTGAAAAAAAAACACAAAAACTAACTATCATTTTAAAAGCATTTAAGCATTGGAAAAGAGTTTGGCTCTAACAGAAAGCATATACTAACTTAAATAAACTTGATCCATGACACAATGAACAGTAGTTATATACACACAGCAGACGTTAAGTGTTTACCCAAGGCTTAAGAAAAACCCAGCATTGCAGACAGTTTAAGAGCTGTTAGAATATTTTGTTAGTGTTTCCATGAATCGTCTCTCTTTTGCTCTCAACTTCCCTGACGTAATGTTAAGGAATCAAATATTTCAGCTAAGACTAAGCATCGAGTCGACAACAAGTTTGTGTCTTAAGTCATTTGATTTTCATTGAAAGTAATGTTAAACAGTAACTCACCTGTTTCGAATAACAATAGACATAATCCCAGAAGCCAGTATAAACTTTGCCGATGTGTTGAAAACTCCATGTTGCTGTTGTTGTTGTTGTTGTTATTGCGCATCACAGTAACTGTAACTGTAAATTTACTTGTTGTTGCAGTTACGTTTTTCAGGTTAATTCACAGAATTTGAAATACCAAAATGCAAGCCCAGGCTGACAGTCAAACGGCACGGCAACAAGCAGCAGCCGAAAAAAAGCCAGTCTCTACTTCAAACAAAGGCAGATATATGTACATATATACATACATATATACACACACACATACGTAAATATGTAGTACGTACATATGCAAGTAAGAAGGCAATGTCGCAATTTTTTTCAATTTAGATTTTTTTTACGTATTCAAGCTTTTGTATTACAGTTAGCTGAAATTGTTAGCGTTTTTCTCGGCTGTTGCTGCACTTTAACTTGGTTTGATTTTCATTTTCTATAAGACTTTGCCGTTATTGATGTCGTAGCTACTGGTTGCCCCTATCATTCGCACTTTCGTCTGTTTTATTTCACACACACACACACACACACACATGCACTTAGATTGCAACACCTGTGATTTAATTTTGTTTATTGCAAACAATTTATTCGAATTTCTTCGTTGTCATGTTGCAATGACCGTCAATTACGATGAAAATGTTTGAGCGAAACACGGCACTTAAACAAATGTATTTGCGTTAACGTTGCTAGGTACTAAGATCGGTCGATTAGTGGTCAGATTTAAATTTTCCACGCGTTTTTCGCTCACGAACACATAAACGGAGCAATAGTATGTGCGCGCAAGTCAATGTTTGCAGAAGAAAATGTGAAGCGAAATAAGATAAATAAACAAACAACAAAACTAAGTTTTTGTTTTTGTTGATGTTTTTTTTTTAGCAAAACTTTCTTTTCGACGTAAAGCCAGTCTATCTACGTTTGCTATTGCTTTTTCGCGCACACACGCGCGTTTCTTGAACTATAAAATGCAGTTGCGCCTGCTTTCTATACGTGAGTTTATTGAATGCAATATTCACGATTTCGGCAGCTCAAAATATATCAAATTGATAAAACACTTTTATTAATTTTGTGCATATTTAAATGGTTTAAAAACGCGATTTTTTTGAGCTTCGTTATGTTCTTATACGCTAGCTAATTGCAATACTCCAATTTTCATACGCAAAACACTTCTTACCGTGAGCTCAAGCGAACAAACACGTCCTAATCGAAACAACTAACAAACACGACTGCGCGCAGCAAGTGCTCAAAGTCAGTCATCAGCTGGGCCAGGTTTCAGTGCCAAGCTTGGTCTAAACTGTGGTCGGCTGTTAGTTTACAGTACCACAGTTGCTTTTTCTGCGGTTTCTGCTGTTGTTTCTGTTGTGACTGTTGTTGTTGTCTGCTATGCACGAGGCCGATTGCTTCGTTGGTATCTCTTAAGCTTTTGAAAGTAAGAGTAAAACGTGTGTTATTCACAAAAGCTTTACTTGGCTCGTAGATTCTCTTAGCTTGTATTTTTATTTCTACAGATTTCGGAATTTTTATTTTTATTTTCTTAGAATCCCAGCACTACAAGTTAAACAGCTTATAAAATATATTGTGCTAGTCATAGTAATCTGCGGAATCGAAGTTAATATAAATTGGACGCGACGAGGAACCATTCAGTATAAATGAATATTCATACACATAATCGCCCTTGATTATTACCCCTCTCTCCACCAGTTTTATTAAAGCGAACCGTGCTACAATTTTAATACATATAAATTCCTTTGTCTAAAAATTCTGAATGTATAGAATCGAAAGTGAAACCATCGAAAAGCAAAGGCTAAGAACTAGGCCGAATCACCCGACCAAAACCGAATTACAAAAATATTTCATAAAAGCGAATAAGCAACTAATAAAACTAGATAAACTTGAATATGCACATAAAATAAGCAAAGCATACAAGTTTTATTTATTTATTATATGCTTAAATGATTTTCACACGAATCTTTTTCAATGCATTTTCTCCTCTTTGTTAAAATAATAATATGTCATATTTTATTCAGCTCTGGTAGAAGTTCATGCGATATTTAAAACTTTCAACATATTATGGTGTGACTTTTTCTTATATATTTAAATTTTTAAAAATTTTAAGAGATTGTAGCGCTTTAGAAAAATCCATTATTAACAACTAAAAATATTGAATTATTTGCGTCTCATGTTGAATGACTTAATTTCGTTATGTCCATCAAACACCACTTACACAGTCGCTTAGTCACAAAGGTCCAGTTATACAAATATGTCAAATTTTCGCCAGAAACTTATCAAGTTTAATGCACAATTTCATAAACAAATTATTTTAATGTACTTTAATGTCTTAATTGCAAAAGCCAACCAACAGTTGACGCTCCAAATCGTTGTGAACGCTTACAAATGTTTTCGTCATTTTTGGTTCCACATGGCATTGCAAAAAGATGCAGACAGCGCCCCTCAAATGTTGCCATTCACTTCATAAATGGGCGGTGACAATACTACATAGAGTCATAATAATTTCGTTGCTATTTACACAAAAAAATGTGCTGAAAAAATATATAATGGCTAATTCAGGGACCGAAATATTATTCTTTAACAATCAGGTGTAACAATTTATTTAATGTTGAGTCTGTGATATGATGAGATTTCTTTAGCAATACTTAGTTTTGGATAACTGTGTTTTCCAATATAATAATTACGCGCTCAGAAACAAGAAAAATAAATGCAGATTTATTTAAAATCACTGCAGGGTATCTGGCAGTCAAAATGATTAACTTATTGGTATTTTGCTTTGGTAGCTTTTTAATGGTTTCATTAAAATAGAGCGCGCAATGAGGTGATAATTGAATGGCATGAGGTGGTAATATAATGCGACATATGGAAGTCCCTGGCAAATCATAATTACGGTACACAATCAATTTTACTACACTTAAGGCATTGACAAAAATACCAATAATGCACATACATACAAAACCGTTAAAAACACAACCTTGATAACTTCCCTATTAATGATTATACTGAACAGAGTATAATAAGTCTAAAGACAAACATTTACGGACAAGCACAGGCACAAATCTACATTTGTAACGGCCTTCATGGCAGCCATTCATTGAATCTACTTACTGTGGTCGAAATACTGATCTATTGTATTCAAGCTTCGACCGAAAATGGGAGTGTTGCAGTTTAGAAAAGCTCACGATATATTGACCCTGATAATTGAAAAAGCTTTTGTGAAATAGGCATGAAATACGTAAACAACATACATATAGGAATTATAAACCTATAGCATAGTTTCGATTATTTTGTAGGAAAACGTTACTTTTTCTAGATTATATCTGATAAAAGCAGGGAATCAAAACGAAACAAATTCCGCTTTCCGATACGTCCCAAAACAATAATTTCAGTAACAGTCTCTATTTCGGTTTTATCCTTTCGGTTACAGAATTTGGTTTCGGTTTTCGGTTAAATGAATTTGAATTTCAAACCATGATCAAAGTGACATTCTGCTTGAAAATCGATACAGTTTTGACGTACTTATGAAAGTTTGAATTTGGTTAAGCCTTTCACTTAACCACTTCAAAAGTATACATTTTTAAGCAATTTGGCATGAAAAGTACGGATAAAATAGACACTGATAGGGAAAAAAATCGAATTTTTAAAATAAATAATATTTGATGCAGAATCAAAGTAGAGGCCAAAAAATGATCAAAACGATATTCCGTATGAAAACTGGTCAAGTTTTCACAAAGTTATGAGAGTTAGAAGTTTTTGAGTAAGGGTCAAGGGAGAAGTCAAGGGAAAAGTACGGATAAAGTAGACAGTGATAGGGAAAAAATCGAATTTTTTAATAAATAATATTTTGATGCAGAATCAAAGTAGAGGCCAAAAAATGATCAAAACGATATTCCGTATGAAAATTGGTCAAGTTTTGACAAAGTTATGAGAGTTAGAAGTTGTTAAGTAAGGGTCAAGGGACAAGTCAAGGGAAAAGTACGGATAAAATAGACAGTGATAGGGGAAAAAATCGAATTTTTGAAATAATATTTTGAAAACAATATTTTGATGCAGAATCAAAGAAGAGGTCAAAAAATGATCGAAACGAAATTCCTTAAGAAAATTGGTCAAGTTTTGACAAAGTTATGAGAGGAAATCTTTGAGTAAGGGACAAAAGCTTTGCTGAAAAAAAGTTTTTTATATTAGCCGAATATGATTTACTTTGAAGGCGTTAATTGAATAATTAAGGCTAAGCTTTACTTAAGGAACTTTACTTAGGCATAATGGAGTTAATAACATTGGTGAAATAGAATTAACGATCAAGTCACACCTTAAATATAAATTATATACCATAGCTAGATTTGAGTATTTCCTTTTTTTATAAATTAGACGCACCCACTCACCAAGGTAGCAAATATAATGCAGCCGCAGTTGAACAATTCGAAATCAGAACAGTAACAGAAACTACATCAACAATGTGAATGCAAAGACAACAAAGGCAGTTGCCAACCAACTTGCTGACCTTCTCGATACCGTGGAGTGACGGTTTCGCAATCACCAACCAACCGACCGACCAAACGACCAACCGACCACTCAGCTTCTGGGCGGCTTCTCAACGCTACAATTGCTGTATTACTACCATGGTTTATGCATATGGGAGCAGGCGAGCGCGCACGACAGCTCCATTTAAATTGTGGTAACTATCAACTAGAATTTACGACCACTGGCTAGCAAAAACAGAGAGTCAGTACCAGAATATGACGGCAGCTGCAGTGCACAGCCAGCTGACCAACCACGCCTCTTACCTTATTGCTTTTATTGAATACAAGTACTATGTATATTCTTAAAGAATACAGATCTGACTTTTTTTCTAGAACAAACAGTTTTTAAGTTTTTTTAATACCTCTAAAATATTTACATTAAAGTAGGTACTATAACTCAAATTGTAAATTATGAAATATTCGAAACTCCAATTATATAAATAAATAAATAAATAACATTTAAATATATAACTCTGTAACTAGAATTATTATTTAATTTTTAATTTAAATTCATATTTTTTGGCCACTTCTTATTTTGTCCATAAATAAATGAACAGATATGCAAAAAATATTGGTAAGCTTAAATGTTCAAAATTAATTCAAGAATGGAAAAATCTTTTTCGCAACACTGAGCACCCTGTACACATATACAAGTACAGAGTAGCATTAATAAAAAAGTCACACACTGCAGCTCAATGTAGAAATACTTAATACCCAACATTATAGGTTGAATAAACCGGATTAAATACAAAACTGTAGCAAAAGTCAGCTACAGTGTAAAGCAAAATATACAACTATTTCAATTCCAGTAAACTTAATGTTCATTACCTCAAGGTCGCTGCCAAAGTACGAGCTCTAAGTCCACCATCAAATAACTAAGTCAACTATTCGGCAAAAGGCTTTGTTGAAAAAGCAACTTTTGATACCAGAAAACTGATCCTATTCCGAAAGAACAGCTTTTAATACGGAAGTGACTAATTTGTTAATATAAAAAAACTGTCGATACTTCCTGGGCTAATAAGATTTAACACATCCGCGACGTTATGAAGTTGTAGTTTACAAACAAATAAGTGCGCATTACCATTAAGACTGCAATATATGTACATATTCTTTTATTGGTTACCTTTTTTTCTTGATCTGAATGTAAATTGTTAATTGCAAGAGATTACTTTGACGCTATTAAGTGTGGTATTAAAGTCATTGCTGTCTATTTTTTATATATTATAATATTCAAGTGTACAAATTGTTTTATAATTCACTAGTTATCTAGTTTGATAAGATTGTTATTATTATAATTTGAATAAATTTGTATTCAATCAACATAATTTAGTTCGTAGTTTATTACATCATTTATTTATTTTTAAATAATTATCGCTTTACAAATAAAATCCACATTTTTGACTTATAATTTGAGCATTCTATTTAGTAGGCAACTTGATACAAAACAACCGGTCCCCATATTGCCGGGAGCTGTGTGCGAAAAAAAAAACAATTAATCCTTTCCAATATGCTATACAAATTCATTTACATAATACTCATGCAACGTTGGTCGCGCTACATTTGGAGCAAAGTCGTGAAATTGTGACTGCAGCTTAAACCGCGAAAGGTAGACACGATTTGAATGGCAAGAGGAGCAGTAAAAGCACAAGCTGGTCGATGAAACGGCTAAATTCACGACTAACTGCAAATAAATCTCTTTCATAGCTTTTAAACCATAACTAGAAAAAAGCTGCTGGACATGGTAACCAATCTGGGCATCGGTTGACTTTAGATAGTAAAACAATTTGGTGACTCTGTCATTCTCCTTTTATCCAAAATTTGTCAAAATATTCAGTTGCAGCTGTTTAGTAATAAAATTTAATGTGTTCCGATCTGTAATCACTGTTTAAAAAGTGAAGAGAATAACACGGAAACCACCGGAATCGTTAACCGAATCGTAAAGTTGCTAGGTAAAAGAGTTGTCCAACTTCCAACTGTAATAGCTTTATCAAAACTGACTCGATTTTCAAGCGGACTGTAATTTTAATCATGGTTTGGCCTCATAATTCATTCTTCAATTTATTTAGATAATTTAATTACTTTCGACCAACACTCGATTTTGATGGTAAGGGTCCCCCCTTTAAAATTTCGCAAGTTAAAATTTAAAATTTCAAGTTTTAACTTTTAATCAAGTCCCTATATCGTAATAAGTATGAAACAACACTTTAAACTTGATTCTGAGACCTTTTATTTTTTTTGGAAAAAATTATAAGAAATTGGATACAAATTTTTACTTGTATAGTGGTTAGATCCGAAGTCTGACCAACTTTCAAAATGTCATAACTTGATCAAAACGTGACCGATTTTTAAGCACAATGTCATTTTAATCATTATTTGGAATTTATATGAATGCTGCATATAAATTTTATTAAATTCTGAAGAAAAAATATTTTCCTCTATATTCTACTAGATATTGATTTCGATGCTAAGGGTCCCTTTAAATCTCAAGTTTTCACTTATAATTAACTTCGTTTTTACGCAATTAATATAAAACAGCACTTTAAACTTGGTTCTGATACCTTTAAATCATTTGAAATTGCACAAAAACTTATTCTTGTAAAGTGAAAACATCTTAGAATTGACCGTAAATTTCGAATTTGGGTTACATTTTTCAATATTTTTGCACCTGTATGGGTATATTATTTGGTAGATAAATATGCTTTATAAATGTAATCTACCAGTTTGCACAAACTCTGTTCAGTATGTTTTGATCACAGCCCCAAAGTATACTACACTTTTTGTTAAACTTAAACACTTTAACGGGCGGTTCAACGTATGAATTAGAAATAAAATGTTCTTTTGATTTTAACAGCTTTGTATGCTAGGTTAAGGACTCTGTCTGTTTTACTCTGTTAGATAAAATTGAAATATTTGTGCTTTTTTATATAAATTAACATAAATGGTATATAGTGTATTAAGGATCTCGATAAACAAGTACATATAAAATGATATGTTTTACGTCTTTAGCATTCCAAACAATTTTAGGTACTAAACCTATTTATATATCACTTGTAAGCTGTAAATTGTATTCGGTAAATTTAACAAGGTGCTATAGCAATTTCGCAGGAATTGGTTAGTTTAGTATTAGAATTGCATACTTTCATGCTACTTCATTAATGCACTTACTGAAATTATAATTGAACTGCAAAATGCATTTCCATGTTTTTATTTTGGAAAATTTCTGAATCCGAAAGTAGATTTAACGTTGAAAATCATTGAAATCTCTAAAAGAAATTTCAAATGATTTAACTGCAGGTTGGTAGTCTGACGCTGTAATCTGTCATATACAATTTTAATAATTCTTGAAGTATTAGTTATATGTTTTTAAACAAAATTTAAAGCTTAAATTGTCACAAAGTTCAAATGCAGATGTGGGGAAAGCAGACTGCATTCCCAACATTACACGTTTCATTAATCCCTAAAATGTTACTATACTTTTATTTGCTAATATGATTGTATGTATGTAATTATATGCATTGACATACTTACATATACCTGCAGTACCGTATACCGCATTCAAGCATTCGTGTTTCTATTCACTTACGGATTTACCATATGTGTATAAAAATGCATATGAATGTACTTGTTTATATATACAAAATACCTGATTGATCCCTAAAATATCACTATACAAACTTGGACCTATAAAAAAAACTAAACTTTAAAATGGCAGCCACATTTAAGTTAGCATACATATGTACCTAGGTACATACATACATATCTGCTTAATATGTAAACATAGTATACATGTAAATGTTAATAAGAAAGTGGTTTCTGTATAAACGCATAAACAAACATACAGTGGCTCGCAACTTATTTTAGCTAGCACCTGGAAATTTCTAATCAACCAAACAATGTTAGATATCAACATGATTTTGACGCAGGTGGTTAGACTAATGTTTTATATCTTAAGTAATCAAAAATTTGTTTTTTATGCATGTATACTTTAGTTATTTTTTAATTATTTATATGTTACAAATCAACCAATATGTAATTTAAAATATTTACATGACTACAAATATATATATATCGCATTTACTTATTATTAAGTATTACGTTTACATAAAAAAAACAACATTAAGCACATTATAACGTTATATTAAAATACATAAGCAGCAACAAAAGGAATGCTATACAAATGATGAATAATTTTTGTGTGTGTGAGTTTGTACAGCGGTATTGGTGCATGTCGGTGAGACACGAAAAAGCAGAGAGAGAAACAAATAAAGATCAAGCACACAGCAATCTACGTATGTATGTGTACACACACTCACACACAGCTAGAAACGAATGGCGTGTGCAAGGGAATGTAAAACGAAACGAAATGCGAGAGAACAACAAGTTTATTATAAAAAAGAAAACCCCCAGAGAATATAAAGCAACACAGCAGAGAAACACAAACTTACAAACTTATACATTTATATATGTATGTATGTATGTATGAAAATAAATGTGTGCACATACAGGTATTCATACATACATATATATGTATGCGTGTATGTATGACAACAGTCCCACCGACACAACGGAAAACTGGCTGTACGCCATCAAAATGTCTACTCACAGACACTCACGCATTCGAGTATAAAGGCAAAATTTTTATGAATACAGCGTGAGGCACAAAATAAAATATGTATGTATGTTTGTTTGTATGTATGCAATAAAAACAACAGTCAGACACGCACACGCACTCACACAGTCACAATCAGCGACACAACGCAAAGCGTACACAACAACAAAACCAACGTGGATTGCAATGCAAGAGTGTATGTGTGGCAAGCCATCGTAGAGTATATGTATGTGTTTTTTTCAGTTTTCTTTCAGTTTCTTTTCGCTCGTTCGACGTAACGCAAGTGTTGGTGAAATTTTTGCGTAGTGTGTACAAAGGACAAAAGGAACAACTAAACAAAATTAAATAACAAACCTTGTTTAATGCTGTTTTTCTTACAACAATACAATATAATAAACAAAATTCTTTAGTTGAATGTGTGCTAGAAGTGAAAGAAGAAGACTACAAGACTCTCTCTCTCTTCTCATTCTCTCTCTCTACTTCGATCGTCGCGCTCTCACATGTTCACTGTATTTGTGGCTATGATTATTGTTATATTTTGCCATTTTGCATTTACTCTCTCTCACGCGCTCGCGACTTTCACGAAATTGTAATAGTATAACAAAAATAAAAATATAAAAATATAGTAAACAAGGCAAGCCACATTGTGCAGCAGGGGACGTGTATGTACTAATACATACGCACTTATGTATATGCATGTGTGTGCAAATTGATGACAACGAAGCGTGTGTGAAGCGAGCAGTGCGTGAATCGGGTGCAATGAAATGAGTTTGGTGGATTGGCAGAGTTTTCTTTAAAGTGCAGTTAAAAATAAAAACATGCATATAGAGAGAGACACACATTAATATTCATTAATATGTATGCATTCAAATAAGAATGGATTATTATAACAAAACTCAGGTAAAATGATTTGTTTGAAGAAAAATATGATTATATTTAAACCAAGTACTTTTCTTTCAGATATCAGATAAAATGGTTGCAAAATAAAGTTACCATTTCTTATAAACATATGAACATTTGTTTACACACATACATATAATTTGAATAATCAACAAGTTATTACGATGGATGCACAATTTGAGCATTTGTGTCGCATTTGTGCAGCAAACACGAAATGCAAAAGTAATTCGATCGTCGAAAGTGTGTTTATTTTCAAAACATTGGGACTAAAGGATAAAATAGCCCGACATCTCTTCTTGGACGTAAGTAGCACGAAAGCAACATATGCATGTATTTACATCAAGATTTTAAGCATTTTTATCTGAAATCGAAATGTAATAATAGGGGTATTTCTTAAACTGATAAAGATTCGGTTTTCTTTAGATCTTGATTTCGACGATCAGCTGTTCACAGCTGATCCGTTTAAAACGTGCAGTGTGGCCAGAGGCCATTAGAAAATCTGGTCATACTTGAAGTTTTCGATTAAAATATAATTTGGCCACACTTAGTGTTTGTTTACATTCTGTTGGGTATTCAATATTGGGAACGTTGAAAGTTTTCTTCATTTTAAGCTTTGATAGTTTAAATAACTATATAACACAAATCTGATCATTTTCGAATTGCAGCTTAAGCACTATCAATAAATGATAAAAGTGTAATTCTACGATTTAGCACTATAGTTGTCACACATTCTATTGTCATTTGTGTTTTCGCGCCTATAGATTTGCAAAACTTATTATACCCTTTAAACAGTTTTTGTGGATACAGGGTAAAAAAGCACAGCTACAATATGCATAATAGTTTTAAGGTAGACGTACATATGTATACATATTTAAATGTATTTGTGCGTGTGTGGGCGCTTATGTCAGTTGGGCAAAGTAGGCAAAGAAAATTTTTTTCTAGCCAGCTAGAACGAGAAATGGCAAGCAGCGAAAAATCTTGTTCAGTGACATCAATTCGAGCGCTTAAAGCTGATTTCAATACATATGTATGTACAGTGTACACTGTGCAAGCAGCTTTTTTTTTGGTTGAAAGTAAATGAAAAGAGAGACAGAGAGTTTTATCTCCTGCATTACATACGTTTTTTTGTTCTCTTCTTTTTTTGGTTGTGTGTTTACACTTAACATATATTACATACATATTCATATATTTGTATTATAAAAAAGACCATTCCTTACGAATTTGACAGCTTTAAATAGTATGGAATTTATTACAACGTTAGCTTGTATTACAACTTACAGTTAGTCAAAAAAAATTTTTGAAAAAATAAAAATTTACACATTTTGTCTTGCAAAAATAACATATTTTAAATGAAGACTTTTTTAGCTCTTTTTAAATTTTTTTAAGGAAAAATAAAATCAAACATGGGTAAATGTCTATTATATTGGCCTCATCTCAAAAATAAGAAAGAAAAAAAAACACAAATAGGGGGTGATTTATGACTAATTTAGCAAAAAAAATTAGATTGGGGACTTAAATGGTTTATTTTTAAAAAATCTTTGAAGTTTCCATACAAAATGAACTCTTTTATTGTTGCTAAACTCACTTTGTCATTGCTGGAATGTTATACTCACTTTTGCACCTTTAAACTCACATTGGCACTGTTAAACTCACATTGGCACTGCTAAGATAACAGAGCTCTGCTATCAGACCCCCAAGCAGCATATAAAAGCCGGCCGTTCTGGCAGTAGGCAGGACTTGGTGTTTGGCGCTCGCAGAAGACGGATCGGCAACGGCGGGCAACTTCGTAGCATTAGCAGCAGATCGTTATAAGCTAATTAAATCAAAAATTATTTAATAAGAATAGTTTTATATATAATATAGTTTTGAATTTAATATAGTTTTATATATAATATAGCTTTATATATAATATAGTTTTATACATAATATAGTTTTATACATAATATAGCTTTATATATAATATAGTTTTATATATAATATTTCATATAGAATAGTTTTATAGCTGTTTTAATCATGTGGTTTTTTTTTTTTTTTTTTTTTTTGAGATGAGGCTCATATAATAGACATTTACCCAAACATGTGATTTTTATTTTGGAACTAATTGTGTGTTTAATATACTGGTAGGAAGTGATTTAAAAAATAGTTAAGATAAAATGAAAACAAATTTCATTGTAACAAAATAATTATGTCTGTTTTAACAATACTTACACAAATGAATTTAATGCTTATATATATGCACCTATATTTAATTAATGTAAATTGTTTCATTACGACTGTAGGTGGCAGAGGATGATCCATTGCCAAAAGTACTTTGCAAATCCTGTTATCGACAAGTGGAAGCCACAGCCTCACTCTCAAATATAGCCAAGCATACGCAACGTGTGTTTCGTGACTTTTTGCTAAGCACCGTGGTATGAACTTTGTATTTTTGATTTTTTTAAATATCGATGTGACTATAATGTACTTCCTCTGTCTCGCAGCCCAAACATGCACGCGAGGCAACAGCAGCAAAGCTGAACCCTCCAACAGTTGCACATGTTTCGCATCCAGCACCAGTTCAGGATATAAGAGAAAGCAACCACAGTCTCAGGAATCACAGCACCTTGAACAATGATACATTTCAGCCCATAAAGCTAACACGTCCGCCGGAGACAACCATCACACTTGCAGGCAATCAAAAACGTGATGAAGTTCTTGTTAGTTTACCTCGTCCAGCTAACAAGGAAAGCGAGATGTGTCAGCAGCAGAAACCACAGGGCGCACCGAGTACTGAAGCTACCCAATATACTACCAACAATCGGGGCAACTTAAAGATTAACAATCTCATGCTGCCGAGTCGGCGCAATAGCGTATTTGGTGACACACGTTACAGCTCAGCACCAATGTCTATTGCTCAACGGTCGATGCAACAGCCTCCTTCCTTGGCGCCTTTACATCCGGAGATGTCATTTTCCAAAATTCCGAAAAAAAGCCCGGAAAAGAGAAATTCACCAGCGGGTGTGATTAACTTTATACAGACTCATGGCCGCATCACAGGAACAACTACTACAACTGCACCATCAATCAGCACGAGAATTAATAAAGACTACAAAGATGAAGAAATTAGCAAGGCCATGAATATCAGAAATCAACTCACTGCTCCCAGTTTAACTTTAACTTCAAATTCAGCTCCAACTGCAGCTACACAAGTCGCCAACAATGTAACTGTTACCAATTTGGCAACGAGTGTGCTGCAACAAAAGCGACGTAATCTTAAAAATGCCTTAAGTAACATCAGTGCCATACGGGATGGACAAGTATCACTTTTAAAGTCATCTCAGCCACGCCAGACCGTGGAAGAAATTGATATCCGTCCTCTGGTTACAACAACAGTGGTGCCCCACTTATCGCTGTATGGATCAGAACATTCTGTCGAAGAGGCACTTCCTGAGCATATTATTATAGCTGCTCCTAAGAAGAAGAAAGAAGAAATCCGCCAGGGTCCTCCGAAATTACAAAAAATCACACCAATCCCAACAAAAAAGCCGCAAACTTCAAGCGATGTAAATCCGCAAACATCGCCTGCTATCAAATCCAATTCCCCACCCAGTATGAGCAGCTTAACTGACGCCATTTCACTGGGAAACGTTATACGAGATCCAGATCTTCTTATGCTAATACTGAAGGCCCTTAAATGGCCGGTCACAAATGGAAATTGTGATGAGCAAATGGCGCGATTGAAGAATTCAAAATTCGCGGTAATTATGTCAGACAGCAATCTGCTGCAGGATACAGACTTAACGCAGCTGCTGGGTCCGTATCTGGGACCCTTGATGAACATTGGTCAACAGCAGCAGAAACAATCGACTTCTACAAATACTAAAACTCCGTCGCCATCCGTGAGTCCAACTCAAAACAAAGCTGATCTGCAAAAGATTGGAGACTGCACTATGTATAAATTGCCACCAGAGACTTCGGTACAATTGGTGCCCTCCAGTCCTACAGATCAGGAGCCACCACCAAGTAAACCATTATGCTCCACCTCAAAGCGCCCACACCGAAAGTCACGTGCTCCTCCAGAATATCTTATTGATACACCCATTTCGGAAACCACAACTTCAAATGCTGCTCATGTTACGAAAGAATTGCTCAACATTAATGCAATGCTACTTTCACAATTTGGTTCAAATCCAGCCGATGCGCTAAATGAGGCATTGATCTCAATGTTAAAGCAACAGCAGCAGCAGGAATCTAAGAGCCAGCGACATAATTCTCGACGAAGTCGCAGTGCATCCACAACGAGTGCTCCAATTAACTTGGAAGATATTATTCTAATTGAACCTGAACCTCCTCAATTAACAGAATCCGCTTTACCGACATCTGATGGCGAGGTCAACACATTTAAGATGCCATCACAAAAGTTACCTGAACCTCCTTTGATAACAAGACCCGTAATTAAGCGACGCAAGGTCGTTTTGCAAACGCCGGAACGAATTATTGATGAAAAGAACACATGCAAAGATGATCAAATCCCGATAGCCAAAAAGAATGAAGATAATGCATCTAAGACTGAGCTCAATCAATTCAAATTTAAGGAGACGGCGACGATGACGACGACCACCTCCATTTCTGATTCATCGAAAAATGTTGAAATTTTAAGTAGCCAGTTGGTTGTGGAAGTGCCTCAAGCACCTACCAGTACTGTCGTGGAAGCTATTCCCAGTGACAATCTTAACCATCCAGAAGTTGAAGTAGAAAGTGGCACCGATGATGGAGCTGCCAGCACAGCTAGCGCTGCTAAAGACATTATCCCGAATAAATCCACAGTGACAAACGTTCGTAAATCGGATGTTAAGTCTGCCTTAGGCCAGAAACTTTTGGAAGCCATAGGCTTACCACAGCCTGGCAAAGACGTACCCCCGGAATCTTCGCGTGATTCATTGCGTAGTGCACTGAAACGATCTTTGAAGCAGGCCCAAGAACAGCAGCAGCAATTAAAGCGCGTAAAGCAAGAGGAACCTGTCAAACAGATGGCAGATTCGACAACGAAAACTGGCGCTGGCGAATCTTCGGAAGAACGCAAAAAGGCCATTGCTGAGCGGGAACTGGAACTCCTCATGCGTAAGGCAAAAATGGCAGAAAAAAACAATTTACCATCGATCAAGGAGTAAGTAAAATATCTAGTCAGAGACCAAAAAAAAATTTTCAGAAATGGTACTCAAGAAATTCTAAAATTAGAAATTTTTTGAAAACAAAAATTGTGAAGCTTTTAGAAAAATTAGAAAAGACTTAAAGGCAGTATTCGATACAGTTAACTTTTTTTTCGGGAATTGTTCGAATGGCTTAAAATTATATATAATCCAGAATTTGGTTAAAGATTATAATATAAATGACAAAGATTTTTCAAAACGTTGTATTCTGAAAGTTTTTCTTAGTTAAGTTTCATATTTTATTTTTTCTAACCTTATTATTTACACAATTTTAGTGAGAAGTCCGAGCGCATGGATGTAAGCTCTTCGTCATCGCGCAATCGTCGAAGCCGCAATAAATTAAAAACTGAAGCTCTGGAAGAGGACTCTGGTGTTGAAGAGAAGAAAAGCGAGCGATGGGATGAAGATGACGATTTGCCATTAAAATCTGAACTAGAAAAGTCCACGGAGCATATAAATCGACCCACGCGCACCAGCAAAACAATGTCCAAGTATTATAAGAGTCCAGGCAACGATAAAGCTTTGTCGATACAAAAGTCGCAACACGCTATGGGAACTCGTTCAACCCGGCATCGATAACGATAAACTGCAATTGCCACAAGCAGCGGAAATTTCAATTAACACATCAACAAATTACGCTGCGTCTGACATATAAAATATGCACAGACACTAGAGCTTCTAATATTAATATTTAAATTGAAGTGTATACATATTTTATTTGTAAATAGTTTAACTATTACTCAAAAAGAGTTAAATTTATGATTTGTTCTAATCGACCAACATATAAAATGAAGCAAAAAGAAAATATGCTATTAAATAATTACATTAATTATTTTTGTAAAGCACACATGACTTAAATGATATTGATAGAATCGAAATACTTAGATATTAGTCGAATTATATTTTTTTTAAATATGTGACCATTCTTTAAAAAAAAGTTTTTTTATTGTTAAAATCTTGTATTATTATTGCAAAATTACTTCTAAGGTAATGAAATTGATTAAAAATAATATCATTCATTCATATAAGTATGTTAATAGAAAGAAAGGTTTGTATCCATAGAACTAGGCACATTGTAGAATATTGAACCATTCAGCTGTGATCTGCGTCAAAAATTAGTTTTGGAATTTAAAAATATGTATTATTCATCAAAATGTATTGAAAGCGATTTACAGTCAAATTTTTTAGAGTGTATACCTACATTTGTTGATAAACATTTTGACTTTGAATATTTGATTCAATGTTTGTGAGTATGCGATGACACGAATTCACAGCAGCTGAGTAAAAATATAACAAACGCGTACTACACACACATATGTATGTGTATGTATAAAGACAAGAACATGAAAGGCAAAAAAATCATTCGAAAATATTTAGCGAATTGCAACGGTTGTACAAAATTTGATGAGCAGCAGTAGTATAAAATTTTGATGTGACTTTAGAATACCTGTGCATGTAAGTGATGTGATTACATATGTATATACATGTATTACATATACTATTGCAATCTGAAAGCTGACAAAAAGCTTTTTCATACCAATTTTTTATCTACAACTTTATCATATTATTAAATGATATGTGCATTAGCCCAGTTTTGACAAGAATTATTTGTTTAACACATTCAATATTTTTATTGAATATTTGACAGTTAAGATTAGTAAAATGAGATGCTGTTGTGGAAATCGTAAGCATGCAGCTAATTGTTATAGTAGCAGTGGTGATTACGATCATATATGTGGCTCTGACGATGAGGTAAGTATGCACTTATGTACATATACATAGTTCGTCATAAAAATGTTTCAAGCAAATTTCATTTTGAACATTTTCTAAATATCTTTTAATGCATATGAAATATGTAAGAATTGGATTTTGTCTAAATATGTAAATATTTGACTAACATGTATATTTACATGTAAAGCATTTCAATAAGATGTTTCTATTTATAGAAACATACTAGTGTACTTAAGGTATAGTTAACTTTTTGTTTAGCGGGTATAAATTCATGAATAGGCGTTATCAGCGCCAGCCTTTACTAAACCATATGTTTGTACATACACACATACATACATACAAACACGTATGGAGCAGTCGATAACTTTAGCACAAAGTGGCAGCACCTGACAGTCTGGCAGTCGGTCCGCGTGTTAGTAAAAGCAATCTAAAGAGTGCCTTGCACATCTTGTTTGCAGTTGCCTGACGAGAATCAAGAGAGATACATGCGTGGTGATGTGTGTGTGATTTAGTGCATATGTATTGCACGTGAGAACATAAAGTGAATACAAAGAGAGAGAGAAAGAGAGTGAGAGTGAGCATATTGAGAGCGTAAGCGCAATAGCATCTAACAACAAGAAGCAAGATATTGTGACGTTCTTGCCGTTCACCCGTTAGTATGACAGCATTAACGTTGCTACTACGTGAGCTGTACGATCTGTCGGATGCATTTTGGCACAATAGATTTAATTTATCCCGAAGTTTGCATTACTATCGTACAAAGTGTCGGTTACAGTTGTTTCATTTTCATTGTCGCAAGCACTGGTTGCGTCACTATAAGAGCAATCCGCCGGTCAACAATCAAAAAATCGACAGCATGCAACATGCTAGGGGCTCAGACATCGATTTTGCAGCCATTGAGGCGGGTGCGTGTTATCAGGCCATTGAGCATTTTGACCGCCAGCAAATGAATTACTTGAGTGATATCGAAATTGTTGATGGCAAGGAGTTTCAAGTACGTTAAAACAAAGTGTTTTTAAATATTCTATATTCATACTTATAAATAATTAGAGTGTTATTGTTTGGTATTGTTTTACGATTAAATCAGATTGTAAGTTTCATCGTTTTCTTTTGCGTTTTGATTTAGTTATTGCGTCTTTATTTGACATTTATCACACTCTACGCCGATTACTTGCTCTCTCTTACACATGTGTCTGTGGAGCTCTGAACTTGCGAGCTTTTGCTCAGCTGTTTTATACAGTGGTGGTATTTTAAGTAGGCCCACCTACTGCATTCTGCTGTAAATTCATAAGTATATTTTATTAGATTAGATTTGTTATGTTATTAAAGGTTATTAAAAATAATAGGCCAATAAATTTATAATTGGTTTCCTTTACGTGCAAGTGTTCTGTTGTTAACATATATATATATGTAAGTATATAGTTGTAATTAAGCTTTCAACCACTTGCTCTTTTGTTTTGAGTCTCTCAATAACTTACTTATTGACGTTTGGGGCGAGTCATACGCGAAATGTGAGAAAACCAAAATAAATAGCAACAGAAACACATGAAAAATAAGTACAATTGAATATTTACACATATATAGTGAAATTTTAATTAAATACAATAAATTGAACCCCAGCTGTGATATTTGTTAACATATGTATGTAAAAATAAATGTTTAAATTGTGGAAGGTGTTAGTCGCATAAGTACATATACAAACTGTTATTTTTTTTATACATTTCCACTTACTAAAAAAGGCAATAACTTTCCAATATACCCTAAAGAAAAGCTAATTAAAACGTGCTTGTAAATATTTGCATAGAAAGACGTAGGGAAAGTATAAAAAATGTGTTTTAGGCTCCTTTGTAGAAAACTCTTCTGTTGTTGTCATCAGCCAAAAAAGGGTGGCTTAAATGAGGTAAGCAGTTGAGAAAAGCAGTATTTTTTAATTGTTATGAATAACCTTTTGTATTAATGTTATACTAATTAAAATTAAGTAGGAAGATAAGTATGTTCTCATGTGTAAATACTAATATGTTAATGTATGTACATTTAGACAAGTGTCAATTTTGACGAATTAAAAAGCTCGCATATTTTATTTTAAAAATTCAATTATTTTATTTTGTTTCTTATTTTTACTACTCAATTAAACAACAGCCGTTACTTGGGTCAATTTTGACTTAAAGTAATTAGTAGGCTTTCTTTATATTTAGAATATTCAATATGTCAATGTTATCAGTTTTTGCTGCATTCAATGAACAAGCGCGAAAGAGCAAAGAGAGAGACATTATTGTAACATAAATACTTACATATATCGATTTACTTATTCCTGACTTAAATTAATAATTTTTACTTTAGACATCCTATTATGAATATTCGGATGCGTTGCCCAAGTACCATATTGATGAAATTGGCCAACTTGGAGAAGGTGTCAGTTTTACCTTTAGCGGCAAAGTCTCCGTTAATTGCGAAAGGTGAGTTCAATGAGTACAAATCCACTAAATTATTTTACTAAAAATATGTATTTACTTACCCAATAGATTTTCTATCAACTTTGTGTACAAAAATGAGACACGAGATGTCGCTCTTCACATCAATCCTCGTCTTCCACAAAACTATATTGTACGCAACACGAAAGTCAACGAGGTTTGGGGCCGTGAGGATGTTTCTTCAGCACTGCCATTTTTGCTTAGCCGTGGTGAAAAATTCACAATTCAAGTTCTCATTACGGACGCCTGTTATATGATATCGATAAATGGTCAACACTTTGCCGAGTATCCCCACCGTCTGCCCTACGACGAGGTTAAAATACTGGAAGTCAAAGGCGATGTCGAGGATGTACAGATGGAGCGTACCACGGTTCAGAGCTATCCGAAACGTTTTCCTGAATCTTCAGCACGAGTTATTGAAATGAAACTGGATGCAGAAACGGATGAGGTTGATGCCAATGTTAAGGAGACTGTCAATATACCGCATGAGTGGTGTTTAATCAGCACTCCGGCTAAACTGTATGATTTAGACTCGCCAAAAAGCAATCACAGTGCAGCTGATCAGGGTCTATCACTTCCATATTATGGCACCCTGATGCCGGAATCGTTAAGAGAAGGCCGATGCATCAAAATTGAAGGCCGTGTACGTCTGTTGCCTCACTCGTTTTACATCAATTTGCAACAGGGCCAGAATATTTGGCCACATCCAATAATTGCATTCCATTTTAATCCACGTTTCTCGCAGACAAGCAGCGGCTCTATTGGCAAAGCCGTAGTTTGCCGCAACGCTTGGTATAATGGTAGGTTGGGCTAAGGAGGAACGCTCTGAGATGGATACAAATCTTCGACCCGGCCGCACATTTACCTTGGCAATTGTATGCACCAAAGATTCTTTTGAAGTGTATGTCAATCGTCAGTTTATAACCGAGTTTAAGCATCACGTGAAGCCAGATATGGTGGATACGGTTTATATACAGGGCGATGTAAAACTTTGGAATGTCACCCTGGAACATAATCCAATGATTAGGGGCAAAAATGTACGCATCTATCATAATCCAATGTACGCAGATGCATTTTAGTTTTTTAAATCTGCTATAAGTCGAACAAAATTTGTAACTTATTATTATTGTGTTATCCAATTGCCTTTAGTGACAATAATATAATTCTAGATTAACATAGTTTCTTCTAAAGAACTTATCCAAATATGTCAAATGATAGTCACTTCTGTCACTGTCGTCAGCATTAATTATATATTTGTAATCGTCGTATAATCACATCATTTGTGGGCTTATCTTAAGCTGTAAGCAACTTAATGTTATAAATTAAGCTTTTACATTTTTGTTTATTTTGAAGTGAACCAAATCTAGTTTAAATTAAAAAGGCTTACGGACCACGAACAGTTGCGAGTGCTTAAAGATATCCTGAATATGCGTCAAATTAAGCAGCTACGAATTATTATTTAATTACTTTATTTTTCAAACGTGTTATTTTATGGTAGCTTATGAATACATTTACTTTTTGTTATAAAAATCAAAATGTTTGATAATTCAAAAAAGACATTTTGTTACTTAATAAAATCATAACAGTGATCAACGTTTTTTAATCTGCATCTTCTAACTAAAGAGCTTTTAATCCCTTGTTCCAGTTTCTGCTTAACGAAATTATTTAGTTCATTATTTCAAAAATTTGTTTAAATTTTGTCTTTCATTATTTTTTAAATCAGTTAAATTTTTACCTTAAATTTTTCTATGATTTTCTCAATGTGGTTCGTATATTTTAGCAGTAGCAATCTTTCGTTATTGACATTAAATTTTCGACTTAAAGTTTAGTGAAGGCAAAAAATCTACTTAATATTGAGTAGAGATAATAATACCAACTAAATAAAAAACACAAATACAATTTGTGAGGCAATACCGAAAAATTACTTAATAATAATGAAAAATAGTGGAGATATATTTTAATCGAATTACAGTTTTAATGTGTACCGAAACATGCCTGTGTGTAATTGTCTTTGTTATTTAGTTGACATTTAGTTTAAAATTATAACGTTATTAAATCCTATTACACCACATACTAAAGATACTGAAAAGGCTGTTGATTGAGCATGTATTACATTCGTAGACAGCTGCAAGGCAATGAATGTCTACAAAGGTACTCGGACCATTGCCTTGCGGCGCGATTTGGATGCTATGTCCATGTATTATCAAGAAAGAAGCTCCGCTGGTCAACACACATACTTTAAGCTGGAGGAGCCGCCAAGGACTGGGCTCAGTTTCATATTTCACGGTGTAATTCTAAGCGATTGTGAACACTTTGCTATAGATTTTCGGAGCAGGCAGAAAGACGAAAATAACGACGACAGTTATGATATTCTTCTGCAGATTGGACCACGTCTTCCGCAAAAGTATATAGTGCGCAACTTTCGTTTATTGGGAAAATGGGGCCCCGAAGAAAGTTCATCGAATTTACCATTTCAATTGAAACGTGGAAAATCTTTCTGGATGCAGGTGCTGCTTACAAGCGAATCATTTTATATTTCGGTGAATGGTTATCACTTTGCAATATATAGTTATCGTATGCCCTATAGATGGTTGGATTCTGTAAATGTATGTGGCGATGTTTCCGATATTTTAATACATACCTTCTACGTGACGGAGTATCCAATTCGTGTTATCCGTTCAATAACACACTTTCTGTCCTTTAATGATCATGAATCGGAAGATTATCCTACTATGCCGTTTGATTGGTTACGTATTGATGTTCCATCAAAATTTCTAAGACATAAAAGTCTCTCTCGAACTGAAGCCCATTTGTCGTTACCATTCTACGGTCGTATCGCAGATGATATTAAACTGACTGATGGTCGAGCTCTGCGCATTGAAGGTCGAGTACGCATTATGCCACACAGGTTTAGCGTAGCTTTACAGCGTGGATTTAACATCTGGCCTCAGCCGACTGTATCGTTATTATTTAGGCCTAGTTTTATACGAAATAGTCGCGCCAAGGTGGGACAAGCCATTATTGCCAGGAGCGCTTTTATAAATGGTGCGTGGGTGAATCGTGAAGTATCTCGTACGCATACATATTTAAAGCCAGGAAAAGCATTTGTTATTATCATTGCCTGTAGAAAGAATTTCTATGAAGTATCTGTAAATAACAAATTATTGCTGACTTTCAAACATCAGATGAATCCCGCTGATATCGATATTGTTAACATACGAGGGGATGTAAAAATCTGGAATGTTGTCATTGAGACTGCGAGAATTTCACGTGGCAAATCTGGTAAGTTTAACTGTTTTACATATTTTATAGATTTATTAAAAATATAATGATTCATTTGAAGTTGTAATTTATCAGTAAGCTATAATAATTTTGTAGATCTTTATGAATTAATAATAATTAATTTTGTTTGAAAAAAATAAAACGTATTTAATTATGATTATTTTTATCAGTTTTAGTTTGTTTATGCTTATTTTATTAAGATCTAATTGTGTTGTTTTTCTTTGTTTCCAGGTATATTATCTTTAATTGGCATTAACCGAAGTGCGATTAAAGAAAATAAATAAGGACGTGCCGAAAGTATTACAGTTGTATTGACTTTTTAATGTAATGTGGTCACTAAAAATATTTACCAAATAACGATATTGATCGCAAAAGTATATACTACGAGTACATATTTTTCTGCAATTAAAATAGCAAATAGTGCAGAGCAATTCAAACAGGTCTTCAACTCATAAATGTCAACGCGCTGTCAAGTCAACCGCAGTCCATAATAAGAACGCAGGTGGACTGAAAGAGACTAAAAGGGACTGAAAGGGTCCTCTACAATTGATTATTAAAAATGATAATCGATTAAAGTCGCCTCCTGCCAGTTGTTTGTGATGCTGTCTGCGGCCTGCTGCGCTCAACTGACGTTTATGTCTGCATGTGTTGAGCAAGACAGTTGACATTGTTTTGGCATGTGCAACAAAAAAAAAATAAAAAAAAAACAGGATCAAAATGGGCATAGCCGAAAACGTCGACGTAGACGTTAAATATTTCCCAAGGTTGCCAAAGGAAGTCTCTTTTGCCACAGCCACGACAAAAATTTATATTATTTATGGTTCAAGTTCGGACGTGATACGCATGCATTGTAGCTTTTATTAATGAAGTAGATCATTGGCGTTCACTGAGTTCTTCAGACAGTGATTTTGCCTTTCTGTGACTTTCAGTATTCGATAAAGTACCCAGTATCGGGATCTGTACACTTTCTTAACGGCTAAGTACATCTATATCATGGAGCCGACGAAAATTATAATCAAATTATTCAGTTATTTAATGGGAGACATTGCACTCTTTATGCTTCATAATTATCGTATACATTTATTTTCAAAATCAATTGAGTCCTTACTAAAAACTTGGCTGCGATGGACTTGCCTTCGATTGAGTTCGACAAGCTGGTTTGCTGACTGGACCCATTTTATGTAATTAATCAAACTCAAAATTAATTATGCGCCCTTGGTAGGACCTAAATAAACTCATTCGTTGGTTGTTTTAAAAATTTTGTACCCATCGCCACCGCTGAGGCATTTAAAATGCTGGTCAAAAATAAATATAAAACAAGTAAGTAATACCGTCAAAGTGATCGACTGTTAGATGCCCAGTATCTTCAACTTGGATTTAAACACTTACAATAAAAAACAACAAGGTATACAAAAATATTAAAAATAAAATTAAATAAAATAAAATGAAACAGAGAAACATTTTTGAAATGGAACTTAATGTAAGTACCAACGAATACCTGCAAAAATCAATGTTTGGTCAAAATTTAAAAAAAAACAATATAAAAAAATTTTTTGAAATAGTATGAAATAATAGAGTAACTAATAACTAATATAACTAACGCGTCTGTATTGGATCTACATTAAGTACATTAACTATTTATTACCCAATTAACGTCTCAGCTATATAATTAATCACTCAAGTTGGTGTTTAAAGTTATCTTTTAAAGAAATCTATGGATCTGAGTATATTACATGGAAATCTGGTTGCCCTTAGTCTTAGATCTCTAAAGTCCAGATACTCAAACGACCGGATGGGCATTACCACAAGCCAAATAACCTCAGTTGCCATTGTGTACTGGGTCAAAAAAAAAAAAAATATATCACCAAAAGTATCCGATACGCAGCTATAAAAATTATAAAATCTCGAAGCAACTGTCATTTGATTGCCACTTCATTCGTGTGGTAATTAATACCAGGTATCGCTTCCCCCATTTTGCTTGATACATTTGTTGACGTTGCGAGATGTTATTAATTATTAATTTCATATTTTTTATGCCGTTTACTCTTGCTGCTACTGGACAGATTCAATGAAGTCATCGTCTCTTTTGATGATCCATTTACGCATTTTTTACATTTCTCGATCAGCTTTGCAATTTGCCATCATTGATGATGTTATTAGTTGCATGAGTTGAAGGTTGACTTTAAATTATTTTAGTGTCTTACTTAAGGAAAATTACTAATTTTAAATTAGTGAACTATTTATAATAACTAAATTTTAAATAATATTTTTATCGTACTGCAAGTCCACTAATGTTTTGAATTAAAATGAACTTGGGAAATAAGTATAGGAAAAACTGATATTAAAAGTATGCAAATATATTAGCAGTTTGTGTGACTGCAACTTAAGTCATAAATCATTATTTCAGAATATAATGTTGAGACTTATCACTTTTTTTTGTCTTATGTATCCCAAAGTGGACAAACACTTGTAAAAGTTGTTCTAACTTTTTAGTTTTATAAAAAAAAATTATTTTAAATGTAGCAATCTGCTATATTCGTGGTAGTCAGTTGCCCCCGATTAGCCAGCCAGTTGGAGAAATAAGCTGTCGATGTTACCATTATTGCGGCGTCAAGTAGCTTATCAATATTCCAACTGTGTAGTGCAGTCTCACAGTACACAGCCCAATCAATACCTCTGCAGTGCGGCAGGAACAGCAACATTCTAAATTAAACCTCAATTGAGGTTTTGCTCTCTGTCACTGCTACAGCAACTGCTTCTGTCAACTGTTTGAAATGGTCAACGGAATGCAACTTGTTTCTCATACAGCACAACACTCGCAATAACCCAGTCCTAAATAATAGCAGGCCTGCCGACCGAATTACACGCTGTCAAAAAAAAAAAATAAAATAAAATAAAATAAAATGCCAACGAAAATTTAACCAGCATAGGAGCGCAGATATTTGAGAGAAGCAGCAACAATTGCCTTACCTGATACGTACAGAAATCAATCACTTTTTGTGATATGTGTCTTGCAGTCCTTTGCTAATCCCGTGGAGTCAACTCTTACTGTTTGTTTCAGTAAGCCTCTGTCAGAATCAATTACGCACTTTTCGAATTCGTTGACAGCGTTGACCATCCAACTATGGCTTATTTGCGGGAAGTTTGTGCAAAAATCTTAGACTTTTAAGCTAGGTGCTTTTTTTTCTTTTTAAATAATTTATTTTTAAAATAAGTACTTAAACATAAATATACCAAACTAAAATTATACAGCTGGGAACTTCACCGTATAAAGTGTTTAGTTTCTGTTTCAAAGTTTTTGTTCACTAATGTTGCCAAGTGATCCACAGTGCATACAGTTTAGGCAACAGTCGAACAGTCGTATTCGACAATATTCTTGAAGAATATACAGAAATTTTAAATTTATATATTTCGGAGTAATGTTAACTGAATGCTTTAGACTCTAAATTTTTAATAATTTACTGCCACATCTGTGCATTTCAATTTTGGATTCTGAATCATTTTTTCAACTTGGCACAAATACCTCTCTTTATAAAAAAAGCGAAGTTTTTTTGAACGATTTTATATCGATATTTTATATTTATCTAAATTGAATTGTCAACCTTTATATATAGTAGGAAGAAATCAATGCATAGTCGAAAGGGTATTCAATAATCACCATTTAAATGCAAAAGAGTTGTTATTTCTTGTTTTAGCTTTAAAACTTAAATTTTGTTGTTTCTGTTGCCTATCGTATGTACGTAGTGATTCTACCGCCGAAGTTGTCTTTTCGTGTAAGCGATAAATTCACAATACTGCCTGAAACTCGTTCCTTAACTGTTGAAGTTCAGATCCTGCAACGTTTCAAAGTACATTGCCATAGTGCTTGGGACCAGAGCGAATGCTGTTCGAGCTCCCAGTTTCTTGGAATATCGCTCGAGATCAATCTTTCACCAGCCCTGATTGCATATTTTTATATGGTAGTTGGGCAGATCGTTCACATCCTTTTTCGGCGTTTCTGTCGGCCAGCTACTAGTTGGTGTTTATTTCTTTGCTTTGTTTTACCACGTGCTCCTTTATGTTTATACTACCTTTAAATTTCGGTTCACGATGCAACAAAAATTCCAGCAATTTCAATGCGACAACATTGTTTCAATTATTTTCTTTGCTTTAATTTTGTCTGCTTCGGTTTTGCACAATTAATGCTTGTTTTTAACACTTGTATAGCTCGCACCGCTATATTTTATTGTATTGAAGTTGCATATGCGTTACGCATCTTGCGAATATCACTGTGAAGTTCAATTTGTATGTGCATAACGTTTAAGTTTAAGTAAACGCACAGATTCCTCTCTTGTAGTTACTCACATGCCTTAACCAAATTTGTATGTTAACAAAATATATTCGAAAATGCAAAAGCTCGTCAGAAAATATTCAATCATTTTTTTTTTAAGCCAACTGTTAATTACAAGAAGTCGATAATTTAACTTAATTTTTATTAACTCTAATACAAATTAGTGTATTTCTCAAAATAACATCAAATAAGTTAAAGACATATACAGGTGTGCTCTAAAAACATATAGGGTTTCCTTATGAAAATATATTATTACAAAATCATTAAATTTAAATATATTTTATAAATTAAACACTTTGACAAATATTTTTTTGTGTGCTATTTTTGAGCTGCTAAAGATTTGTAGAACACACCTAATAGAAACTTATCTAACAAAAGCTGTCACGATATGTAGACGCTCAACTTCAAACGACAAGAATTGGAAAAGGATAACTGAAACCTCAGTAATTCATTTGCAAAGTGCTACTTTCAGTGGAAAAACATAGACATGGGTCAGAGTTGAGACATTTTGCTTGAATACTCTGACGCCTGGCGCCAACACACGGTGCGTGCAAGGGTGTAGTCTGGATGGGAAGGTCGGGGCCATTGCCCCCCCTCGCCACCTACTCTCATAATTTCTAAGTTATACAGATTTGCTTAGAGTTGTTATTAAAACTTAAAACGATTTTCGCGTAAGAGATTTTTAACTGCTTCTACTCGATTATTTGCTTTATGATCAATCGAGTTAGTTAATATGTTTTTCATTAAAAATCGACCACTCAATTCTAGATTAAATCAACATTAACTTTGAAAAGTTAAATTTTTTCCATCACTTTTACCTCTATTTGTCCTCTATTTTGTATCTGCATCAGAATTGAAAAATTAAATTTGTTGCCCTCATTCTTGACGTTTTTTTTATAATGTTTAAGAGAAACTTAATATTTGAAACTCGTAGTTTTGGTTGATGGATTGACAACTTTATTCTTTTTTTATGTGTGATTACAATTTTTAGTTTGCATTTATATGTACTATTTTTAGGAATTAAATTTTTCAGACATATCTATGTAGTTGTGGAGTGACAAAAATCGAGAAGTTGGATTTTAAAATATTTGTTGACAATGATTTTTTTTATCATGTCTGAAGAGTTTGCTAAAAATAAAATTAATATGAATTGTATTGCTAATACGAATATAGAACATGAACAAAAGTTCTGGCATTCCCTTTAACAAAGTTGTCTACGCCTTTGGGTGCATGTCTTACTTCTCTATGACTAGGATTACGTCTGGGCCGACTAGTTCTGGCTGTAGTGAACTGGCCACAGTTGGCATCTGCGCAAACGTGTAAATTATGGTGTGCTGATAAGCATCTCGTGGCTCGCCTCGCCAATGGGCGTTGGATAGTATAAGGGCAAAAGTTTACACTGTGTGGGTGGACTCTTAATCTACGTTCTACTCTGCTCTGCTCTGCTCTGGTACCTGTAGACTGACTGGGTGTTGCGACCAGGTGTTGCTCTTGCACAATTAGCAGTCCCGGCATCGCACTGGTCAGTCGTTGGCAGTTAAGCAAAATTGATGGGCCGCCAACTTGACGTTGTTGCTGTGGAGTTGCCAAGAGTTGCTTGAGTGGCGCCAATGCCTAGGCTTCACCATCATTTTGACTTATGGCTATAACTTGTTTATATGTATGCATGTGGCGACCAACGCGCGTACTTAAAATGTGAGAACATAATAATAAACAGTGCTCGACTATAAGATACCTTGCATTCCTTATATCCCCTTCCCTAGAAATAGAAGAGCTTATGTAAGTGTATTTAAATTTTTTATGCTTAAGTGTATGCTTAAAATAAAATCTGAGATTATTATGTATTAATATTTGGTTCAAAATTATTATAAAATGTCCATTCAACTATGCGATATTACACCAGAAACTTATTTATATTTATTATTAAAAACAAATTTAAAAAATATTTCGCCAACATATTACTTATAAATTTTATTTATATCTGTAATACATAATCCACTAAAGCATTGAATAACTTACAAGAAGTTTTTAATTTTTAACAAATATATTTATGATGGAATTGATAAAGGATAGGGTATCCACTAGTCTTTATTGTATTATTTCTATTTGTTTTATTTTAGGAATGTCAATTGTATGCTGCTATAGCTGGTCGCCAATGTTTCGTGCGTTCCGATGCACACAGACAACACTTTCCCCACCACTGTCTAGCCCCTACCCAGGCTACTTTGACTTGGCGTGCAATTTAGGCGTCAGTATGCAAATAATTTGCTTTTGCGATGTTCTTAACTAAACGATGCCAGCTGTTGAGCTTCCCATATTTGTATGTATGTGTTATGTGTTGAGTTTGTATTTATGTATGTAGTAGTATACAGTCCTGACAATATAAATAAATTTATATTTACTATTTTAAAAACATACATTTAAATGCCCAAGTTTATAGATTGAGAACTCTATATCCCAGTCCGAATTAATCTAATAATTTCAAGAAAACTTTCAATCAATCAAAAGTTTATAATAACTCAGTATTATTTTTAGCCATATCGTATTAATAAGAAAATCATTTTTGGTTAATTAACAAATCATCTGTAGCTGCCGATTCACCAAAAATAGTATTAATTTCATATATAACAGGTAAATCACGCTTTCTGCCTGTCAACATGTATTATAATCAATATGACGCCCTCGCTTTTGAGATGAAGATAAAATACACGCGCCTAGAAATTAATGTCGACACCTGTCATACATTTAGTTGTCTTCAGTAGCTTTAAAAAAGTTTATAAGCTTGTGAGTCTATTTTTAGTAGTATGCCTAATATTTGTGTGAAAATCAACATTTGATCGCTATCATCATATGTGATCCAGTAACTTGAAGCAGTTTTTAAAATTGTTTATACAAATGCTAATTTGTTCAGTTGACAGTAAAAACCCCGTAAGCATTTTTTGTGGGTACGATGTCGTGCTTTAGGAACTCATATTAAATATGTATGTATGTACTTCTTTGACTGGCAGAAAAGGGTTGTAAGCACCAAGGATTTTTTATTGTGAAAATAAATCTTATTAATATCAGTTAGCAACGGCATTCGGCGGTATTCATCGGTTCGATGCTTTTTATACTCTTGCAGCAAGTAATATAATTTTGTCATGAAATATGTAACGCAAACCACATGAAGTCTTTACATGTAATATGGATAAGGAAATGATTTAAATCAGCTAAATAAATCAAACACCTAAACAAAAATCTTCATACTACTCGTACCTATAAATTTTTTATTTTTTCTGTTTAAGTAAGTTTTATTGCATGTTTGCTGAATTCACAACTACTTTTCCAAATCAGTAGTGTAGTTAAATATAAAGACGACAGGAAGAGGATCAGATTGCGAATAAGTACAGAAAAATAACAATACATTTAAGAGTACTAAAACTTCGGCGCGATGAAAGCTTTTTTGCTTCATACTTACTATACTTTATTTTGTGCGTTCTTTGACCATGCGTTCTTGCCATTTGTTGCGTTGACGGAATATAAATTAGTTGTGAAGCATTTTTAATGCGCTCTCAAGATTTATTTCATTAATTTTTGATGTCTTTTAATGATTGCATCAATTATTTTACTTTTAAAATCATTTTCATGCGTGCCCACCGAGCAGAGTCCAGGCTGATATTGGAATATAATTTGCAACCTGATAATATTAAAAAGAAAGCAATAGATTTGCTTATCGATAACAATAACAGAAAAAATTCTGCTATAACTTTTCATAACATTAATAAATTGCAACTAAAGTTAAAATTTAATTAATCGAATGTCAACGAGTTAGTTCAGTGAACTTTTCCTTTTTTGCTTACATCGCAAAATAATAGTTTCATTTGAAGTAACGTAATTCAATTTGTGTTCTTTAAAACTATAGTATAATTCAGGTAATGATAATTACAAGCTATGATGAATTATTTAAAATTAAAATATACAGTCTAGTTACCTTGTTAAACCTTCGCCTTCATTGAGGAAATTGAAACTAACAGACAGAGAATTATTCTAATTATATTTTCAGATCCACGTAATAAAGCTGAAATTAAGTGTCGCAATTACATCAGCTTATATTCATGTAAAATTCCAAACGTATTGAATTAAAAGTGAGAAAAATCCCTAGTTGAAAAATAGAATTTAACATTCGTAATCTAGTATAGGAATAACTGAGAATTTGACTATATATTTTTGTCGAGGTTAGGTATTTAAAATTCTCGTAATTATTGAACTATGTGAGTTTAGTAGCAATTTTGCTGAATCATTTAAACCATGATTTGCAATTTGATTTTTATGCGCGTCAATATTTAGCAATGGGATGCTTTAAGTCAAATTCAACCCAACTTAATCATAAGACAGATAACAGTACTGTGCATACATATTCATATATATATAAATTCATGTACATACATAGTACTTATGCTTGTATTTATTTCATACTGGTTTATTTGTATCTCAAGATTGTAATGCTTGTCTTTGGCTTGGAAAAAACTTCCCGAGATTACAATATTCGTAAATTAATATTAAAGACTATATATGTAAATACAAAAAATGTTAGTTGAAACACCTGCTTTATAAAATCACAACAACAGTCGACAGTTGTTCTAATTAACCAGTTTTATTGTGAGCTTAAAGCTGATGTAATTTAAACCCACTATTGCACACTGGGTCAAGTAGATGCATGGTTAATAGAATAACAAACTGCATATCTTTAATAAATATGCGTCATAAGTACGCGTGCACCAACTATGCGAATTTGATATCATAACTCCAAGTGCTCGCTGGTTAGATTAGCTGCCAATATATATATGTGTGTATATGATTTTGTGACTGATAAGTGGTTAGCTCTGCTGTTCCAAAAGAGAGCTGGCTAAAGCTTAGTGCACTTGAACCGGCCTACTGTCGTTCTGTGCGCACCTGTTGTGCCTTAAATCTCACTCTTCGTTCATTATTCCATCAAACGGCTTGTTGTGGACTGATAAGATTATTTTAACATATAAAAATATATAACCCCAACACTTTTACCTACACGATTGGGCCTTACCAATTGATTCCAATGCTATAGGTGCACTTGCACCAAAATAAAAAGTATTGGGTCACTTCAGGTACATGGAAACACAACAAATTTCGTATAATAGTCAATTTTGTATTTAAGCCTTTTGCTTTTATGGCACTTATTACATATATATACATATATAAAATGAGATTAGCGGTTATACATTGTTCTATTTACATGTCAATAAATTACTCAAAATATCTCTTTATATTTCTTTAATTTACGTGATTGTTTTTACAATTCTTAATTTAGTTTTCAAATTCTTAGATGCTGACAAACAAAGAGAGAAGCTTCGGCCATTTCATGTAATTTGTGTAAGTAGTATTCAATGCACATTATAATTAATTATAGTGACTTTTAATGGTTTTTATTTTATGGTGTTTGTCTCCAAAACAAATCGTATAAGAATATGATTTACTTTATTAATATTAAGTTTTAGAAATTTCCCAAAATCGATTTTTTATAAGGGCCATTATTGTCATAAGCTTTATTGATTTCTCATAGTTATAATTATTGTCTTTCAAAAATGGTAAAATTTTATTTTCATTTTATTGTTTGTACTATAAAAGAAATTTTAGACTATACCTTAATAAAATATAGTATATCTCTTACATTAAAATTGAATTTAAAATAAGATCACAATGCAAGTATTGCATGCTAAAAAATATTATATTACGATAATATTACATTATATACATACATACATCATACGTAAATATAAGTTAAATCCGATAAGCATTTTTATTTCACCCACTTTATGAATCTAAAAAATATTAGAATCTACCAAAGAAGCTTTGAAAACTTATAAAGCTTCTTGACCAAAGGACTCCAAGTTGACTTAAATGTTATATAACGGCTGTATCAAGTACACAATGGCCTGCAGAGGAACTATTAGGGCTACACTTAAGGACACTATATAAACAGTTACCAAGTAGTAAGTCAGTCACATTTAGTCTTTTCAATATTAAGAAATTATTAAAATAAATTATTAGTGGCTTTTACTCGTCTTTTTTGCGCTTAATCTTCCCTTCGGTTTGAATTGTTGAAGTGATAGCCTCGATGCAATCGGCAATTGACGGCTCCGATTGATCCGAGCTGTAGTCCTGTCCAGTCATGCGACTCAATGTTAATATGTAAGAGCAGGCCACACGCAACACTGAGAGCTTTGATAGTTTTTGGGAACTGGCGTAGGCTGGAACAGCACGACGTAGAGTCTCATAAGCTGCAGAAATCGTATGAACTCTCGTCCTTTCTCGTGCATTGGCCTCAATCCTTCGTTCTCGAGTCATATTCTTATAGTTGCGTTGCTGTGGTCTGGATTGGGAGCTACTATAGGTATCTTTTCCTGTGTCCCCATCATTATCATCTTCCAAAGGTGCTTCAATAGATATTGTAGGTATTTTTGTAGGCTTATCACTCTGAGTATCAGAATTCGAATGACCTGCGTTGGTTTCAGTTTCCCTATATTGCGACGACCTAGCAACCAATGCCAGCGGTTCTTGCTGCTCTGGTTGTGTTGTGTAACCGAAATTACGATGTAACGTTGTGACACCGGGATGACGTACAAAAATGTGAGCAGGATTTTGTATTATTTCTCGAGATGACGCATGACTAGAATCCCACGCATGCTCCAATGCAGACGGTGGTAAATGACTGTGTGGCGGGGATGGAACAGACGGTGGCGTCAACATCACAGCCGAGTCTGCTGATGAAGTATAACGAATTCTTTTCTTAAGGGGACCTGATGCTGCCATCATATATGAATTAGCCGTTGATCTTGGTGAATATTTTTCTGACAGCGATGCGGACTCCACGACTTTTGATGGCTCCATGCTCTTACGTTTATTGCGAGCCTGCACAATAGACTTTTCATCCACCGTCCGAGCTCCATAGTCTTTGGTGTGTCCCAATCCAGGACTGCCGGTGCGTACATTTTCCAGCGCCAAATCGTCACCGCCTTCGCTTTCAGAGCTTGCGGAACAAAAACCAGCGTCGCGGTCGTTTGAACTTGGAGAATCTGAAAAATCAAAAATAAGGATATAATTTAATTGGAAAGTTTCTCAATTATTATAAATAAAAAAACCGAAATAATAATCAAGAAATGGTTGTTAAAAAACCCTATTATTGGTTCATTTTAAAAATCATGGATATTTGCAAAAGTTCTCATTTATTGTAAATATATATGTACTTTTATTCTTATATGTACATGAATCCTTGCCTGGCGACAGCTCCATTCACTGTTTATTTTCGAAACCTCAAACAACTGTGCCATATTTTGGTTGGTCGGGCAGGAATGTAAATATAAATAAAGCTCAAAAAATGTTAATTCAAGTTATTCATCGCATACGAAAATGAAACCAGTTTCCAGACTTTCGGTCTGTCTACCATTGACCTCCACAAAATATTTGTTTTAAAAATGATGCATGTTTTGTTTAACTGTCGAATAAAAGTTTGCTATGCAAGTGAATTAAAATGAAGTTCAACGAAATATTCACATTCACAGGATAATATAAATAAAAAATCATTTGTTTTCAGATTATCTAATTTTCAGAATCTTAAGATGACACTTTTCAATTAACTTTGCAATAAAAATGATCAAATTAAATACTGACCTGGAAAATATAATTACTTTATTATGACAAGTTAGGTTTTTATAACTAATTTGGACCTTTAAAAATATTGTTATTTTTGTTATCAATGAAAATTGAAATGATGTGTGGGTTGTTTTAAATATGCTTCATTACTATGATTTAGAATCAGCAATAACGTTACTTGCATATTTGTGTGTAAATTCTCCATTTTTACACTTGTTCGATGTTTATCTTAACAAAAGCAGCCACACGCATAGACACATGTGACTTGATGTGTTTTGCATGTTGACACAACTATTTATAACCACATTATACTGCTATCTTTGCTAAATTTAGACCAGTAAACAGCAGAGCGAAATTCAAACTACTGATACGCGTTGCAAAAACATGCTGTACAAATAATGGTAGCTAACTAAGTACGTATATTCATACCCGTTGTCTAATTTAAGTAAATGTGAACTCGATAATTGACTGTCCGCGTCACAAAAACTATCTATCTTTGATGTTTCAGTCAACCCTTGTTAAAATTAATAAGAGCATTACTTTTTAAGAAACTCCACTTAAGTAGTTTTGAACAACAAGATAATTACAATTAAGATATTCTAGAGTGAGTATTTTTGAATTTGGTGTTCTTACTTGGTGCTTGGTATCAGACCTACCTTAGCGTAAAGCTAAAAAAATTGCCTGGTATGTATTTGATGCAATTTCAACACACAAATATCGTCTTGTGGATATTGCAGACATAATCTCAGCCGTTCAGATATAATTAGCCTTTTATTCCTAGAATGAATTGCTTTAGATGAAAACCAGCCGAAGCCTATTTAAAAGAGGCACACTTCAAATGTACGAGACAGCTAAAATCGTAGTATTCACACTGAAAGTCAGGCAAAGGTTATCACACAGAGTCCGCTTCATACGGACGAATTGTTGAAATGCTGTCAGG
Organism: Drosophila falleni; assembly: GCA_035045575.1. Lineage (NCBI taxonomy): Eukaryota > Metazoa > Arthropoda > Insecta > Diptera > Drosophilidae > Drosophila > Drosophila falleni. Next base: position 5,359,001 of record JAWNOV010000142.1, read on the forward strand.
GTTCTGTGTGTGGGAAGCCTCTGCTTATCACATTCTGTCTACGCGAAATGTATAAGGGCATTAGACAATGATCTTGTATTAGCTATAGTAATATGACGCTGCATTTTTTATGAATGAAAACAAAAGACAGTTTGGCATTAATTGAAAATTTATTTTTCTTGGTCAAGCGATTAAGTAAATATATAAAAAGTCTGAACTGCGATATACTCGGCTCTATAGCTAGTGTTTCCTGACATTTCTAGATAGTAGAAATATGTATATTATAAGAGTCGATTTAAGCCTGGGCTCCAATATTAAATACTCAAAAAACATTTACCAACCGAGTCCGATTAATTACGCAAAATATTTGTAATAAATCTTCAGGGCAGTCTTAGTTACACCAGTCAAGACGTTAGTAGTAGTTAGACAGTCTACCCCATTGGGTTGAACTCAGAGAGCGTCAGACAGTTGAATCCCAAAAACTAAATGTGATTGCCAAATGGCGCCCTCTTGGGTTGGCGCCGTCGCTGACGGTGACGGTGACGCGTGTCTGACTGGTAAATATGAAAATAGCAATGTGAAGAAAATAAATCTATTCAAAAAAGAGAATATCTTCACTAAGTAATCAATATAAAAAGCGCAGAAAACAGCTGTATTTGAAAATCGACTTGAATTTATTTAAATAATGAAATTTAAGTCATGCTAAGTAATATATGTATTACATAAACAGAGTAAGCAAAACTTTTTTTAAAATGGCTCATTTTGGGTTTATACTGATTAGTTTAAACTTAAAAGGATGTTAAGTATCCCTAAAATATCTCTGATTATCTGTTAACTTACCAAATGGATTGTTAAATTATATAATGTCTAGCAATGCAGTTTCAAATAATGATACCAAACGGGATTAAAAAAATTATTTCTTATTATTAATATTATATAATTGATCAAATTTCCCGGAGTAGAATGGTTGACAGTAAATAAAAGAAGTAATGGCGCGTGCGTTCGTGAAAACCTTTTGTTATTAGTAAAGTGTGATTTATACTTTATTATTTAGAGTTTGTACACAGCTGGATATTGCCTAACACATTGCCAGACGTTCTTTTCCCTTGTAAAAAGTTTTAATGCCAAAGATTTATTACTAGTTGGTTATAAGTAGAAACATGGCAAATTTTGATGGGTAATTTACTGCTACTGCTTCAGATGCCGTAAAAACAATATGGTAACAGCTGTTTTTCAATTTGTATTTACTTAGTTCTGTCATTAACCTTGTTAACGAAACCACCCAGCAATTTCCTGCGAGTTACTTTTATAAATATTGTTGTTTATAACTTATTGTTTTGCTTTCTGCTTAGCATTGCGAATATAAGTCAACGGAACAAAATGAAACGGGGACTGGAGGGCGATGTAATATCAATTTTATATATTTGATGATATCATTGGTTTTACCGAGCGATATAAATTTAAAAATTGAAATTAAAGTTATCGGAATATAAAAAAAAGCACAAACCTATAGCATTCATAATGTTCAACTTAGCCAACAGGTGGCATTCCCTCAATATGTAATTCTTTTTAAATGCATAACAGTTGTACAAACACAATCTTGATAAATGTTTATTAACTGTCTTCTAATAGTTTACCTTTCTTGATAATGGCTTCAAGCTCTGCTGCATTCAACTGCATGTATAGTTGATCTTTTTTGACGCCTGCCATAATTAAATCGAATTAATTTAGCTGGATTTTTGTTTGAAGAAGAGCGCGTAATCCAAAAAACGGTTTAGATTGTTTTCTTTTTTTATGAATAATTTATATGTACAGTAACTTCACTTGCAAAACTGATAAGATATCACTTTATAGTAGATATCAAATATTTTTGAATGTAGCTCTTTTTATTGGTAAATCCACTTAAAATTAAAGCTATTTAGCATAAATGAATTTTGCAATTCAGAAAACTTGTAACAATATTATTACAAGCTAAACAGATTTTTTTCACTTTTCGTTTAATTGTTCACACACTTTATAACGCATATTTTCAGCATACGTCCGACAGCCAGCAACACCGCACGTCTGTTCACAACGAGAGTATCTTGCGTTTTGAGAGGACCAACAAACACGCTCGCTTTCATGCTAAAAACAACACGCGGTCAAACTGGTTGTGTTGCAATTAGAGATGGGCGCGTGATACAGCATTCGATAAGGTGCGTTTATATTACTAAAGAGAACATACAAACTTGCTCTCTCCTTTTCTGTCAAAGACATGAGCTATAAATATTTACAGTTTTTAATAATTCTTTTTGTGTTTTTAAAATAAGTTAACCTATACATACCGATCAAAAATCGTATAGAATTATTAAAGTTTATCAATATGATTTCGTACTATATCGGAACTGTAATTTGCTGTTAATTTATAATACTTTTTTTTTTGATATTTATACAAGTATCAGTAATACAAGAGGAAAATTCGTTTTAAAAAATCGCCGTTGAATAAATCTCTCAGTTCTTTCACGCGTTATTCTCTATTTACATCGAACATCGTGTGCACATCGAACATGTTCGATGCAACATCTTATTGTTGATTTTATGAATGAAATTAAAGCGAACATATGTGTACTGTTATGCAGTGTTCGTTGACCATGGAACGCAATCATATGAAAATTTGCAAAATAGAGGATATCTGGAGGAGAGCTAGCTACGTCTAGTCTAACTAGTCTCAAATACATTTATCAATATTTTGTACTTAATGCCCGTAACTTAAAAAATAAGTAAAAAAGTAAATTGTTTTAACTTTTACAAAGGCAGAAGACCAAATAAAGATATTATTTATTTAATAACGTATTGTCCCATAATTAACAGTTGTAGCATTTGTATAAAATTATAAAATAAAAAAGGTAAATGTAAAATTTTAATTTCTCAGGGTCATACGTGTTCTCTGCCGCACACTTCCAACTGACATTATTTATTTTTCGCAGGTTCCAAATTTCCAGTTCTATATGAAGGAATCGCTCCGGTCCGTCTGTCGCTAATGACGATGATGCCACATGCAAACGAGTCCAGTTGTTGCTGCAGCGGCTTTTGTTTTGTCAGTTGTCGGGTGTCGTTTTGCGATCTTGTTTTCTGGTGGTTTACTACCACAAGTGAAATGAATTTAGCACGCAATAGTCGGTATTCTTAAAAAAGATTGAACTGTGCGCGGATGCGGATTTCAGCGGGCTTAGTTCCATCTCCCATATCCGACCCCAAAAACAAGTCGATCGAGCAACCGACCGACCGACCGTTGCAATAATGCGAGCACATTGTGTGCTTAGCGTGAAGTGAATTATAATGAGTGGAGTGGAGTGGAGTGGAATAGTTGTGGCGCAGATGCTGCCCCATCGAATAGTCTGTTTTAACGCCGCCATGTGGAATTCCACACAATTGGTCATTTCTTCACTGCCTTGGTGTCGTACTGCAGTTTTGCAATGCTTGCAACACACAGCAACAACAGCAACAACAGCAACAGCAGCAGCTTGGACAACCGCGTGCTGTTTACATAAATCTCTGGCGCTGGCAATGGCGGCTCGACTCTTAATTTTTATCAAGATGCATGTAGAAGAGTTTGCAATACGAAGTGAAGTGTAGTGTAGTCACAAAGCTTGAGGATGCTTCACACAATCTGCTCGCCCAAGTCTCTGTGACTCTGTGACTCTGTAGTGCTGGTGATGATGGTGGTGGTGGTGGTAGTCGTGGTATTGGCGGTGTTGAGGAACCAACACTGTTACATGAAGCTTTGCCACACGGACTGCCCACGCGGCAGATATTCGACTTTAGAGTCGTTGGGGTGTGAGTTTCATGCTGTCACAGACAGCGAGTCCGGAAAACTGTTTCATTTTTCCTTGCCTTTCATTCTCGCAGTTGGTGGCAAATGCGTCATGTGTTATGCTGCTGCTGCAACTATGATAGTGATGGTGGTGCGGTAATGCGGTGGTGGTGAAAACTACGTGGTTGGCATTGGCGTCATCAACCTCGAGCATCATACTTTCAGTTTTAAATAACTTGGTGAGTGTTTGAATTTTTGTCCATAAGTAAAAGCAACAAGTTAAATATGTTCTTGATTTAATAAATGTAAGTTATTTCATAATATTAAATTCAAATATTAAATCAAATAAATATTAATATTTAAGAAATACAAAATTAAATTAAAAAGTTAAATAAAAAAGTCTGTTTTTTAATTATAAGCTAAGTTAAATGTATATCTTTTTTGACCAAAATGAATAGTTAATTAGTAGAGTTCCCTTCAAAACTTTGCAATTTATTTATTTTTCTGCATTATTTTAAAACATTAAAAAATTTGGTATTTTGTACTTTTTGGTTTTTTTTTTTTAAAGATTTTTTGAAAATCAGATTGATTGCATGCCTGCATATAGCAGGCGTCACATCCGTATTATTCACATAAATACAAGCACATGTGCATAAGTATATATATGAATTTATACAAATATGAGTACACTCAAAGAGGCGATGCATAAAAAGGGACAACTTAGGCGGCAAAGAATCCAAGAAAAGGCTCGAAGAGCAGAAGACCAAAAAAAGAATTTCTAGGAAAATGTTTAAATTTCGCATGATCATGCCTTCTTAAGGAGCCCAAACCAAACCTGCTATCGTGAAACAGAACTTCAGAAACGAGCCACTAATATCGTTAGGGGTCTCTCTCTCTGTCTCTGTGTCTTTGGTTGCTAGGCCCATCAGCCAACATCTGAGCAGCGCCGCAAAACCATTTTTACCAATCAGTTCTCAGCAGATGTACGTTGTGCACGAGTTGCTTGTTGTCGCGTCGCACTGAAAGGCCTTTAAAATGATGACTTTCGTGTTTATACCCTATACCCCATGTGTGTACAAATTGTGTATAGAATTGTGCAAATCAAACACACATATCATTTTTAAAATGCAAGGGATTTTTAATAAGGATTAGTAGAATTACAAATAATTTAAATAACTAAAATAAAATTATTTATAACGATTTAAAATTCATTTATCAAATAAATATTTTAGCAGTCAGTATAAACAAATCTTTATGATACTTAATTGTTCCAAAATTTGTCGCTTGGATTTGAAAAAAAGCCCAGAAAGAAGCTCATTTAGTCAAAAATTAATTTAAAGCGTAGTTAATAAGATTGTATTTTAGAAAATATAACGTGAAGGTATTAATCAGTAGATTGAAGGAATTATAAAAAAACCTAAAAATGTTCTTAATCAATTTAATGATAAATTAAAAATTGCTGAAGGGTCAAATACAGAAAACACTCTATACTAATTGTTCTTATAAATATGTAATTGTAATATTACAACTATTTAGTTCGCCCTAGAAACGAAGTTTACAATACGAGTATGTGCTGTTATATAACGTATCTCGTAGTCGAGCACACCTATATTGCCACCTTACTGTTTTTTATTTTTGTTGAAGTCCTTCGCTGCTGCGTACAAGTATGCAAGATTCGACCGCCGGCTAACCTGTTTACCTGTTGCTTTGACCAGACGCCACAGCCAAAGCCACGACAAACACACACGCACACACACGCACACACACAATACAGACACACACAACCCGCATAGCCGTCGAAATTGTGGGCGCGGCAAAACTTTTCAACTCATTTCTTTTGTCAAGCTGCAAGTTCAAGGATATATTATACATGTCTTTCGAAAAGTTGTTGGTGTACGTGTCGGCGTAATTTGATCGGCCCTTCGAAAAAGACATCGGTTTTTCAGTTTCAGAACCGCAGCTTGAATTACCAAAGTATTATTTCATTATATCTCGCCTGAAATTAGCTAAAGTTGCAGTTATTGATTTGGCTTCTGTAAAGTGCACGGTCGCAATGATATTTTATACACACAAGAAAGCGTACAATATTGCTTTGATCATGTATCACCGACTCTAGGCATATTAACCGTTATATTGTAAACAACTTGGAACAAACCTTGCAAAAGTGTAGTTGACTATATCCAAACTCGACTATAGCTCACATTGCTATATACATGTATATTCCCATAGTTAGACGCAGTACACAAATGATTTATTTTTATACCCGTTACTTAAAAAATAATTTAAAGGGTATATAGTTTTCGTTGGAATTTAAGTAACAGGGAGAAGGAAGCATCTCCGACCCCATAAAGTATTTATATAAGAGTTCTTATGGTAATTATCGTTATCTAGTAATATCAGATCCAGTATATTTGACCCATTAATCTTACCTATTAGATATTTTATTTGATTTTATTATTTCATGGGAAATGACTTAGATTTGTTAATTAATGGTTAAGTTTAAGCAAATTTTTTTATCTTTTTTTTTATATTAATTATAGTTGCATTAAGCAATTCAAACTAAACATAGTAAAAAGTAATGGGCGTTTAATATTTTCTCTTCCTTTCACCTGATATTTAAAGGGATTAACGGCGTATTAACTTTAAACTAGTGAGAAGTAGAAACCGCAAAATTATTCATTGTATATTTTTAAACAGCATCATTTTAAACTATTCAACTTTAGTAATTTGACCTACAAATATATGAGTAGTTCTTACTTATCAGCTTTGAGTTAAACGCGGTCACTGCTCATTTATTTTTATAAATATTTTTTTTTGGTAAAGTCTCAAATGCTAATTGTTTTCAGTCTGCTCAATATAATTACCGGCAACTTCCAGACTGTCAGCCAGTCTAGCGGTTCGACAGATTGGTGTTTTCCGGGTTTTACCCGCCCATGCAACTTGAAAACCAGGTAGTAGTGGGTTCCAAGAATTTCCATAGTAAGTATTTTTGCACTTGTTTTTCGGGTTTCTTTTCTTTATTGTGCATCTCTAATGACTTTTGTGCGGCTTATCGCGAAATGCTAATAGTTTTCGACTGGCGTTAATTTATGTAGCTCGTTTCGTAATGAGTTATTGGATCAAACTTACTTTTGATCAGATTATACAATGTTCAGAACTCTCCCATTGAATTCAACATACACTATATTTTAGTATTCATTATATTTAATTTAATAAAAATTGTTTAGTTAAAGAATTAAAATTTCTAATTTAAAACAAGTTCTTTATTTTTATGCACTCAATAGAAATTATAGCAAAAACAAAAACCCAATTGTGTGTGAGAATTGTAAAAATATGCAACCAATAATACAGAAATAATTTTGTTGATGATGCCAATGGCAGTTAAGCAATCTGCTTAAGAAGCTTCGCCTAGAACACAACAATAAACCCCAAATGTTTAGTTAAGCGTCAAGCTCATACATAACACATAATCGCTTATTTTTTCATAAATACACTTATTAGGGTGTATCGAGTTTTTCGAAAAAAAATTTTTTTTTAATGATTGCCCAAGTTTGTAATCTACGGTCAATTTTAACATGTTATTACCAAAAACTATAGATCTAAAATCAATTCTGGGTCCCCGCATTTTAAGTTTAAAAATATTGTGTTCTTAGTATATTAAGCAAAATTGTTCTTAGATTTTGAAAATCATGGTCCTAGCAAGAATTTTGATACCCATATTGTCAGGATTGGACTAAAAATACTAAAGCTACTATTTAAAAAAAATAAATTTTTCAACTAAAAAGCGAGGAATAGAAAATGATTTTAAAACTATAGATTTTTGGGTAAAACACCATAGATTTGACCGTAGATTACGAACTCGGATATCAATTCTTAAATATTTTTGGACCATACGGTGCAAATTGGTGCACCCTAATGTTCATACATACTTTCATTCGTTGTCGTAATATTCACATGTTCATGCATGGGACCTCATAGGAGGGATTGCCTGTTATGTGCTATTGCTACTGCTATTGAGCTGAGTAACCTCCTGACAAACGGCTTTATATATGTATCGGCTCACGTGTCATTTAAACGTTTTACACCATCCCAATGTTGTTTGCGCAAGGACCTTTTGCAATCACCTTTTCCAGAGGCGCATCCAGCTTTGCTCTAAGGGGGAAGTCAATTGTCGAAGTAATTCATTGTCCAAATTGTATGTAATCAGTTAATTTTTTTCTTGTATGCAATGCCCCATCCTCTTAATATTTTTCAAATAAAACAAGGTTGAGGGGAAGTTTTGAAGGTTAAGCTATGAATGTAGGTACGAAGTGGCTGTATCCCCGATCTGTACCCTCTAACTAAGCCCCTGTACATTACCTTGTCACGTGTAGACTGGGCCGATTTATTTTTGCTAAGAGTTTTGTGCTTTTGACTTGCTCTGTAATCGGTTTAGGGTCGAGCTTAATAACTGACATCTGTGCATCTGGTTTCTTTTTGGATAACTAACTGATGGCTAAGCAAAGATGTGTTATAATACCAGCATCAATATGTGGAAGACATTTTCAATGACTTTCTGATGGGCGTGATTACAAAAGTATTTAAATAACGTGCACTCTTAGTTGCATTGTTTCTGATTAAACAGTTCGTGCATGGAAGTCTTATTACTTTTCAGTCTTGTAATTTTATTTTCGTCCATGTTATTAGTTAGTTGATTAATTAGTTGATTGCTAGTACATCAAAATAATTTCATTTTTAACTTGTCTGTTTAATCACAATAAAATGTTGAATGGAATTGTGTATATACAAACATTTGTCTTAACAAAAACCCAAATGGCCAACATGCTCGAAAATATCCTTTTCAATGCGTGCCATATTTCTTGACGAAAAAAAATAATAAGAGGGTATGAAATTGTCATTGAATGGGAAGCAGTTAGTTGATGTAGAGACTGGATGGCGACAAAGTATAAGAACTGAGTACATACTTACATACAAATGTGAACATATATGTATTTCCTGGCACACATGTGCGCAGAGCAAGGGGATATCAAACGAAAAAAAAATAAAGCAACGCACATGTGTCCGCCTCACGACATTCGGCCGGCGTCAGCTTGACTCTTGCGATTTTTCATGGAAATTGCACAGTCGGCGACTGATTGCACATATGGTGCCCAGAACCCGGGAGAGAAAGTATACGTTCTTTCAGAATACATTTAAAATGTGTGAATTTTGCGCCAAGCATGTTTAAAGTAAGCGACCCAGCATATTACAAGTTTTTCCTGCGTGAGAATATTTTTGGGAAATTTCAGTTTCATTTCATGCTGAGGAAAATGTTTCGGTCACATGGAATACGTGTTGAACTTGGCCTTGCAGTAAGTTAATGTTTAGTTTTGTAACGGTAGGCAGAGGCATAATCAATAGCCAAGGAATTTAAATTAAACATGAAGCCAAACTACCAAAAACTCACAGCCACAAAATAAAGCATGCCTCAATCAAATAATTAAATATATCAGACGCTAATTTTGAAACTTTAATGCGTATGCACAAATTAGGTTTAAGCAGAAGCTTCCACGTACAACGTGACAGCCTCAAGCGAAATCGAAATTCAAGAGCGACGGTGGCAATCAAATGCATGCAAACGTCTCAGTAATGCACAATTAGATATCAAAATTTACGCTATTAGTGCCGAAATACTACGAGCAAAATTTAGTGTTGAGACAGTTGATAAGTATAGCACAGCCTTAAATTTGTACAAGTTTATCACGCAATGTGGTAAAGAAGAAATTCCTTTTCATATGTCCAAAACTCACAGTTATTTCCCACGCTTCATATAATGGAAAACACCCGCAAGCTTCTTACCAAAAAAAAAAAATAAAACTGAAGCTAAAGGTATGTACTTTTCATGAACGCTCTGCCGACAAACCTTCTTCTTTCATTCTTTGATGGCTACTGTGCGCCTTCAAGTCACCATTAATTTGCACAGAAGCAAATTGTTAATACGAAAAACGAGATCGCTTTGGGGCTAAAGTTGCCACTAATCAGATTCAGGAACAAATTGTTGCATTTAAAGGGTTCTGTAGTAGCTGATCATGTTTTTATATGTGCTTGAGGTCTCTGTGCTTATGTACTACATTTTCTATTTGTACTCTTTAATTGAATCTACAAACATATCTAGTGTGCTCATATATTAATTAATTTAAATGTAATAGTAATTAAAGTCTTAATTATTCAATTAAATTTTAGTTTTATTTTTAATTGAATTTTCTTTTTAAGCTTTTACATAGTAACGTTTTTAATTTAATACCACCTAGTTAGTAGGATAACAACAAAATTTTTTATTTTTTCATGAAAATGATATAAAATATGAATATGAAATTTATACACAATTTAGAACAGAACATAGAGAATATTTTTGCACCAATAACTCAAAAATTGTGACAGTTTTGAAGTAAATGACCGATAAATAAAACTATTTGTTCATACTTTTGCAAATATGTTGCCGCATTATGCTTTTCCTACGGAATTGTTTCCTTAATGATTTTTAAACAGCCGACCAGTTACAGACGTGTGTCCTAAGGGATATCAAGAGCAGAATTGTTTGTGACATGCACCCAAAAAATACCTGCTGTCAAGATACATATTTGTAGTACCTGTCATGGAGTTGCCTGCTGTTTTACTTCCTTCTTGTTTTTGACCATTGTCTGTTGTCCTTGCCATAAACGAGCATTTGTACATTTGCCTTTTGTTATAATATGTATGTACAAAGTTCCCTAAAAATTTCGCAAAGGTATTTACAAAAGGCTAGACATGAGACTTTTTCTTTAATTTAGCTGGCGCCAGACGCACAGCAGGTTGCCTCAGTAACTGACAGAAAATTATGAAATGACTGTGTCAAAAGTGCAATGAAAACAATTGCACATAATACAATTACAACGTTTATATTTACGGCACAAGGATGTATGGAAATACATATTTTGACACCACATTTTGGCGCCAAATGAGTATGTGTAACAGACGGCTGACTATTAAATTGGTTAACCATCAAAAATTTTAGCAGCCTGTGCCAGATGCCTGTGCCCTGTGCCTGGCAAAAAGCCGCGCGTTGACATTGACACATGCCACAAAACATACAAATATGTATGTATGTATGTATGTATGTATATATGACAGCCCATTGGCCACTATAAAACCACTTGTTACCGTAGCTATAACTGGTTTGAATTCTTTATTTGCGTGCCAGTCGATCTGATATCCAAACATCTGTACTTAAGCGTTTTTCTTTGCTTTTGCTTTTGCCGTATGCTTTTGGCTGTCTTAAAATTGCAAGATGTGACCAGCTGTCCCACCGTGTCCCCTATATACGTGTATGTGTTTAGAGTGTGTAGATCGTGTCAATCGAAAGGTGCCCAGCAACTGCCACTGTTGATCTGCCGACGAGCATTCAACTAATAATTGCCGCATGCGGTTGGACTTGTCAGGTGCTTTTCCACAGGTCGTCCAATCAAGTGTCGCGACGGGCAAAGCGACCTTGTCGTTATTTCACAGGTGAACTCCAAAGGGCAGTACTCATCCAGATAATTTTAATTTTTCAAGTGCGTATTTCAATAATTTTTGTCACATTACTAATTGCTACGAGCGCAAAAAAAACTTAATAATTGGAATGATTATAATAAGTTTGAAGTTTGAATTAATATTTAATATGGGCATGATAGCTAAAAATCTTTCCAAAATCAACAATACTAAACGGGTGCTTTTTGGATCACGATTTCACATATTATGATTCTAACTAAATTCTAACTTTATTAAGTCAGTTAAAGTTTTCCTTCATTCGATTTTTGTCAACATCAAATTTAACTAAAATCGTAACTTGCTAAAATTTCAATTTAACACGGCATGACTATAAAATTTAAAAGAGAATGTTTTTTTCAACTTGACGAAAATAGCGTTATTCCCGAATGCTGCACTCGGTCTGTTAAAATAAAAAAAAAATTGGCGCCAGACGTGCAAAAATATGCAGGCAATTAGAAAAGTTTTTCACTTTGTTTTCATTATATACATTCATTATGTCTATATGTATATAAACTTGCACACACATGTAACATGTACATTGTACAATGTACATACATACGAACGTTTGTATAATAAGAACGTGAAAGCAGCAATATACGAGGATCCGAGAGCAACAGATTGTCAGAATGTCACTAAATGGACTTTGTACGCAGACAATATACTTGGCAATGTGTTTCTGGCGAATAGCTGGGCGGCTTAGTTGCCGCTGAGTGCATTTGCATCTGTCGTTCAACTTTTGGCGTCTGATGAAAATGAAACCAATGACCAACAGCATCTATTGTATCTGGCACAAAAGTTCAAACGCATAACATAGTGAGGCATTACTGGCAGAGGCTACCGAATAGCCATGGCGCCTGTAAAAGATCTGCAATATATTGCAATTATATACGTGACATACAGTACAACAAATTACCCTGGTACCCAGCAATGATCAATATCAACAACTGATCGGAAATCAATTATAATACAACAAGCATAGCTTTTATAGTGCATCGAAGATATAATACCCTTGAATACCCTTGTTGACTTGCATAGCTGCTAGTTCAAAGGTTAGACCAACCTCAAACATTCATAACTTTCAATTTTAAATAAGTAAACTTTTTTATTTCGGTATCCAACTTAAAATCGCTGACAGATGAATATATTTAATAATTAATTCTCTAAAAATGAAATCTTATAAATATGACGTATAAAGTGTTCTATAAAAGAATCCACAAGAATAATCTATTATGTCAAACATTTGTTAACCGCAGCTAAAAGTTTTAAATATTAGATACATATAAAACGTGTGTTGCTCAAAACATCCGGCGTGCGTCTAAAAATCCGTTTCTTGCCAGCTCATTAATCTAATAAGCCTACAACGACTTCCAATCTGAATACCCTTCCCAATAGTTTTGTGGATGTCCAACGTTGGAAATCTTCGGCAACTTTATATAAAAATTATACATTTGTTAACGTTTCAAGGTTATCAGAAGAATAATTTTTAGTTCCAAATCCTATACGAAAATTATCAATTATTGGATGTGGTTTATGAAAATTAAAATTCCAATATTTGTATGATGGTAACTAATGACTAAGAGTATGAAAAATTCGGTTTGCTAAAAATACTTATTTTAAATTAAGATTTGCTTTAAGCAGCGATGGGATCATTTGGTCATGGAGTGGTCCAAGTAAATTTGAACTCATCAAAAAGTGAACCACATGGCAGTTTATTTCAATTTGCATGCGTTTCCGGCAAAACGACTGTGCGTAGGCCATACGTTTTCACTTTCACCCACAGTTAGCAGCTGTTGCAGAGATTTTTTTAGATTTGGAACACACTTCACATATACATTCCTACATCCCAAGAGCTCCACCATGCTGTAAGCATTACATTAGGAACTTGACTGCCAGGGACAATTCTGTTTTATGTGGGCGTTGAAGATATAATGGATTGGGTTAGATGCCAGTCTGCGAATACATAAAAATACTATCACTTAGAATTTGTATACCAACCGAAGAAACAAGTAGTATACTTGATTGTATTCTTGATTTAATTAAATTACAAATTTAAGTATTTTCAAATACAAATTAACTCTGCAAGCATTTTGTATTTCAGATTTTACGGGTTATATTCGTATGAGTTTTAAATTGCTGGTCGTTTTATTACATGAATTATCTCATAATTTTTAAAAAGCAGCCTACATGTACTCAAAAGGAAAAAGGAAAAGGTAAATACTTAAATGTCTTTTTAAACAATTAAAATCATATTGTAATTGTTTCTTTATTTTCTTAATGTGGTGTTAAAATGTATAGCCAAGCGTTGCGCCTTGGAGGCGACCGGATTGCTGCACGATAATTTGCTGAATCCCATACACGTTAATTTCTTCCGCGACAAATTATGACAAAGTGTGAGCAATAATTCGAATGAGATATTCATACGCCCATCTATAAGTAGACGCACAACTCAAGCGGGCAGCTGCCCCACCCCCCACATTTGTTTATGTGCCTTTTAACCCAGGGTTGCGCCTTATTGGCCGTTAACATAGTGGGGGCAAATATAAATTTAAAAAAATTTACGCAATACAATTTGCTCCTTTCCTTAATGTGTTTCGTCAATGGAATTTCCAAACGATAGGTAAAGGCGATCTACGGCAGTGATGGGCACAGTCTCGCTTGGCCTAAAAAATATTAAATATGCACTGCGAGATATAGTTGAGAATCTCTATTTGGAAAAAATGTATTTATTTGCTTTTAATTTTAAATGCAAACACATTAAGAATTTAAATAAATTTTATTTATTTATTTAGAGGCCAAACCATGATTAAAATGACAATCCGCTGGAAAATCGGTTTAGTTTCGATCAAGTTATTGTTGAATGTTATACTCACTTTGGCACTGTTAAACTTACATTGGCACTGTTAAACTCACATTAACCCTGCTAAGATAACAGAGCTCTGTTAACGGACCCCCCACGCAGCATATAAAAGCCGGCCTTTCTGGCAGTTTCGTCAGTTGGTGTTCGGCTCTCGCAGAAGACGGATCAGCAACGGCGGGCAACTTTGGAGGATTAGAAGCAGATCGTTATAAGCTAATTATAAAAATATTTAATAAGAATAGTTTTATATAATATAGTGTATATACTATATAGTTTTATATACAAAATAGTTTTATATATAATATAGTTTTATATATTATATAGTTTTATATATAATATATTTTTTATATATATTAAAGCTTTGTATATAATTGTTTTATATATAATGTAGTTTTATATAAATAAAAAGTTTTATATATAATAAAGCTTAATGTATAATTGTTTTATATATAATATTTAATATAGAATAATTTTATAGCTGTTTTATTTTTAACAATGTTTATTTTAGTACTTTAAATTGAAAGTGAGTTTCAGTTGCAATTTAAACAAGTTTATTGCAACAGTTAACAACAACAAATATTCATTGTTTATATACAATCTATACTCCTAAATACAATCTATACTACTAAATTGAAATCGGGAATCCCGCTTTTATTGTCCCGATAATATTTGCGGTGTTGCTTATTGATAAAATTGTAGACCGACCACCACGACTTATCGGTCATCAATTGAACATTTATCGGGTAGTTTACTCTGAGTTCGACAGTTTTCTTACAGTTTTCTGACCATTGTTTGCATTTAAATTATTGAAAAGATATATTATATGTAATTGATATTGATATTAATATTGGTGTGCAAGATGTCGACTGCACAAAGATCATTTGTACAAAAAGTGTCCAAGTATGTAAAGAGTATCAGTGAAAACATATAAGGCATTTGCCGCGCCCCTTTCTTTACCGAATAGTCGGCAGAATCTCAGAACATAGTGTTCTTAATACTGATAATATACTTATATCCATTAAAATTGTTGCAACTCAATTGTATGTTCATTAATCGTTATACACTTTTTTCAAAGGCAACCGGCGGCAGATGTACGGAAGAACATGGCTGCCCATATGCAGACGAAGGCCCTTAACGCAGGTTCAATGTTGTCTTCAACGGTATGTCTGTGTGTTTGTTGCCCTATTCAGTTTATATATATTTTATTTGTACGCAGCTCTCGCTCACCGAACCCCTTGACTATGAAGAATTTCTAAATCAACATATTAACATTATAAATCGAGATCCCTTAAAGCACATATTGGACTTTCCCCAAGGAGATATTACAATGAAAATAATACCTCGAAAAATTCGTACCATCGAACACATATTACCCAAAGAAAATATGTAAGTATTTGCTGAAAACTTTAAATGATTGCATTGATTTTAATGATGTCCTCTGATTTTACTTATAGCGCTGATTTGCCAAAGCATGTACAGGAGTGCATTTGTTGTTACACGCGTCCTTGGAAAGTTGTAGAGTATGCACACCGTCATTACTCCAGTTCGTGTTGTGCCCGCGAGCGGATTGATCGGGGTACCATTAGTCCTTCGGCTTACCAACAGGAGTTCGAGATCGATAAGGACTTTTCCTCATTTGACGAGACATTCACAGATAAGAGCGAAAGTTGTACACCAAGTTCGAGACAATCTATTGCCAGCCTGGCTTCAGTTAGCTCTTGCACAGATACATTAACTCCTCGTGGCTCTTGGGCTAGTTTTGATTTACGGCGATCTGTAAATGACCCGCTTATTCCAAATCTATTGGATAATGTTCAGCCGGAACAAATTGATCAATTGAATGAGACACGACGCCAAGAAAATCGACAAGAGGCCGTTTTTTCTTTATATCCAGAAACGGAGAGTGACGAAATCATTGAGAGAAGGCTACCCGCTGAGCTTCCCATTGAGCATATGGGCCATCGAATCCACGTTAATTGTCTGCAGTTAAAACTGGAACTCGAAGTAGAACCCATATTTGCATCAATGGCTATATATGATGCCAAAGAGCGCCAAAAGGTATCCGAGAATTTTTACTTTGATATGAATTCAGACAGTCTCAAGCTGATGCTATCAAATCATGTTCGTTGTGCCGATATAAGCACTCAAAGTCGATCTGCTATATTTGAAATTTCATATCCAAGTAATGATTTGTTTCTCGTTATACGCCTTGAGAAGGTCCTGCAGGGGGACATCAATAACTCTGTTGAGCCATATCTCAAAGAAGACAAGGATAAATATAGGGAGAAAGTCAAGTCAAATGCAATGGATTATTGTGAGCGTTTGGGCAAATATCGCATGCCATTCGCATGGACTGCCATATATTTAACAAATGTCTTCAATGGCGACAACTTTGAAAACAAGGACTCTTGTCCTGGAGAAAGAGATTCATCTGGGAGCGGTGGAAGTGCCACTCTAGCATCTGCTGCAAGCTCAAACAGCTTAGATCGCAAGTCGTCGACCAGCAGCTTCGACCAGCTACGGCGGAAAGCGAACGATATGAGTGGCACATTGACGCGTCGTGGCTCTCTGGAACGCAAGGAGAAACGTCGTTCTTGGTCACCAGATGATTTCGCCAACGTTATCGAAAGCTTTCGTCCTATTACAATAACAGTACCGAGCTTTTTTAAACAAGAGGCTGATAAAATGAAGGATGAGGACTTGTACAAAATATTGCCTGAACTGAAGAGGCCTAATACAGTTATAAAAAAATATAAATGTATTCCCGGATCTATTAAATTGGAAATATCGCCATGTGTTGACGATGTTATGAATGCGTTAACACCGGAGCTGGCCAAGATCGACCCGCAGAGTGGTGACAAAACACGTCCTGTTAAAGAAATTTTGGAGTTTTCACCGTTAGCGATATATAACCCCCATTATAGCTATCGTAATTTACTTTTTGTATCTCCCAAAGAGTTAAATTTTTCGTCACGCGCTGGATCTGCACGAAACATTGCGATTCGTGTGCAATTGATGGCAGGTAAGATATAAAAGATTACACTGTTTCTTCACTCAGTTTCTAAACAATATATTTTTGGCAGGTGAGACTCCGAACGATGCCGTCAATGCCATATTCGGTAAATCTTCATGTCCGGAATATGCAACGGAAGCATACACATCCGTCAATTACCATAACAAGTGTCCAACGTTTTATGACGAGATTAAGATAGCTTTGCCCGCATCCATCAAGCAGCACCATCATTTATTATTTACTATCTACCACGTATCATGCCAAAAAAAGCCGCACGAACTGCAACTTCCGGTAGAGACTCCGATCGGTTACACCTGGCTACCACTTCTCGAGGATGGGAAGCTAAAAGTTGGCGATTTCAATCTACCTGTTATGGTGGAAACGCCGCCGGAGAACTACTCCTTTATACCACCAAATGTTCATCTACCCGGTATTAAGTGGCTGGACAATCATCGTGCCGTTTTTTCAATTAGTGTGGGAGCAGTTACTTCCATTCACACATTAGATGCACACCTCGATCGCTTCTTTTTAAACTGTGAATATCTGGACACTCGCAATATACCCTCTCATATTGGAGAGAGTAATATGGAAGCCGAGCTTAAAAGATGTCTGCTGGACATAAATCAGTCAAATCGTGAATCGCTGGTTAGGCATTTGCCACTTGTGTTAGACAAACTCATTGAGTTGCTGGTAACCAGCCATAAAGTAGGAGGTCAGACGATGTCCTTGGGTTCCACCGTGTTTGAGGTGCTTTGTTTAGTGTCGGCACATTTGTCGTTACTTAGCGATGTTGATCAATATGGACGTCAAAGCTTATTTTCCACTTATGTGCAGTTCCAGTGTAAAATACCACACCCATTGACTGCTAAACGAGGTATGAATAACGAATTTCCTTCAAATGAAACATCCGCTTTGTATGACAATATTTCGAGTGGTAAGTTATCTCAATGATACTCATACACAATACTCATTTTGTCTCCTTACTTTTAGATTTCGATAATAATCCATCCTTGAGTGGCAGACTTGAAGCAAAGGCCTCTCACGTATGCTTGCTTCATGAAGAACTTGCCTTGCAATATACACTGGCCAATGGAAAAGTATCAGATCTTGCCATGAGTAATTCATGGTTCATTTTTGAACTTATTATAAAATCCATGACAGAGCACCTAGACTATTCAGATACATTACATGGACAACGGAAGCACAGATTCTCACATCAATTTGTCGACGACATAACTGCACTTGTTACAGGAGTAACCAATAAAGTTGCTGAATATCATAGCTCAGATCCAAGACAAGCTCAGTCTTTGAACGCCAGCTTAAGCTTTTTTATATTTGACTTGCTGAGTATTATGGACCGAGGATTTGTCTTTGGCTTAATTAAAGTCTATTCCAAACTTATAATGTCGAGGAACTCAACCGCACCCGATCTGATGAACTACAAAATAGACTTTCTTCGTATTGTTTGCAGTCACGAACACTTTGTTGCTTTAAATTTACCTTTTGGTACTCCATACACCACAATCTCAGCGCCTTGCAGTCCTACTCCTAGTACCACATCAAGTAATAGTCAGACTTCATATGTAAGTAATTTATCAGTATACTACTAAAATAATGCGGTCATTGATATTCGTCTTCAGTGGAAGTAAAATTTTAACAAATAATAACGTAATGCTGATAAAATTAAAGTTTGTTTAGAGCAGTGTTTCTAGTTCTGCATTAGATCATTTAATCTCAAGTATATAACAATATACATTTTATATTCACAGGGATCTGTTGAACGCGCTCTACACGCAGACCTTAGTACAGAATTTCGTCAACAGCACTTCCTAGTCGGCCTGGTTTTAGGTGATTTGGCTACAGTAATGGAGGTACCAAATCCCCAATTGCATGGAAAAGCCATTAGCTGCATACGCAATTTATTGACTTCACATGACTCACGATACGATTCAGAAGCTCGCTCTCGAGTGGCTTCACTATACATACCACTGCTCTCGATAGTTATGGATACTTTCTCGCAACTGCATCAATATATATCAGATGCTCCAGATCATGATCGCTTGCATCAGATGGGTCAACTGGAAGATTATCAGGGTCCACACCAGAGCATTGCCACGTCCACAATTAGCCCAGAAGTTGCATATGCCATCTCTGGAAGTCGTGTTTACTCATACATGACGGAGCAGTCAAAGAACAAGATACCGTTGAGCGCAGAAAACACTCGTCATTTATTGGCTTGCTACCTTTGGGTGCTAAAAAATTTGGAGCGTACTATTCTTTACCGTTGGCTGCTCGGCTTAACTCCGCATCGTGTACACCAAATGTTGCAAGTGCTGAATACATGTTTAAAAGCCTTTGAATATTCAGGTCAAAAACGATTGCCCACTCTAAAGCGGACTAACACACACAGTTTTCGAAAGACGGCACCTACTGATGTCAAGGACAAATTGGAAGAATGCATTAGAGGAACAAACTCAGCACGGTATGATCTGATTAACCGACGCAAGGATCGTAATTCGACGGAGAAACTTCGGTGGCGCAAGGATCAAATGCCATACCGTTCACAATATAGTGATGGGATGAGCAGATGTGAGCCAGAACTTGAGCTAAGTCATTTTATCGAGGGCTCACTAGCTACGGAAACTGGACTTATTATACTTGATTCATTGGAAATAATTGTACATGTAGCCACCAATCTACATCATAATCTTTTGGGAACAGTTCTAAAAGTCCTATTGCATAGTTTATCGCGCAATCAGTCGACACTCGCTCTACAAAATTTGTTTGCCTCTCAACGTGCGCTAATTTTTAAATTTCCTAATCTGTTGTTTGATGAAGAAACAGACATTTGCGCAGATTTGTGTCTGCTGTTATTAAAACACTGCGCATCACAATTGCCAGGTATCCGCTCTCAGGCTGCAGCATCATTGTACTTATTAATGAGACAGAACTTTGAAATTGGAAATGTATGTATAAATTTGTTACTATCATATGCAACTATATAACATTTTTTAATTGTTATATTTTTTACAGAATTTCGCACGTGTTAAAATGCAAGTAACTATGTCTCTAAGTTCTCTTGTTGGCACTAGCGCTTCATTCAGCGAGCAATCACTTCGACGTGCATTGAAGACAATTTTGGTTTACGCCGAGTCTGATACGGATTTACAGGAAACGTCGTTTCCAGAGCAAGTGCAAGATTTACTGTTTAATTTGCACATGATACTGTCAGATACTGTTAAGATGAAGGAATATCAAGAGGACCCAGAGATGTTGCTAGACTTGATGAATCGCATAGCAAAAGGATACCAAAATAATCCGGACTTGCGGTTAACATGGCTTGAAAACATGGCTAAAAAGCATCGTGAGCGTGCTAACCATACTGAGGCAGCCATGTGTTACGTACATGCTGCAGCCTTGGTTTCCGAGTACCTGAGCATGCTCGAATCCCAAACACATTTGCCTGTGGGTGCTGTGAGCTTTCAGCGTATTTCACCAAACACTTTCATGGAGTCGGCGGTGTCGGATGATGTTCTGAGTCCCGGCGAAGATGGCATATGCCTGGGTAATCATTTTACTGAGACGGGATTAAAAGCGTTACTGGAAGAGGCATCAAATTCGTTCCAAGTTGCTGGCATGTACGAGGCTATGAACGAGGTTTATAAAATATTAATTCCAATCTGCGAAGCAAACCGCGAGTTTCTCAAGCTCGGTAAAGTTCACGGAAAGCTGCAAGAAGCATTCAATCGAATTGCACAACTTCAGGTAATTATGCGAAAAATCTTTCCAAATGATTTATTAAATAATTTTACATACCTGCTGAAAATATGGTTTTTATTGCTTGCTATTCTGTATAGGGTAAACGAGTATTTGGAACGTACTTTCGGGTTGGCTTTTACGGCGCTAAATTTGGAGATCTAGATCAACAAGAATTCATTTACAAAGAGCCTACATTGACAAAATTACCAGAAATATTTAGCCGACTTCAGGTACTATCATCAAAATAATTAAAATAATTTAATTTACAAAACATTATTTCCATACAGAACTTTTATGCGGATAGGTTTGGTCCAGACTCTGTACATATAATTAAGGACTCAAATAATTTTGACACAAATACATTAGATCCGGAAAAAGCTTATATACAAATCACTTATGTCGAACCCTTTTTTGAAACTTATGAAATGCGTCATCGTGAAACTTACTTCGAAAGAAATTTTAACATCAGTAAGTGAATTGTCATAAATATAAAATATTATTCTGTCATCTCATCATATACGTATTTTAACACACTACCGATTTAAGTTTTTAACATTTCTGTTCTATTGAAACAATATATAAAAAGTTGAAAATTAGATTTGACAAGTAATATTATTAACATTTATATATTTATAATATACATTCAATTCCATTTCAAATTATTTTTCTTCTTTAGAACGGTTCATATTTTCAACACCCTTCACTAAAAACGGTAAAGCTCATGGGGAATTACATGAGCAATGTAAGCGAAAAACGATTCTAACGACAGCAAATCATTTTCCATACGTAAAAACTCGTATCCAAGTTATCAGCAGAACTCAATTTCAGTTGGAGCCGATTGAAGTGGCCATTGGTTTGTTATTTATATATCTGTGTTTTATCTACTTAATATAATATTTCTTCTGCTTTCATACTTATACCTATAGAGGACATTCAAAAGAAGACAGTGGAATTAGCTGCGGCTACGAACCAGGAGCCAGCCGACCCAAAAATTCTGCAAATGGTATTGCAGGGTTGCATTGGTACTACCGTCAACCAGGGTCCTATGGAAATGGCTAGTGTATTTCTCTCAAACTTATCTGATGGCAGCACAGTTCCAACAAAGCATCAAAATAAATTACGATTGTGTTTCCGAGAGTTTTCTAAGCGATGTGCGGATGCTTTAAAAAAGAATCGCAATCTCATATTGTCAGATCAAAAAGATTATCAACGCGAGCTTGAACGTAATTATGAACGCTTTGTGGAAAGACTGTCCCCGCTTATCACACTCACACCAGCACAAACTCAAGGAGTTGTAAAGTACGTTTTACTTAAAAATACCAAAGACGAGCTAAATTTAACGTATTATTTTATTTTCAGGGCCAACGCCTATCAAAATAAAAGCACACCACTAAAATGGTAATTTTAACAATTAAACTTAAAGTATACTTATGACTATGGACACTTTCCCTTTTTCTAATAATATTTTGTATTTTACACATTTACATGCCTAGCGTGTCGGATTATTTTAAGTAAGTTTTTATTATTAATAACAAATGCAAATTTTAATATACTAAATATTAATAATAACATATATTCAAATTATTTAATATTTCTTAAGCAGCACATTTAACGTAATTATTAACATAATTTCATAAATCTGTTTAAGCAAAAATACACCAAAATAATAAATTTTGAATTGCATTTTATTTGAAGATTGAATGTATAACACTTAAAAAAAATAGATTTTAATTTATTTTTTATATTACAAGTAATAATTATTATCAAATACCAAATTTCACGATCAAATACCAAATTTTACAATACTTATCTGAGTGGTACGGTACTTAAGCTTAAGAAAAAATAATATATTTCTCGAGTTAATCACATCAACATTTATATACCGGTTAAATATTAACCAATTGTATTATCTTTATATTTAGAAAATCTAACATATATAAACAAACAACTCATTTTTATACTTTTTATATCCAACCATTTTCATAAATAAAGATATTTTGTAAGTAAATTTATATTTAAAGAATTGTAGTTTATTGATATCCAAGTCTAACCGTTATTTATTCAAAATTGTAAGCAGTCGTCTTTAGGCTATTAAAAAAGTCACATATTTTGTACGTGAGTAACGATTTTGAATTGAACTGGCCATCTGGGGAATCAAACTTCTGACTGTTTCCATCAGCATTATTAACAATACGAGTCCACTCGGCCAGGTCATTATCCGGGTTGGTAAGATTTGCCTCTTGATGCAATGGCTTCAACATAAACTGCAACTCCTGCAGTTGCTTTAAAAAAATAACTAGAAAAATATAAGCGATAAAATTAATTAAACGAACAAATAACGTGTCAAAAATTATCTGGCATTTCAAAATTGGTTTACTCAAAAAAGGCTAACATTTTACACGACGTAAACTGTGTTGATTAATTCAATGTATTTAAACAAGAGTCTTAAATTTAATTTATGGTTTCCCTCATGTCCACAATAGCTATATCTTTTAAGTAAAAGTTTAATGCAAGTTGTAATAAGAACTTTAAGAACAATTGAGAACCGTATTCATGGAATAATGAGACTATAGAAATAGGGCCTGTTATCTCGGATGTAAGATGTACTCATAAAAAATATAATATTTACCGTGTGTATCTTCAAAGTTTAATGTCCGCTTATGATCCTGCCACCAATTGCAAAGTAGATACAGATTATGTTTTGTAGTTTCTTCTGAATCACGAAAAAGGCTTGGCAGATAATACTCTCTGAAAATTAGTATTAGTAAATGTACGGCAATCTGAGAGATTTCGCCAACTTGTGAGACGTCTAAAATAACGAAATATTGTAATAACTTAGTTGCAGTATTGAGTCTATTTACATACGTGTTTTCTTTTCCTGTAGAGTCCACTGATACATCATTTGGAAAACAAGCGTAACAACGCTTAGGCAAAGTTTAACATAGCATTCGCAAGGATGATCCTGAGGCGCTTGATCCGGTGCGGGCATTGGAGTAAATTCTGATATATTTCCCGAGTTATTTACAGTTGCGCTAGCACTATGATTCGGTAATAAATGCGACTGTAGACCGGCAACTGTTGACAATGTGTGCTCCTTGTCGATGTTTTCATCATCAACAACGGACGGAAGTGGAAGCATTTTCATTATAAATTCAGGCAAAGATGTAAAGCAATGGTAAACAAAGCGCACATGATTCTCGCAAATCGAAAGTAAGAGCTTAAAATGACACGGTTCGAGGGGCAAATCATTCCAAAAACAGAGTTCAAGTAATCCTGCGTACACCTGTATGAGACAGGAATCAGGTCCAAATCGGTAAAGGGATCGAACGCGATCTGATACGAAACAGTTATTTGTACTGGCAGTGCACATTTTCGCCATCAGCTGATCCTGACGAGCGCACAATAACATACAAGAACTAAGCTCTCGGAAGACCCATGGACTAGGACGAGTGAAAACCAACTGCTTTAACAAATTAAAGAGTAGATCTTGCTGAGATCCGTATATAGACACCTTTGCTGCCGTCACATGGTTAAGTAGACTGTGCAGCAACTTTCCGGTGGCTTCAATGACTCCAAAATGTTCGCATACTTCAAATGAGTAACCTAATTTAGTTATCGCCTCGATGAGTATTTGCAGTATTGAGTGATTGCCATGGGTTTTTTCAAGCAATGCCTGCGATATGTTGCCTTCTCTTTGGCAAATCAGCGCTAAAGTGGCAATATAGCGCCGCAATAGAACAGCTCGTTCCAGTTTGTACAAGGCGTCGGGCTGAATTAGAGATTGGCGCATGGAGATACTGTGATCCAGTTGCAGATTAAAGGGATGATAAGGATACATCATACAATGTTGCGGCAACTCCAAACTTTGGGCATAGGACCAAAACTCTGTAAACACTCCGCATACAGACTTAATTAGGCGTTCCATAATCGCCTTATCAACGCTAGGTCCAGACTGCAGTTGTGCATAATGGAAAATCAGGTGCTCCAATTCCACTTCAAAGAAACTACGTTGTTTCTTTTGCGATCGTGTCTCTTTGGAGTACTCGTAGAAATGCTTATCGGTTTTTGAAGAATTCCGATTCGCACAAGAGCTAGTTATACATAAATTCTCTAATCGAAGCATATTCCGACATTCGTCGGCGTCCGGTACTGTCGTCACGGGATTTTCTTTGAATGTTGTGTTCATTGCGCTTCGGATTTTATGCTCGGAAAACTCAACGTTTGTAAAGGTTAATTCGGCGTTTTTTGCAATTACTTGCTTAAATACTTCGGCGACTTTCTTATTGCAATCTTTTTCGGCTTCTTCGGCCATAACAATTCGGTCCATTTTACTTGCCTGAAGCAGTTTTCTTGCTTGCCGCAACTCATTTCGAAGTAAGCTGACCTGTAAACAGATGTCTTTTTAAAATCGTTTAATTTCCGTTAAGCACCAGTGTTGCCCACTCAGCTATTTTCTCGCCAGATCAAGAGTTTTTCGAATGTAGACAGATTTCTAGCTATTTTTAAGCTTCAAAGTGTTGGCAACACTGTTATACACACTCACCTCACCTTCCTTTGTCAGAGTTTGATTGTTGTGATCAATGATATCCTTCTGTAATTTGGTATTCTCCTTCTTTAGCACATCGACGCGTTCCATCAAAAACTTGAGTTGACGTTCCTGTGCCAATTGACGCCTATTTGCCGCAGCTTGACCTGTCGAACAATCTGTCCATTGCCCGATGCCATCCACTTCGAGATCTGCTTGATCTTCCACAAACTCAGATAAAATGTTGCTCATTAGCATATCATCATCCAAACGCCGGTATGAAGATGTAGTCGGCTTGGGACACTGGATTGAAGTTGTGGTCATTTGCGCTCCAAATTGTTGTTGTGTGCTTGTATTGTCATTGGCTTGAGGTACAAATTGACTGAAGCTCAATTTCCCATCTTTGTGTCGACTGCCATCATCAGGTGTGTGCTGCTTTTTCTCTTCTATTTGAGTAGCTAACAAGATGAAATCGTCATCGTCACTTCCCCACAAGTCCGCAGCATTCGATGTGTTTGTGCAAAAGTGACCGGCACCAACACTAACATCCAATTTTAATTTTTTATTCGGTTTGGTAATTGATGTAAATCGCTTGGCCATTTTGAACTAAGTCTCTGTTGTTGAAATATTGTTTACAATTAATACATATTTAACAAATATTGTTGACCAACCAAAGGCCAGCAAACAAATCACTGATGTGCTAAACAATAGGCGCTGCCATCTGGCAGAAGAAAGTTGCCGTTCATTATAATGTTGCCAGACCTAGCACACTAATCTGGATCATTTTTCATTCGAAAGCCTTTTTCCTAGTGGGAATTTTACTAAATTTTAAAGCAAAAATATCGAAAATTTGTTCAGAATTTATTATACATTAAGTATCCATTGACTCAAACGCAATTTATTAGCAATGATATAAAGAGGGAAGCTTTTATTCTGTAACAAATTTATCTTAGCACATTACAAAATTTATAACTTAATTCTTACCATAGTAACTGCTTCCCAGCCCGCGTACCAAACAATAAGTCACTCAAAATTACTTAAATATAAATAGGTGTGACCAGCACAGCTGGGAATGCAAAATGCCAAAATGCATATTCCAATACTTAACATAAACTATCGATACAAAATACTACATTACTAATCGAAACTAATTCGTCCTGCGACAGAATTTAGCAGTTTTTTAACTATCGGTAATTCTGTGTGTTGGTCTGGCAACATTTTTTCTGTCAGGTGGCAACGTCTTTTATTTTGCACATCTGTGTGTGATTGATTGGTCAATAACATTTGATAAATATGTATTAATTGTAAACACTAATTCAACAACAAACTAAAATTAATTCAGTTACTTTGCTTTTCACCAATTTGTGGCATTAAAGACTGACAAATAATTGTGCACTTTGATCTAAACAATTTGTGTTGTACTGAAAAACAAATAAAACGTAAATAATGGCTTCTGATGGTGAAGATATGGACTTGACATCCACTGAAAGTGAAGTGTCTGCAGCGGAAACCGATACAGAGACCAGAGATGATAATGCACCTTTGCCGGACTCTGACACAGATGAGGAAAGTTTGGATGTCGAAGTTGTGCCAGCGACGAGTGACGACGCTGATATGGAGGAATTATTGGGACAACTGGAGGATTATACGCCCACGGTGCCCGATGCGCTTACATTGCGCATATTGAAAAGCGTTAGTATTGCAATTGATTTGGTGTTTTGGAAAATAGTTATTTACATTGTAATTGCAGTCTGGCTTTGCTGCTGTTGACCCTCGAATTGTTCGCATTATTTCCGTGTCGGCACAGAAGTTCATCTCGGACATTGCCAATGACGCCTTGCAACATTGCAAAACGCGCACAACAAACATCCAGCATTCCAGTGGACACAGCTCAAACAAGGTAATTTTATATATTTTGAAATATCCCGTTGATCTGAATTAGATTTTAATTTTCAATTATATCATCTGCAGGACAAAAAGAACCCCAAGGATCGCAAATACACCTTGGCCATGGAGGACTTGGTGCCAGCTCTGGCAGATCATGGAATTACTATGCGAAAACCACAATACTTTGTTTAGTTTACTAATACTATCTTACTTAAATTACTAGAAATTAAATATAATTCAGAAATGTAATATTTAAAATATTAAACTTTTTTCGATATAAAAACGTTGCCACCTTGCTCAAATGTTGTCACCAACCACAGGGCTACCACCCTGTTGAATTCTATGATCTGGCAATGAGTAAGATTTTAGGTCAAATGTCAATATTGGTAACTTACAAATTGTCGACCTTATTTTGGACAATTTCTTAATTTCGGTGCTAGAATTGTTTTAATTTTAGCAACATTTTGCAGTAACAAAATTTAAATTCATCGCAAAATGGCTCGTAAGCTGTTGCAAACATTTATTATTTGTAGCAGTTACTGCAAGTGGTTACATATAATCGACTAATTTGGCAGCTCTACATTATTTATCGAAATCTAACAAGTTGATATCGTTGTTATCGGTGGCAACAGCTGTTCAGTTATAAGAAGCAGCACAAGATGGGAGTGTTTTCGTTTTCTAGTGGTGCATTATTTTTTATTTTCTTCGCGCTAATTAGTTGCAATTAATTGTATAAAAATACTTTTAAACAAGTTCTTATTAGTGCGCGTATCCAATTACAACATTGGCAATAGTGCAGCTTCCATGAAAGCTAGTGAAAACCGCAAACGAAAATTGCTACAACGACGACCTCCAATACAAAGTGGGAAAAATCGAACTTTGTATACGCGTGAGTGTGTGTGTGTGCGTGTTTAATAAGTTTACAACTAAGAAAATTGAATTTGTGTGGCCAAAAATATGCAATATATATATGTAAATTAAATTTCATATTGTGCAAAAATGATTGAAATGCACTTACGCAGCAATAATCGATAATTTAATAAACGAGCAACACAACTCCCCCTCCCGACCCCTTATCGTCAATAAACTGTGTGGAAAAACAGCAGCAAAATGGAAGTGGAGGAAACTAGCGAAAATGGATTTAAACTGGGTTTCTCAGAAGTGGGCACCTGGAATCAATCACACAATGTCCCGCTGGAGAACATGAAAATCGATGCACCAATGGTAAATACACACACATGCACTTACACTCCTCACATACATATGTATGTGTACATGTACACTATGTCAAGAAATTGTTTTTACAAAGAAAAAACAATCATTTCTTATGATTTGATTTCATATTTTTTTATAGCTGCTTTTGATTCCCTCTTTCTCTCTCTTTATTAACAAATTATAAATAAAACTAGTTGTAATAATATATATAAACAAATATATCATTTATTTATTTATGTATGTTGTAAAAAAAATTGCTCGACTAAGTGTATGTGTATTTTGATTAATATGGTATTCGCCGCTGAGACAGCATGATTCAGGCGAGGACGGCTTTATCATCATACTGTCGAACATGGAACGTCGAATGTCTCTTTATATATATAGATTATACCCTCTTTAATAGTCGCAGCCACTTGGCAAACAATTGCGCGATCGCAACCATTTCATGCTTCTTATCACTTGATATGGTTTGGTCATTGACACACTCAGCTACACTATCAAACGTGTCATTTGAAACGAATGTGATTAGAATTCCAATTATGCATATAAATGTAAACATACATATTTAGTAAAATCGATCATAATACGTAATATAATCATGTAAAAATTAAAATATCTGATATTTTCTATTTTTAAAATCAGTTCAAAGATAAATAAAGTTTATTATTGCTTTATATTAATTTGTTAGTTTCATGTCAACATAATTACTTGGATAAATGTATAGTTCAAGACGCATAACAAAGAGTTATTATTATTTTCCATTTGTTGTTGCAACTCCTTTCAAGTACCAATTCTTTTCCAACAACCCTGATTGTTTTTGAAATAAACTTCATATTAATAATTTATTGTCAAATATTGTACACTAATAAAAATAATAAAAGTCCTTTTATCAGGCAGCCTTTGTTTTTACTTATATGAACATACGTAAATACATTCAAAATTATTATAATAAGGCAGATTTTAATTAGCTGTTTTCGCTGTTAAAACTAAGAGAAGAACCTTTTATATACATTTGGATCAAATAATTGTCTTTGCTGCTAGTTTTTAAAATTTTGGTATTATCAGCGTCTGTTACACATTATAGAATGCAATCAATGAGATCATTAATACGCTGCCTGAAGGAGAGAGTGATTTTGAAGCCGGTCTGTCGGTTTACAAGCAACAGTCTACCGAACCCCATACTGGTGGACATGGACGAACAGGAGGATGTGGAGCCTGAGGAGGATTTAGGTATACATCCAGTATATCCCATATTGGGCAATCGCTATTCCGATCTATTCTATATGCCTCAAAGTGTGGGTCCGGCCTATCAGGATCTTGTAACGACTGCCGATCAATTCGACTTGACCAAATATCAAGAATCAGTTGGCTGGAATGGCATTAAGCCAATCAGAGCCCAAGTGGTGCGATGTCCCAAACTGCTCTTACCACATATGAAACGACTGTTTGTGATTCCCAGCTCAAAGCTAAACGAACCGGTTAACTTTAGCATATTTAATCTATATTTCGACAGTGATGTGAATAGTGCCATTAAGTCATTTGTCCTCATCGCCTCTCAATATTCAGTGGAATTCATGCAGGATGGCTATTGGTCGGACTTTGTCAATCCATTTACGGGACGTGCTTATTTTCGACCCGCTGCCCGTCGAAAGTTGAACAATGAAGCTCGTTCTCTGGGTCACAATATGATATTTAAGGAAGTCCATGGCTGCACCGTCATTAAGGAGGCCAAAAGATGCACTTTTGCTGGTGCCATTTTTAGCGATGTGCCAGTCAGTTACTTTGAGTAATCCTTCATAATTTCTTAATCAATGCTCTTACATTCATTTACTTTAACATCTGTTTTGTCTATGTCCTCCAAAACCTAATCTGGTTCTTAGCCTATATTTCAGTTTACTGGTTAGACTTAATAAGTACATACTTATGCGTGTGAGTGTTCGCTAAATAAATGATATGTAACTTTGATTGTTGCTGAGTTTTGATTGGGAAATGTGTATTATTTTGTTTACATATTGTTAAAATTAATAATAATGTTAATGAAGTTTTAATTTATAAGTCAATAAGACTAAGAGAATAGTTTCTAAATTTCGCACCATTATGGAGGTTGAAAATTTGTCACATTTAATTGGTGAAGGTCACGGCAAATGTTCTCACCAGGTGTAATTGTTTTGTTTTGCTCCTTTGCCAATGTGTGTATTAGATTTTCTGCATATGTGCGGGTACTGTTGTCTCACTTTCTCAATTTGTATGTGGAGAGAATACAATATATAAAATAAAAATAAATTATTGCTCATTCTTTCTAATATTTTATAATTGAATTATAAATATATAAGTTATTTAATATTTTAATAATATATTTTTCTAAATATGGAATTTCTATTATAACAAACAAAATTTTGTTTTGTGAGTGTGTTTTACAATCAGCGCAATTCAAGATCTGTGACTAATGGAATAACTTTTGAGGCTTGTAAATTTATGAGTAATAAACGGGAAATACATATATACTTGTACGTATATTGTTATTGTTCTTTTGTTCTTAATATTGTGTTCGAGAGGGTCACAAAAACATTTAATCTAATTGAATATGATATGAGAAACCTTTGTTACTCTTTACAGATATGGCTGCTCTGCTCTTTGCTCACCACAATCACCTGGGTCACCTATAATAACTTTTATAATTCGCGTCTGATCGGAATGCTGATCACAAAGATTGCGAATCGTTGGTTTATTAAGGGTGCATATTTTAAGATCGGGTCTGTGGCGCTGAATCCTTTGGCGGGCAAGATCATGTTTCGCGATTTTGTGTACATCACGTATGATTATACGATGCGCGTGCAGGATGGATATTTCATATTTCGCTGGTGGCGATCCTATGTGCCCAAGGATGTCTCCGAAGGTATATATAAATTTATAGTCAACTAAATTTAAATACAAAACGAATGAAATTAAAAATATTTATATTTCTAATCGATTAATATTAAAATAAATATTTTTGTTTTTATTAATCATTTGAAAAATCACAAGTAATTTATATAATTATGTAATTATGATTTTTTAAAATTTTAATATCATACCTTCGTGTAATTAGATCAAGAACCGGAATTAAAATAAGGGGTTAAAAACAAAATATATTAATTATAAAATCAATTTCTAAATGAATTAAATTAAATTTTGCAGATCTGTCGCACTCGGATACACGATTGTCCGTTCAGTTAAACGGATACGAGCTGCATATTTATAATCGTTCGGATTTGTATGATAAGCTGGAGAAGACTTTTGGACTAGAGCCATCGCTGCTAATACCGACGGATGTGCTGAGCACTGAGGAGCGTAATAAACTGCGAGAGCACAACATGAACATGGAGAATGCACGGCAAAGTCAACGTGTGAATGCCGTGAAAAACTCTGAGGCCATGCAGGCGACAACATGGCGTGATTTGATACCTGTGATCAAGATAGACATTAGCTCGGGTCGATTTGTCTTTGGCAATCGCCTGACCCCGACCACACTCTCCATTTCCATGGAGGAAGCCCATTGCACCTACAGCACGAAGCCGGCAGTTTGTCGGCTCGATCATTTCATGCACTTTGTGAAAGCAAAAGTGGAGAATGCCAAGGTTCTCTTCTGCCCCAGCCCCAAATATACGGGTCTCATTGATGAGCCGCCACGTTATATGGGTGAAGGTTTTGTGGTTATGATGTCCAATCAAATGGATTTGTATTTCTACATGGATGAGCCAGGCGTTGTACCCGAGGAGCCCGTACAGATTGTGCTGGCCAATGGGGATGTGGTGGAACCATCGCCACCAGTTTGGGGCATCAATGCGCATTGCCTAAAGGGCACGGACTTTAGCTACGGTCCCTGGGCGGATAGACAACGCGATCATTTGTACAAATACTTTTATCCATCCGACTGGAAAGAGGCCCAAGTTACGCCCACACCACAACCTGGAGAACTGCGTAGCTATCAATCATTTGATGTGACGCTCTGTGTGCTAAACGAGGCGACAATTGATATACTCTTCTCCAAAGAGAAAGAAACGAATGCAATGCATATAACTGTTGGCCCCGCCTCCTATGTGGAGGTGACAATTCCCTGGGTAACGCTACAAGATGGCTATACGTCAAAGATTCAGGGACAACTGTTCCATGTGGAGGCCACAACTTCGTTGCAGTATCGCAGCTTGGCAGAGTTTGAATCCTTGGAGTACAAGGTGCGCATACATTATCCAACGAAATGGAATGCACCACAGGATTGGAACATTTCGTTGGCCGGCTGCAAGACGAGCGCATTTATTGTGTATAAGCACAAGTGCTTCTTCCAAGATCTCATCGAAGATTGGGGCGATAAAGCACGACCAGATATACTCAGCTTTGTGCCATACACATGCAATTTCAATATACGCCTGCATGAGTTTGAGATCCTCATGCTGTGCAATGAATACAATTGGATTGATTGCAGCAGCGCCAATCAGGAGAACAATCATTTGGCCTTTTGTGGCGATGTATTTGAGATGAGCTTCGCCTTGCCCTTTGATGATTTTCTGCCAAAGACTGTGACACTCAAGTTCTGGATACACGGCGAAGGTCTCGACTTGAGTCTCTACGTACCGGAGGTTTCTTCGGTGCGACCCATTATCCTAGCGATAGACGAGAACGCAAGACTGTTAACCCGCGAGGGAAAGCTTATACGACGCCCCGAGCTCTACACCAAGAAATGGCGTAAAATCTGTCAACGCAGCGCCGGTTGGATTGATTGCTGGGCTGTGCCCATTTTAGCCTTGTCCATACAATATGTGTATCATCCTGTACCGCCGCTTGGACCTGATCCCCAGGCGGATATCACAACACCTGAAAAGGAGGAGATTTTACTCAGTCCAATGCGCATACCCAAAGTACGCAAATCTCCAGTAAGTGGAAACTGGCAACAGATTGAAAACAATAAGTTCGATCCAGGCACCTTGGCTGCGGATCATGTCACCGTGGAACTAGAGATTGGAAGCTCTGTGCTGATGGCCTATGGCAATGTATTGCGTAATTTTATTAGCCTTAAGGAAAACATATTTGGCGAGGATCAGAGTTTTACGGACATGGAGCAATCGAATGTCAATTTGAAGGAAACAAATGCCACGCCAAATCCCAAGGATCAGCTGCTGGCCAAAGAAAAGGAATTGGCTAACAAATCCATATCGGAGGCGGCAGCACCCGAGGAGAAGCGCAAACCCTTCGATCCGCGTCTTTATCGACCCTTAGAGGTCATGGTTTCGGTTATTGTGCATGACATACAAGCGCATGTGATGAAAAATTGCAATCCAGATGATCCACCCTGTCCGGTGGTGCTCATTGAACGCTTTGGCTTTGAGATGAACAAACGTTATCATGAAACAACGCTTCAGGTGCTCGTAAGTCCCTCGTATCTGCTCACATCCGACACATTGCAGCGTCAGAGACGCGACCAGCACATTCAACAGGGTCATCTGTTGCTCTCGGCGGTTCAGGTGCGTGGACATGCCATGTTTAGCAATGAGGGACGCAACCTGGATGAGGATACACTCGAATATTCATGGCTGGTGGAGGTGCAACTGGGAAAACTGACTGGAAAATTGACACTGCCACAGCTGGTGAATGTTGTCACTGGCCTGGAGACACTTATACTGCTGGCCATCGATCCGGAGAACTGCCTAAAGTCACCGAAAACGGTGCGCAACTGCCATCACGGTGTGCCCAGCAATTTGTGTCCACAAACCAAGGAGGAAAACAAGTACAAGTGCCCTTCATCCGAGGATATCAAGTACAAGATGACACGTGTCTCTGTGGATGCTGTGGATGTTTATCTAATCGAGAGTGGGACAGCATTACATGCCTGGATCTCTCCCATACGCCTGGCCAACTGTAATCTGCACGGACAACGCGTCAAGTCGGGTATATCTGGTTTATTGCCCTCCATTTTGCTGCGCCTCTTCATGCTGCATGCCGGGAATGCGCCAAATAGCACCTACAACACCAACACCACCGGTAGCAATCGCTCTGGCAAACTGCGTCGCGCCGATCAGGATTCTCTTAAGTCACAGGATGCACCCAGTAGCTCTCACTATGCTCATAAGGCCGGCAAGCGTAGCTCCAACTCATTTTCCCAGCGTCGCAATTCACGTGAGGATGGCACACGTAGTAAACTGCGTGAGAACTTTACAGATTCGCATCCAAAACGGGCCCCTGAGACGGCAGAGCTCTCCGAGAATTGGGTGGAGGTGGGCTGCACTTCACTTGGTCCCATACTTCTTGAAGGGGCCTCCGCATTGCCCATACCCGATCACGAACTGCATCTCGTGCAGCACAAGTGAGTTTACTTTTGTTAGTTTTAAGTTAAAATTGATTTCTTAATATTTTAATTTACTTAATTTTGAATTTAATTATGTTTTATCATTTAAACAAAATATCTTATATAAACGTAACAGTTATGAATTATTAATTAAAACTACTATATTGCTTAGTTTTCTGCGTGACCATGATGCTAAGTTAAAGCGACTGTGGTTTCTCTGGTCTAACAATGGCAGCGCTCTTACATCGGGCTCGGAAATCTCTCGTTGTGGTTGCATTGGCGGTTGTGCATTCTTTGGCAGCAATCGTAATGGCCAAAAGTTCTTTAAGCCAACAGCGCAGGACGTCAATGACAATTATAATATTGCACGCTATTTGTAAGTATTTCATTTTCTTAATTTAAAATGCAAAATCCATGTGTTCAAACGCGAACGAATTTAAAATGTTTCTCTTTGCAGCATCATTAACAATAACAAGGACTTTGGCTTCGGCGAGAGTATACTTCATCAGGGTCAACTGGTCTTCCATACGCCCCCCTATAGCCTGCACTGTGTATCTCTGTATGACTCGGCTGATTTTAATGGCAAGGGCAAGCTGTTTAAACCCGCTGTAGATTTGCGCAATGGCAGCTTAAAGAAGTCCGAGCTCTGCTCGCTGCCCGATGGCGCCAAGTTTAAAATAGGCGGTGGAGTTGTGGACAAACCGGAGCTCAGTAGCAGCCGAAACGTATCACGTGAAAGCATAGGTTCACCAAATACTTTGGAGCGACGTAGTAAACGTTACACCTGCACGAGGCAGACATCTGTGGAGGTGCCCTATTCACGTTTACTGGACAGTCCTTCCAAAAAGCTGCAACTGCAGCAGGATTCCGTCGATGGAGGCAATGCCAGCAGTAACAGGCGTGGCTCAGATTCGCACAGACTACGCGTATCGCCGCCAAAGACAAGTATATCGGACTCAAGACTGACGGGAGAAGTGGCAATTGATGATGAGCATGAGGTAAGTTAGAATGATAAGTAGTTCTAACAGAAAAACTTAAAAATAAATTATAAAGATAACTGATTATTTTTTTTCTTAGCTTAAAATTCAGTTAGCCATTCTGCTTTGCATTATTCTAATTAACTTTTTTTTACTCCACAGATACCCGATGAAATGTCACACTCGGCACCGCATTCGCATCCGCTTGAATTTGAGATAGCAGACATTGTGTTGCATGCTGGAGATCAGTTGCCACGAGAGGTGCAACGCACTATATCGTTGACCTCGGAGAACCCATCGGAAATGTTCTTCTCCGCAGAGGAGGATATTTCCAATGTAATGTCACAGCGTGGATCCATGAAACAGCGCAGCGGCAATGGATCCATTATTCTATCAGGCAAAAAGCGATTCTCCTCCGACTTGAGGTAAGTGTTTAGTGAATTCTAGAGTGAATACAGTACTCATGTTATCTTATCCTATCTTACAGCATTGGAGCGCAGAACGAGAATGCCAGTCATACTCTGCCCACATATCGCAGCGATCTGGAGATTCACGCACCGGAAGGCAACAAGACACTGCCGAAGCGTCCACAAAGCACTACAGAACTGGTAAAAATAGTCACTTCTAAACCAAGCTCCTTATATCTATTGTACAATCTCAGTGTTAGGTCTCTACGTATTACTTACTTATAGCTATAAACTATATACTATACACACAAATGGCGTTCAGCTTTCCTGCTTTTGAGGCCAAGTTTATGTTTCACTTTCACTTAAAAATTCACAAACGGCTCAACGAAAGCTAAAAGTTCTTTTAGGACTTGAACTTATGATGATATATTTCTGCATGTTTCTATAAGTATCTTTAAGTTCTCTCTTTAACTTTCTACAACTGTAATTTATGTTTTATACTATATAAAAAATCCACACCTAAATTCTATTCCTCTCCACAAACTTAAACTTTCGATTCATTCAAACTAAACAAAAACTAAAAAAAAAAATAAATAAAAACTTACAAAAAACTCATCCAGAATGAAGACGCGAGACGCTTACACGGTCTTGCCACACCAATAAGAAAAATAACAAATATCTCATCACGACCCGAGTACCGACATTTTGTTCACGATGTGAGTAGTTTTTAGTAACGTCAATAATCAAACCAATGCAGTAAATTAAAAATCAACTAATTACTAAATTTTAATTAGCCACGTAGCGCAATCGAATTTAAATCTTTACGTTAGCAAAAATACTTTTATTATTTAATGTAATTTAATGATTTCTAGATGACCTAAAAAGATTTCGGGACCCGGAATCGCATGTCATTTTATTAATTTAGAATCTCTTATCTCCATACATCTCGGTTCATTTTGAAGTGTACACTTCAAATGTTTTCTAGTTATTTTCTTGATCGTCTTTTCCGTAAAATCGATTAAGTGTTCTAGTATAATTTAATATTATAATAATTATATAAAGCCTGCAAGGATTTAAAAAATTTCTGACATTGACTGCATGTTCTAAAATTGTGCATGCCCTTAGAACTAGTCTAAGTTGAATAATTTCTTAGTTTAGTTTTAAGTGTATTTGTATGAATTTGATTCTTACCATTTAGATGCACTTTTTTATCTTCCCACAAATTGTGCTTGTGCCACCTGGTTTGATTAAATATATTTGTGATAGAAATGGAGTATATTCACTGGATTTGTTAATTAATTTTTTATGGTTGCTTTCCATTTCACAGGCGGATTCACGAGGTTCGTCTTCGGGCACGCCCTCCTTGTCATCAAACTCGTTTATTTCGGCAATGTCATCGCAGGAAGATGTGGCTTTAGTCAATTTGCATCAACAGGTCAATCGACCAATTATTGATTCACCACTGCTTATGGCCAGCTATTTGAATCATTTGTCGCAGGTGAAATGCTTCAATTGGAATGGTTGCTCTTTTCCACTGGGTCCCGATGTCTTTTCCACACCACTTTTCCACGAAAACGAAGACGGTGGTCTCACTTACATAGGCAGCAAAATGCTTCCACACTTTGACTTGTATTCATGTTGGCGAGAGATTAAGGTTGTGCCACGTTATGAGAACACCACAGGCAGTAATAATTCGGCCACTTTCATGGGCGGTCCAAAGTCTCATCCCTGGGATCCCAGTGTTCTACTCAAGGAGGAAGAGTCTGATAAGACCACAAATGGTTTCGATGATGGCGAGTTTATGAGTCTGCAGGCAGAAGGCGGTGCAGCTTGCACCTCAGTGGTGGCCAGGCTCAAGGGGCAACTAAATGTCTTC
This sequence comes from Drosophila falleni, assembly GCA_035045575.1. Lineage (NCBI taxonomy): Eukaryota > Metazoa > Arthropoda > Insecta > Diptera > Drosophilidae > Drosophila > Drosophila falleni. The sequence goes on from JAWNOV010000142.1 coordinate 5,397,156, forward strand.
CTCACCCCGCTGCTTTTGGAAGGATTGCAACGGTATGTTTTAAATTCTGGTACAACATTTCTTTTATTAAGAAAACTTAATTTTTTTTGACAATCATCCATGTTAATTATTGTTATGATATGGTATATGATTATGATTTGGGCTCAAAATTCTGCATTTAAATTTTGTTAATTTTTTTTTTCATACATCCATTGTTTTAATACTTACTCCTTGACATTTTTAAAAAGACTTTGAACTCTTATAACTATTCCAAAGCTTAACCGAATTATAAAAGGATCGTCATAATCTGTGAAATTATAAAATTATTGAGAATTGCATTTTCTTACTTATCTGCTAAAAGAGAGTCGTTTAATTGGGTCATCTTTCTCTGTTATTTGCAAGTGTATCAAAGAGTTTATTTGCAAACGCATAGAAAATATAAATCACAAAAATTTAACAAATTGAATAATTAAAAAGTTAACAACGTTTAACGCGTAAATGGCCACGTTTCGCCTCCCTAATGGCTATTTTGAGATTGGTCTGGCTGATCTGATCTCGCGGAAAGGAGTCCATCAGTTTCTTTAGATAGCTTTCATTAGTATTCTGAAAAGAAAAGTACACAAGTGAATATAGATTAATTTGTGATGAACTTCTTGCTGTAGTCATCTTACCACAGGTGCATCGTCGGTTTTCTTGTTGTCTCGCTTGAAGCGTTTGTATTGTAACTGATCCTGCTGTGGATTGGCATCCTTGGAAAGTTGATAGGTTGCATAGTTCAACATTTCGCTGTATTGTTTATCGGTGCGCAGTCTATGCTCTCCAAGCTCATTCTCGCTTTTTATAAATCCATTTTCGGTTTGAATGACATAACGCAACGGATCACGTGCATTTTTCGCAATAAAACTGCAACAAATTCAACGATAACGCGTGTACGTGTCAAATCAGAATTTGAATTATGAATTTGGAGTTTGAAATACAGTGTTAGTGTATGTGAATTTGTTGTAATTTTTGCAAGTGTATTTAAGGCGCCAACCTGTCGCCATCGTTGGCTGCCATGTTGTCGTTGGCCAGGAGTAGAGGTTCCCCTCCTCCCTCTGCCTCTTGTTCGTCTTGGGTCAAGGATGGTGCAGCATTCTTTTGTATATTATCTTCCAAAGCCGTATTATCCACCTCCTCTAGCTGCTGTTTTTCTTCATCTGCCGTCTCCTCATGGCGAGCCTGTTCATGTGCAACGCGTGCAAGTTGATGTCGCTCGTAAGGCATCTCGATTTCTCCTTGTTTGCTCTCCTCTTCGTTTTGACCTGGCTGCCCTTCATCTTCGGCCACTTTCCCGTTAGCCCAACCGCCAGCCGACAGCTTAGCACTTTCCTTGAAGTCACTCGTATCCAAACTGTGCACCTTGTATGGATCCATATTAAATATATCTGATGAAGGCTCATCTTTGGGTTGCCAGCCATCGAGATCTTTGCGTTGTTTCATGGACTGATCTCTATGTGCTTCTGCTGCCAGCTTCTCAAGGCTATCGATATTACTCTGATCTTGATCCAATGACATTTCAGAGAAATCTGGTAAATTTGGTCGCTGCTTAATTCTATCTTGATTTCGTTGTAGACACATGGCGTCTTCAGGATCACAATCCTCTAGCGGCTTGGAGCTCAGTTTCGTACTCTTCATTTTACTGGCGCGTCCACCGTCGAGATTAATGTTAAGTAGACCATCCAAGGATTTGCATGATGTGGTAAAGCATCTTCTGGTGGACGTGCAACGTTTTGTGGATGGACAAGTGGGTTGCTTGTTGCACTTGGGTCGCATTGTGCATAGATCCTTCTCCTTATCGAGATCATCTTCGTCATGGCAATTATCGTTAGCGGATTGCCTGCCCGAGTTCAGAGCACTGTCAAGCTCATCATCGGTATTCTCCATATCTTCGTAGTGTTGTTTTTTGGCCTGCCTATGATGTCCTCTTAGGCTTGCTTGCTTTGAAAGAAGTTAGTTATTGATGGAGAATTCCTAAACTCTCTAGTACCCACCCTCTAAATCGATGGGACCATTATTGGCATCATCTAATAGCTTGTTTAGCTCATTGAGATCCTCCAAAGATAGATCATTTAGCGTGGACTCGACTTCGGCATCGCTTAAGCCATTTGTTAAATCCGGATAATCGGCAGGATCAATTTCTGAACTCTGTTTTTCCAGTTTCACTGGCGACTCCTAGTTGGTTATGTTCCTATCAAAGAATTATTTATAGATAAATGTGTACTTACCACTGGATATGCTGCCAAACATAACAAGAAGGACAATATCAGGCTCAGCCGAAATAGCAACATTTTACAATTTAAATTTCTATATTATTTGAGTCCATTTAAAAGACAAAGTTAGCTAATTTCATCTATGTTTACTTTGATCGGGATTATGATACACTTCAAAAACTTCCAACTCTCATAACTTTGTCAAAACTTGACCAATTTTCATGCGGAATATCGTTTTGATCATTTATTGGCCTCTACTTTGATTCTGCATCAAAATATTATTTATTTAAGAAATTCGATTTTTTTTCCCTGTCACTGTATTTTTTATCCGTACTTTTCCCTTGACTTGTCCCTTGACCCTTACTTAAAAACTTTCAACTCTCATAACTTTGTCAAAACTTGACCAATTTTCATGCGGAATATCGTTTTAATCAGTTTTTGGGCTCTACTTTGATTCTGCATCAAAATATTACTTATTTCAAAAATTCGATTTTTTCCCTTTTTAAATTTTTTGAAAAATAACTTATATTTTAAATTTAATTTTCTTTTGTATATAGCTTATTCACTTGCTGAAATTGTATTATAATTTTTTATTTACAGAATGGTAGAGGCAGCCATACCGACCATACAGTCGATGCATCTTCTCTCGGTTGTCAACTTTATACACTCTTCATGCATAGCCAAAGTGAAGAATGATAATATACTAAAGCGGGATCAGAGTCTTAGCTATTGGTCACAAGTTCACTCGAATTCCAAGCGATCGACAACCGAGCGCCATTTGCAAGGACCTGGAGATTCGTTTTTGAGCGATGTCTATGAGGAAAGTATATCGACAAAGACACAGGGATTGATTGTGTTGCCTAAGGTGAGCATAACCATGTTGCAGTCATCGATTGTGGAGGAGATTATATCCGTAGCAGCGTTGGATAATGTTCAGGTAGGTGGATTATATCTGATATCTATAATTGAATAAACACAGATGTAATTGATTTACAGGACCTGAGCTGTGTGTCGTTACTTACGTTCTATATGGAAGGGATCTCCACTAAGTTCCATCTAGGGAAAACCACACGTGCTTCTATGCACAATGTTTATATACAACAGACGGTACAATCGGGGAGCAGTCATAAGAAGGGCGGTATCATGAAGGGAACGCGTGCATTGCTGGCGCATCTCTCATCGCAGACGCGACCCGACAATGTCCAGGGAGAGCCCATACTCATTGAGACATCCGAGAAGCAACTGGAGGAGCTGGTCATAACACTAGACATTGGACGTGCTCATGCACAGTTGCGTCGCCTCAAAACCGAGGGGCAATCGTGTGCGCCAGAAACGCCTGTAATTGTGACTGCCATTCCGGAGCACAAGAGTAAAGTTCTTTTTGAGTGCCTTAAGATGCCCGAGAGCACAGGCATCGAAAGCATTGGCTACATTATGTTTGAATGTGGTCTGGAAGGAGTAGGAGTGAAGATTGTAAAACGTTCACACTTTGAGAAGTCGGAGAACAGCAAGGAGGAGCTCGCGGAAATGACAGGCGGTGCAGAGGGGGTAGCAACAGCTGCTGGCGGCTTTAACCTCAGCGAACTGGTAGTGACAACGGGAAATACAGGTGGCGAACCCACAGTGTCTACCGATGCCACAGGTGCCACCTCAAAAGCGGAAGCTGCTTGGCGTCTGATAACCAAGAAGCCACCTACACCTAAAACACCCAAAGAGAAATTCCAGCATGCCTTGGAAAACATCATTGTCAGTGATAGCTCTGCAGCGGGTGCATCTAAGCCGCTGCCCGATGAGGATGTGGAAAAGGGAACAGCGGCCAGTGGAGCCCCAAATGCAGGCACCCAAAAGCCAAATGTTACTGGCAATGCATCCAAGGATGGCTATGACAAGGCGCTGTCAAATGTCAAGGGCACCGACAAGACGTCTTCTTGTGTTATTGAACTAAAATCCGTGTGGCTTAATTTTGCGGCGCCTCCATGTGTGCCCATCACACGCAAAATCGATTTGACTCGCCTTGATTGGAATCTATTGAGCACCGCCTCGCCAGCAATTACTGCCTGGATGAATCCGAGCAATCGCTTAGCCATTAAAATTGTATCATTGATGAAAGCAATGCACACACGGCAAACTGCAGTTGCTGCATGTCTCATGGCTGATGCCATGGATAATGAGAAAATACAGCGCAATCCAAAGATTAAAAAGGTGAGAAGCAATTGAAAGTACCTATTTATTTAGAACTATTAGGAATGGCAAATTAGATTAAGGAGCTAAGTATTGCATTTATTAATTTCTGTAATTTATAGAGTCGGTATGCCAACAACTATACGTTGCTGTCCAAGACGCTACAGGAGGATCCCAGCTGTCAGCTTTGCTATATAATGCAGAAATTAGTGTTGGACGAGGGCGTGCAACGCATCGAACAGATATTTAAGAATGGCGAGGTTCCGCATCTGAATACCCTACGACAGGTGAGGAACTTTTAAAATAAATAAAAAATATCAATTAAATCCAATATATCGTTTTTTAGGGCATCATCGTGCTCAGTCGCCAGTGGAAGAATACGTTGTACAATCCTATACTATTTGAGCATCAGTATAAGAATAAATTGGCACGTCCCATCAATGTGACATTCTCGTTCCCGCAGAACGAGGAAGAATGCGAGGCTGATGAGTGTGAAGGTGATGTTGAAATGGGCGCCTATGCTGGCGCCGGCGAGAATCCGGAAGAGAGTGAGAATGCTTTATTACTTGGGCAAACACAGCATCATCGAACTCACATTGGTATTCCTTTGATTAACGCTGTTCAGCTGCAACTCCTAACGGAGTGCAGTTATCTCCTTTTGTTATAACCTATTTGATATGTATAGATATAATTTTTTTTTGTTTTCGTTTGTGTTATACTTATGCACGTATCTGTTGTTACTTTTCGTGTTTCTTTCTTTAACAAAAATGCTCTTAAAGAACAGCTTTTAAAAAGATACATTAAGAGTCCGAATTTTTGTCCTATCCACTTTCTTAATTTATTTTAAATGTTTCCTTTATCTTTCTAACTTTCCTTTCTTCCTACTTCTCTAACATAATTCCTCGTCAAAAAATGCTTTAAATGTTCATGAGTTCATATTGTTTGATGCCTTGTATTCAAATATTCAATGTTACTTTAAACTTTTTCTTTTGGCTATTCTATCTTTCCAGAATTTAAGCTATTTTTATATATTAAGTGATGTGTGTGAAGTTATTTAAATTTTAATTCATTAAGTTAATATTTTATTTCCTATTCTAATTTCACACACAGCTCTTTTATTGTATTAAATTGTTGTGTATAACTCCACAATAGTGCAAAATTGAAATATGATTTAATTGTTGTTTTAAATTAAATTAAATATTTAATTTTTTTACACTTCCTATTAATATTTAGACAATACGCAATATGGTGGCATGTCTTATGCCCATGAAGCTGCTCATCAAGGTCCAGCTTCCCAGCGTTCGACTTCGACATCGCCCAATATACATCACGCACGTCGTGGGTAAGTTTCATTTAAATTACTGGTGCATGTTTGTATATTAATGCCATTTGCCTGTCTTATGTTTTTCTTTTCATAATCCTCTCCTGATATCTGAAACACTATAAAAACCCATCCCATCAATATGTCGTCATGTTTTATGCGCTTCAATATGCTTATGATAATATGCTATAAAGTCTGAGCAAAGTGCACAGCAAAGTCTCGAATTATTCACATGGCCATTCATCTCGTTCTAGCATACAAATGTTGCCAATTATTTCAGGCCTTGTGGAGAAGCAAATGCCAGAGTTTGGTAAGCTTAAAAAATACTTAAATCCCTAGAAAGCGTTCTCAATCAAGTTTCATTTCAGAATACGGCGCGCTGCAGGAGGGTTCATTGAGCTCAACAAATTCGGTGAACAAATTTTGGCTTGGCGCTGAGAATCATAAGGAAGACTTGTACTTTTGGATGGCCAAGCAACAAGATAACAACAAAAAGAAGGAGCACACAACCGAAAAGGAACATACACGTCCTGCGCCACCAAAGCTTCCTGGCCAGACGCAGACAAGAAATGGCATTATGCAGGACTCTATAAAGCTGCTGGATGCTCATCTGATCTTTGAGCCGCTGCTCACATGTCTAGGCGTTATGCCACAACAAATGATAAACAAGTTCTCCAATGCGGACATTTCATCTCTTGAAAACTTTGGCACAAATTTGTCGCTAATTGGCACCTTTGACTCAATACGCGTGGATATTGTGGTCAGTGAGGCGGGCGACAAGAAAAACAACACAAATACGAAACCAGCTAAGTTAAGCAAGAAATCAAATGGTGGACGTGCCTCTATTATGATAGACACCCCATTGTTTCTGTGTGAACGCGTTGGAGTTGAACTGGAGGTGTTAAAAATGTCCGATGGCATGGTGGATCAGGCACGCCAGAATGTCATCTACATGTCGCGTCGTCAGCTCAAGAAACACACGAGTACTGTGATCAATTTCAGCCTAAATGTGCGCTTCATTTCGCAGCAGGTTAACATGCCGCTTCTTCGCTTGTTACATCAAATCTGCAACATGTATCAGAATGTCAAGGATGCACAGAACGAGTTCCATGATCAGCCCGAGTTAAGCAAGAAAAGTCAGACCAAGGATGAGTGTAGTTTAGGTAAGTTATTGAATAAATATTTTATGGAGAATTTAATTTAATTCAAAAACTTAAGGTTTTGAAATAACAATGGAAATCTTAAGGTTGTTTTCAAATAATAATTTGATACCTTTCATTTACAGCCTCGGAGCCAACGGATTTGTTGCCTTTTGCTTCTATTGCAGATCGTTTTGGCGGACACGGCGGTAGTTTCTCGGATGAACGCTATGACAAGTTCAATGAGACAATGCCTACGATGCCGGGGACGCGAAATCGTGGCAGTGGCCTAACGCCAATAATACAGTTGACGCCTTCGCCCAATGCCAAGAACCGACCACAGAGCTTTGCACAGAAGCTGCGTTCTACGGGAAAATCCGTCAAGGGAAAACTTGGCTACACAAATCTTAATGAGTCGAGTTCGTCACCAATGCGAGACAGCCCCACTTTATCGCTGCATGATCAGAATATACTTAAAATGTCAACCGAATCGAAGGTTTCCTTAAATGGCGGTTGCGCCACTAGCGTCAGTGGCGATTACAACAACACGTTGACCAAGTCGGGCATGATAGCAATGCCTCCTTTGCTGGAGACGCCCAACTGTTGGAAGACTATCTATCATCTGCTGGAGCTTTATGGCACAATGCCAGAGACCAAAACTGTGGTGCAGCGAAGTTCGTTAAATGAGCACAAGAAACCCGCCACTACATTTGGCAACAACGATGATGATGACTTGACTAGTGCTCCGACTCCATTGCCACAGCATCGCGAGATGCATTTGCTAGATGGTGTGCCGCAGGAACGCACCCGTTTGATAGTCTTTGGGGTGGCCAAAATACACAAGACGCGTTTGTTGGCTACGCTATCCGGATTGAAACTGGAATCGGAGATTACCACGCTTAACAGCACGGCAACATGGCGGAAGAAGGCACGTCCAGTTTCTTTAGAATGCTCCCTGACCGGCCAAGTTGGACGTGCAATGATTGTGCTGCTCGAGGGCGTGGCACCCAGTCAGCAGTAAGTACTTTAACTATAAAAAAATATCACTAATATAATAAAATCTAAATTTGTTTTTATTAACTATAATAATTTTTGTTTGAATATTTTTAATTAAAACAAAATATTGTTGCGTTTTCTTGATTAAACGTTTTTTTTTCTTACAGAACCGTTGTCAAAGTAACTGTGGGCAAAAGTCAGACGCTCTATTCGAGCCTCTCCAAACGCGGCAAGGATAAAAACAGCGGACTGCTCTCCATTGGTGCTGTAAACATTGACATACCACAACATCCTGTGGCATTACACGGCATGATGACGCGCAGCTCCAAGCAATTGTCATCCACGCTTCAAGAATTACGAGTTAAGCGTAATTCAGGTCGTTCCACGCTGCGTTCTCATACCGCAGAGGAGCCCGAGTCACCATTCCATGCGCGTTATTCTGGTGGAGCAGGCAGCGGCACAGGGAATGCCAGTGAAATGAGGGAGAGAACTGTTTCCGGTGGAGCTCAACAACAACCACATATGGCTGCACGTCGTGCAGCTCGATTGGCACAATCAAAACCAATATCTGCCCAGCAAAATGGATTGCTTCAGCCTCTTGTGATGCAGTTCAATGTCTTGCTGCAGAGTCTGTCCATTAATGCAGCTTTATTACCTTCACTGCAGGCACAGTATCGCATGAATCATGTCAGTTCCATGGGCGTAACAGGGCAAAGGGCGAAGTTTGTCATCGATCTGCCTACGCATACACTGAGCTTTAACACAAAGATTCAGGTAATTAAAAGAGAAATATATTTCTCAAAAAAGAACTTGAACTCTAACTTATTCTAATTTGTTAGTACTCACTTTATTAAGGTAACATAACAAATATCATCTCTTCTTTACAGAATGAAATGAACCTGCCATCAGAGGCATGCATTGGACTGCCACCTGTGCACGTGCTAGCGGAGTATATTCCAGACAATCGACAGGAGAAAACCGAGAGTATTGAGGGAATTGTGCTGCGACAAGGAGGCTATGTAAATGCCAGTGCCGAGATTGGAGAATTTGAGAGATGTCTGACCACCGATCTACTCAATCACTTGGTCTTTGTGCAGAAGGTTTTTATGCGTGAAATAAACGAGGTGCTGCAAAAGGTTTACGGAGGTGAGAAGCCAGTGCCTCTTTGGACGGAGGAAAGTGGTGATAATGCCAGCGTGCAGGAGTCGACATTGAAGCGCATACTCTTCTCCATTAACATATCCATGAAGCGGATACAGTTGACAGCGACAACGCCGTGTTCATCGGCTGTACGTTTTGAGACGGGAACTTTAGAGTTGCAGTTGTCGAATCGTGTCAAGAATCTGGGAGACTTGAGCAATCGTAAATTGTTCTTCAAAGCGCATATCGATTTTAATCTATCGCTTGGCCAAATTATACGAAATGTGATATTTGATGAGGCAGAACCCGAGTTCCAACAATATGCCTTTTTCCATACGACCATCGGTCTGCGTAATGCCTTCCAGGATGAGCTGCCCAATGAAGACAAGGAGCTCATTTTGCTGACGTTGAAGCGTCCCCTGGTCTACGTACAGCCGATAGCCGTGGACAAGGCCATATTGGTCTGGTTAAATTACAAGAACGCCTACGAATATTGGGCCGAAAAGCGAGCCAATCTCTGTTTTGATCATACGCCTCACACAACCCAACAGGTATTCGATCGTGTTGCTTTTGGCCAAATTGCAAGCTCAAATTTGTCAACGTTATTTCTTCAATTGACCGTCGAGGATATGGGCATTTGTTTGCCACTAAAACAGGTCAATAACGTGGTATGTATAATGAAAGTTAAACACAAAAACAATACTCCATTATCCACGTATAGTTATGATAGCTATTTATTTTTAACAAATATTTGATATTTGATATTCCTTACTATTACTTTATTAAAACTCAAGCTATTTTCATTCATAATGTCATTTTTAAATTGTTTGGTCTCTAAATGGAATCATGCATATAACTTTTTTTTATTATAAGAACAATTTAATTGATTATAGATAACTATAGGGAATGTTTAAATGTATTTACTAATGAAACCATTATCTTTTACAGTCATATGCTTCCCGTCCATATCATCAGGACTTCGATGCCAAAGGTGCGGTGGTCATTACTCTGGAGAATACCATAATCTCGGCCTGTAATTCAGGGTCGCTGGTGTCGAAGGGCAAATTTCAGGGATTGTGTCTGCGCTTTGCCGATGATTTCGAGACAAATCTGGATGATTGGAAGCCCAGTTCTGTGGAGCCCATTATGAATGTATGCGTTGTGTCCGAGGGCACCTTTGAGGTGTGTTCCCGGACCACGGCGGCAAAGAAGGGCGAGAATGCCAAGTGGCTGCTGAATGTTAAGTGGCAAATGGAAGGCGTCGACATTCACTTGGATGTGAACATTGGCAAACAATTGTCCTCGTTGGGACACACACTGACCATGCTCACGGGCTTTGAGGAGGATGAGACACAAATGGAATCCCCTGATAGTGATGAGGGAGATCAAAGCTGTCGGGATACGTATGTGCGGCGACGTGGGGAGTTTGATAATCTACCCTCGTTTGTTTTCGATCCTACAATTGACTCGAAAAAGCGCTCGTTTATGATGGAGAAAGAAATGGCCGAGCAGCTGAAGATAATTAATGATCTGCGCACGTTGGGAGCTTCCCATAATACGGTGGCCCATGAGGAGCGACGTCTTCAGGAGCTACAGGCTATTTGCTATAAGTACTTCCGTCGTGATATGATACAGAAATGGAAGCGTCCCTCTCTGAGGCGGTCCTTGAAGAATTACAGTCGTTCCCACTCGTACATTGGCAGTGGAGGCGTTGCTGGAGTCTCTATCGGTGCAGCACGTGAAATGCCCTTGGATAATGGCAATCACAGCTATGCGGGCAGACGGCTGGACACCATTGCCTCCAATGATGAGATCTCCAGTCTGCAGAGCACGCCCGCCTCTTGCCATTCGCGAAGTGCGTCCTTTAAAACAGGCGTGGGACGTGTCACCTTCACAGATGCAATGCGGCAGACGTCGCTGCCCAATGCAGACACAGATACGGAGACAGCAGACAATGAATTGGATTGGCGCACAGCTGGACATGGCGATGGAACGCCCAGTGAGATGGATGTGGATGGCACCTCCGTGGAGATGCGGCGCAAGCATGCGCATGCTCAGAAACAGCAGCCGGAGCCCAACATAGACTTTGAGCTGGATGTCAAGGTGTTAGTAAACTCCGGAAAATGTGTGCTGCACACCAAGGAGAACAACAGCGCTGACGAACGTGCTGCAGGCTACGGCGCAGCTGCCTCCAGTGTCAAAACTCATAAAAGGGAACGCAGCATTGGCAACGATTGGGGAAGCCCGACTCCATCGAGACGGCAGCGTGATAAGAGCAAACTTCGATACACTGCAAATGCGCATAATCATGCGCTGCTGGCGGATCTCACGATCTTCCACATACCCGGCCTGGATGTCAAGTTGCACTATCAATCCCGGACTCTACCCGAGTCGCAGGAGCAGCAGCAACAGACGCCCTCGACTGGCGGACGTCGTGTCGGCAACAAACGCGCCACGTTGAGTGCCTGGATGACATTGCAGAGCATACCGGAAGAGACAATCATTTCGCCGCATATCTTGGAGTTTTTGGAGCAAACTCTCGAACCGATTCCAACGCGACAAACGGCGAATAGTGTGCCTGCTACTCCCTCGCATCAGGCGGCAGTTAATCTGGATATATTGCCAGCGAACTATGCGACCTACGCTTCCTTCCCTGTGGATGTCATTGTTTATTTCCATATGCAACCGTCCACATTTCGCTTTAGCTGCCTGCCTGTCTCCAGAGTGGAGTGCATGCTCCAGCTTCCCAGTCTGGATATAGTATTTAGCTCCAAGCGCAGCAGCGACGAGGAGCAGCAGCAACAACAGACGCACTCCTCTCAATCCCATGCGGATCAACAGCTGCCCACCGGTGGCTTAAGCGTAACCGGCTGCCTGGCCGACTTCAATGTATACATCTTTCATCCTTACGGCGGCAAAAAGACGTCCAAGGAGACACAGTTCTCACCGCTAAGCGACAGCGAGCGCAAGGATTCCCTTAGCATTAACGTGGAATTTGTCAAGTTCCATATCACAAGGTGTAGAAAAGTTTATATTGAGCCTTTGCCCACCTCGAAGCGTGCGTTGGATCAATCACGTGCTGTCATTAGGTTCTCCACAATTGTGGACATTGGCAGTGCGAGTTTTAAGTACGATATGCGTCGTCTCACTGAGATTTTGGCTTTCCCCAAAGCCTGGTACAGGCGTCGCATTGTAAGGCGTCTATTTCTTGGTGATCTAAGTGTGCATCAACAGCAGCAACAACAACAACAGCAGCAGCAGGCTGGCACGGAAACGCCAACGCCCACACCCACACCAGCCACGCCCACGTCGAGTGAGGGGCGCAGCAAGGATAAGCTGCGTTTGGACTTTGATAATCAACAGGGAGCACAGCAATCTCCGCCATCCATACAACCACTGGGACATTTTGGAGCTGTGCGTAAGCTTAAATCCTTGGGTAAATCCTCCAGCGCTGAATCCTCAGGTACGCCGCCTTCGGAAAAGAATCAGATAACTGCATGGGAAACTCTAGTAATCTTTGCGGTGAACTTCACCAAGCTGAATGTCCAGATGAACATTGGCAATGTGTGTGGCAATGTGGTGTGGCTTACAAAGGATTTCCGCTCTGATGGACGGCTCTCTATTGGCAGCACGGGCTGCAAGAATATGTATGCCGGCATCTATCTGGGAGGATCAGCGTTGGATGCCAAGGGTGGTATTGTTGGTGGCAGTTTTGAGGTGAATAAAATAAATAAGCGATTTCACATCAAGGAGGAATCCGGCATGGAACCTTATCATACGCTTGGCTTGAGTTTTATGGCATTGGAGCTGCGCTTGGATTACATGGGCACCTCCGTGCTGATGACCCGCGTCAGCACCTTTGCCGCGGCCATGAAGGATGAGTGGAGAACTGCCTCACAGGCTGCGGCCTGTGGCAAGGATCAGCCACGTGCGTTGATCTTTATACATGGTGATCTGAGTTGGGATCAATTGCAGATCATGATCTCCAAGTCGACAACGGCAGATCTCATGAAAATGTATTACAAACTGGAGGAATTCTTTACGCAACAGTTTAAGTCTTCAAAGCGTGTCTTCTCCAGTCTCGAGCCGCGTCTCCAAGATCGCACAGCGAGCATCAAGCGCCGCCAGCACTTGAAAAAGAAACCCAATGGTGAATTGCCTGCTGGAGCTGCTGCTCCTGTTGCAGCGGGCAATTTGAATGGTGTGGACAACACGGATGCACGTCATCATCGTCATTGGCAGAAGCCCTTGGCTCAGGCAATTGGCCTGGTGGTGCCATCGCTAGTGACTCGCTTGCCGCGACATGGCAACGTTCTTGGCGGCACCGTGGAGTTGCGAGGTCAAAACATTTCCCTTGCCTGCTTCCATGGCATCAACTTCAAGTCCAAGGCTTGGGCATTGTTCAGCTTAAAGTCACCTTCAATTAATTTTGCCACCGAGGCGCGTCAACTGGAGGACACCAGCGAGGTGCTTGTTACACAGACTCTCACTTCTTGTCTGGGACAGACAACTGAGGTGCAACAGCAGCAGAATCACTCCATGGCCATTGTCAGTCGCATCACGAGGAATATCATCTTTCCGCCGCAGTTCAAGACCCTCAACGAGTGGTTCCATTACGCTTTTGCCAACAGCGAGATCGATGGTAAGTCTCAGCCCATTATTCTTGATTATTCTTTGGACATTGATTATAACTTTTCTTTACAGCTGTCGATCGTTTTCCCATGCTGGAGTGCGAGCGTGAGATAGCTTCCAACTCCATTGAGCGTACGAGAGCATCGGGAAGCAGCAGCTCTGCCAAATCGCAGGAGCACAATCACAATCGTGAGGTCATCTTTGCCCTACCCAGTCTGCAGCTGCATTTCAAGACCGAGCATAAACAGGGACCAAGCACCCCTGAACCAAGTGGTAAGTGTTTATATTTATTATTTCTATTCATTTTTTTGTTTTGGTAAAACTTAACTTTTGTATTTCTCTTGTGTTACAGAAACTAAACCGGAAGTTTTGTGCAGTTTCATAACTGAATTCGATGATCATATATTTGTCACAGTTGATGCAGATGCATTCTTCTTCCTACACGATCTGATAACGTCCTATGTGACTGAAAAGGAGAAAGTGGTGTGTATATATATAATAAAAACCATTTGAAAGGTATTGTAACTAAATTTAAAAAAAATGTCCACAGATTGGAGCGCAATCCGCCCGAGCAGCCTCGCCAAATCTCTCTCAAAAAGCAAATTTGAAGCCCTATTTAACAGATGAGATACTCAAGGAGAAGAAATGCGCTTCTAATTCGAACTTGACTGTGCAGGGCAAGCTGCTGAGCGGAAGCAAAAGCAGTTTGGAACTATTGCAAGGCAGTCATTCAAATTTAGCCAACTCGACGAACGCAACGACAACCATGACGACAACAGCAGCAATCACAACGACAACGACAACAACGACAATGACGACAACTTCAACAACAACATCAGCGACAACAACAGCAAATACATCAACAAGCGATGTCAAAGATATTGGAGGAGCACAGGCTAAGCCAGGAGCAGATGGAAACGCTCAACTGCCCAGCTTTGATATTGAATCATTTGTGCGGGATTGGCGTCACTTTGAGTGTCAAACGTGGCATCTGGAGCCCACAGTGCGTCTGTTATCGTGGGCCGGAAAGTCTATTGAACCCTATGGCGTCGATTATATACTCAATAAGCTGGGCTTCAGTCATGCCCGCACCACCATACCAAAGTGGTTACAACGTGGGTTTATGGATCCACTGGACAAGGTGGAGGCACTTATAATGCTCCAATTGCTGTTGATGGTGCGCGAGAATAAATCTGATTCTGGCAATGCAAAGCAGAATCATCGACCTGCTGCAAACTAGCCATGGCAAGGCAATAAGCCAGCATTGAGAGCAGTTCATCATTGACACTTACCAATTCTTTGGATATGTTTATTAATTAGTTTTAATCAGCAATGTATAGCAATGTTTCGCCAATGTAATTTTGTAATTTGTAATTTATTAATTATGTAATTTGCATATCGATTTGAATTTCGATTTCAATTCTTGTGAGAATGTTAATTAAACTCAAGATACTCGTATTAATATTAATATTAGCCAATTAGGCAGCTTTGTTGTAACTGTACATTTGTAATTTTTTGCTCGCGTTCTTTATTTTGAAATGAATGTATGAATGTAAAGTCAAGTGCTTCATGTAATTTGCTCAATTTTAGCGCTTTATAACTGTCATATAAATTACTTATTATATCGTTTGTAAACAGAGAGATTGTGCAACCCCCATGAGCAAAGCCAATGTTTAAACTATAAGTAGCTCTAATTTATATATACATTATACATATTAAAGCAAACTGTGTAAGTTTCTATATAGAAAATAAAGTGAACTTTTCAAAGTGCATACTTACCAAAAACGAAGAAAATAATAAACTTTATTGCAAATATTATTTGGATCAATTGGTAAAGAAACACAGCTGAAACATTCTTAGGGTACATGGGTATAATGTTTTGCTCTTTCTTATTATTTAAAAATTCTTATATTTTTTTTTATTTATTTATTTAACTCTCTTTTTACCTCTTTTAAGAATCTTTTTAAATTTGAACTTATTTCATAAACATTTTTGGGGGTCATTAGGATTTGGCTGCCGAAAGTTCAATTTAAACAGCTTTGGGTTATGAGTTGGAGTCTTTACAGTCTCGAAAGATTGGAGACTTTACTTGGTCTATAATTTGTACAGCGACTGCCATTTGTTTGACTGAAGGAAAAATTCTAGTTAATTTTTGCTTGACTTTGCATTCTGTGATTCAGTTGCCGTTGACTTGCTTTGCCTCCTTTCATCCCACTCTAAACTGCCACGCCCCTGCTTTATGTTAGCCTCCTCGTCTCGTTTGCTTGAGTAAACTTTGCATCCGTTGCGTGTATCCGTTTTTGTTTTCCTTTTCGTTTTGTGCCGCTGCTTGAGCAGCGCAAATGTTGCTTGCTTTTTTCTTAGTTCTTTTTTTCGTGTTATTTTTTAGCCTTTCAACAATTTCATTTTTTTTTTCTTGTCACAGTTCTTTATTTTGTGCGCTTGTGTCTTTGTAAACATTTCATTTTCATCAAGGTTGCGTTTTTAATTATTTTTCCTTTCTCTTGTTGCGCTGAGTTCATTTCGCTTTTTGTGTTTCTACTGGATTTTTTTTTATCCTTCTTCATTTTTTTGCCGTTTCTTAGCATACTATTAGGCTCGGCCTGTTTCTACATCATTTTGTGCAGCTTGGCCAGCTAAAAAAAAGCAAGTAAAAAAGCGACTAAGAAAAATTCGTTGACTTTTTCTAAGAACGCGCTCCCATTTGATGAGCTTTTCACGCACTGTAGGCGCGGACTAACAACTGAGTCAGAGTCGACTTACTGTGGATGGGCGGGCCCTCTGTGGAGATGTGTGGGCGTGGCAGTTGTGAGGCCTCCAACCCTCGGGCAGGGTCGCGTGCTCGAACACACACACAAAAGGCCATGAATGCGAGTGGTTTACTTTGGAGATTAGTTTATCTAAAGTTAATGAGGGTTAAAACTAATAGGCGAATGGCTTAATTTTTAATTATGAGACTTGGTTTCTCGTTGTATGCTATGCTCTGCTCTGCTCTGTTTTAGTCCTTCACTTCTGTTTTTTGTTTTACTTACATTTTTTTGTGGGTTTTTTCTGCATCTTGACGTTGTGGCAGTTAATTTTTGTCATTTGGCCCAGAGCCGCAGGCAGTCAACATGCTGGCTTATAAAATGGGTTTTAAAAAGCAACCAAATGAAGAGATTAGCTTAATTTTAAGTTTACTAAAATGGAATACAGAAAGCACACATAATGAATCCTAAACTCAACTGACAATATAAAATACAAATCTTAACTTTAAATCGCATAAATAATAATTTGTTTTTTTCTTAAAATTATAACTAACCATGTGGAAGTTTTCTACGATTTACGCATTCGTAGTATATTGTTCTCTAAATTAGGTGACTTTTATTCATTCTTTTTATAAAACCAGAAATCTTAATTTTCACTGATTAATTCTGGCGCAAAATATTTGTATATTAGTAGTTTCCATATTTTTTTATAATAGTATTTTGTATTTATTGTGTTCAATTAAATAATATTTTGCAAGAAAAAAATAATAGAAACAATACAGAATTAAATATTTGAAAATTTTGTTGAATTCCTATGAGTCTTCTGTATGTGGTTTCAACACAATATTTGAATGTGTTCTTTTTTAGTATGATTTTTGATCATATTTAAAAAATAAATAATTTAATTGTTTGTTAAAAAAAAAGAGATACGCGTATACGCAATATATTTGTATTTACATAAAGTATACGCAACGTATCGACTGCTGAATATTTGATTTCTCAGCAAGAGAATTTCGAAGACCAAAGCGTGTCACTTCAGTGGATATTTGATGCCACTAATGGATATTTGGTCATACAATACCTGCACTCATACTCGGACACTGTTTTATTAGTTTTTAGTGTGAATTGGCTATTGGCCATTTTGGCCATTGGCAAGTTGCACGAGCCAGTTCTCACATTTCCATTCGAGTTCATAAATTGCCAACGCGCCTGTTGTCTGGCAACGGAACATTTTTCAATTAAACGGGGATGTGTGCAAAAAAAAACTAGAAAATTTTTGACAATTTATTGGTACGCACTTGGCAAATTTGATTTGCTCAGTGGCATGTGAGAGCCAATACGTATTGGTTATGGTTTACAGATTCTACAGATTCTGTGAAATATGAGTCGGAGGCTGTCAAAACAATTGCAGCTCAAATATATATTGCAAAAGGTGTCATTAGAAGCTGCTGCTGGGTTATCGAGTACTACGAACTGCGAAATGGCAACTGGGCTTTATTTATGTAGATACCCGCAAGGCAATCAGACACAGCCTGTGCCAGTCCCGCAGACATTGTTAAATTTATGCAACTACCCTCGAGGGGGGCAGCAAGGGATGCTAAATTATTTTTTAATTTCTCTCTGGGTTGAGCCTAAGAAAACTTTTCGGTTGGTCGAAAACAAGCAGCAACATAATAATCAAGTCAATAAAAATGCCATAAAAAGCAAAAATATATAGCTAAAGGCCAAGTCAAAGCGCCTGTCCATGTTCAAGTCTATTTGTCTATTTATCTATGTGTGTGTATGTCTATGCTTGGCCATTGTGGCATGCCCCACATGCCATGAAAGCGACATGCCACAGACAAATATTAGACAAGACAAGACAAGACAAGGGCAATACGAATAAGAACTTGTAGAACGATAAAGCAGGCAATAAAAACCACTGAGCATAATAAAAATTACATTTTATTTTATTTCTGTATGTTGTGTGGTTGTTCATCTTCTTGTTGTTGTTGTTGTAGAGAAACACCACATTTTTAAATACATAGTCAAAGGCACGCACATCAACAGGCGACAGACTGCAAGGCTTTTTGAAGGAGCAAACCAACTCACAAATTACGCCAAGATATTTTTGTCCTTTAGATTGCGTGGGCAGCGACAACAAAAATAACAACAACAACAACAACAACAACTTGGAGACATTGATGCCGCATACTTTGAATAATGTGGGCCCGATCTGTCCCCATTGGACAGTTGAATCAGTCGACTGGCCAAAATAACGACTCCCCCGTGTGCTTGGCCTGCTGCTGAAGTACGATTACAATTTGTGGACATTTAACTGTTTCTAATAATTATGTAAATGTATGTCACCCTCTGCAGACAAGCCCCAACTCTCCCCAGCAGCACAATTATGTGCCGCATATAATCAAGTGGTCCATAAAAAACACTCAACAACTGGGACATTGTCAACTTTAATGATGCGCCACTGTACTCAACTGGGAGTTACTTTGGGTTTTCAGTGATTTCTTAGAATTTTAACAAAAAACAACAACAGAAAATAAAGCAACTGTAGATATGATTTTAAATTAATGAAAGTATGAGTCTAAAATAAAAATTGTCGATTTATTATTTTTTAAAACAAATATTAAATAATAACTTTTAAATATGTATAAAGAAAAATTGATTTTTAAAAAATACCTTATGCAAATAATTATTCAATGTGGTATATTCATAGACGTTATTTTAAATGATACTTGTAAGCCCTCAAGAGAGTAAGCATATTCTTTCTTCTATATAATTTGTACTTACTTTGTACCGTGAACTTTATTTTTGCACTTGAAGAACGGATATAAATCCATTAAAAAAATATTTATGACAGTTAATTAAATAAATGTTAATTTGATTCATATTTTATTTAAATGTTATATTTATATATTCTTTCCATTGAAAGTGATTTTCAGATTAAGCAAATTTAAGTACAATTTAAAAGAAAATATCCTAAGTAAGCTTAAAACTAAGAGTTTTGCTTTAAAATCCAAACTCTTAACAAAATTAGTTTTTTCACTTTGTAAAGAAATTTAAACAATTAATTCTTATCAAGAAATCCAAGAGCTTGCCTTGAAACAAAATCAATTAAAACTCTGCCGCCTAAGAAGAAAATTGTTTATAGTTGCAGTTTTTTTTATAAAGCCGTTTTCCCCCTACATATTTTCTCTTTTCTTGACCCACACAATGCAACATCTTAACGGTTTCCCCATGGCTTTGTCCCTGTTTACCGTCCCTCCTCCCCCCGCCATCGTCTAAGCCAACGGCACTTCTGACTGCTCATTAGTCTTACAAACTGTGCACATGCTCGTTGGATCCGCCCAACTTAAGAACTGTGCTCAATTGTTTGCTCCTTTTCCGCTGCCCAGTTGCAGCTTTGTAGGCTGAATACGTTCCTTCCCCTTCCCCTTCGAAATGAATGGTCTATCCACACAGTCGCCAGACTGAAAGTGGAAAAATTTTATTTTTTTTTATTTTTGCTTTTTATGAATGAGCCTCATGCATTTGCATATTAACGGCTTGTGCGTCTAATGTGCACACCCTCCCATCTTTTTTGCTACTCCATCTCGAACACCTTCCCCCTCAGTATTTGCATAATAATTTTATGGCTCGCTGCAGTTGAATAAGAAAATTCAGCCGTCGGCATTTGATATTGTTGGAGGCCAAGTGGCAGTGTATATCGGGCTATAATGCCAAGTCCCCCGGTGTGAGCCAAGTGCCAAGTGCCAAGTGCCGAGTGTGGCAAGTGTGGCAAATGTAAGACTTAGCAGGACGAACCGTTGAAATATGATGCAACGCAGGTGATCGCCTGACGTCTGTTAATGAACTTCACACGTAACAAACGGGCCCCTTCCTGCTCGCCCTACAAAGGGAAAGTCCTTATACATAAGTAACATGCAACATGCAACATGTTATCAGATTACTTGCCCTTAGATAGCATTGCTAACTAATTAATCCGCTCGCTGAACGTTGATGGGGGTTAAAGTGCTTGTACTTGTATATATGATTATTTAACATAAAGATTATCTTATATTAAATATTTGAGATTATATTAAAAAAAATTAAACTAAAATACTAACTATGTGTATTTTTATTGAGATATGGTGAATTTTTTTGAATTTGATATTTTTTTATTCATTTTATCTAATAGTGTCTTCAGTTAATAACAAATAAATTAACAAAACCGTATATAAACAAATCGGTTTGTAGATCGTCGGTGCGTTACCTTTAGAATGATCTCCTCAAAACTATATTCATAAAATTATTTCGAATCAAGCATATATGATACAAAAAAAAATGCATTTTCTAATTTATTTCGATTGCATATTCAGAAATTAAATCTTTAAGAAACAAACTTTAAGTATACATGCTTAGATTTCCTATCTACTTATATATAATGCATACATATACACTTCTTATTGTATGCTTGCTTTAAGGAATAGAGTGTGAATCACAAAAGAATGAATTAAGGAAGTGCGCGTTGTTTGCCACTTGGCGACAAGTAATTTCATAATTATGCAAGCATAAATGGCATTGTGTGACCCCTGGACACACTTCCAGTTACACAAATACACACGCACACACACTGTGAACTGCATACAAAGTGTGTAATTATTTTTTGCCTTGTAATTTTTCACTTAATTTGCATGGTCGAGTGACATCCGCTTTGGTGCAAAGTGTGCAATTATTATAACATTTTGTAGACTAAAGCCTCAAAACTTAAAGATAATACAAGGTTGTAGATTTACAAAAAAATAATTTGCTCTTCATAATATCTCTAAAACAGCTAATAAACTTGTATATATACATATATAAAAAAATGTCACTTTTATTCATAATTTAAGGACTTGATTTCTTATATCAAATTCAATATTTTCTTTTCAGATTTTTATTTTATTCAAAGAATGACTAGTTAAATAAAAATAAAAAAATTATTAATTATTATTAAAATAATTAATTATAAAATAATAGTCTTTAAACAACCATTGAAAGTGATAAAATTATTCTTTCATTCTTATAAGAATTATAAATTATTCAAAATGAGTTTATTGTATTCATTTAAAAAAATTATACCTATTAGGTTCTATAAATTTAAATTTTATAAAATTTCTTAATGAAATACTTTGATATTTCGATTGGTTGTTTGGACTCAGGATTACCTTTCTGGGCAATGATTCAATGATTAAATTGGAATTCAAATTGGTAAATTTCGGCTAGCTTTGCCAAACTGCTGGCAGAGAGCTGTCGGTCAAAGTTCACACTTAAGATTTAATAATCGCGCAGTGGATAAATTTAATTTGGAAACTGTTATGGAGTAATAGCAGTTAAGGGAGGAGTTGGAGTAGCTGAAAAGGGTCGCTGCCTGACATAAACAAGCAAATAAGCTGGAAAGCGGCTGCATGCCGAGAGGAAACCGCCAGGCCATGAATAAATTTTGGCAGCTCGGTTATCAGTCAAGTTAAGATTTACGTACATAAAGTATAAGCCTGTTTGCCCTGCCAGCCTCAAAATACTTAAACCAAAGGAGCTTGTAATCTTAATTATATATTACAAAGTGTTGTGGTTGTGAGGGGGAATGGAGGTTGTGTATTGGAGTAGGTGGTGGATTTCTTGGTGGTTTGGTGGTGTGAGTTGTGTTTTGTCGCGAAAAGTAAAGCAGCAAATGAATGAATTTTTCAGTGGCATAATCCGGCAATGTGCCAATGTGTTGCCACGCCCAACTGCTCAGGCCACAGCCTTAAAGCTACACCCCGATCTCCCAACCTTGCCCCTTCTTACCACTTGTCATAAAATATTGTCTGGTAAGAAAAGAAAAACTTTTCAATGCGTTGTCATCCCGCAACCCTCTGAAGAAGACAAACCGTTGCACAGCCACACCTCTTCGTCCCCTCCCTTTGTTAGCCACCCCCCTCTGAGTACCATTCCCTGTTAGTGTAAGACATTGAAGTGTATAAGAATAAGTGTTGGGATTAGGCGCTTGACTTGAAAATTTTATAAAACAAAATTTTTGCATAAGCTCTGGCAATCGTTCCTCAGCTCCAGCTTCGTCCCCAGCTCTCAGTTCTCAGCTTGGGTCACATCTTAGGAGCAAAGATGCCTTGGCTGTGGTTCCGACAGCTAAGCGCGTTAGCTGTTCAAGGATTTAATGGAAAATCGCAGCGCGTCCTTGCGAGCAGGAGAAGCTTGCCCGGCTATGGCAACGGGGTAAATCACGCATTTAATTCCAAAACATTTAACAGTTTCTGGCTCTTATCTAATATTTTACAAACCATTTATATGATGATTAGCACAAAGTGACTGCCGCATTTTCTCTTTTTATTTTTTCATTCAGCCAACAGCATAAAATAAACTCAAACTACAGAAAGTTAAAAAACGCGCGTAAAAATGTGAAAAATTGTAAATACTGTAGAGTGGAGTGTTGAGTAGAGTGGGCCGACAGTCGAAATGGGATGCTTAATAGGTTTTTTAGTTGGTGGTTTTGCAGCAGATAAAATTTGTATTTAAACCATAATCCTTCAAGCATTTAAAAATTAGTTTTTGCTACATTTGTGTTATTTACATCAGCCACAAGCTTTTGTGTTGTTCTTAGTTTGATAAAATTTTTTGAATGATAAAAATAAAACAAGATTTTTTAATTATATAAAATTTTACTTATTATAAGTTTATTATTTTTGATGATTTTACTTTCGAAAGTGAAATACTTGAAAACTGTTGTAAACAATATTATATTTTAACTTTTACAATCAGCTTGATATTACTTAATTTTTTTTGACACGTTTCTTTGAATTTGAAAAACGCAAATCCTTGAGAAAAAACAGGAACCAGTTAAATGTTGGTTGGGTGTGAATTCGGATTTATTTATTCATATTAAAAATCTAAGACAATTTCTTTACAGTTAATAACAGGTTAATCTAGCTAAGAGAGGACTAGAACAATTTGTAGTGTCAGCATCTACGGGTGATCTTTAATCTCTGACCATCTTTAACACTGTCCCATTTTCCCATTCCTACTCTCCTATAACAAACTAAACTTCGCATGCAATACAATCAAACTACACTCATGAATGTAATTGTAGAAGCAGGTTTATGTATTTTAGTATCAGTTAAAAGGTACAATTTCATTATTAGGAGAATTTGGCAGCAATTTGGCAGACAAGACAGTATTGAGAAAGGGAAGTAATACAATACTTTAAGTCTGTTTCAGTTTCAATTTGTGCGACGCATTAATCAGCATGCGATTTGAATCTCATTATCAGAGAGCAGTGTCGGCACCACATTGAGCACCACCCAACCACCCAACCAACCATCCCACTCATCCATTTATACAGTTACCCACAGTAACCACACGCAATAAATTTCAGCATCAAATGGTGAGTAATTTTCTTTTTTGCGATGCGATGCGATGCGATGGTTTAATATGCCATCATTACTTACTGGGAGGAGCAGGACACCTTTCAGGGCTACCTGAACGAAATTAGTATGCGAAAGCATGAAAATCATTAGGATATAGGCGGTATGGGCGTGGCATCGAACTGCTTTCTGTTGGGGTTGTTGTTGTTGTTGTTGTTCTTGTTGCATTTGTGGCTGTCACTAATTAAATTATACGCAGCCAGCTCTTGAGTGAACAGATCTTCCTATGCTCCCCTCTTTCTTCCACTTTTTGCCTCTCTTCCTCCCTCTCCATCGCAATGGTTTGTGTGTGTGTGTTGCCGCAGGTGTAATTAAAACGCGCCTAATGCAATAAATTTGGGACTGGCTTTGTTGTTGTCTCTTGTATAAATAATTTAAGTTCATTATCAGCCCAATGTGCAATGGGCTCAAACAACGATATCCAATTGTTGCCAGCGACAGTGAGTAGAACTAGCTTACTAAAGCGGATCTGTTTGGGCATGCTCGACTAGTAGACAATCTCTTATAATTAAATATTCACTTAGATATACATAATAGCAGCAAGTCTGGTCTTTTAATTTATTTCAAGTAAATTGCCACACGTTCATTTTTAAAAGATATTTTTACGAAATTAATATAATTTTAAATGCAGAATGAATTATGAGGCCAAAACGTAACCAAAATGATATTGCTTTGCATATCGGACCATTTATTAGCATATTTAACTCAAAATTAAATACATACCAAAAACAAAATCATTATAAAATTTTTAAAAATAATCAACTTTCAAATTGCTCAGGCACTCCAGTCAGATAGTGCATTGTCAAAGTATGCGAATACCCTATTATATCGTAGTAATATTTATAGTTACAGGGTAAAATAAACAGTGTTCAACTAATTAAAGCTTTAGCCAAAGGCAAACGACATTTGTGGTTTTTGGGTTCGAGATTGTTTTCGATAAAAATTATAGACTAGTATCTTAAAGTGCGGTAGGCCGCATTTCCATTCCATTATATGCTTAACAGACGTACTCAGCTGCCAGAAACCGAAAAAAGTACTTTTCCATTTCCATTTGTGTTTCAGTTTTTTAATTCGTAGGGATTGCCTACAATTTGGGACTGCGTGAAGCTTGCTTGATGGGATGTCGGGCTTGGGGCCCCTAAAGCAATGGGTTAAATCGTTTGTAATTACGCTACATAAATTTTAAATAAGTATCCGTTTCTTTTCGCTGCTTTCTGCGTCCTTGCACTCACAGGATATACTCGTATCCTGGCATTTGTTGCCCGCTTTTTGAAATTCCCTTTGTGTGTTAATTGCGCTGGTTAGTGCGACTTTGACTGCCAGTTTTGCGGTTGTTCACTTCAAGCACAATGCCAATTTCGAGGTTCATGTACTCCTACTAAATCCTCCCTCCTCCTTCTCTCTCTGCAATCTCTCTATATACTTTTCTGTTTGACCTTTCACCATTTTTTATGCATTAGCTATAGACTGGTGTGTCCTTTGCTTCCAGCTTACATGCTAATTGTAGCCAGAAATCCTGTTTATTGTGTGCACATCAAACTTTTAGTGTTGGTAAGCGGCTTAGTATTCAAATTGAATGTAATACATTTTGGCTAAATTGCATGCGAGTTGGTCTTAACGTAAAGTCCTTGGATTTCAACTGACTTAAGCTGCCATTCCAACAGAAAATGGAATGGGAAAACGAAAGGGTTGTCCAGGCTTGTGCTCTGCGGAAGAGGACGGGAAGACAACCTGGTAGGGGCAACTGTTTGTCTCGTTTTATCCCAAACTGAGATCTAATATGTCAGGGCTTATGTGAAAGTAATGGTCATCGACATTATCATTATCAAATTGGTTTCAACCGACTTTTGTTATCCCAAAGTTATGTACTTGTTAAATTTAATTATGTATATATACCGAAACCTATTTATTTTTAGGAGTTATAATTATATTTAACTTTCAATTGAGATCATTAAAATATTATAATTTTTTCATTTATTTAGTTCTATTTATTGTCGCTGATTATTCAGCATTTTATGCTTTTATTAATTTTAATTACTTCATTGATTTAATTAATTAATATCTGAATATATTTGTCTGAAATTTGTCATTTAATCACGCAAAACAAATTGTTGCTTTTAAAGACTGTAATGGCTTAATTTTCTTGATAAATTTACCTTTTTCTGCCCATCCCTGTAAAAATGTTTTAAATAATCACATTAAGCGTAACGCCCTTTTTTTTGCCCACGCCCACACAGGAAAACCTACATATAATGCGCATCAATTTCATGCCTTGAATAAAAATACTCGGATGGAGAATGAGAATAAAAAAATTGGCGACCCATCGAGAGGCATTAAAAGTTGTTACGTATACGCCAAGTGGGCACGGTGCGGTACCATGGGCGGCTACCGTTGTTGTACTTGGTAAAAGCGGATATTGATAAATGCACAGCAATCAATAAAAAGTGATAAATGACAATTGCGTGTAAGCAGAAGTACAACAAAAAAATAAAACTGAAAAAGAAACGTAAAACGTAAAAAGAAATGCGAATCAGAAATAAGTAAACTGTGTACGGGCATAAATTTTAAGACTTAACGAGTGCAGGGAATGCCTCCATCCCCATTCAGATGCCCTCCCAAAACCTGGCCTGAGGAGGACTGACTGTCAGGCGTTAATTGCGATTGCTTGTATGAGACTTGGTCCTGGGAGTAGTTGGTGCTTTGCAATGTTACTAATTGCTTTCTAATATCAATTTCTCAAAGGAATTCGTTTGAATGCTTTGAGTTTAGCTCTTTGCCTTCTGACTGCACACTGTAAAAACAAGTTAAAGTTTTGAGTTATGGAGTGTGCTAGACTGTCAAATACTCAGCAGTGAAAGCAAAGTGATTTCTCTTATTTTTCTATTAATAACCTTTCTATGTTGTAATATGTTATTTCTAAATGTCAATAGATATATTTTAAAATAGCAGCTACCTATCTGAAGTTACTTTATGCATACAGGGTATAATAAACCAAAAATTGCAGTTAGAAAGCAGCCTGCAAGAACTTTGTCTATTTGTTTGTTATTTCTGTATGTGTGTTTTTATGTGTGTGTGTGTGTGTTATGTCTGCTTCATTTTTATGGCATATTGTTAGCCATTGTTTGTCTCATGGCTCAGTGCACCGGGGAATTGGGAAAGAGAGAGTAGAAGAATGAGAGGCAGCTAAAAATCTAGAGAAATTCTCGTTTCTCGTCTGTCTGACTGTTGACACAAAAACCAGTTGCTGTTGTTATCAAATTGTTAACTGAAATAGGAAATCTTAGTTATGCATTTGTTCCACATAGTTGTCTAGTTGCCCAGTTGTTGGCATTGTTATTGCTCCTTCTCGTGTGTGTTTGTTGTTTGGCATCATTACACGC
The DNA here is from genome assembly GCA_035045575.1 of Drosophila falleni. NCBI lineage: Eukaryota > Metazoa > Arthropoda > Insecta > Diptera > Drosophilidae > Drosophila > Drosophila falleni. The sequence continues at coordinate 5,424,353 of JAWNOV010000142.1, forward strand.
GTTTGTTAACTGTGTGATATGCTTCTTGTTGTTGTTTTCTTTTTTTTTTGTGTCCAGTCAGTTTGGGCGCCTTTTGTGTCCTGTGGCCCTTTTTGAAATGGTCAATAAAATTGTTGTTTGCTCCGCAGTCGAGCGCAAAGTGCTTTCACTTCAGCTGCCAGCCCATATGACAGGCAATCACAGTTAACATAACAGTAAAAAAAACATCAATTCACAGACAGTGCTGCAATTATGCAGGAGCAAAGTTCAAATTAAAAACTCATTCCCCAACGGTTCAATCCTTTATTTCATTTTCAACCTTGCCAATTAGACAGCAGAATTTTGTGCTCCATTACCAGATTATTAATTAACATTTTATGTTGCTGGTATTTGATAGGTGCAACAGTTTATTATTTGTATACATATAATATATAGATGTGACACTTTTTCATATTTAAGATCAATTTAATCTATAAGAGGATGAAATAATAATACAACAAATTCAAAATAATATAATTTGTAATATTTTTACAAATTTCCACATTATGTGAACACATTAACTATTGTTACATTATATAACAATATACTCTGGTACTATTCGAGCAAATATATTAGAACTTTTGATCTTTTATTTTTAAAATTTTTTTTTAATATAAATTAAAGTTTTTAATTTTTTCTTCGTTTATGCTAATTGGTAAATTCTTAATATATTTTGCACTTGATTTTTATATATTTATTGTATTTTTTGGTCTTATAAATATCTGTCGAGCCGGAAAAACTTTGAATTCTTCGAGTTTTTGAAAATTTAAATTGTATGTCTGTAATATAAATTAATTTTCTTTTATTAATCATTTCACTTTCAAGTTTGTTTGGTTACTCACCATGGAGAACTTTCAGCAAATTGTCTGATAATCGAGATCCGCATTGATGCGCCCGTGTTTTTGATTTGGCACAGACTGACACTAAACGCTGCAGTTTGCACATCTACGGAATACACAGAAATATACACACAAAAAACTGGTAGCTATTTGTTGGCCAGTATCCATGCTGGTTCGCCTCGTTGGCTAAAAGAAAGGGGCACTTAAGTAGCGCAACTCGCGATAACTGCACAAACAAATATACAAGAATCACTGAGTGAGAGAGAGAGAGAGAGAGAGAGAGAGAACAGGAGAGAGAAAGAGGTGTAGGAAAAGTGAGTATGTGAGAGAATGCGAAAGCAAGAAACTGCAACTTGACTTCGTTTGCTTTGTGCAACTTCTTTCGCTCTTCCCATGAGCTGTATATTGAGGTGTATCTCTTGGGCGTTACGTCTTTTGACACTTTTAATGGACAAAATTCCTCCCCCTTGTTGCGACCGCATTGCGGCCTGTCCCAGAGTGAAACTGCAGGCAGGTAGACAGCAATGGGACACTGGACACCTGGCGTCATCATACTTTGATTTTGCATTCCCTTTTGGCATCCCTTTTGCCCTTTCTTGTATTTTTAATGCTGCACACTGCAGTTCGCTTTTAAGTTTCAGACAAATATTTCACAAAATAAAAGTGTTTTCTCCTCTTGGCAACTCTGCTTAAACAAGTGATTACTTAGCGGTCTCGCACGCGGTTTTCTATGTGATCACAGAGAATGACAAAATACAAAGGTAAATTTACAACAAAAAAGAGAGCATTACAAATTAGGCCGTATGCGGCTTATTTACTTTTCCCACTATAAAAGTTAATGTTATTTTAACTGCATATTTATATATTTAGTTATAGCATATTTGTATTTATTGGAAATCGTTTGAGTAACAAATATACAATTTGTAACTATGAGATTATTAAGGAATTTACTTTAAAAAAATACTAAGCGTATACTTAATATTTTTATACTTATGTTGCAGTTTCATAGAACCATTTTTTTTTATCATATTCTTATTTTTAGAAACCAGATTTCTTATGTTTTTTATCAGTGTGATATCTCGACTAGCTCTGCGAGGAAACAGTTCTGTCTTGAAGACTTCAAAGTTCCTGGCTACGCCTCTCCACGCACACATGCTCACATCTACACGCCTATTATATATATTATGTCTATATACGAGTATGCTACTCTATGTGCACAAGCAGCTTTTGTTTTGTCAGCGGATCGCATGGTCTGCTTTTTGCTTTCTTGGAACCTCGCAGATGAGCCGCATGACAATGAGCAACAACTACAACATCAGCAGCAGCTACAACTACAAGAACGAGAACAACAAGAGCAGCAACAACAAATGATAACAACGACAGGAAATTGTCAACAATAGCAAACCGCGTTGTCTGCGGGTAATTTTGACATTGTCGCTGGGCGTTGTTGCCATTGTTGCACGAACGAGTTGCTGCCTCTCACGTAATCAGCCATTTTGCATGCTACATGTTGGCTTGTGTGTGTGTGTGTGTGTGTGTGTGTGTGTGTATGTGTGTTTGCTAATTTCCATTGCGTCTTTAAGTTCATAGACGAGCTGATGAAATGAAATTGAAAATGCGATTCTGACAAGTGATTTATGAGCTTTCTGTCGTCATAATGTCTGAAGATCTTTCATTTCATTTGCCATAATGGTATCAATATTTGCTATCTGCCAACGCCAAAGGCACATCCTGGCTCAACACACACACACACACCCATCACACACAGACACACACACACACACAGACACGCCCACTTGCTCTAATGCGCTTCACTGATTTAGTGTTTGCGACATTTCCTGTTTCCCTTTTTGTTGGCATCCGTTGTAGTTGCTATTGTTGTTATTGCTGTAGTTATTGTTGTTGCTGTCGTCAGCATTGTCATCATGTCGGGTCACTTCAAAGTTCTATAATATCATCGTCTGACCGCGCGTTCACTTTCGTTCACTTTTCACACACTTTCGCTGCAGCAACAGCAGCTACAACAACAACAGCAACAACAACTTGCCACTGCAACATCAGCAGCAGCATGAACTACAAAAAGTGAAGCCAACGCCACCGCAGTCTAACCATGCCACACTTTGCTGTGGCCTTTTTGGTAATCCTTTGGCTATTAAGGCGTAATTGACACTTCTTTTTTGTAATTCTCGCTTTGTCCCCAGTTGCCATTCTCTCTTTCTCCCCCTCTCGTTGTCTAATTCTTTCTCCCTAGTCGTTAAAATCATCAAAAATTGTTTTGAGTAAGTAAAAGCTTAAATATTTATGTTAATTTCTCAGTTAGCTTAGTTAAAAAAATAAAATGAACATTGAATAGAATTCTTTACAAAATTATGAAATTTTTCTAAGATAAAATTTACTATTATTATTATTCTTTGTATTTTATATTTTAAGCTAATCTTGGGAATTTTCCGAAAAATTTAAATTTACACCTTTTAATCAGTCTTCAAGATGAAATGGACGGAAATTTTCTTTATAAATTGGATGGACAGATATAAATTAGATGATCTTGAATAATGAATGAGTAAGCCTTTCAGTGTTTATCCAGGAAATTACGAATGCTCTCTATAGAAATTAGGTTGTAAGTTAAATAATGAAAATAAATTTATCCTAAAGTCAAAGACAATCATTACAATAGATTATTGTGGAAAAATGTGAGAATTCAATTAAAAAATCTCATTTTACTGACAAAATGAAAATTTTGAAATTAATTTTAGTAATTGAAAGGGATTAAAGTTCTGTAATATTAATTCGTTAGAGTATGAAGAGTAGACCAAGTTAAAGTCAACTTAACATCCTCTTCAATATTTGTGCTTATGTTTGTTGCTGTGAGTTGGGATGCTACCAGCTGCAAGATAAAGGCTGCAAGATAAAGGCAGCTCTGAACTTTTGACTAAGAGGAACAGCAGCTGTTTCAAATACTGTTGGATGTGAGGAGCAACGAACCTGAAAACCGTATCAATTACTTATCGAATCGAGCAAAACCCGAAAGGACTTTGACTGTGCGTGTGTGTCAACCTATCTGCAGTTGCATAAGCAAACATAAATGAAATGTCAATGTAAACAACACGCAGAAAAATGAATTTTTAATAAAAAAAACATGTAGAGGTTGAATGGGATGGCAGGGAGTTGGGGCAGGTTATGTTGTGCTACATGCAGCCAAGTTGCATACATCAAGGCACTCGAGTGGCACAAGAAGAAGCTGATGCCGTTGCTGCTGCATGGCAAATGCATAAACACAGTTTGATATTATTCCAGTGCCAGCTGCGCACATTGAATTTTGAAGTTAAAACAGTGATGCCAGACTTTTAAAGGCGAAAATAGATATTTGGAAAAAAGGAAACTTAAAATAGTTTAAATGTTAACCAACGAACAATCGGTTTTTCGTGTAAGTTTATCAACCACATTATTAACAAAATTTTTGCAAAGGCAACCCATTTATTTTTGTTGCATAGCTAAAAAAATGCAACGAATTTTAGAATACTAATCTTTAATTTGTAAATAAAATACGTTGAGACCCTTTCTTCGACCAAGGAAGCAAAGCACTTTCTCACCATGCAATATTTTTATTATTGATATATTTCAATATAATTATTTTGTTTGCCCTAAATATTTTGCACAAAGAATATAGTAAATATTGGCGTTATCGGAGAATCTGAAAACTATTCCAGCTTTTTAGTTAACAACATTATAGAATTGCTAACTCTAGCTTTTTTATAGCTAAAATGGCAACACTGAGATGAAGCTGTTCTCTCCTTATGAGAGGCAACAGGGAAAAAAGGACAACACTTTGACAACGTTGTGTGCCACACGATGGGACAGCTGACAGCGATAGCTATTGACAGGCAACCAGGCAGCTAGACCTTTTGAAAGTGCAGGGTATCTGACCGTCTGTCTGTCACAAGCAATCAGCGCTTGTGGCATTAAATATTCAAAATATTGTAAACGTTGAATGTAGCGCGAACTGCGAATTGCGATCTGAACTGAAGTTCTCCTGGAAAATTCAGCATTCGATGTGCATAATTTCCACTTCGATTTGTGCAAATGCAAAATGGCACATGCTGTCCTGCCCCACTGTACCAACCCGTCTCCCCTTTAGATCCATCTTTCCCCTCTGCTGTCCTCGACTGTCGCCGAGTGAATTATTTATGCGTTGTGTTCTGTTTGCTCGGCAAATTTAACAGCTTATTAATAATGCATTTTTCTGCTGACTTGCTACACTTCACAATTTGCCCACAGACAACATATACGTATACAAATAGATATACTGTATGTATAGACATGTATATCGTATGTAATCAGTCTGACAATCGTACACATATTCCCTTCATTATTTGTATTTTTGGCAAAATCTATTGGCATTTATTATTATTATAGCGTTTTGTGCAAATCTCAACTGTCAATGTTTTGTGATTATCTGAATTACTTTTTGCCTGTCTCTAATATCTGTCTGGCAGTCAGGTTGTCTGCTTGTCTGCCTGTCTGCCTGACATGTCTAGCCTAGCTCAGCTCAAATTTACAAATTTCAACAATAAGTCAGCACAAAATTATTTTGCTGTGTCGGCGCAAACAGTAAAAAAAAAATTGTCACCAACTGCATACTTTTGATGACAGTAGTAACAATTTGCTTCAAACAATGCTAAAAACAATTTTAGTACTATTTCTGATCATTACCCTTTGAAGATACCTTTTTTTATTGGACCATAATTTAATTAATCACCTATTTTTAAACCGAAATTCAGCAACATAACTGCTCTCTAATATATATCTGTTTTCAGTAACTCCTTTACAATATATACTCACTAGTAATTTTGCGAGACATTAACTGAGCTTTATAAATTATTAAACATATTTATTTATTTTATATTTTTTCAGTAATGTTTTAACAAAATTTCAGCGTTATAGCTATATAATAAATAACATGCTATATAATTATTAAAGTCCTATTAATAAATTTCGTTCCGTCAGCAATAAACTTATTTCGGGAAACTTAATTATAAAACAATTTTTATTTGATTGTTTTAATTATTGCAGATCATTTGATGTGCTTTTTGTAATTACAAAATCTAAATATCATAAATATCAGCTATTCTGACTTTCAGCTTTTGACTACTTAGAAGATAATATTTTCGTTTAATTTGTGACTTACTCAAGAATTCCTGAGCCAGGTTAGCAGTTTTGAAACTAAAGCCCGCTGGGCATTAACTGACTGCAACCACTGTGAGTTCGTTTGCACCCCGTGGTGTCCACGGATAACCATAACTCATTCAGTCTGCCACTGCCACGCCTCCTCTTTACCTCTGCCATCTTGTGAGTGTTGTCTGTGCGCTCTTTTGATTGACAGGCAACAGCGAAAAACGGCGAACAGAAAAAAAAACTCAGTCAAGTGTTGTATTTCTGCGAAGTGTAGTAAAAAACATGTAATGCCTGAATGTGAATATATTTTTTTTGGGGATCTTTCTTTCTCTTTCTCTTTTTGTGTAATTGAACTGTAAGTACATTTGTGTTAGTGTTCGAGATTTGTGTGTGGTTCAGAGGAACGCCCACTTTGAGTTGAGCTGGGAGAAAAAGAAGAAGCAGAAGCGGAAGTAGAAGCAGATGCAATTGTCTAGCGTTAGGCAAATGCAGTGCGCACCGTGAGCAAACAGTAAATAAAGTTTAAAATTCAATTACAAGGCAATGGCTCACAAGTTGATTGCGAGGCTAACTGACTGACTGAATGACTAACTGACTGAGGGACTGACTGACTAACTGTCTGATTGACTGAGTGATTGACTGGTTGGTTGACTTGGCAAAGCAAATGATAGAGCCTGCAACGGACTGGGATTGCCTTTTGTCATGCTGGAAAATCAAATCCTTTATTGCTGCTTGCTGTTGGATCAATTAACGTTGAATGTGTGTGCAAAGGCAATACCGCAAAAGCCACACTTACACACACTCACACACACACATACAAATGTATATGAGTATAGAAGCTGGGCGAGTGGTGCACCAACCACTGACAACCACTCAACTGCTGCAGTTTTTCGGTTAACAATTTTGTGGATGTACTACTGTGTATATATGTATCTAGGTGGTGTGTGTGTGTGTGTGTGCGAGTGTTGACAGTGCAATTGGAATGTGCTGCGCTCTGGACGCTGGCCAGGCGAACAGTTTTTGCGGTAAAACGTTAATTTCCCGGCGAGCACTTGTCAACACTGAAGCGCAGAGAGAGAACATCGCGGTTTATTGTTTCAATAACAACCAAAATGGCCTCAATGAAAATGAGAAATGCCAAATGAAATGAAAATTGTTGCAAAATTCATTTGCAACACACTCATCCACTCACATACAAACTGACAATAATAAAATGCTGCAATATTATAAAAGCTTTGCATATTTTTCTGCCAATTTACAGCATATTTTTAATTTTCGGTCCATAAACTCAATACTGAGTTCTATAAGAATTTCTGCGGCAATGAAATTTGCTTTAGACGCAAATTCAAAGTGTTTGCTTACATGAAGTACTTTGGTAAATATCAATTAAAACTGATTTACCCTCAGCTGAATTTTTGTATCAGTATCTGTGTGTGTGTGTGTGTGTGTGTGTGTTTTCAACTTGGGCAACTTTACGTTAATCCAAAGTCAACTCAACGTGCGATTGGGAAAACTGAATTTTTGTGGCATTTTCTTTGCCTTTGGTTTTCATTTTACCTTGTATTTGAGCTCAGATATAGAGTTACCAGTTAACAGCTAACAGTTACCAGCCACAAATTACAATTATTTCTCTGGCTAGTAGAGAAGGTATTCAATTTTTTGACTGCCGATTGGAAAATGTTGGCCAAAAACAGTTGGTACTTAAGTGAGTTTTCCTTTGGCAGTTAATTAATTTTGAAGTAGTAGCTTAATCGTATTTGCATTTAACTTAGAAACCAACACATTAAGCATACGCCCCGTGAGTGAACAAGTGACGAATGCAGCTCTAGGATATACAAATATCATCCAATTTCTTTTAAAATTAATTATATAAACCGTTTTTATTGAATAGTATTGCATTATATGAATATGTAGCTATCAAAAATCTAAATACTGTAAGAGTTCTAAAACTTAATATGTCATATAAATCTTTTCAGCTGATAGAAAAACTTATTTTACTAAACAACAGCACAAGACATCATAAATTGGGCACATTTAGGTTGTATCAAATCTTTTAACAATAAATAACAAGTTTAGCTTGATTGCATTCATTATTTACTACCTTTTTCTATAAACTATATATCAATTTATATTTTACAACAATAAATAATAACAATAGAGGCAATAATTGAATGGAAAAATATAAACAATACAAAGCAATGATGCCGCATTCCATTTGCACTAGGGTGGTAAGTAAATATGTTCTGCTCGCAAATTTCTTCTCTTTTATATACTGTGGCCAATGTTGTTTCTATAGTTGTTGTTATTGTTACTGTTGTTGTTTGAGGTTTTTGTTGGTGACCAGCAGTGGCTCACCTGAAATATCACGATTGTAGCGGCCTTTTTTTTTGATTGCGCAACATGCGGCACAGTCTAGAAAGTACAACAATGAAAAGTAAGCTATATATATATATATATGCATACAAGTAATAACAATAACAACAACATCTAGTCATTTCGGCCAGGAAAAGGAAAAATCGCAATTCAACGTATTCATTTTGTAGCATTTTTCGTGCAGCCGAAAAGTATGCTATGATTTTATACTTGGCTGCTTGCTTTGCGAAGCTCGCTTGGAAACATACACACACATGCACCCATGGGAATGTATATGAATGCTTAAATGTAGGCATTTTGGTTGGACAGCTGTTGTGTTGCCTTTAGGGCGATGGGAGTGCATTGATAAGACTATGGCAGTCCATTATGCAGCTCACTTGGTATGTATTGAAGCTGATAAAACTGAATAGTGTGTCGAATTGTTTCATTTTTTTGTTTTCTTTTCAGGAAAAGTTCTTTTGCATTGAAATGAAGACTAAATACTCTCGGAAAATCAATTTGTTTTCGGTTTTCGGTTATTATAAAATGTAGAATTTTACAAAAATTTAAGATGCCATTTTCCAAAAGCAAGACAAGGCAAAGTTATATTTAAATTTAGGCAATGATGGTCGTTGACAATGTTAAAGCACAAAATAAATTTAATGACCTGAAAATAGACTAAAATAGTCTCATTAAAAGGCATTAATATCGGTAATAATTGAGCCCAGAAAGGCAGGCCAATGAAAATGGCCAAATCAATTGGCATAAACTTCAAAATTCGGTTCGTTAAATTGCACTGATTTGGCTGATGCTGCATTTGGCATTTGCATTTGCGGGCTTACGCACAATAAACTTGATGGGCAATACCAAAAATGTTTTAGATAATTTGTGCAATTTTCATTTCGAAAATTTTGTTGCGAAATCACGACGCAGGGATACCTTGTGCAAATAACATTAATATACTGCAATTTCTTAGACTATTATTCTCATTATGACGCATGACGAGGTATTAAAACATTTGCGGTTTGTGCTAAACCAACAAAAATATGAAGGAAAGGAAGGGAAAAACGCAATAGCAATTCGAAATGAATGCATTTGAAGTAACGCACATGGGTAAAATCAATAATAATAATAATATTCAGCAATTAAAGAGCCATATCCGCAAAGTGGGGGTGTTATTTCTATTTACGTTGTAATGTTGCAAGCATGTTGCATGCTGCATTTTAATGCTCGACAACCCAGGGATATAATTGATGCATTAGTTCGAATATTGTATTCTCCACCCAACCGCCTAGCGATTCACCCCAATGAACCACCCAAAAAATATAGCAATGTCAACTGTCGCGCTGTATTCATAAATCAAATGAGCTGAAATGCATTTTCAATGTTTTTGCTACATGTTGATTATGAGAGTATTTGATATTTGCACGGTGCTGAAGGGGTGTAAAATAGCAGCCAAGAGCGCTTAGCTAACAAAATATTCATAATGCGGCTTACATGTCGTATGCGTGATGTGTTATTCTTTTTGTGGCTGCTGCTGCGGTGCACTTTGGTGCGGTGTGGTGCGGCGTAGTGCGTGCTTAGCGGTTTGGGTTTCCTGCTTTTTAGCTTTGATGTCGCATTAGCTCATTTAATGTAAATTCACAGATCACATCCCATAGAAAATAACTGAATTGCATCGGATTGCATTAGCTGAGGTTGAATGGAATGGAAGTGCGTTTGTAGTGCATTGTTGATTAAACATAAATTCAAATGAATTTATGGTGTTTTCCAAATTAGCAAATAATTTACACACTCTCATTATTAGGTTCATGCATTTGGTCGAAAAACTTTTACAGTTTGGGACCTAACCGGAAAAAACTTTATTAATTATCTTAAATGGGGTGAAAGCACTCAAAGAAGAGTCGGTAAGCCTAGTCTACTTTAGGTGTCTTAAAAAAATATAAAAATTAGTTAAGGAATGTGTTTATAAATTAGCACAATCCCAATTCAAATATGTCTTAGTATCAGGAGCTTACAAATCAAAGCTGGGGCTAATATTTAGGGACTATTGAATTATCTACCTTAAAGCAATCTGAAAAAAATGTTTAACTGTTTCCGGATTGTCAGCCAATTCTCGTTAAATTGTTTTAAATCATGTATTTGAATGGAAGCTCTTTTTCTATTTCCTAACGTGATCAAACCCCGATCATGAGTTGAATCTGAGCTGATCAATTTTAAACCGACAAGATAAGGGAATTAAGAAATTTAATAAACACAATATTGACATTACCTAACTAATTAAGTAACTATTTATGATTATTTTAGACCTTTCCAAGCGAAATATAAATTGTAAAATTAATGTTTTATTTTAATGATTTTGGACTAATATTAAAAAGCCTATCAAAATATAAAAGAGACCAAAAAAATGTCTGTGTTATTATAGAACCCGAAAAATTTTAATAAAATTAAGTGTGCAGTCAAAAGTTGGTAGATGTCTGGCTCTTGTAGCTTTTTTGTGAGTTGTCTTGGGGGTTGTGGTAAATCAATTTCAATCAATTTTTGTTGTGCGCGAAGCCAAAGTGCTGGCAAATAATTGATTTGTTCACCATTAGCGGCACAAATCGCAGACAATCAATTGCGTAAGATTCAAAAGAAGTTAGGGATAATGTGTGAGAGGGCGTGACAGGGAGGTAGGTAGGGTAAATTGATGCTCGCAGGCACAAACAAATTAAGGACAATTATTTCAATTAAGCAAATGCAAATAAATCGAGCCAGCATTAGGCAAACAGCAACCAAACAGCAAACGTTTGGTTTGAGCTTCAGCTTTCTCGCAAATTTTTCTCACTTTGTAGTTGGGAAAAGCAGAAATTAGGGGTAATGTAGAGAGGAGGTAGAATAGGGACTTGTTTCGGTTGTTTGCCTGTTGAATTGCAAATAATTCAGCATTGTAGTTTGTTTAGGTTTTAATTAATAATGAATTGAGAAACTCATTACACGGCAGCAAACAGTGGCAGAGGCAGGCAGCGGTGGCATGTGGCACACGGCAAGGGGGTAGTCTAAGCGTTTTCTATGCCCCTTCACTTCGGGCTAATTACAATGGAGCCTACTGTGTGGGTAGTACAATCGGTTGCCAGGACAACGGCGACTTCAGTTAAGTACTTACCTAATGAACCTTTTGAGGTTGATCCGTCTAAATTGTTGGCATTTGATTTGGTTCCACATTTCCGCCATATCAACAGGCAGAAACTTGCCTCAAAATGCTCACAACAATTCTCATATTTATGCAATTGCAGATGTGTGTGAGTGTGTGTGTCTGTGTGTGTGTGTATGTGTGTGAGTGTATGTGTGGACTCGAGTGTGGGGGCGTATTGGTTGTTTGTGTGTGGTTTATTACGCTGCTCTTGGCAATTATATTTGTTACCCAATTAGCGTAAAATTGTGTTTATTGGCATACGACGAGCGCATTGTGGCCTGGAACATCGCCTCACGTAACGGCCGCATTGAATTAGCTAATGAAGTTGTAGTTGTAGTCCCACAACAAGACTCTCTCCACAAGTACTCTTACCAAATGCTTCATGTCTGTATCTCTTAGTTTGTTAACCTAATTTGCTAAACACACACACACACACACACACACACACACACACACAGAGACTGAGCTGCCATAACTTCTTAGCCTTCCCTGCAATATTATTGTTGTTCTCATAGGTGTTACGGCTAATGCCCGGATAAAGTATCTAATTAAGTATTGTTACTGTTTAGTTATAAATCGCTTCTGGGCATTGACCGCAACAAGACGAACACTTTATGTGGTAGACTCTGTAGGACAATTTAGTTCCTCAATTTGTTGCCCAACTTTAATATTAATAAGTTAATTAGGATAAATAAATTGCTATAAAACTTAATACAAATGAAATTAGATGCAGTATTAAGAACCCAATATTAAAATAAAATAAATATAATTATTTAACAAAATAGAATTATAACTAAAATAAAATAAAACCATGTTGGGGCAGGGTAATAAAACTGTAGATATCCTGAACAAAAAGAAACACAAGACCCATTCTTTAGGTTTACGCAATATATTAATATATTAATTTGTAATATATTTATTTTATTACAACATATTATACAGATGAACGTAATCCTTATATTATTCCCTAAACTACATTTAATAGTCATCAGTCAGAACAATATCTAAAAAAAAAATGTTTCGTTTATTCAATCACTTAATGAATAAAAAGCTAATTTTGTGGATTTTATACTCTGTGTTATAAGGGTAAGATGTGGTTTAATCGACTTACCATATCATATCTCTGTCAGTGGATAGCTTAGTATAGCACTTTGTTGCGATTTAATTATTTAAATATTTATCTCAAGAGCTGACTTATGACTTTCTAGCTTATAAACTCTTCTGAAATGTTGTTGTCGTTCGGACAACTGAAATCGGACTGCATAATTAACCCTTTGTTCTGGCCAAACACAACTTGAGTTACGACCAACAATTGGTGCTAATTATTTAAGGGTGACGCGATGAAACGCGACGTCTCTTAAAGTCATTTAAAGTGCCTGCTTGGCGTATCATTTTTGAATGGGTTGTAAAATATTAGATAAGTCTACTTTGTTTAAGTGGGCACGTTTTATGCTGTCTTTGTTTACAGTTAAATGGCTTGGAATTAATTAACAGTTGCTATGCCAAATAATACAGTGAGCGTTAGATGTTTGTGTACCTAATTATTATCAGTCGATTTATAATCCAATTTAAACGGCTTTTCGAAATTAAGACGAAATCTATGTATTAATCTTATTTACTATTGGACTATAATAATTACAAATAACATTTAAGTTACACTATTGAATATATTCAACTAAGTAAAATACATATTATAATTTTATTATATGATATCATATTATATATTATTTTATTTAGTTTTTTAAAATTAACAAAAAAATTACATATAAATACATATTATAATTTTATTATATGATATCATGTTATATACTATTTTATTTAGTTTTTTTAAATAAACAAAATATTAGCAATTTAAGAAATAGGATTTTTTTCTAAGATTTCTTTCTAATGTCAAAAATAGTTACAAAATATGTATGTGACATTTTACATTATTAAAATTATTGTAAAATTTCAATAAGAACATTGTAGTTTTTAATCAAGTGTTAAGCTCTCTTTCCTATATGTCTCTCTTTAGTTATCCCTTTGCCTCTACTTGTTTGTTCTTGTTTAGTCTGTAAATTATGTGTCTACGATATCTGCTTAGCACTCGGCCACAGACGTTAATTTCTAACAGTGAGTGTTGCTAAGTATTTATACGGCATAAGTAAGACGACGAATGGAAAGGCCCAAGAGCAGACTCAAGACATGCATGATTTATATATGCTTATTTATGTTGCCATTGCTGTGGGAATTTTTCAACCCGTCGCCGTTTGTTGTCCTTTGTCCTAGCGCTTATATAGGCGTCTATGCTTTGTCTTTGCTAACCAGACAATTATTTATTGGCTTCTGCTGTGGCTGCGATTCCTACAGCAGTTTCCTCCTCATCTTTTGCCTACGCATGTGTTGTGTGTGTGTTTGTGTATTGTTTGTTATCCTGGCTGCTTAAGACAGCTTAAGACAGCAGGTCAGACGCAGACTGAGCGCTGTTGAAAAATTCATTTTCATGTTGCTGCAGCTTAAGTAATTTTTCATAAACATGCGTCACAGCCAAAGAAGGGAACACTTAATACACGCTACATGCTACTTATGAGTATATGGAGCAATGCTTGTTGCGCTTGCCAAATTTAATTTCAGCTACTTATGCATACTGGCAACTGTAAGCTGCTTAGCCGCTCCATATGCTGTCGAGCTGAGTTCACATCAATCATACGCCATGTGAGCTGGTTGACTGAATTGACTGAGAGCAAGCGAATGTTCACATTTAAAATGTCAATTACTCGTACGATGACGAAGGACGAAGGACGATGGCCAATGGTCGATGCTCGATGGTCGATGCTCAATTAAGCATGTCCCAGTCACTTTGAGTTTTTTATTTCAGCTGCTTTTGTTGACCATAAAACAGCTTTAATGACGGTCGTTTGGCTTGCATCTCCGACTTGGCTCTGGCATTTAACTCTTATGCTCATTTATCATACTTTCTGAAAGCCTGCTGTGACCCCATCAAGTACTGTTTCCTCCAACCCATAACTGCCCACATGTGCTCATGTATGTGAGTGTGAGTGTGTGTAAGTGTATTGGCTTTCAGTCTGTTTCAGTTTGTTCTCGTTGTGTGTACAAAGCATTTATGCCAAGTGCTTGGTCCTCACTTATGGTAAAGTCGTGTGTCGTTTATTTAAAACATTTTTATTGCACATATTTCGCGATTCATTTTAATATATTTTCTCGCTCCTCTCACTCCTTCTACTTCGCTCGGCAATTATCTGTCTGTTTTTCTCAGCTTAAGTCGTAATTATGTTGCAATATGGTCACTTAAAATGATGTACCCAACCAAGTGCGAAACTTTTATTTTTGTTTATTTGCCTCACATTAATAACTATGTAATTAATTGTGTATTCGTTGCTTACGAAGCAATGTGCCATGTTCATTGAGTTTTCTTGACTTTAGTCAAATATCCTTGTAAGTTGATTTCAGTTTACGTGCTATCCCTTTGCAATTTTTCAGTAGTTTTTTCACAACAAAAATAGAGAGAGAGGGAGGCCAATACATAGAGTATATCCATGGAGAGATAGTGAAGAAGGCTATCCAACTATAAGTACTCTAAGTCTTCCGTTTTCAATAGGGAACTTTACAAATATGAATTTTGTGAAGCACCTATAGAAGGATTTCTTTATAACCTAAAATTTAAAAATTAAATAGTAGTGCAAATACAGACCAATTTAGTAAGCTTTTACAAGATATATTTTAATGGTTTGTGAATATGGAAAGAAAACTTTGGAGTTGCAGAGTATTCAGAGTTTATTGTGGCTTCTGAAATATTTCAACTTCAATTTCTGCATCATGATGCAAATACGAGACTATTGAAATATTTGCCAGGCGTGTTCAAATAAAATAAGAAAGGAAAAATTGTTTAGAAATATAAATAAATATGCATATGTAAGTTTATGTGCACTCGTATATGAATGACATGTGTGGATATTTGCGATGAGCTGCTGGTGCATTCATGTATATATTCACGTATATCAAAGGAAGAGGCTAAAATGCAACTTGCTTTGGTGATACACTTCCGTTTCCGTATATATATGTATATGGAGAGAATGTTCGGAAGGGGGAACAGCCGATAGTGTCAAACACAATGCTTGCTTAACACTTCTTGTTGCTGATTGCATTGCCTTGTTTGGTCTGTTGGCATAGCATTTGAATATTTCATAATTTAAATACATATTTTTACGGCAACTTGCAAAGATTTCAACGTGTCACATAAGCTGCGAACGTGTCTGCAGCATAAATTGTGACAAATGTAGTTTGTTTTTCAATTAGCAAACAGCGCTTAAAATGAACATAAGATAGAGAACTAGCAAAATTGAAGACAAGATCCACTAATTGCTGTTTTATCTTTTAATTTCCAACAAACATTTTCTCCGGACCTGCTTAAGCTCTTTGCAACGCTTTTCCTCACAGTTTTCATTGTTTGCTAAAGCATTTCAGATACATTTCTGTGGATCGTTTGCTTTTCTGTCAGCCGCATAAATTATATTATATTATGCTCGCATTAATAGCTATTGAATTTGCCATGATTAGTTTGAAAATTGTCTACATTTTATTAATGGTGTTTGCCAGCAGATTTTCCAATTGCTTTTAAGCGGATTATCAACAAATTACTATCAATGGTTATCACACTATCAGCTCTATTTCAATCTGTATGCTTATTAGAGACCTGCCTAATTACTAAACTAATTTTTATTTATAATAGTTTTTTTACAACGTCAGCAATAAATTTTTATTAAATATTTAATACAGCTTTTTTCACTTGCCATTTGCAACGCGCCACGCTGTTTGCTTGATAAACGATGTGACAATTTAAATCTATTGGGGCAAGCTGCGTGATTAATTGGCCCCAGCCAGCAGCACATCTCTCTTTTGACATTTACCGAAACAAATACATCAACAACGACAATAGCAACACATAACTGTGCGGACATGTCAATTTGGTATTAAAATATTGCACAGAGCTTTGGAGAAAAGCGAGTAAAACTTTAGATAAAGTAAACAGTTGAAATATTTAAAATATTTTATATATCTCGATATTTTAATCCTTTGAAGCTTGAAGTTTTGATCTGTAAGAAAAACTATCGTCAAGAGGTCAAACAATCTATCTAATAAATCAGAGCAAGCTTAGACTACAATGACATAATTTGGATAGAACATAATTATTAAGAAAACAATTAACAATCTAGGTTACCGTCACACAGATCCGTTGAGCTTATTAGGCATAACTAACGGTACTTACAGATAAGAATTTAGCAAAATTAGAGATACGAAGTATAAATATAATATTACATAATGTTTTTAAGAGTCGCCTAAAGCTAAAACCAAAACTGACTGCTATGTCGTGTGGGTTTAACTGGATAGTTTGCTAGTTAAGTTGTGATTATTTAAATGGCATAAGATCAGCCATAACGATAGCAACCAGGCACGTTTTATGACTGTCTATTCGCCGATTACACTCAAACTGGAAGAGAAGGAGTCAAGCAGCGGGCCACAAAATGTTGGCCAGAAATTAATTGCATCTGTAGTTTGGTTACTTGGCTCTATTTCCCTTTACCCTTTTTTTTTTGTTTTTTTGCCATGCTTTTCATTTATGGTTGTAGTTATTGCAGCTGTACTCGTATTCGTAGTTCTAGTCGAGCTTGTGTATGGAGAAACTTTTGAAGCCGCTTATCTGACAGTGAGGCGAAGTTCAAAAAGCCCGCAAGTGTGTGGCATTAAAAAGTTTTTAAATTTACGCAAAACGTTCGTTATGATGCGACTTAATTGTTAGCTGTTAAGATTTACATACACACACGCATTGGCAAAAAATGAAGACAAGTTGAGCAGCGACAATGAGAGAAAAGTCAAATTTAATTGCGGGCTGTTCCGAAGAACACTTTTGTATCAATTTCACAACGATTTTGGGTCGTCGTATTTAATTTGATGGTTTTAAATGAATGTATTTTTCATCTCTGTGAAATTTAGTTCGAATATGTTGCTTAGAACAATATCCGTATATGCACTGCACTATGTTGTTTTTAAATTTTCGCAGATAATAAACTTTGTCCTGCTTTTCCACTAACTAGAAAATACAGAGAATAAAAACTTTACGGTTTTCTGTTTTTCTTTTTAATTTGATTTAAATTTGTTCGGTTTATTTTATTGAAATAATTTTCTTAGAATCACAAAATATTGAAAAAAAAAACTTATTTAGTCAAATATTTGTACAACCTTGTAAGTTTTTTTTTTGGAAATTATTTTTTTTAAATGTTTATTTTCTTATTTTTTTTATATTTTTATTTGTGTATAATTTTTAAAATAGTATTTTAAATGTATTTTATAATAAATTTTATCTGCTAAATAAAAAATTCATGGCGCATCATTGATAAATATTCTACAATATTTATGAACATTATTATGAGTCTTATGTTGTCAGTTTTATAAGCTGCTTTATAGTTGAAATAAAAGCTTTGCATGCGCTCTTTGTATGAATAATATTTGAGATAGCGAAGAAAAGAAAAGAGTTCCAAAACGGTAAGAAAAGAGAGGAGAAAACAGAAAAAGTGAATGCAGTAAGCCTTAAGAAAAACAATGAACATTTTGCACGTTGTCATCGGTTGGCATTCAAGTTGTTCCGTTTAAGAATGGATATGGCAGCTGCACTTAGCCATAAAGTAGCTAAAGCAAACAATATTAAAAACAAACACGCTGAGCGACCAAGCAACACACTCACATACACTCACACACACACTGAGAGAAAAAGGCGGCAATAAAATACTATGAAGGGAAAAAAATTGTAAAAGCGGTGAAAAATTATATATGTATTAGCTGAAAATATGCACAGCAGGTGCTGCAAGCTGCAGGCTGCCACTATATCTGTGGAGAATTTTAGAGAGAGTGTGTGTGTGTGTGTGTGTGTGTGTTTGTGTGTTTGTGTGTATGCGTGAGCTCATGAGGTGCATCCGCTTTTTCGTCTTGTAGCCGAAGCACTCAGCGCCAGCAACTATACACATTAATGTTGTCCAAGTGCTGTGCTAAATTATGTATGTATGTGTCTGTATATATATTTATATATATATAAATATATACATGAGTGTGAGTGTATATCTATGCGCAAATAGTTTTTCAAAGTGCCTGGGCAAAAGCTGGTCGTAGTTTTTCTTGCCGTAGACACACCACCTGTAATTATGTTGAAAGTAAAATGCTTGTAAAATATTAACTGCTGCATGCCACATGCTGCAAGCCTGCACACACATCCATATACACGCACACTACAATACTCGTGTGTGTGTGTGTGTGCTCCAAATTTAATATTTAAAATGAGTTTGCTGATTTTGTGTTTTTGTTGCTTTTGCAACATTTAACTAACAGCGATTTGCCTTGGCCGCAGCAAATTTGCCTGTGCTCGCGTCCGTTCATTGAATGCAATTTTTTCCCATTTTCCTATTTACCCCACTTCCCATCCCTCGCTCCTGCCACATTGGCCAGCCCTGGCACTCGCACTCGATCTCTGCAGTTTTTCATTTAGCCTAGGCAGTCGGCCAACTGGTTTGCTAATAGAAATAAAAACAAAACTGCACACAAACTAAGCCAAGCTAAATGCTCAAAGGCTTTGACTCTCTCATTCTCTCCGTTCCCTTCTGCAACCAGTGCAACCCCCGTCCATCCACAGTGCTTGCTTGCAATGAAAACAAAAAGCGATTTGCAAGTTTTCTATTGCGCATAAAAGTATGCTGTGGAACATTTTTTCCCATGACGTTTTGCTCAAAACATTCTCGTTTTCTTTTTCTCGTTTTTGTTGTTTTTCCTTTTGTGTGCTTTTTTTTTTTTGCTTTTCATAAAACCAAACTATTAAGCCAAGTGTTAAACTCATTTAGCGCGGATTTATGCGCCCGAGTGCCCCATACAAGATGGGTGGGGCTTATGGGGATATTATGGGTCATATGTAAGTGGAGTGGGTGTCTGTGTGCATGTACTAGTTTGTTTTGGACCATGAAAGTTTGCGTGTGTGTGCGTGTGTGTGTATGTGTGTGTGTGAGTGTGCGTCTGCTTTGTAAACGTGCCGTTTTCTTTTATGCGCATTTAATAAGCCTTTTTGCCGCGCTTGTCGTTGTTTCTTTGTGCCCGCCTTTTGCATTTTCCCCATTTTTTCCCATACGTGCATATATACATATATGTTTTTTCTATTAACAGCTTTGCATTTTGATTGTTGGCATTTATATGTGCGAGTTTTATTTCATTTCAACATATATTTTTCTGCACTGAACTTGAAGCGCTAAAAATTCGAGGGCCAACGAATGCATTTCCAAGGCTGCACTGGCTTTTGTATTGAATATCGGATATGGTATCGTAATACGATAGAATTAATTGAAAGTCTTCTTTTTACTATGGAATATATGTTGGTTGTGTACATATTTTAAGAATTGTCCAAAATTGGATTCATTTGATTAATAAACAAAATGAATATAAAAACGATGTTTTACAGCGTAATATATTAAATATTGTAATATAAAATACAGTATGTAAGTATTTATTTTTATATTTTCACCGACACTTTTTCATCGATTTTGCATTCATACAATTTTCATAGATTTTCCATTTTTTTGACTAAATTCACAAGCGTTGGTTTTAGAACGAAAATGAGCAGTCAACGAATTTTCTTAAATATGCAATTGTATAACATTGTAAAATTCATTAAACTGCTTACATGGTAAATAGTTTGTATAAGAGTGATTGTATTTGTATTTGTATCGTCTGCCTTTGCAGAAAAGTCATTATTTGCCTGATGCCGTTACCTGATATTGTCGTATTAATTTTTGATATGTAATCTGATTTATTGGTAAATTTTTGCCAGACCTTTGTCTGTTTCTGTGTGTGTGTGTGTGTTTGTTAACTTGACATGCCTTCCTGTTGTTGATTTACCAACTGAAATAATAAATCCCAAAACTGTTGTTGCTGCGGCTGTTGCTCTGTTTAAATTTCCAAGAGAAATGTTGTTTGCTCATACGATTTTAGCATAAAATCCCAAGCGCAAAGTCTATCATTTGAGCATATCCCAAACGGAGGCATCATTTCATTAAACAACCACAGCCAGGCCATTTAGAGGGACATCTCCGAGGACATAGGGACAGACAGACGGACAGGAAAACAAAAAGACACAGAGGCTGCTGGCCAGTGAAGTGTGTAAGGAAAAGTGCCAATCAAAGTTAATTGAAAATTCATTGAATGCTGTATATTTAAGTAAGTTTCACAAAATCAACCTATGAGCGAGTAAGAGTACAATACGGGTATACAAACTCTCGTTTTGCTCTTTGACTGTAAGCCCATTTGTTAGTAATGTTGTCATCGTTACTGTTTGCAGTTCGGCTTACAATGTAAGCATTTATGATCATGGCATAAATTCCTCAGACTGATAGAGAGAGAAACATATAAAACGGGTAAAGAGAGAAATTTAAAGGTGAACTGAATAAATTAGTACAGATTGTTATGTTACATGAATTGACAGAATATACAAGACTCTCACACACCTAAAGAACACACAAGTCAAGTGACGAAAGCATATTCAATTTTAAAACGAACAAAATAAAGATTAATATAATTATTTGAAATAAAAATATAAATGAATACAAAATAAAACGCTCTAGAAAGTATTTTTATTTTCCAGCATTATCCTATTTTAATTTATTGTTCGTCTATAGGTCGTTCAGATATGTGTGCAATGTACAGTTTAGCTTTCTGCAAGTGTCATTTGCCAACACTTATTGATGTATTCATTTACTACAATCGTAATCGTTACAGCAGTTGCCTTAAAGTTTATTTCACAAGCTGGTAAATAGTACAGCGAGAAGTACAGAATGCCATCATTAATGTTTACATATTACGTATACGTATTGCGTGCTACGTGTTATGGCTATCAATGGGATTGCACACTACGACACATTTTGGCTTACAATGTTCTGTTAAGAGGTTTTCCCGCTCAACCCTTGAAATCGTAGTTTGTAATGTGATTCGCATTTTGCTTGCAATGAATTCTGTGAAAATGTGTTTTTTTATTTGCCATTTCCGATGCAGAGCCACAAATTGAACTGCAAATACTTCAGTAGGGGAATGGCAAGAAGAAAGCATAGGCTGCAAGTGATGTGGCTCAACTCAGCCTGAACTTGAGTCAGGATGTAAGGGGGATGATCAACCACCCAACCACTGTCATTTGCATTCCGTTCTCAAGTTGGCAGCCCTGGCTACATTTACAGTTGCGGCAATGTAGCCGCTAAAAGTGTTTACCTTTTACTTAAGAAATTACACTTGAGTAAATAGAATTTGCGTACGCGGCGAGGTGCGGTGCGATGTGGTTGAAGGCGATGTGGTGCCTTACGTTGCAGCATAGTTGACGGCCAAAAACGACGGAAGTCCAAGTGGCTGTGTAAATTTTTTAGCTAGAAGCGCAAGAAATCAAACGCAACATCCGCACTGAAAGTACTGCAAACCGCCTGTGGACTAAAGCCCGCGTCCTGAATCCCCTTCTTGATATCCGACTGAGTCCTGATTCCTCAATCGTTTGTCGACTTTTGCGGGGCAGCCTACAAATTGAAAAGTTTTCTTGCTATTCGGATTATTTGGTTTTGTTTGAAGTGTACGCTGAATCAGACGACTGCCAGTGTATTGGTGTGTGTGTGTGTCTGTGTATTGGTAAATGTATGTGTATGAGTGTAAAATGTTGACTTTTGTTCGCTAATAGCTAAAAGCTGGCCTAGCCCCGGTCAGGGCCATTGTGGTTCACTGCGTTGAGGCAAAGAAAGTTTTCAAAGTTCGCACTGAAGATAATTTGTGAGTCTTAAAGTTTTTAATAAGAGGTCAATGATTTACATTTGCAAACCGAAATCTAAAATTTGTTAACTGCTGCTGTTGCGGTCGAAATCGTATTCAGAACTCCATTTACTGATTGTCGGTTAGCATGACGTATACGCAATGTTCATGAATTTACAATCGATTTAAGCTTAAACAACTTTAAAAAGTGCCTGTTCATATATTTGGTTGATCCTTTTGCTTATCATTAAAGTACTGGCCAATTTCCTTAAACACTTAATATTAAGCCTCCCAAAGGACTCATTGTGTCAACTGGCAAGCTCGTAAACGAGTTTTTATAATACCCAGCCTATTGATTGGCCACGGGTCAGGCCAAAAATAAATGTACACACTCAATATTTATGACCATTTTAACCGCAAACAATTGAAGCTTAAAAGCCAAACAATGAAATTTAGAACTTCCAATTAGAAGCTGACCAGTGCCACAGTCCAGCAAGTAGTATAACAAGAATAATAAAAAAATGTTTATGGCAACACAAAAGGCGTGTCGTGTCCTCAGAAACAACTTTGGGAACAACGACAACAATAACAAGCTCATAAAGCTTGTGTTCACCTGCCAAAGGAGAAACCAATAAACAGGCATAAAGAAAACAGTTAAAAGCGAGTGTAGAGAGAACTCGAAGTCAAAGCAAAACAAAACTGATTGAGCTCTGATTCCATTTGATAACTACTCATTCGTCTATTTGTATGTATAAGAGTGTTGTGTGTGTGTTGTGTGTGTATGTATGTGTATGTGCTAGCCGCAAATTGTTATTTTGGGCACAAATTGCGAGCTGGTCAAAGCGAACAGTGTTACCGAGGGAACAGGAGGGAGAGATGGAATGAGGGGCATTGGTGGATGAAAAACCAGTGCCATTACATTCAAATCAGACAGTGCAGTTAGTTAGTGTCCATTGTGCCCAGTGCAGTGACAAAAGCCAACATAAAAGCTTCTGTGAAAACAAAGACCTACCCTGTAGAGATAATGAAATAAATTGCATCGAATGAAATTCTAGTTAAGACTCAACTCTTTTTTTATTGAATGTGACATATAGGCTGTAGAAAATATTATAATCTAATTTCTCGTTTTACGAGTATTTATAAGGTGTATTTTAAAAAAGGAAAGAAATTAAAAAAAATTAATCATTATTTTATCAATGATTACAAATAAGAGTTTTTAATTTAATAAGAAAACAAAATCACAAAAAGTTATCAGAATGGATTGTCATCGAAACAATAAATTCATAAAATCCAATTATTTAAATTGAGTTATATTATTTACATTTTTTAATTTAGATAAAAAAATATATCATAGCTTACAGCTCTAAGTTTCCTCTTATTATTTATTCTACAATTTCATATAAACTGGAAAAAGTCTATAAAAGTTAACTGCTGCTAGAGTCTTTATTATGTTGACCATGATTTTTTTTCATCATTTGTGAACATACCCCATTGATAGCTGTTTTTGAAGGGTAAATAAAACAGGCAATGTATCGCCCACACACACACACACACACGCACAAGTACTCACTTACACACGAGCGAGACTGAGAGAGAGAGAGAGAGAGAGAGAACCGCAGAGAAACAGAGACATTCAGCACATATCAAGCATACGCAGTGTGGGCACAGTTTATGGCCACAGATCTCTGTGGGCTGAATGAAAGCCTTTATAGCTACATTTTATTGATGCACTTTGTGGATGAGCACCAGTCTGAGCCTCAGTTCGAGTCCGAGTCCGTGTCCGTGCCAGAGTCCGAGTCCGAACATGAGACTGAGCCTGGGCTCAGACTACAGCTGAAATTGTCGCAATTGTCAGTGTTGGCTGCAGGGTGTTGTTAATGCATGTAGATGATACTCGTCCTGTTATCTGTCCCTTGTTCTCTTTCCTCATTCGTTCATTGAATGTGCATTGCATTTTGCATTCTGCTTGAAAATTAAGTTGAGTTTTTGTTATTTTGCATGCCAGACGAGCGGACGATTGCATTCGATCCGCTCGAGCGGGACACAGTTCAATTATAAACTGCCAGCAAATGTTGTTGTTTGCTTTAGTCAATTGTCCTTGTTGTTGCATTGTTTGTTGGCCTGTTCGGCTTCAGTGCATTGTTTGGCATTTAGTTTTGTGCTGGGTTTCACTTTAAAGAGACCGTCGCCAAATACATGTAAGCATGCTCAAAGTGAATTGAAGTCCTCCAAGCGGAGGAAACTACAAAATGCTGCGCAGTGAAGCTCGTATAAATAAGAAAATACAGAGCCATTTTACCCATTGGCAACCGGAAATGCAAATTGTCCCGAGTTCGCATCTTGTTACAAATTCAAAATAGCGCTGCGTCAGAGACTCCAACTAACCATTCTCTGTCAAAACGAGTTGTTAGTCACAACAACAACAACTACTTCTTTAAAAAACTACCCACATGACAAGCAACTCCGGCAATTTCTTTAAATTCATCCTCTACTTTTCGTAATTTTTGTTGTAAGACTCTTAGCTGAGATCTTTGTTAAATTAGATAGTTCTGCATCGAGCTTCTTTTATTTTTTCGATCGGACCACTCAAGCTGGGCTCAAGTTGGGCTCAAGTTGGGCTCAAGTTGGGCTCAAGTTGGGCTCAAGTTGGGCTCAAGTTGGGCTCAAGTTGGGCTCAAGTCGGGCTCTGGGCTCAAATCGAGCTCAAGTTGGGCCTAAATTGGGCTCAAATTGTGCTCAAGTTGTGCTCAAGTTGGGCTTAAGTCGGGCTCAAGTTGGGCTCAAGTTGGTCTCAAGTTGGGCTCAAGTTGGGCTCAAGTTGGGCTCAAGTTGGGCTCAAGTTGGGCTCAAGTTGGGCTCAAGTTGGGCTCAAGTTGGGCTTAAGTTGGGCTCAAGTTGGGCTCAAGTTGGGCTCAAGTTGGGCTCAAGTTGGGCTCAAGTTGGGCTCAAGTCGGGCTCAAGTCGGGGTCAAGTTGAGCTCAAGTTGGTCCCCCCGATGACCTTGACTTGACCCCGATGACCTTGACTTGACCCCGATGACCTTGAGTTGACCCCGATGACCTTGACTTGACCCCGATGACCTTGACTTGACCCCGATGACCTTGACTTGACCCCGATGACCTTGACTTGACCCCGATGACCTTGACTTGACCCCGATGACCTTGACTTGACCCCGATGACCTTGAGTTGACCCCGATGACCTTGACTTGACCCCGATGACCTTGACTTGACCCCGATGACCTTGACTTGACCCCGATGACCTTGACTTGACCCCGATGACCTTGACTTGACCCCGATGACCTTGACTTGACCCCGATGACCTTGACTTGACCCCGATGACCTTGACTTGACCCCGATGACCTTGACTTGACCCCGATGACCTTGGCTTGACCCCGATGATCGGTCCCATGGCAGCTATATGTTATAGTGGTCCGATTGCAGCCAAATTTGGACAGGTTGTATAAGACGATACGAGATTCTTAATTTGTAAGTTTGGTGCAGATAACTTAAAAAACAAAAAAGTTTTTCATACTAAAGCTTACTTATCGACCGTTTGTATCGATAGTTCCTATGGCAGCTATATGATATAGTGCTCCGATTTCAACCAAATTTGGTAAGGATGTGAAGAGCAATTAAAAATACCAAATTCATGAGTTTGGTTAAGATATCTCAACAAACAAATAACTTTTTCATACTAAAACTTGATTTTCGACCGATCGGTCCTATGGCAGCTATATCATATAATGGACGAATTCGAACCAAAATTGGTGAAGATATAAAGGACATCATAGAATATACAATTTGTGAGTTTGGTTAAAATATCTTGGAAATTAAAAAAGTTTTTCATACTAAAGGTGAATTTTCAACCGATCGTTCCTATAGCAGCTATATTGAATAGTGATCCGATTTGAACCAAATTTGGTAGGGATATATAACACATTCCCAGATATACAACCTGTGCGATTGGTTGAAATATCTCAAGAAATAACACAACTTTTCATACTAGAGATGGATTTTCAACCTATTGTTCCTATGGCAGATATATGATATAGGTAACCGATTTGAACCAACTTTGGTCATAATGTGTAAAATACCAACAAATTTATATTGTGTGAGTTTGGTTGAGAAATCTCAAAAAACAAAAAAGTTTTTCATACTAAAACTTAATTTTCAACCGTTCGTTCCTATGGCAGCTATATGATATAGTGGTCCGATTTGAACCAACTTTGGTCATAATGTGTAAAACAATAACAAATTCAAGATCTGTGAGTTTGGTTGGGATATCTGAAAAAACACAAAAAATTTGCATACTAAAGGTCATGCCACACCACAACGAAGTCAAAAAAGTCGACAAAAACATGCCTCAACTCAACATAATATCATATCGCCGTCTCACCATAGATTTTAATGAATCATATCTTAAACAACGCGTAATTACAGCAGCTAATAAAATGTAAAAAAATGATTTCGAATTTTCCTCGAATTTTTTAGTGAAAAAAGCTAAGAAAAAAGCTAAGAAAAAATCATCATTTTCTTAATTCAAAAATTGATATCTCTTAAACTACTGGTTTAAAACTAAGACTGCGTATAAATGAAACATAGATATATTTATTAGCTTTTAGATAAAGTAAAACTTTGATAAATCGGTTTTTGCATTCTTGAGTAATGATTACAAATGTGGGCGCACCTCTGAAAAAAAGTATTAAAAAAAGCCAGATTTTTGAAAAGTTCTAAAAAAAAAATCTCACCATGAAAATAAAAAAATTAATGTTTTTCGTCGGTTTTGGCCCCAAATCTATCCAAAAAAGTGGTTTTGGTTCTTGTAACTTTTGGGCTCTTGCCTAGTGTAGTTTACAAATTAAAGCATTCCAAAGCTGACACACAAATAAATAATGGATTACTTTTTCCCCAACCTAATATGTTCAGAAAGATGATACTATAATAATTAAATCATTTTAATTTACATTCAGTTTAAGGCAGGGTAAAATTATAATGATAATTTTTACAATATTGTTATTTAATATTGCACTCGTACTATGGAAAGTTTTATTTTTTTGTACTTTTTAGTTCGAAGTTTGGTACTGCACTGCTGCTTAAAAAGCCAAAGATGCATCTGCTGTTGCCACTTATTTTCTTTGGCTCTCACTGTAGTCCTGTGTCGACTTTATGGGTGGTCACTGAGACACTTGGCATTTTCTTAGTTTAGTTAATGAAACCCGCTGCATTTTTATATACTTGTATTTTTTCAGAATTTTTTTTTTGCAGCTTACCATTTGTGAAACTTGGCAATTATTTTGTTGTGGCTGCGCGCAGAAAGCGGACAGTAATTATAAGGCCATTAGCAATGCTTTATAATGGGACAGTGGGCTGGGCGGGGTTGGGGGTAGGTCTGCCACAACGCAAGGTTATTGTGTAAATGCATTAAGCGTAATGTTAAACAGAAATTAAACAAGTAGCTGCTCAGCAATTGCCACTCGAATTTGATATCCGACTGGATAAAGCTGAATTTGAGATTAAGAGATAATCGATAATTGGCATTGGGTACTGAAAATAATATTGAATGTATGTGCATATAAATAATAAGATCAAAATATATTTTAAGAAAGTGTTACCTTATTTTTAGATATCAACATAAAGACCACACTAAGAATAGTTTCATAAATTTACATAATAGCAGGTAACTACCTTATGTCAGTTAAATCCTGAAACTATTTAAGGGACATATAATACTAATTACTAAAGTAATAATTTAATAAAGTGTCATACAAAAATTAATTTAAGCTCGTAACTTTTGCACCAAATTTTCAAATTAATCTACTCACTAAATTTTACAATCTTTCACAAACGTCTTACACGCTATTTCTATCTTTCTAAATGTAGTTTTGCATGCTCTAAAGCTAAACATTTGTCAAATAGCTTTTCAAAATTTTGCATTAAATTTCATGTGACATTAAAAATGCTATAAAGAGTGTTAAAGCAAATATGCAAATTCAGCAAGAGAAGTAATTGGAGAAGGCAAGGGGAGATAGATGGAGAAACAGTGAAACGAGTACCACATGTTGGTAATCATTATCAAAAGAAATGACTGCAGTTTCTGGGAGCATAAAAATCACTCCAATGACAGTGCTTCCATTTGTGTGTGATGTGTGTAAACTGTGAGGGTTTTGCTGTGCTTTGTTGGGCTGCCAGGTTGCTCTGGACGACCCGCAGATAGACTTACACTAACACAAAGCACAACCCAACCGACCGTAATTGCCGCATTAAGCAAATAACGAGTTGTACATACCATTATAGCTACTTACCGCTCGGTAATTGTCATCAAATTTCGCCAAGTGTTTGCTTTAACCCTGAAAAAAGCTAGCGAAAGGGATCTGAACAACCTGTGCGTCAAACTAAACCCGTAACGTTATCTTGGGTTTGTTTAGTTTTATAAAGGCCAAAGTTTTGTTGGCTCTATTAAAAAACAAGCAAATTGAGCTAGCGCAAAATCAGTTGAGGTGAACCTTCTTTTCCTCTTTATCAAGCTAACATATAAAAGTAGGCAATCAGATATTTACTTAATGCGTCTTCAGTGTTAACTTTATTAAGTTATTCCCTTAGAGTATGCAATATGCTCTATTTTATGTTCAACATTATTTATTAAACATGGTAGATACATTCTAGAAATCTCCTTATCAAGTGTATTCTATAAATCTCTAATTGCGCTAAAGCAAACAAAAATCAATTGTTGGGGTTCTTGAAAGCCAGCAACCAATATTTATTAAATTGAATTAAAATATCTTCGAATAAAAATACATAAATTAAATTTCTGGCATACAAGGAACAACAAACAGTTGTTTTCAAAAATATTTCTCTTCAAAATCATTAGAGATTTCTGGAACACACCTGAATACTTTGATTGCGCGTAAATTTAGTTCACGTTTGTGAATTATAGTGGCTTCACAATGCTCTTTAAAAAAATATTACAAGCGGTATTCCTTTTATTATCTTATTTTTTCATTTATTTTATTACAAAGTCCCAATCATTTCAACTCATTAGTATATCCCCCGAACTACGATTAGCTACAGAGTATAGACAACTTAGCATAAACACACAACTTAATAAGATATTGGGAGAAATTTATGTGCTTATCAGCAAATTGTGGCGTTCGTTGTCTTGAGCATATACAGCGAGCTGCTTGGGTCTTTTAGACAATTTGGCCGTTTGTTTTGTTGGCTAATTAAACCAAACCCATTTCATGTAGCTCTGCTGGAAAGATAAACGTAGCGCTATCAAAGCAACGACAAGGGTTGGGGAGGAAGTAAGAAAGAAAACTTGACTTTTTTAATGTGCAAAAGTTTTGTGTGTGTAATAAATATGAAGCACAACGTTACCAAGTTGCAAGGTCCAATAGAAAGAGGGAGAGAACTGAGGAAAAATAGAGGCTGAGAGAGAGTGACACACAAAGAAGAGGACGGTATGCTGCGGGCAGCCTGGTTTCCGTTTCCGTTTCGGTTTCCGTTGCCATTTCCGATGACTGTGACAGCAATATAAAAAAAAAGTGCACTGCCAAAGTTTGTTTTACTGCTTGAAATCGGACGCTTTTCTCTATAGGATGTTGTAGATGTTGTAGTTGCTATAGTTGCTGCTTCGGCGTTAGTCAATTGCAATTGCATTTGAGCTTTGATTTGTGCTCTGTTTGCCTTCTGTTCTGTTTCTGGCCATGGTCCTGGCCCTGGCATCAGTTACGCCTTTGGCATGCATGCAAATGTCCAAGTCAGTCAACCTTAAATACATTTCTATTGCTTCGTCGAAACTTTCAATGTATGCTCTGGCTCATTGAGCCTGCAGCTCAATCAAATTAGTCGCATCGCATTGCCTGCCTAGCCAAAAAGGATCTTTAAGGATCACTTTAATAGTTATCCCAGGCGCCGACACAAGGCTGGTCTCCAGCTTGATTTATGCACCAGCGCAGGACGTTAAAATAACACAGTCAAGTGCATGGCAAACACTTGGTCCTCTCTTGCTCTAGCTCTTGGCTTTTTGTATAATTTTTCATATAGGCAGCAGCAGCAGCAGCGGCAACAGCAACAGCAACAGCAGCGGCAATGGTAATGGCAATGGCAGCGGCGACTGAGGCGGCACAAATGCATAAAAAGCCAGACAGTTGAGCATAAAATATTGTTGTTATATGAAAAGCAGTCTCTGCCCAGTCCACCGCTGCAGAATGCACAAAGGGAACCAAACGCCAAGCAGCTGCATTGCTGCTGCCTCTCTGCCTTTCTCCGTCTCTTTCTCTGCCGCTTTCTCTGCCTCTTTCTCTGCTGCTGCCTCTGATGCTGTCCAGTGTCTGGCGCGTTGCTTTGTGTGACCGTTGAATGCATGAAAAATGAACTGAACCCCAAAACTGCTTGGCAAGTGTCGCTGGCAGGCAGTTAGGCTGCGTTTTGCGCAGTCACTGCACTTGGCCAAAACGCAAAAGTTACGTATACGCAATGTTCGCCGGCGCAGACTAACCACAACCTAACTCAACTCAACTCTACCCAACTGGCCAAGTGGCTGTAAATGTGTGATAAGAAACAACTATTGATGGTTTGTTAAACTTGCGTACACAAACTGACAGAATAATGTAATGTAATAGCTTCAAGTTGCATTCCATTCTTCAAAATTATAAGACGACACTGAAGCTATTTTTTATTTCACAGATATAAATGGACAGTTGGAATATATTTATATCATCTATAATGTTATTGTTATGCATTCTTTTTCTAGAAACGATCGTCCATTTAATATCGAGTTTATAATCATTTTTGATGCATAAAATTATTGAAAATATTGTGTCCACATAAACAAAATAACATTACAAGTATTACAGAAAGAAATACAGTAATTTAAATAAGTTAAAAGCAAAACAATAAATAAAATAAATGTTAAGGTTGTAATATGAACTTAAGAAAAAAGTCATTTTTAATTACTTGAAAGTATAATAAATAGGGGATAAAAAAAGGAAAACAATTTTTGACATTGTTCTTATACTTAAAGTGTGATTATAACTAGTGTAGATAATCTTTGTTGATTTCATATTCTTAAAACAAATGAGGGATCAAAGTAATCATTTTTGATTACTAATAGAATTTTGAGCTTTTGATTTATTTGCTTACATTTCATTAAAATTTTAAATTATATATAATTTATCTTAATAAGAAAATAATAAAAAACATATATTAAGTTCATAATACCCTTAGTTTATTTAATTCATATTTTGCTTAAGTTTTATTTTTATTTAATATTTCATATGATGTAGTCTTGTTATTTATTTTTTAATTTATGTGTAAAAAAAATTTATTGCTAAAAAAATTACAGTTAAGTAAAAAAAATTCCTATACTTGGAGTTGAATCACTTCTGGAACTCAACTCTCACGATTGCTTGCTTTATTTTCTTTATAACTTAACATTTAACATGCAATTTGGAATTTATAATTTGGTGATTGGTTAGGTTTACAAATCCAGCACAACAAGCGCGCTGCTCACATATTTGTGGCACGAAAAATGAGCATCTGAGGCGTGAAAGTTAATATAGTTGTTTCGCCCGGGGTGCGTTGTTGCAGTTGCCAGTTGTCGGTTGCTGTTTTCTAAACCAGCTAACGTGGCAGGTAAAGCTAATGCCTCAACCTGCGCCAAATTGACACGCGCCACTATTTAATGCCGGCGCAATGAGCTCATTGTTATGGTGGCGCCTCCAAATGAGCGGCATAACTCAATAAAAAGCATTGTTGACGCTGCCAGTGGCAAGGATGTTTGGATGGCTGGCAGTTTGATATCCAGGCAACCGTGCACATATTAAATAAGCAATATAAACAGTCGAGGCTGCTGAAAGGTAACCTACTGATTGGGTGGCATGTGGCATGTGGCACGATGCGTGTGGCAACTGTGATGGGCGGGCGCTTGGTCGGTTTGCCGCAACATAAATTACGGCTAACGCTCGGCTGCCTCATCAGTCAAGCGTCGCGTAGTTTGTTGCGCGTTTTATTAGCTGTGCGCGGTGACGGCATAATTTTCAGCAAACAGTTTAAAAATTTGCATACACACGTTTACACACATGCAAACACATTCACACACACACACACATATGTGCACTGACATTTAAAATTACCAAGAGGAGGTGTCAATCGGTGGAAGGGAGAAGGAAACGTCTGTCGCCTAATTGAAACTATGCGGCTGCTTAAATTGAGACAATTAGAGCCAACAACCGACAAGTCCTCCTCATCGTCCTCCACAACAACAACAACAACAACAGCAACAATAACAACAACCCAACAACAAGAACAACTTGATTGCCAGCTCGCTGCATATTTTTCAATTTACATTTCATTTCATTTCATTTGGAGCGCTGCCTGAACATATGTGTTTGAGTTTCTCTTCTGCTTTTGTAGAAATTAACTAGCTGACAAGTTGTTGTAGTTGTCGCAAGAATAAATATAGCAGTTGGCAACAGTCTGACAACAAAGCTGAAATTAACAGTTGTTATATCGACCATCGTGTCATTGAAATGATAACTGTGGAATTAACGATATGAAACGACATCACAGAAAATCTAATTGTATGATAGATATTAGAAATTTGAATTCTGTTAGTTTTTCATTTCTAACCCTTTTTTTATTTTTATAGATATTTTTAATGATATAGTGTTGACTAAAACTAGATTCAATGGATTATCCAATTAAGTTTTTTATTCTTTCCAATTTAGGTTAATATTGTACAGAAAAATCGTGTTTAGTTTTCAAATCTCAGATTTAGCTTTTTGTGATAGCCCATTTATTTGATTTGACGGCCAAATTGCAACATTTAACGTTTTGTGATAAGCGGAACGTGGCTGATAAATTTTAATAAAGAGGGCATTACTCCTAGTGAATTATTTATATCTAGTCACTTACCTTAATCTTAGATTGTCTCAATTTGACACGTGCATGCCAGTTCTGTCCGTATCTTGCTTGATATATTATACTCTATGCCTATTTGTCAGTTGTTGGGAAAAAAGCCAGTCGATTATCATATAAGAGTTGTTCACAATTGACTTACCATACTATACACAAAAAAATTGAATATAATTTCCTGAATTCTTTATTGACAAATATTGTAAACTGTAATTTTTAATGAGTTGACAGAGTAAAAGAAACTTTAGATATACTTTTTTAAAATGAAGTCGAAAATTGTTTTAAAAAATTTGCAGTTCAATATATGAATATATATTTTTAAATATTTACTGTTGTAAATATTTGGATATAATGTTTCTTAGCAAAAAAATATAAATATTAAGAATAGAATTAAAACGCTAAAAACCAGAAGAGGTTAGCGCAGCACTTGCGTTCTTATATTGAATCAAAGTTTGAACATGCACGTCGAGATGTTGTCGTTGTTGTCAATTAAGTCGAAGTAGTGAACGTCTTAACACAAGTGGCCCTCAAGAGCTGCCAAGTTAATTTGCCAAAAAATTGCTACTCTATTCACATTTATACCCATACACACCGACTCACACACTCACACACGTATTGTGAGGGTAATGACATTCAGAACATGCATAAGCTGGCTCAAAAACACGCATATTTTGCAAGAGAGAGAGAGAGAGTGTCAAATTGGTCTGGTTGTCTCTGGGTTTCTGGTTAGACTTTGGTTCAGTTCTGTGAGTGGGAAGTGGGGGACAGTCGAAGGACATTAGCATAAAAGCGTTACTAATACACAGCTACAGAGAGCTAACAAGAAACACTTAATGAAGCAATTTTTAGAAGCAAGTTGCAGCGACTACAACGGCAACAGCAACAGCAACAGCAACAGCAGCAGCAACAACAGCAACTGCAGCTGCATAAAAAGCAACAACTCAACTTCCTGTTAAATCCGTAAAGCTTGCTCTCTGCCTCAGTCTCTCTCGCTCTCGCTCTCGCTCTCGCTTTCGCTCTCGGTCTCTTCCTTTTCTCTCTTAAAAGCTGCAAAAGTGTGTACAGGTGACTTAATCAACATGCAACTCATTTTGTTTTCCATGCATCTACGTGTGTGTGCATATGTTGTGCCTTGTTTGCTTAGGCAAGGGTTATGTTCGGGGTCATGTCAGACGTTGTTGTTGCCCATGTGCAGGTATTTAGCAAAAGCTTCAACTCGTTGCATGCAACAATAGCAGCAGCAGCAGCAACAGCAGCAACATCAGCAGCAGCAACAACAACATTCTACATATGGCATAAGACACTAAATTGTGTTGAAATCAACAATGAGCCCAAAACACAGCACCCACAGCAAGTGAGCAGAAGTTACCCAGTTGCTCCTCTAGTTGCTGTTGCTGCTCCCGTTGCTGCTGCTGATGTTGCTGCCGTTGCCGTTGCTGTTGCTGTTGCTGCCAAGACAAAGACACCAATACGTGCTCAGCCGGGGGCTCAGTTGGGCAAATGCATACAAATGGCTTGGTTGCATCTGCATCGCGTTGTTGCCTGTGAACCTCGGTTTCAACTTGAGCCTCCATTCATCGTTGTTGTCCTTGTCCTAGTCGCTGCTGCTGCTGCTGCTGCTGCTGCTGCTGCTGCTGTTGTGTGATGTGAAATTATGCACATTGACAATATGGCAGATCCCAGCCATGGATACTTTGGGTGTGGACAACATATTGATGCAGCTAGTTGACACCAGCAACTTGACTCGCAAAGTTGCCCCCATGCGGTTGCCCATTGTGCAAATATATCATGAGAGATAAATAGAGAGATATAGAGGAAAAGAGAGAGAGGGACAGGGTTTGACTTAATTAAGCCAACAACCGGAAACGAAAAGAGTTCAAGGAAAGCAGATGTAGTGTATTCTATGATCTATTAAGAACTTTAGTTAACTTCATTACAATTCAGTAAAAACTTTAATAATCTAGAATGGAAACATATAAACCTGGCTTTCTGTATCTATATTCTGTGCTATTTGTCTTGACTGTTCTATGATATTCATAGATATATCTAGTATGTACATTCATTTAAAATAACATCTTTTTGAAATATTTAAATTAATATGTACATTTAAACTAAGAAGAATGTATTGAACTGAGAAAAAACATGTGGGTATTTCTAGATCACTTGAGGAATTCATTTTTGGAGTCGTATTCTCAAGATAATTTATTTTTTAATTTTTTATCGTACTTGATGCCATGTTATTTAAAACATACATACATTCTTACCAGGCTGTACACAGCATTTATAATCATTATATTAAGGACTGACAATCACGAAAAACGGTCTGTTCGTCTGTATAAACAACAAAATTTTCAGAGACGAAAAAAATAGATTAACCAAATTTGTCAAACAAATTTTTATAGATCCTACGCAGATCAGGTTGTTCCAAATTATAGTCACGCCCCTTTCCGCCCCAACAAATCTCATTAAACCACCCCATCCACAGTTTTTAAGGTAATACAGTTTATATGGTAATTAACGTTATCTATTAATACTTTCTATAAAATCACTTTATCGAAGTAAACAAGTCAAATTGATTAATAAAATTATTATTTAAATACAATCACCTTGAAGTAAGCAGTAGTTTTTATTGGTTAGTAATTCCTTTAAAGTACTTTTATATATATTGTTTTATCTGCTAATTGTTAAACATATTATATTTGTAATTATTGTATTATTAGTTCTTTATTTGTCGTTTAATATAAAATATTAAAGGGCACAATAACCAACACTTTTGTCTTTATCGTAGAAATCGAATTTAGAAATCGCACATATTTAATTATACAATTTTCTACACTCATAAAAAATTTGTACCCTCTTTAAAATTATTGGAAAAGAAAACAATATATTAAGACCGATAAATGGTTAAATGTTTAGTTTCAGTAAATTGAAAGTTTTGGCGATAACCAAGTGATAAGTCTAATTATTTCTTATTGGCTAAGAAATATTCTTTTGCAGCCTGGCGATTCGTTTTTCCATTGGGAAGACGCTTTATGTCACTCACAATTAACACACCAGCATTGAGCTGTAGGTAGTTAGCATCTGTATTATTTGCCACATATTTCACAATATCCTCGGCGGTTATGTTAGAGCCACGCTTTGTCACAACAGTGGCGGCATTCTCATACCAGTTGGTTTCGTGAGGAATACCAAATACACAGACCTCGGCTACGCCTGGCATCTTAGTGATGATATCCTCGACTTCGCTGGGGTAATACATGAGTCCCTGGTACTTCAACATGTCCTTGATGCGACCAGAGATGTACAGGAATCCATCGTCATCCACGTAACCGGTGTCTCCGGTATACAACCATCCTTCCCTGTCTTGGGCTTGCTGCGATTCTTCACGATTTCCAAAATATCCATCCCAATAGTGGCCTGGATGAATGCAGATCTCGCCAAGCTGATTTGGTGGCAAGGCCTCGTTCTCCGGATTGACAATCTTTAGTTTAGTGCCTGCACAAACACGTCCCACTGAATTGGGCTTCTCATCGTAGTACCTGTTTATAGTGCAATTCGACGAACTTAGCTCGGAGAACCCAAAGCCGAACTCCATGGCACCGCGAGCAAGACGTTTACGGAAACGATCTTGAATTTCAATAGAAGCACACGCACCTCCATATACGAAGCGCTTAATGCTATCGAGATTGGTACTCTCAAAATTTGGGGCATTTGCCATCATGTTCATCATGGGAGGTGAGCCCAGAAACCAAGAGATCTTGTGCTTCTCAATAAGACTCAATATCAGAACAGGATCGAAACCACCATCGACAATGACACGTGTTGTGCTATGAACAGCAGTCGAAATTGTGGCCGTCACACCCGAAACCCAGTCGAGAGTGCTGTGACAATAAGCCACATCAGCAGTAGTCAGATATCTGTTCGAGGGTAGGTGTGAAATGAGTTTAGATTATGAAAGGTTACTTGATTCTCTATCACTTACTTGGTCGACATGAAGAACTTGTGGGTGCCGCAATTGGTTACAGCCTTTGGTACTCCAGTGGTGCCTGAAGAACTGATGATGGCCATGGTCTGATCGTTGCCCTTCTCCAGTTTATATGGCTTGAAGTCATCCTTAATTGGAGTGGACAGAACGTCCTCAATGGGAATAGATCCTGGTTTATGGTTGCGTAAAGTAACGATCTTCACGTCCAACTTGGCAGTTGCTGAACTAATCTTCTCGTACTCATCGCCATCACAGAAGATCACACGGGGCTTCGTAATATCGTAGAGCCTTTCTATAGTCGCCTGGGCATGGTTAATGTTGAGACTGTGGAAGGCTTGACCATTGAAAAGACAGCCATATGCTACCGAAGAGGAGTGAGTTGTATTTCTGGCAACGATTCCAATTATATCACTTTGTGTGGAGGTTCATGTTACGCAGATAACTCGCCACACTTTTCGAATTCAGAAAGAGCTCTTCACGAGTCAAGACGGTATTCTCCGTAGCCGAGATCTATGAGAGAAGTCTTATCTTAATAGTGCTCACTTGTTTAAATATCCTTCTTTAACTCACTTGAGCAATCAGCTGTGGATGGCGACGCATTTCAGTGAAGATGATTTCTCCCAAGGAGAGTTTAGGATCAAAGATCATATCCTCATCTTCACCACTCCACACCTTCAGATCCGGATTATAGTTAACCTCTGGCAGGAAACGCATTCTGATCACTTCCACTTGACTTTAGCAACTGCTGAGGATTATCAATTTGACGTTAGCTTTATATTCCAAATGCTGGAATCTACAGGTGGCTTATCACTTCTTCTTGTTTAGCGGTGCATTTAATCAATATTTTTAATTAGTATTTTCTATTGTTCCGCATTCGAAAATAGAGTCTAAAGTTCAATTGCGATTTGAATTCTATATTGGAATATCGTGTGATATCATTTAATGCAAAAAATTAACGATATCGTAGATTCGGAATGGAGGTTGTGGAATTTTTGTCAGAATAAAAATAACTGATAGATACAGTTATTCTTCTCTAACTGGAATATCAACATATTTTTAACTAAACATTTAGTTTATTTTCTCTATATAAACATATATTTGTTCACTATAAAATATTATTCACAATTCTTGCAAGTTATTTAATCAATCGAAGCTTCAACCTGACTTTTATCCGAATTTCTAGCTTCGAGTGGAAATTATAGTTTTTCTTAACGTTAATAATAATACTTTCAAACTCATTATTAGTCATTCAGTGGAATTAATTAATAAGTAAACAAAAATATAAATAATTTTACTTCTCCTTCAGCTTTAATAAAAATTGATTCTTTTCCAAAAAACAAAACAAATAAATTATTATATGAAAAAAGATGTATTTATTTAAACTGAATTCACATTTTGGATATGGTTATATCATTACATCAATGGACATTTGACTGTAAATCCATTTGGAATTTTATCTTTACTATGACGATTTTTAGGCACCTTTGAGCGAATTTACGCACTTCAGTTATCCGAAGAGTCTTTATCTCTATAAAGTAAACTACTTGCTATCTTTATGAATGGCAATGGAAGACGCCACTAAAGTCGAAAGTTTCTAATCAAAATTTAAATTTGTAAAATAACATATTCACACCATTACTTGAATTACTTAGTTTACCCAAGAGATAGTTGAAACTTCCTATCCGTTTTATAATATTAAAGTCAAAAATAATCCAACCAAACATATATATTGTAAGATGATAAGCTATATTTTCCATTCACTTTCAATTTCAATAACAAAGATAAGTTAGTAAACTTTGTATATTAATTAATGTGTTATCAAAAAGGTTTAGTAGATAGAAAAATTGTTACTAAGCTAATGTACACTTATGGAGGGTGTACACGTACATGCTAGATAACATTTCTAATTTTTAATAAGGTTTGTAAATAAAACAAACGAAGTATATTTATTTAATTTAATTAATGAAAATACATATATTTATAATTTGTAGTCTTCTAGAAATGGTATTTATTTATTATAAAAATTTTTTATGGAGATAAAGGGGAATGCTGATTTTTGCTTTATACTTATATGTTTTAAATCAGGTAAACAAATGTTATATATTTCTGCCACTTTATTGTTTTATTTTAATTAAAACAATTTTTACTGATAAAATTTTTTTTTAATTTCTATAATTAATTTGATGTCTGTTTAAGAAAGTGATTTATCTGAGTAGATTACAAATCTGCAATTTGTAGAGGTGTCCATTCTGCCAGCGTGATATACACACAAGAAAAACTCCATTAGATTGCATATGAAAAGAGTCGTGTAACCATTTGAAGCCAGTGACAGGCACATACCACATGCAGTACAGCTAGCAAGTAGTCGACAGTCCGACAGATAGACAGACACACTTGCAACACCTTATGGCCATTAGAAAGCAAAAATCTAACAATGTCGCAAGTCAAGCTGCTCAGACCTTACCAGTTAGTTGTCTCTCTCTCTCTTACTTTCTTTGGTGTGTGTGTGTGTGTGTGTGTGTCAGAGCAACGCCACAGGTCATAAATTCAATTTGGCTAACAAACACGTTGCACACACATAGAAAACATACAAAAACCAGCTGGAGACGTCGACTATGTAACAAAAACCAATTGCAGCCAAGTGCACAATTGTTTGGCAGGGCAATTTTTCAAGCTAATTTGAATGTACTATATATTTCACATATTTTTGTCGTTGTATATTTCTTTTTGATTTGAATTGTAAACAGAACCTTAAACTAATTAAGATGATTAAAATCTTTTGTTTTCATTGTGGTCCATTCTGTGGAAAATTGGCAATACAACATTTTGAAATCTGGGCGTTGCCAAAGCCGAATTTTATTTAAAATTGAATTTATTTATTTAAGTTGTTGTCGGTGCGCTTATGGTTGGTTATCTGGCCAAATAGAATCTGTAAAAATCTATAACAAACAACTTGGCAAAATAAACTTAAATAATATAAAATGGGAGCAGTAGCAACGGCAAATATCCGATTAAATTATGCTCAAAGTCAAAAGCGCAGACAAAATGGCCAGCAAAATTGTAGGAAGCACTTTTCGGTGTACTGCACCAAATCAGAAAACTTTTGCAGAGACACACACGCACACACACTCACTCACATGAACATATACAGTACTTATGGAGTGTGTGTGTGTGTGCGTTTTCTCTTGCCAGCAAAATAAATCAAATAATTCAATTTTAAGCTAAACTTATTTTCGTATTAAAAATGAAAATCAAATAGAAGATAAAAAAGGATCAAGCTGTGCTTGTCCCTCTATAACTTCCCTCTTTCTCTTTCCTCCTCTCTCTTTATCTCTCTCTCTCTCTCTCTCTCTCTCACTTGGTACATAGACTACGCTGTGACAGTGGGCGTTGCGGGGTCAACTCGTTTTGCGGGCGTGGCAGCCACAACAGCAATGCCAACGCATAAAACTGCAACCGCAAGTGTGTGTTTCTCCCTTTCTCTCTCTGTGAAAAAGTCATATCCTTTTGCAATTTTCGTTGTTACTGGCCACTAACCTCACTCATATCGCATTGTGCATGCATGTGCGTGTGTGTGTGTATGTGTGTGTATGTGTGC
Source organism: Drosophila falleni (assembly GCA_035045575.1). NCBI lineage: Eukaryota > Metazoa > Arthropoda > Insecta > Diptera > Drosophilidae > Drosophila > Drosophila falleni. Next base: position 5,465,215 of record JAWNOV010000142.1, read on the forward strand.
TTGTCTCCCAGCACAATAAAATTGTTTGTCGCTTGTACGTTGAGCAAAATGTTCACTGGTTGCCTTAGATTTATGCCGGTTGTGGCAAAGGGGCAACAGGAGACAGTTGAAAGTAGTTTACTTTAGCTGTAAATTGCATGAAAGTTAAGCAGTTTCAATGTCCAGCTTAGCTAATACCGCGCTCTGTTGCACAGAAACCGCAAAATTTGAGAGCAGCATAAAATGCAGAAGATGAAGAAGAACTATTTCAAAGACAAAATCAATTAACAGTTTAAACAAACTAAGCCGCAGGCTTCACAAATTCTCAACAGCATTTCCTCACTCTCTATCTCTCTCTCTCTCTCTTCCCATTACTATCTCTCTCATACTCTCTATCTCCGTCTTTTCTCTATCAATGTAATTTGCTGGCTATATTACGTATACGTCGCGTGTTGCCGCTTAAAGTGCAACGCAGCAAAGTATGCTACGGCTTTTTATCTGTTAGCCTGGACAAATGCTGTAAATGGTTATTCTTTATTTTTAGCGCGGTCTGCGGGCTATAAATAACAAATAATAAATAATAATATATGCAAAAAAAAAAAAAAAAAAAATACAGCTCCAACAAAGAACGGAAATAAAATTTTTCATAATCGAAAACGTGACTGTAATATCGAGCCTAGACCAAAGTTGGGCCACAAAGCGGGTTTTAATTCTCTGTTGAAAACTTTTTCGATAGCATTTCGCTTTTGTGAAATATGTTAAAATTATTTTAAAAATTTGCTGTCTTAATAACTTATTTAATTTTTTTTTGTCTTTAATTTATTTTGAAATATATTAAAAAAATTTTTTAATGTTAAATTTTCTGGGAACAAGGCGTAGTTTTCCATCTTTTGTTCGTATGAAATTGCGATTTTTCATTTTTTTATGATTGGCATGTGTTAATAAATTTTCAAGGCCCACAGCGCGTCACGTTGTCTGTTTCTCCATTTTTTCCAATATCTTCTTCAAGGCGTGAGATCTGACACGTGTTTTGGAATGATTTGTATGTGGTCGGATGTGTGTTTTATGGTTGTGCTTGTAAATGTGTGCTTTGTTGATGATGGCTGGAAATTAACTCACTCTAATTTTGTGGTTCAATGAGCACACTACCAAATTGTAGCTTTTCCCCACCCAAAAGTTAAGCTAGAGCGTGAGGATTTACTCAAGCAGAGGTGCGAACAGCGGCCAGTCTAAGGAATGACTGTCAGTCGGTTGTCAATGAAATAACTGGCATGCGAATGCCACAGAGAGTTTGGAGTAGTCTTAAGTTATTCTAGAGGAGGAACTTAAGCAAATGCAATTTCTTATGAAGAAACGTAGAGAAAAAGAGAAATAAGCTCAAAATTACGTAAGAATTAAATAAATTATTAAAATAGTCATTATATCTTATCGGTGCTAAAGAAACTTTATTAAATTAATTTAAATAAATTATACTATTCACTAGAAAACATCGCATTCATTGAAAGGTTATACAAGCTACAACAGCTAAAAGGATATCAATTCAAACACTTCATTGCAAATTAACTTAAAACGTTTCATTCATACGCAAATAAACAATGTCAAATGCAATTTGATATATTTATGATATTGTGAATGTATCATTTTTTTTTTTGGTTTTTTTACAAAAATGAACGGCCAATATATTTTCATTTTCATTTATGCGTTTGTATTTATATTTTCGATACGCATTCATCAAACATATGACAATTTGATCTGTGCGATGGCGAATACGAGTGGCCATTTTGGACCCAAGCTATGGTGTCCACTTTGGTCCACCTCTGACCCACAGCCTTTCCACCCATCCCTTGGAGGCGACCATTGGGCAACCCAGAAAGTAAATTTATGCCATAGCCATGCAGGAAATGCGTGTTTAGCAAATGTTTTAAATTGTATAACGAGAATTTATGACAGACAGTGGGTTGGGCGAAGGTAAAAATTGCATGTTAAAATTCGTTTAATATTTTTATTTTCATTTTCTTCGATATTCAATTTTTTTTTTTTGTAGTATTTTGTTGGGTGCCGAAAATATCGCATATAAAAATGACAGGCGTGCGTTGAGCAAGCACATAAATTGTCATTTATTTGGGTCTTGTGGCATTTGAAGTGGGCGTCATGGCTATGGGCGTGTGTATTTATGTATTTGTGCAGCATTTCAATAAGCAAATGCAAATAAATTAAAAATACACGCAAATAGAAGAAGGTAAATGAAAAATATTGATGCTCTTTGCGCTCGCACTTCCTCACACCCTATATTTTTCTTTCTTTTTATTTTATGTCTACATTTTTGGGAACGTGACAAAATGTGTTTCTTTGTGGCTGTTCCGCTTGAGAAATAGACGCCCAGTTCTATAAATTTGGTGGCTTTGCATTTGGATCGAAATGGCGCTTAATGCGTCGTATACGCAACGACACACAAGACACACGTGAGGCAGTGAAAAATTAATATAAAAACCTAACCGTCAGTCAGTCAGCCAGTCAGCCAGGCACAGCCATCCAAAGACAGGGAGCTCAAATTAAAGACGCTGTGGTTTTCCGCTACTGCCATGTGTGTGAGGAAAGAAGAGGAAATGTGGGAGAAAAGAGGGTAAACTGCGGTTTGATGTGCTCTGTGGCAAGCTGATGAATGCGTGCAAACCGCTTAATTATTCATTGAAGGCAATGCATTAGAATGCCAGAGTGTTTTGCCAGGCCGCAAGCTTATAAATAGCGCGACATTCGCTCCGTGCAATTGTGGTGCTTGGTGGCTCCAACTGATCCACATTAATCAGTGGGGCACATTGATTAGAGCGCTCGAGTGTAATAAATGCTAGACAAAAGGGACAATCAGACAATGAGCTGCAAATGCAAACAAAACGCGACCAAAATCAAACAAACAATCATAACACATGAAGATTTGCAAACAATGAATGTACTGAAAAGATGCCAGTAGAAATGAGATAGGTGTGGTGGTAAAAGGAGTAGAGAGAGAGAGAGAGAGAGAGAGTGAAAAGCAGAAAGGATGCAAAGTACAAACTTCTCTCGGTTCACGGATGTGTGTCGCCTCAACTCAACTCGACTTTGCCGCATTGTTTTGTCTGATGAGCGAATCCCGCAGGGCATCTAATGTTATTTTTATGGCAATTTTATGTTCGCCTCTACTCACAGCACAAGCAACTGAAGTAATAAGTCCTTCTCCAGGATGTGTGAGCGAGTCCTCATCATGCATTTACACACATCATAAAGCCAACGATAATTGCAGTGAAAAATGGAAAATGGCAAAATAGAAAATAGAAAACTCATGCATTGTGGCTGACACTTCGCTCCGTCCCAGTCCCACTGTCTGCCCCTTGGAGTCCAGTGTGTCAAGTAATAATATGCCTGTAATCATTATACGCCAGCGTGCAATGACTTCAACACACACAATGGCCACATATGTATGTATGTACTGTGTAGTTACTTCCAACAACTGACAAAAGTTTTACAATCGTTTTGCAAATGCTAATTTCAATTTGATTGAAATTTACCTAAACTACTTTCAATGTTTCTTTTTTTCTCCGACTTTCATATCTTTACTTCTTATTTTACTCTATTAAAATCGTATTCGTAACATTTTCTTTATGTCGCCTGCACCATACTTTCTTCTGTGTGTAAGTGTGCTAAATGTTCCTGTGCGTGTTTTTCTTCGTTTTTTTTTGTTTTTGTTTAATATTTAACAGCAGCAGACGCAAATGTGGGCGTGCTCTGACTGCATTTTGTGAACCCAATGACCGACTTCTTTGTTTTGTGGGTGTGTATGTGTGTGCGTGTGTGTGTGTGCTGAGGGTGCTAATGAGTGTGTGTGTGTGACTTTAACTACAATTTAAGGCAGACGCATCCTTTGGCTGCTGTTAACTGCTGCCAACACTTTCAATTGCTTGGCAAGACAGTAAAACGAGCAAAAAGTGTAGAATTTTGATTGCAATAAAAAATGTGGCATACTAAATATAAGCAGTAACTTTGCTTTCTTTAATTAGAAGCTTATCTCTTGGATGAATAAGTAAACATCCAAAATCTTAAATAAAATAAAACTATTAGTTATGTTAGCTAGCTTGTTTTAAAGTTATGTTAGCTATCTTTTCGATCTAGAAGAATTGCATATTTTGTTTTGTGGAATACACAATTAAACAGAGGGCTAACTTTACATAAAGCACATTTTGTAATCAAGTGAAACATTTAAATTATTTTGTAGGCTGCCTCTGTGCACAACGAAAACATAAAGAAAAGTAATTTGTATGCAAAATAGATGGTTGAAAGCTGAGCAACTGTCAGAGGAGCTTTGGAAGGAAAGAGGGAGAGAGAGAGAGGTAAAGAGAGAGAGTGAGAGAGAGACTGAAAGACACTATTTGGCACTGCCTTACATTTACATGCTAAATAGCTGCAACTGTCTAAATCCGTTGATGACTACGCACTCACATTGCCTCAGTTGAAATGGGAGACAAGACAAAGTCTTTGGACTCTTAGACATAGACTCGACCCATTGTCTGATCTCCCAAAATAAGCCGAGAGTACAAATTTGATTTTGAACTGTCAGTTCTTGGTCGTTTTGTCTCAGTCTCAGTTTCAGTTTCAGCATCAGTATCAGCATCAGCGTCAGCCTTTGGCTGTCTTGTAATTGAAACGTTAAATAATAAAGCCTGTGGAGTGTAAGAGATTCAATCAGTTCATGAATACAGCATACAGACGCCAATTAGGCAGAATTGCGTAGATTTAAATGAATTTAACTGCCTCAGCGACTGGCAAAAGGACTCGACAGCTGTACACGGCACGTACTTGGAGTACCTACATAAAGGAGTGGCAGCAAGGATATGGATACGAAATTCGATAATCAAATTTATGCAATTTGCAAACAAGAATAAGGAAACTTGAAACAAAACAGGCACACAGTCAGTGTGCGTATAGAAAAAGTTGACGCAATCAATTTCAGTTCATTTGCCTGCCTTTTTCATTCTTTTCTCACACTGTTATTTTCTCTTTCATTCTATCAATTGCTGTCTCACTTCATTTGGGCCTCACATGTTGAGAAAGAGAGGTGACTAAATTAGCTTGCATTGCAACCTGCAAAAGTAAAGTTCTGTGCTTAAGCAAAAGTGCAAATTCTTAGCTCTCTGTCTACACTTCTTATTCTCTCTCTCTCTCTCTCTCTCTTTCTTTCACATATAAATCTCTGTCTCTGTCTACCCACAAATTGCGCTCAAATTAGCTCAAGTTGAGGCGCGTCTCAGCGTTATGACTGTCAATGAGCCAAAGCTGGGCCTCAACTTCCACATTCCGCGTAGCATTTGCACTAACAACTTTAGCTGTGGGCCGCAGCTTGTGGGCCAGTTTGGGCCAAGTTTGAATTCAGTCTGCCAATATGCGGCAGTCAGCAGTTTTTTCTTTTTGAACTAATGATGCACAGCCTGTAGCTGATGTGGGTGTGTGTTAAGTTATTTGTGTTGGTGTGTATTTATGCAAGTGGGCTTAACTATTAATAGAAAGCAAATATACTTGTGAATAAATATTAAATTACTTTAATTACTTATTACTTTTTTTGTTATTTCATTATTAAATATTTTAATGTTATTCATTCATTAATTACAAGTTATGATGTACTATTTTATTTCAATAAATCGAAATAGAAAAATGTTGTATTTACATAAATAAATAAAAAGCAAATTTATTCTTAACTACTTAATCCACTAGCCATAGGCCTGGAATCTCTTAATTGACAATGAAGTTTAAAGCTCTAAGTATGATTACAATTTTAAAGTAGTTTAAACATCACACAAATAATTATTTATAAATACTTGTATATAACTATCTTAGGAAATCTTCACATTCACAAAAAAAATAAATTATATTATGCGCTAAAAATTTGTTTATTTAAAAATAATTATACTATGTAATATTATTATAATAATAAACAAATGCCCGGAGATAGCCTGTTTTTAAGAAATAAATAATAATAAAATAAAAAATTAACTACAGAGCATTAATAGCTTATACAAATTCTGAAAAGAATCCGAAAATAGATGTTAATTTAATTTAATTTCTTTTATTTATATTTTATTAAGTCATAACATACAACATACAATACAATTTCATTATTAAAAATAATTTCCCCATATTATTCAAAATGTAACAGTCACATGCTTATTAAAAGCTGCGGAACAAAATGGAATCGAAACAGGCAAGAGCACATGCGAATTCCACCAATCACACATACATTGAACGGCCTTCACTTCGGGCACGAATGCTTTCTCAACCCCTCGTTCTCTCTTTCTCTCTCTCTCCCTCTCTCTCTGTCGCTCTCTTTTTAGCTCGCTCTCTCTTTGGCTGATTCTCTCGCTAGCGACTTCACAACCTCAGACAATGTGAAATAGGTTTGTGCGAGCGTATTTCCTTTTTGGGCAACTTGGCTCGGCTTTTCTTATCCTGATATCCGGTCGTTGGAAGCATGATGCGTCATTCGGCAGTTCGTGGCTCGTGTTATTTTGGTGTCCAAGTGAAAACCAGGTAATGAGGAGAGCAAAGCTTTTAGTCTTGGTCGGTTATTGGTGCTGTGTGGTTGAGACGACGACAAAGGCTCCGAGGCCGAGATAGGAGACATTGCGACGATTGCGACAGCGACTACGACAACGACAACAACACCAAAAACAACAACAACAACTACGACGACGACAACGACAACCATAATGATTCGTGAGTGTGTGAGTGTGTCAGTGAATCAGCAGTTAAAAGGATAAATTATGAATATATGTGTGTGTGTGCGAAACAAAAACAAAATAGCAACTATAGCAACAACAGCAATTGCTCGATAAGTGGATTGCAGCTGAAACTTTAACCCAAAGACTAAGCGAGTACAATTCATATTCATACGAGTACTCATATTCATATTCATAAGTAGATGCCGTCTTTTGTGTATATTTTACTTTGTTTTCCCCTCTTGTTGTGAAAGTATATGAGTGAGTGTATTTGTGTGAGTGGCACATTTCGCTTGACAAATTAAAACGCATAAATTATGAACGAAAGTACCGTTACGTGCGTGACAACTAATAATTTGTTATTATTATAATGCACATAGCCAACGCCAGTTCGAAATATTTCGCACCCCGTGTATAACTTTAACTTGAACTTCCACTTCAACTACATAATAACGACAACATCAATTTCAACATCAGCTTAAACTTGTCCAGACAAGGCCAACAGTCCGCTATTTCCTTTAGCTAAACAAAAAATATGCCAATTGCCGGCAGCAACAACAACAACAGCAACAACAACAACATCTGTAGCAGAAGCAGCAAAAAGTCTAAGCCAAAGCTGCCTTTTCATTGCCAACATCGTCGACTTCCTGGCCACAAAGCATATTAAAACTAAGAGAGCAAGAGAAAACGTAGAAAAGTGAGTATTACAATGAGTCGCACAATTTAAGCCATATTTCCCCTGGGGATGTTTTGGTCCCTAGAATGTCCTGCACATTTTTGTAATGGCATTGCACACAAATTTCAGCTGAACTTTTACTCGTCCTGTGCCACAATTTGCACACGCGCCTCAGGTGTCAACATAATTTATAATAATTATGAAATTCTACCTATAAAATGGCTAAAATAATGCCTTTTAATTTACTTTTTTTTTTTTGTAGAACCATATAACGATATTTCATGAGGCCAATTTGGTAATTGGCAGCAGAATCAAATTACTTACAACATAATTGCTGCTATTTTTGGGAAATTACTTGTTTCCCTGTTACCCAATTTATTTATTAAAATACCTGTGCACATGTTCTTAATAAGGCTTACTTAATTATAGAAAAATATAGCATTTGAGTTGATTGTATACATAAAGTTAATTAAGATATATAAAAATATGTTATCAATTGCTGCTAAATTATTATTTTTTAACTATTAGTAAATAAAAAATATATGTATATATGGTGAGATCAATGCAGTATAATTTTATTAAGTCAGATTAAAAATTCTGCAATAGTAAAAAAAGTAACTACCTAGGCTAAAAATATGCTTATTTTCCAATTTTAATATTTATATTTATATTTTTATAACTTCAAAAAATTAACAAATTAATTGAAATATTGTGTTTAAATGAAGTTAACTTTCTAAACAAATATTAAATTATTTAAAATGCCTATTTTGAAATCTTTTGAAATTCTTTTGTGTAGCTTTCATCGCTTTAATTTAAGTGAATCACTTGCCCAAAATCCAACCAAGGGGAGAATGTCGTTGGCCATGGCCCTAACTGACAGCAGGCATGGGGTTAGGACAAAAACAAATGGTCGGGCACCGGGCCACGGTTGTCAGTCAGTCAGTCAGTCTGTCAGATAGTCAGTCTGTGCTGGCATTCACTCATTTTTTCATTCAGCATTCAGCTGAGTTTGCCCTACATAACAGCATGCGCTTAGGCTCACTCAATGTATGCGGGTGTGTGTGAGCTTTGTGTGTGTGTGTGTGCGTGTGTGTGCGTGTGTAAGGGTGTTTGCACTGCGGCATGCTTTGTATTGCATTGAACAGAGCAATAGAAATACCTTTTTTTTTGCGGCCACGATTTAAAGGTAAACTTTAAACTGAGACTTCGGCAAACACATGGCGTATGCACAATTTAATTTCCTTAAGCCAAGCTGTCAACGATATTCCCTCAAATTCTGTGAGAGACTGACAAGTGACTTATAAACTGGTAGTCAAGACAGCAGCATCAACACCAGCAGCATGTGAGTGACCTTTAAGAGGCGTCCTTGGGGCGGTTGGAGTCCTGCGTTTGGGAAATTTGCATATTTAACAAGGTGACGCGCTTCTAGTCACATAATTAACTATGCAAAAGGCTGTAAGAAACAGAGAGATGTCTATGTAAATCTGTCTGAGCTGCTCTGTCTTTACTTAGCATTCACATACACATAAAGACAGCATCAAGTATACGCACTGTGGTCCAACTATTTTGCATAAGCCACTCAATGAGCTGGGCGAGGCATGTGCTTCAGTCAGTCAGTCAGTCCGTCAGTCAGTCAGTCAGTCATTTAGCCAGTTTCGTTTTAAATAGCTGAGAAGAAGGTGCTAAAATTATTCATGGCTTCTAATTACGCAACTTGATTTTCATTTGAAAACTTTCTTCGGTTGCAGTTGTTGTAAATATATCTCTGTCTGTGTAAGGATTTTAGGTTTATGTCTTTCTTATGCTTCGCTTTGTTCGACTGTGTATGTCTTTAATTGATTTTATGTAAATTTAATTTATCCCACATCGACAAACACACAATTACGAGCCGAACTATCGTCATATTTCGCTTTTGTGTATGCAAAAACATTAATAATTTATGCACTTATTTATGTTTGTCATTCAGATTCTGAGCTGCCAAATCGAGTATTTATTATGTGGCGCACTCGAGATGGCCAACATACTAGCACTTTGTGTGACTTCAAGTATCAGTTGAATGAAGCATTCAGAGTGTATTATGACTCTAGACCATCATGTGTGATTAATTAATTAAAGCTTTTGAGTATTAGTTGTAGTTCAGCTTACCTAAATATCGAGTTAATGTAAATGTAAAACAGAAATTCCAGCGCTAATAGAGCCATAGACTTTGGTGTAATTGTAGGGCTTTAATCTGGGATTTAATATCGAATTGCGAAAGCTTTGCATAGGCAAGACAATGTCGTTTTTATTAATTATTTATAACAATGCACATTGGAATTTAATGCTGGCTTTTGTAAGCTGGATTCTTGCATAAATTTTAATCCATTATAAGAGAGCTGTAGTACATAGTATATTTTTCTGATGAAAAAAAAAATGTTGTATTTTAAAAATTGTTTAATTTTTTTTTGTTATTAGCTAGACTTTCTTTATAAGTTTAAGTCTGTAATTATTTTATTTAATAAACTATGAACTTTGGTAATTGAATAAATTTATTTTTTCATACATTTTCTATACAGAAATAATAATTATTTCTTTAGGTATTATCAGTACTAAATTTCCAATTAGTTTGATTACAATAAAATGTGCTAGCTTAATTTATATTTTTGAATTAGCTGTTAAAAATGTACCCTTTCTTTTTGGTATCAGACTTAAAACGAATTTATTAGTTCTAAGGTAATTAAATTATAAATTCTTAAAAATTTGTACTGTTTTTGTTATTGTAAGTTACTAAAACTTCACATGTGAATCAGAGTACAGCATTTAACGTTATTTCTTTCAACTTGTTTTTTCCCATTTTGCAGCTGAATCTGTTTGACTTGGATCAATGCTCGGATCTTGGATATGTGTGATTGCTAGTTGACATTTTGCTGACGCTTCAATTAATTTGTGCATACGCTTAGCGAAGAGGAATAAAAATAACAATAACAACCAGCAAAGAATAACAACAAGAAGAAGTGAAGGAGACAAGCTGAAATAGAAATGAAAAGGAAGCAAAGACAAAAGCGTTCAAATAGACAAGCACAAATTGCTGAACAAACACAGGCAGGACGCATATACATTTGTATGTAACTGTGAATACACTTGCAACTGTGTAGGTGTATGTGTGTGTGTGTGTGTGTGTGTATGCAGAGCTCATAATAAGAAGAGCAAATAGCAAAGAGCGCATGGAAAATAAAAATAAATAGCAAACGACAAAACGCAGGCCACAGCTAAAGGCAACAAGAAAAGAGAAGAAGAAAGAGTGAAAAGAGAAAGAGAAACGGAAAGAATAAGAGGAGGAACAGGACATCAGTTTGCTTGTGGATGACGGGTTCCCTCGTTGGCGGTCAAGTGAAATTTATTGCATTGCACAAATGAGACAACAACAACAAAACAAGGCAAACTAAAACGCAAGGCAAACAACTAAAAAAAAAGCAGAGACGGGAAAAGGGAATAACGCTGCGTGCCCCAAATTGTAGCAAAAGAAAAATATCCGAAAATTCCGCAACAAATTGAAAAATTAAAGTTTTACCAACACCAACAACAACAACAACAACAACAAGCGACGAAAGAAAAGTTGGCCAAGAAAAAGCACCAAAAGTGTTACAAACAGCCACCAAAAAGAGAAACCGAAATAAGTACATTGAAAAGCAGGAGAGAGAGGAAGCCGAGGCAAAGGGAACGCAACGGAACACATTAATGCAACAAAATGGGTGCAACTTTGAATAGACGACGCCGTGGACGTTGCCAGCAACAGAGTCTCTGCTGCCGTTGCCCCTTCAGCCCCGCAGTTTGCTTCACGTTCTGGAACCTGCTGCTCGTCCTGGCTCTACCAACCCTGTTCTGTGGCGGTAAGTAGTTTACGGAAGGGGGGGAAAGAGCGACGGGGTGGGGAATGCGGCTGGGCATGGGTTTGAATGTTTATTTAATTTATTAGCAACTTTGGCGAACGGCGAACGGCGAACGCCAAACGAGCCCCGGCAAAAATTGGCCAAAAAGTTTGCTGTTTTCGTCGCTCCGCCTTCAGCCTTTTTGGGCGTGCAAATATTTTAGCCAACAATATTAGTTGCCAGCCCCCAAAATGTGTGCGAGAGTCGAAGCATAACAAAGTTTCAGCCACATTTTGTCGCCCTTAAAGACTATGTGGCACATTTTGATACTTCGATTACGAGTACTTAATCGATTTAAGGCCGTGTAGAGCTTTCCCGAGATGCCAAACAACTTTGACAGTTGCCAAAGACAGACAGACAGTTGAAACCTTTGAATCCATTAACCGAAATGGCTCAAATCTCAGCTGACTCGACAAACTTTGGTGACATGTTTAAACCTCTGCACGACCTTCGCTTTTCCCCAAGTTTGCGCATTAATAATAAGTTTGCCTTATTTTTAATTAAGTTCATCAAACTACTTAACAATATAAACAAAATTAACTGTCGTCTTGTCGCTGTGGTAAACTCATTTCGACACAGATACGACTAATAGGCTGGTAGCTAAAAAACAATATCTTTGAATTAAGCAAAAATTGAGTATACGCAATGCCAAACCCAACTCAAAAACTTTCTGTGGTTAAGTGGAGATTATTATTTTATAATGCCATCGAATAAATTTTGATTATTTATAAGAACAATTCGATGAGTTCTTCTGATGGGTTTTGGGACAGATCTGCAGATTATATAGTTACTGTTTATTAAGTTGATTAATATTCCAGCTAGGCACAAACATTTCTATTCATTAGCTTTGGATGACAAATTAAATGATTGGCTAGCTCTTTTTTGTTAGCTTTTCTGACTTACTTAATTAATTTAATTGCTTAGCCTTGTAATGGATGCGCTAGTTTTCGAGTGCTCATAGAAAACTTTCACGGCGTCGCATTTAATTAAATAAATAAACATGCACAAGTTTTTGTGTCAATAATATATATATGTTCATTTTTTTCCGATGCTTCAAATGGATGCTGAAATTGTCAAAGCGAAAGTTTTTGTGGACTTTCTGTTTATTATTTAAGCAGGCACTATAAAGAAATAGAGTTTTCCTGCTTTGTGCAGATAATTTGCTCAATTGGGGGCAAATAATTACTGACAAATACAATTTCGTCTAGACAGGCTGAAAGAAAGAAGTAATTGTTGGGCGACTTCTGTGCAGCACTTAATTCGGTCGGAAAGCGCGTCACTGAATTATAGATAAAAATCTTACTTTGTTATTATGAGGTCACGTACGCATGTCACAGCAATGAGTGAGAGGGGAAAAATGAGAAGAAAAACAGAAAAACAGAAAATTCTAGCGCGTACGAAAGTGAGCAACAATAATGAAATTAAGCAAACGTGGCGCACACTTGGCCAAATGTAACCAAGTGAAAGGAAAGCATTCAGAAGGAAGTACATATTTATTGGCAGTACATGAAACTAATGTTAACCGACACGCAGACCAACTGCCACTTAATAAAAAGTAGTCCAGGATTTATGGAGAGGGCTACGTTGAGTTTATTAAAGCAAAACTGATTGAAATATTTACTCGTGTTTAACTGTTTTGCCAATACTTTGATAAGTCTCTTGAATCAATTATTTATAATGCTATTTAATTTGCAACTAAAATGCGTCTATCAATTGTGTGGCAAACACTTTAAAAATAACGTTTTGACTAACAAAATAAATGCGCCTAAAAGCAGGCAACAATATTTTACATATAGCCAATGGCGTCTATCATATTTGTGTTTGTTTGTGTGCGTGTGAGTTGCCTGCGCATGTAATTAATCATAAAATGCCACACAATGATGTTTTCAGTTTAATTGAATTAATCGATTTCATATATAATATATTGGCATTGTTATGAATCAGTTTTGGGTCGATGCAAGCAGTTTTTGCCATCAGCCAATTTACAAGTCGAAATGAATTTTAATTATATTATTACACATACTCGTACAAGAACATGCTCAATGTGTGTGTGCACTAATTGATATCCTAATTAAAGAAAATAGGTGCTGTTGTATTTGGCCTCAGACAATTTAACAATCACATTTTGTATATTGTCACAGCTGGTTTGATTTATATTCGACATTATTTCGTTATGATTAGCAATGTTTTGCACAACATTTGACCTGGGCGTTGACATCTGCTTTAATCAGTTACAATTAATTATGAAGAATAATATTGCTTGGGAATTTTTACAGCAACGACAGAGAGAAAGACTTTCTCTTCTATGTTTTTACTGTTCAAACAAAAAAGTTTCTTAAAGCCAAATTCTTGTGCAATTCTTTAAGCAAATAAACAAATTTGAAATATAAATACGCGACACAGTTGTGACTTTGTAGCCGAGATTAATTCAGAGTCGTTTGCATTGCTATGCGCAGGCTTTCAAATCGATGGCAAAGCTTTCGAGTTTTTCGCCTCTCCCACTGCAGGAATATGCAAATGCAAGTGCGACTGCAATGCAGCAAGGGAGCGAGGAACGTGCTCCATTTCCAGCAGCAACAACAACAATCCAGACAAAAAGTACGCACTCAACGTCAAAGAAAACGAGCCTGATACAGACACAGACACAGACAGGGATACGAGACAGGGACACAGACAGGGACATAGACAATAGACAACGGCCTGCCGTTGTTGTCATTGTAGACTGAGAGCAACTTCCGCTTGTGATTGCAGATTAAGCACGTTCCAGGCTCGTCTGTCTCCGCCTGTCCGTCTGTCCGTCAGCTGAGCCTGAAAAGGGGGCGGAATTGATGCGTATTGATGCTGCCGGCGTTTTCGAAACATGCAAAAACATCTTTATTTGCTCAAGGCTTGGCATCCGGTCTAAACTGATCCTTAGCCGGCATAAATCATCATCTCGAATGCATCTGAATTTTGAAGACAAAAATGCCAGAAAGGGAAGGTCCTCTCTCTAGCCATGATTTATTTTTTTTTTTAAATAATAAATCTTATTAAAAATGTTAGATTTACGATTTTATTAACTACGTTTGACACCAGGAATGGCAGATAAGAGTTGTGAGTATACTTGTTTTAAGTGTCGAATTCTCAGTACAGAATTAATGTTTGTTTTCTATTTTTTGTTTTAAATAGTCAAAAACGGAGAAGGTTTATGATGGATACAGGTCTTAGAGTTGTTTTCAATTTTACTTTTAATATTTGTATTTTAATTTGTGTTAATTTTTTTTAGGTCATTGATAAATTTGTAGATAATATTAGTTAAATGGTTTGAATATAGTATCAGTTTTAAATAAAATTAATATACTTAATTAGTTTTTTTTTTAATTGATCCGTAATTTGATAACAGTTTTTATTTGGCTTTGGTTAATAGTTAAACACCCGGATCGAGTAGACTAGAAAACGTTTTGGTAGGCATGAACTCCATATATCAAATAGGGTGCCCGAAAGAGAAGAAGAATTTGACAACTATTTCCTGAAAAAGTTTCTGTCAGCGGAAATTTTTGGTTTACCTAATTCCGGTCCTAGAGCAAAAAGCTTACTGCGTTAAAGCTTTAACTTTTTCCTGTGCCTGACATTTGGCCTCGAGCGGCAAATGAAATCATTTAAAAATCAACAATAATTAACTGTGAAACTTTATTTCAAGGTAATAGTATTTAGACCGTAACACGACATCAAATGCAAAACTTTCGGCCTGACTTTGTGCGAGTGTTAAGAATTCACTTTCAGTTACCTTTTGCAGATCATATCTTAATTAAGCGCCAGTTGGATGCCAAACTTTTCTTGTTGCATGGAATTTCAAATCTTTGTCTTAATAATTAGACTGGTTTCCCTTTTTAATTGCCGCTCTGTTGATAGCAAGCCATCAAGATTGGCTCAGATGCTGCCGCCCACTTGGTATTTGTTAATATTATTTTTGAACAACATGGTTTTGTCATTTCCTTTCTTGTTGACGTCATTTGTCTAGGTCAGTTAATTTTATCTTTGCACAGAATGTGTTTTGTTCAATTTGAATAAATAATTTTTTTGTCAGAATAACTATAGCCTTCGTGTCAATTGCAATTAATAGATTGAAAGACTCGTGTTTATTTTAGGTATAAAATGGCAAAAACCAATTGCGGTATTCAGAAAAACTATTAGAAACAGCCTTTGAATTTCAGTGAGAAAATAGCCTGGAGGCCAAATAGAGTTGTGGGTTGTGAGTTAAAAAGCAACTTTCATGTGTCACTTTAGCATTTTGTTGGCTAAAATTATACTTTATGCTCATAAAAAGCGAGAAATCAAAGCATAAAGCCGACGAGTGTTCAAAGAGTGCGTTGAAAAGTGGAACATATTTTTGTCCGCCTTTTGCAATGCATTTTTGTTTGAGTGCATAATGCTAAATCATGCTTTATGTCATAAATACTTGACTCAAAGTGTTTTCCACAAACAAACACATCAACATCGGCCAACGCACTGGCAAAACAGGAAAAACAAACGGCAACCGACGCCGTCAAACCAAATTGGACTCAAAAGGCGCAAAAGGAGTTGCCGACTCCTTTTTTCACTGACTTTTAGAGTTGTACCGCTTCGTTTTGCATGAACTAGTTCGTTCATTTTGTTCTGATGTTCTGTTAAAATTTAATTTATAAAATATTTTTTGAAGCTATTTTTAGTATAATTAAATAAAAGTTTCCTAGTTTGATTGAATTTTTTTAATACTTTTGCATATTTAAAATTGCTTACTTTTTTTATAAAAGCCATTTTTAAGTTTACTTTAGTCATATATTGAAAAAAAAGCACAAAAATAAAATTAAAATGACATTGTAAAATAAATAAATCGACTGACTTAGTTTACAATTTAATTTAATGAAAAGAACGAACTTAGTAACCCAACTCTACGAGCTGTACATTTTTCGGGTTCACGTTCTTCTCCTGCTCTCGGCTCAGGTTCTGATTCTGGTTCTCGTCCTGCTCCTCCTCCTGCTTTTGGTCCTGTTCCTGGTTTTCACCGGCGTCGTCGCCGCTTCAATGGCGGCTGTTTGCCTTTGTGCATTGTGCTCGACGCACGTTCTTTGTGCTTGTTTATTTTACCGCCAAAGGCTGTCGGTCGTTTTGGCGCTTGCTTTGGTTGGTCGGTCAAATGCCTTTAATGCCGCCGCTTCCAGTGACGTAATGAAAATGAGCCTTTTATTTTTAGCAAAATGCCAACGCAGCACACAAACAAAAAAGAAAGCCAAGTTAACAACCAACAACTGGAATTGAGCATTGTTTCGTATTTATAGCATAACCATCACACGGCTGCAGACTAAATATAAACCATTTATTAAATGCTATATTGGTAATACTGATTGTTCTTTACATTAACCATTAACTTATTTAGTTAGTTGGAAAGCTGCATTAACTAATTTGATGAGTGTCGAACCAAAATAGAAAGACTGCTAAGGATGAAGCAGGATACATTTGTATTTAATAAATATTTTATATATAGATTATAATGACTAGTTTGGTTGGCTAAATTCAAGAAGATAAATTCTTTCTGTTTGTATTTCCAGTTTACTAAGTTTAATAATATTTTAATAATTGAATATTTCATTAAAAAAATCTTAATTTTCATCAATCAATTGAGATACTGATTATTAAAAAATATTACAAATGAGATAATTAAAATTGGATACCATATAGTCAAGATATTATTATTGCTTAGAAACTAAAGATTCAAGATATTAGACTGGAGACTTCTGTTCTCAATTAATTTTGCTTATACTAATTTTATCGGATTTAATCATTATTTTCTGCGAATTTTTTTTTCATCTAAGAGCTTAAGACTTTCTTAAAGCATTCTTTGTTCAATTGGAAAATTCTCTTTCATTCTCTTAGCTTTTTTGCTCATTTTTTCTGCAATATTAATTTCATATCTTGATTTTCGTGTCATAACTTTGACCCAAATTGTCTAAGCCTACCTATTGGGCTTTTGTGTGCGTTTAAAAGTCGGCAACTTTTCGTTTCGTTGTCTCGAGTGCACACAACAGAATTCTCATCAGCGAGACAGTGAAAGGCGGTGAGATAGTGAGAGAGAGATAGAGAAATGAAGAGCGAGAGAGAAGTCACGTTTCGCACGCCTCAAGTTGCCAGCTTTCATTCTTTTGCTAGTTGGCATTGTGTTGGCAAAACAAAAGCGCATTGTTTTGGCTCGCCAGCGAATTTCTTTCGATTTCCTTGACTTTTATGCACTTGCTGCAAGTTATTTATGGGCCTGGCATTGAGTAGAATACGTTGAATTCGTTGAAGAAGAAGATGAAAAAGCAGTAGAACTTGAGAACTGCAGGCAAGAAATGTCTTTGTTCTAATTCCTATTAAAGCTCTCGTAACGACTTCGTCTTTTAGTTAGTTAGTTAATCGTATAGCTGCTTTAAATAACTAATCTCCTGTTCTTGTTCCTTTCTTTTGCAGTAAATGTGGAGAGCTTGACAATGACTGAGATTCGCATACCGAAGCACATCATGCGACATGAGGATGCCGTCCTGGGCTGCAAATTCGATTTGGATGGCGAGAGTTTGTACTCTGTGAAATGGTATAAAGATGGCTTCGAGTTCTATCGTTATGTGCCACGTGATATGCCACCTGGACAGGTGTTTCCGTTGCCCGGCGTCGATGTGGAGGTGAGTGAACATTCAGCAAGAACATCAACTAAAACTGATTCAATTCAATTCATTTCGAGACGAGACGAGTCGAGTCGAGTCGAGTAGGCAGGTTGTTTTCTTTTTCATCCCCCATAGTCATCAAAGTCAATTACTTGTAGCTACACAGAAAGGCAGGAAATAGTTTATACGTTCGTTAACATTTTCGGAACTCAATGTAATGTACTCCAAGAATAAATCGAAAGTGCTGCAGACGCTGGAGGAGTCGGTGCCGCCGCTCAACCATGAGGATGCCATTGAAATGATAGCTCAAATGGTGCGACAGCCAGAAAGCAATCCCATTGAAGTCGGTCTACGTCTGGGCAAGATTGACAAGGACCAGAGCATTATGCATATGGAGAGTCAAATGAAACTTCACGCTGCCATGGAACATTTCGATGCCACGCCGGAACAACTGGACAGTGTTTTCCCAGTCAGTGATAAGGAATTGAGCGAATTGGTTGAGACATCAACATCATTGATGGACGATGACGATGATGCTGAGGATGATGATGATGATGATGTTGATGATGATGAGGAGGAGGATGAGGATGCAACTGATGATGATGTTGATGATAATGATAATAAAGTTGGTGGCATCAATGAAGGCGACGATGATACCCTCGAGCGCTACAATGTGGATCATAATACACATTAAGCACATTTGAATGAGTCCAAAGAATGTTTCCGAAATGAGTATTAGTTATTTACCGCCAAAGGGACTCGATTTATTTATTAATTTTTTGTATTTGAGAATAGTTTAAAAATTATTATTGAAATTAAAGTTATTTGCAGTCGATCGAGAAATGTGAAATTAGATTATTTATATTATTGGTATTATTGTTGTTGTTACGTAACAATTTTTTTATTTGATGTGAAAAAGTATTTTTTGTGCATAGTTTAATGTAGACTCTTGCCGTAATATATGTATTATTACATAATATATGCATGTTCTTAAAATATGAATCTTACAATCTAAAGCAAATTATAATGTTACTGAAACACAGCTTTTAAATGTTATGTGCTAAAGAATTGGAAAATGAGTAAATATATTCTTTTTTTGATATTCAAAAATATTTCTATCGACAGCACATACAAAATTTAATAGATGTTTAATTATTTTTCTAATAGTGAAAGGCATTTATTTAATGACCCACATGATGTTTCTTGAATTTACTTAGGTCTTGCCATTTTATTATATTATTTTTTATCTATTTGTGTTTGTGTTTTTTGTTGCAGTTGCAAAACTCGACGGACATTGCCGTTGTCCTGCGCTCGGTGAGCCTACAGTCGACGGGTCGTTATCGGTGCGAAGTGTCCGGCGAGGCGCCTTCGTTCCAGACAGTTTCCGGTCATGAGGACATGATTGTTGTGGGTAAGTGAACAGAGCAAAAGAACGAGAAAGATTAATTGCTCAGCACGGACTAAGCGATGAAAAGTAATCTGTTTCTTTGTATAGAGTGTGCACATATTCAGTTACACTCACACTCACACACACACATACATATAGATTTACTCAAACAAACAAACGCATGCATACCTATAAAATATTTCACATTTATTTAGTTTATGCTCTGGCATTGTTTCTCGCTGCGATTTACAAATTCTCAAGCATGAAACCTGTGCCCAAAAAAAAACGAAATAAAAACAAAGCAAAAATGAAACAAAATAATAAAAATAGAAGTAAAATATATATATGAAAAAAATAAAACAAAAAGAGATATAAAACTGACTTTGCAAGGCTACGCAGTCAGGCACTTGGCCAGTTGGGCAGCGTTCAACAACCTTCACACAGATACTCACACACACACACACACACACGCAGACAACGTCTGCACATCTGTCTGTGAGTGTGTGTGTGCGTATGTGTGTGTGCGTATGTTTTGTATTATTTTGCTGGCAAATTGCCCATGTACGTGATGCAATTCTGTTGCTCACTTTCAGCTCCAGACTTGAATCCGGATACGACTACGACCGCTCCATACACGGCTATGGCTTTGGTCTGGGATTTCGATGGGGATTGGGGCTGGGTCTGGTTCTGGTTCTGATTCTGGTTCTGGGCTTGGTACTGGGCTGTAGCTGAATCTGAAGCTGACGGGCTGTGCAGCAACTTAATTTGAAATTTTTGCGCAATCCAACAAAGCATGGCGAAAATATGGCAAAACGCAATATGAAAAAGTGCTTTGGGGAAAACTTAGAATAAACGTGTTTAATAACAGCCGCAACGGCCGTTGAAACTCTGGCAAACCTCGTCACGATAAGTCCCAGTTGTTACTTGCTATATTTCGAATTTCGCCTTTTGCCAGTTTTTTGAAAGTCGACTACAGTTGCAATTGCAAACTTGATGCTTAACACTTAAATGAAATGAAGTAACATGCAAGACTATAACGAACTATGATCACACTTATATAAGATGTAAAATTGTGATAATATAGATACTTTATTTATTCTTGATAATATATTGATACAACATCGTCATTATTCTGTACTTAAATGAGTTTAATAAGACTTAATCATATGTAAATATATGTTATAATATGAAATATTTAGGTGAAGCAGTGCAGTTGTGCCAATTTTTTGTTTTGATTGTTGCCGCCATCTCCAAACTTGGACCTTGTTTGGGGTCCACCGACAAGTTCTAATAGTGCTATTGATTGCACGGAGGGTTTCAGTTAAGTAGAAGTAGTAGAAGTTGAATTATCTGTTATCGCCACTGTTTTATATTTAATTTGAGAAGTCCTGTATGATAATGAAATCAATTATAAACGTTAGTACCAGTGTCACCATAAGTTTATCGATGTAGTTACCAGTTTTTAAGTATTTGCAAAACATCTTTTCTACACATGGTAACCACGAATGTAAGAAAGCAATGGAACACACTCATGGAGACGCCATGAAGAAAATTAGGTGTATTGCCCCCAAGATTATAAGCAGCCACAACGATTTGGATAAGCCAGTCCATAAATGCAAGTAAGAAGAACCGCAGATAAAATGTGAATCTAAATTAAGAAATAAATTCATAACATAAATATTACGAAGCTGAGTAATAAGTCTATAAATATACCTGATGTGGTTCTTTATATCGTGCTGGCACAGTACCTTAAGCTGTTTGCGATTTTTTTGATTTTCAATGTGAACACGCCATACAGTTGTGATAACGAATGCTACATTTATGAAAACCATTATTGCCGCAGGAGCAAATAAATAAACAATACTCGACCAATCATTCACTGCAGAAAACAATTATTTGTTATTATATATATATTTGTAATAAGTGTGAAATATTATTAGCATTAGACTGACCTTTCCCAAAGCATTCGTAGTAGGCATAGCCCACTTTCCAATTGGAATCAATATCTAGATTGTCCAGCAGATGATCAGCCAGAATTGTTATCATCAGAAGCACAGAAACAGTGCCCCAAACAAAGAGACTGTATTTCCAAAAGAGAGAGTTACCTTTACTTTGAATGGGTACAAACATGTTACTAACGAATATTCGCCACAAATCAAAAGACATTACGGCCAGCCAAAGATATATGGACATGCTGGAGAAGTATAACAAATAAGCTAAAAAATAATTAAAGATTCTATATTTTGTCAAGAAGATACGAGTATGTGGTAAAACTTACCCACAAAATAGCAACGGAAACCAAAAATTGATGTGTGAACTGTTGTGATCATATATGTAATCAAATTCAAAAGCATACATACAAGATAACAGAGATAACACTTGTCATGAATGTGCTGAAGCTTAAGCACAAATATATAAATAAATGTGGTCAACAGCAGAAAAAAAATGCACACGAAATGAACTGAAATAAAGGTTTTTAAAAGACATTTAAATTCTATTAATGTTAATCGACAATGTTACCATAGACCAAGTTATCACTGTTTAAACAATTCATAGGCAACAGCATATAGTTGAATCCCAAATTAGCCAACTCCTCTGGCTGTATGCAATAATCTTGTTTCAATAGATAAACAGCATCATTCGATCGATACAGCGTACCATTCTAGATAAGTAGAAAGTCACATTGTCTTATAAATCATTTATATGATTAACCAACTTTTGTCCTACCTCAAATAGTTTCCAATCATCATTATGAGTAAAGGCTTCTTTGTGTTTATCTTTATCACATAGTATCCGTATTCCTGGCTGTACTACAAACATATCCCTTATGTTTCTTTCTTGCTTCGTTCCATCCTTGAGAGTTATATTTACACGATCATCAGTGAATTCTGAAGTGCATTTTTCTTCATTAGCCGGATCGATTCGATGTCGATGACAGCAGTATCGAATGCATGATTTAAATTTACACACACATCCCCTTATATGCTCCTCAACTGCAGTGGGTGTCCCCTCAACGAGTATCTTATAGTTGTATGTTCCGGTTTGTTCAGCAGGTATCAGAACTCCTTCGTATTTGTAAGAGCCATTTGCTAGTTTCTTACTGCCTGTCAAGTCGACTGTATCAAAGTAATCACAACCGGGAATTTCTTTAGCTCTAATTGATGTACAGATACTGACGAATAATACAATTTTTAGCTTTATTTGAATCATTTTATTGTTACTCTAGTTTTAATTATGTTAAAATCCAACCACACTGGATGAGACTTCAAATGGGACTGAAATCGACTTTTATAAAATATGTTACATATGGAATCTTTAATTGTATAAATACAATAAGCTCTGATTCTCTACAAGTCACTGGTATAGAATTAATTGAGATATGCTTTTTCTTATCAGTCAAAACAAAATCTGGAATTTATGCGGGTTTTCGAAATCGCAATTGGAAGATGAATAATATATATATGCAAGGCAAAACCAACCGCACTGGATTACACTTTTAATTGAACTGAAGTTCACTCTTTGTCGAACAGAATGTTATGTTCAATATGAAAATATAAATGCAATTTATTATTTTTTAATGTGATAAAGCTCAAGCTCCCTTGTGCGACAGTAACTCCTTGTGTGTTTAATATAAATTTATTTCTTATCTTAATGAGCTGATTGAGTTTTTTTTTTGGATTTTAGTAAATACATTAAAATTAACTTAATTTCATTAATTAATTAAATAACAACAAGATACAATAAGAGTAAAAATATAAAAGAACGCAAACTTGTTATTCAAGAAGTTTATATTATCTTTGTAAGAGATAATCTTACTACCTTTTAAGTGCACGTAGAGTCGAGCAATTTCAAATATTAATTTGGTTATTTATAGTCATTGGTTGGTGTATATTGTTGGGTGACTGTTTTAGCCCAACATAAACATTATTATGACTATCATTGACATCGCCATTGGCGCTCAATTGTTACTCCCTAGGTAATTTTGTGTTCATTTCCGTTAGAAGGGAGGAGGGCTATCAAAATCTGTATATCGCAAAATTAGGCTAACTAACTAACTGGGCTTATATGCTAGTTTATAGGGCAATATGAGGCAAACGTGGCGTGGGGCAGCAATCAAACCTACACGCATCCGTTACGCAACGGGAATTACTTAATTATGCTCGACTTTAATGTTTGCCCCAACGATATGAATCAGAATCTGTATCTGTATTTGTGTCGGCATCAAAGCTCCTATTTTTCAGTCCCACTTTGATGATGTACTCCGGTACTTTGATGGGATCGAGCATAAGCGGATTATGAATATGACTGTTGTAGATGTACGAGTATGTATAAAGTTAATGAATCACCTGTTAATGGCAGCTGCAAAAAATAAAAGTCGTTTACCTACAAGCGGAAAAAGCAGCAAAAAATATCAAATTATTTAAATTACCGGAATATTGAAATTAATGCGGCAGTATATAAGCCTATATGTGCGTTGTGGCTGAAATAATTGAATGTGATTACTGGCGCACAGCCAAATGACGAAGCGAAAAATACATTTGACCCAGTTAGTGGGCTCTGTTGGCTTTGATAGCTTTTGCAGCGTCGCTTTCCACCTGCTGCCTTTCTTCTCCCTCTCCCTCTTCCTGCCTGCCTACCGAAATACGGGATAATTGAAGTGCAGGCGCGGAAATTGAAAAACAGAAACGGAAAATATCGTCGACTGGGCAAAAACTAATACACCAAAGCAAATTAGATTATCATAAGCTGCTGACACAGCTGCAACTTTAAGTACTAAATGAAAGAAATTTATTGAATTTTTATCAGAACTTTATATGAAATGTTTCATATTAATTACATTGTGCCGAAGCAAAGTTTCAAATTGTCTAACAATTACTACAGCTAAAACTAATAAGAACGGGACTACGCAAAAAAACAATAATAAGACAATGCACAAGCATAATAAAAATAATAATAACTTAAAAGTAAAGCAACAAAAAAGAGCATCAACTGCTCAATCAATGTCAGGAGAGTGTAAAAACAGTCACGCCACATAAAAGACAAAAAAAAAAAAATAATAATTTATGCAGTTGAGTAGAGCCAAACAATTGGAGTCAAACAAAATAAACCAAAAAAAGGAAAAATGTAAATGAAGAAGTATTGCAAAATATAACAAGACTTGGCCTTTTCTTTTCTTTACTCTTTTTGGGATTTTTCTTTATTCTTTTTGTGCCTGGCATTTTAATAAATAGACGGATGGGTAAATATTAATACAATAGCAATCAAAGTGATTATCATTATTAGTGCAAGCTGCAAAAAAGCAATTTTACAGATGCAAACCTATTCGTATTTTTCCAACTGTGTTCAATTTGAATTCTCTATCAAAACTTTCTCTGTGTGTGTGCTGCATTCGATATTTTTAGATTTATTTTTTGCATTTGAATTCAAGCTAAATGTCTGAATGGCTAGCTGGTCTGCCTGTTTGTCTCTCTGTCTGCCCATTTGTTGGCTGACCCAATTGGCAAGCATCCAGGTCAGAGCCAGACACGATGCTCCAACAATAACGACAACAACGTGCCACAATTGCACACAAACTTAACGGCAATTGTTGTTGCAATTGCGCTTGACTATTTGTGAAAGTGACCGGCCCCCTCATCATTTCCTTTCCTCTTCCCTGAAAACTTCAAAGGTCTTATCTTCGATATTTTTCATAACGAATGTTTTCAGTTGCTCGACTTATTGCACAGATCCGAGCCGATGTTCTTTCATTAGTTGTTTAGCATTTACTATGGCAGCACAACTTTAAAACTTAAAAAATAAGCCGATAAAATTGCGTATACGGCACGTGGACTTTAAATTGATATGAGTTAATGGAAATTTGGAAATGGAATAAATATCGGGAAAAAAATTATTGGTCCTGACATATGTATGAATAAAATATTGGCCATATGGCATTGAATTGAGTTAAAATCGATATTAATTAATTAAATATAAAAAATTTAAATAAATAGCCCAATAAATTTCTTTTCTTCAACAAATATTGGCTAGACGAGTGAAGCAAAACATTACTCAAAATTTAATTGGGCAACAATTTTATTGAAAGACCACAAACAAATGAAATATTAATAATATTAATGGTTAAATTGGAAAATCACTTACAAAATCACTCATATAAAAAAAGGTTTGAAAAATAATTAGATGAGAATATTTTCTGAATTATCGAATTGAAAGTTTGTATCGCATTAAATTTCATCTGTACATTGTAATAACATCGGCATCCTTATACCAATGTTTGCATTCCGTTTAGATGCTATTTGAATTATGCTCTGACTAATCGAAGTGGCCACATTTACCACTTTGCCAGTTGCCACTTACCACTTGCCACTTACCACACTTGTCTCCTCGTTGCAGTTACGCCGAAGCATGGACCACAAATCACTGGCGGTCAGCCTCGATACCAAATTGGCGACATGGTGCGTGTGAATTGCACTTCGGCGGCATCGAAGCCCGTCTGCCATCTCAGTTGGCTGATTAACGGTATGCACGCGAACCGTTCTCTCTTGCGCCCCTATGAGCCCAAAGTTGTTGGACGGGAGGGTCTCGAGGTGGCGCGACTCGGATTGGAGTTTCGTGTACGCGGATGACATTTCAAGCATGGCGACATGAAGTTGAAGGTGAGTTATTGTTGAATGAACACTGCCGTGTGTGTGTGTGTGTGGGTATCGTGTTGCCGGATTGGCTTTAAGCTGATTAAGCAGCACAGTTTCCGCCCTTAACCCTCCCTGAGGTTGTTGATACATTACATTGACCGAAGCCCACACCAACGCTAACATTTTGATTCAATTTGTGACAACATTACACGACAGCGCATGTTGATTACAATCTGACCAAGAGGCGAGTGCAAATGTGTGTTGCAGAGGCCACAAAATTTTATGAGACATCGTCTGCACAGTTGGTCATTCTCCGTGGTCTTCCATTTCCATATGCGGGTCATTTTTGGGTTGTCAGCCAGTTAATGAAAGCATAAAACTTTTAGTGCGCCGTCAACGCGTGAACACATTTTCTCTGCCTCTTTCCCTATTTTTCCCAGCTACTTCCTGTCGGGTGTGCACAGATTTTATGAGGTTCATACCTACTCTCATTGCAGTGTGTCGCCAAAATCTCCTCTGTGTACTGGCAGAGCAACGAGGAGAGTGTGGAGAGTGACAAACATCAGCGCATACCTGTGCTGGAGTCCAGGGAGACTGTGAGGCAGCTGGACAAATCAACGGAAGGTGAGTAGAGACATAAATCATCCACAGATCTCAACGCAACAGTTGTCAACCATGTGCACTAACTTTTATCAATCCCCTTTTCCCAAACACACGCACACACACACACACCCGCTCATAACTCAACCCCTAAAGTAGACAAGCAGCTAAAGAAGAGTCGTCGTCCTGCGGCAGCAACCTCTGCCGCCGCCGCTGCCGCAGCCGCTGCTGGCGCGGCATCATCGAGTGCGTCGCAATCGGAATCCATTGCACGCATTTCACTTTACGCGCTGCCCGTCTTAATAGCATTTCTGTGTAATGCCAGCGTCAGTCTGTTCAGCTCGCAGCCAGCCACGCCCACAAGCCAGAGGAGCAGGAGGCAGAGGAATAAGGGGAGCAGCTGTTGGCAACATGACCGCTGCCTGTTGGCCCAATTAAGCGACGACTCCACGCCGTGCAGATAACAATTAACGAAGATGTATGGCCACAACCAGGCATTCTCTACAGCCAACGCCAAACTCATAAAATCTGTGTAAATATTTTAACTTTGCCAATGCAAGAAAAATACATGATATAACAAAAAAAAAAAAAGTAAATAGCAAACACATTAAGTATACGCCGTCTGGGCAACGCGGTTAATCATTTTTAAAGCTGCTTGGCTAATGTACATATGAATAATCCACACTTTAAAGTATATATTTATAATTGAGGAAATGGTATAGAGAGATAGTGAAATAAAGATAGAGAGTGAAAGTTAGTTCTATCATGTCATTGTTCCTTTCGGGCTTTTAACGCAGGCTAAGAAAATGCTCAAAAGTTATTGCAAAACCTAAGCTGAAAAATTAGTAATTAAATTCAATAAATGTAAGCTAAATAAGCTAATTACTATTCAATACGCAAGTACTTAAATAGCCAAATCTGTACAAGCCTAGTTGATAAGAACAATCAGACGAGTCCTGTTACCGCAAAAAGGAGTCTCGAGTAAGACAAAGCTTAAATTTACCCATAATTGAGTCTTCGTTCTTAATCAAAATCACATTAAGTGTATGATACAATTAGTTTAGCATATAAAAAGTATAATATTGATTCACTCTAATAGATAATTGTTGAAATTAGTAAGTTAACTTAATCCACAGCCAAACAAAACTTTAAATATTAAGAGTAAATAAATTTAAAAATATTTCCAGTTTGCATTAAGATGAATAAGCAGTGAGATAAATATATTTAAATGTTTCCAGCCTATATAGGAAGTTTTCAGAAATTTCCAGTTTAAGCTAATTTATTGTATCTTAACAAATATTTTTAGAGCTTAACAGGCGCCTGTACATTTTCACAGAATAAGCGCAAATATTAGGCAGTAGTTCTATTAACTGTACAAATATTTACTGAATTTTACAAATAATTCTTTATAGCACACAGTCTAATAATAACATAAAGCAGAAACTTGTGCAAAAATCTAGTGCATATCCTGATAGAAACATCATCTATCAAATGCAACTCTTGTTAAATGTTTAGTCTAAGCCCGAATATGAAGCATATTTAGCAAACGATACATATTTTAAAGACTAGTTAAAGTAAGCGAATCACATGTGTAGCGATGTAAGTTATTATGTAATAATAAATGTTATTAAGTCTTTAAATAAAGTGCAATGAAAATTGAGACTCAAAAGCTGTTCTTTAATTTGCTCCAAAAAGTAGGCAACATTTTTTTTCACACTGCACTTGAAAGAAACTTTAATCGCTCTGTCGCTGTGAAAGCAATTGTCCTTGCCTGTCATTGTTGTTGCTGCTTTTGTTGTTGTTTCTGCTACGTTGTATATTTTTTTATTGTTGCTGGCGCTGCCATAATATCTCGCCTTGGCTGTATTCATGCTGCTTCATTTTATTGTTATTATATTTACTTGTCGGATTTGCGGGGAAAACGTCTCCCGCTCCTCCCTTCACTTTTTATACGTTTCTTTTGCTTTTAATGTGCCATATTTACTTTGACTTGTACGTTCTGCAAATAGGGGAAGCAATTCTGGGCCAGGCTCTGATTACGAGTCATATATTAGCACATTGTACGATTGAATTTCGGCTATGACCTCGTTACGATAAACCAAGAGAACCCAAGTCAATAACTAATTGAAATTATGAAATCACTAATCTGTCCAATCATTTTGTGAGTTCATTGACCATTTGATATGTTTCCACAACAGATTTGTATCATATCCTTGTAATATTTGGTTACTTCAGAGCACAATGTCATATATATATTTTGATAGGAGTGTGGCGAACATCATTCTAACATAAAACTAATGTCTGAGTATCTTATAAAATGAAATTAGTAAATTAAACAGAGTTTAAGTAACTTTGTATCTTTTTTGGACTTAATTAAAATTTGATTTTTTTACTTTTTTTTTTTAAGTTTTAATTGAAAATGAAGATTAATCTGTAAGGTGTATACAATAAAATAGTTGTAATTAAATTTGTCTTACAGTTGATAAATTAACTTAGGTTCAGCACAATTTAAAAATTGGCTATTCACAATTACTTTAAAACTGTATAAAAACTTTTCGAAAAGTTTTTTTTATTTATTTAACACTTTCCTAAAGGCTGTCAATAAAATTACTATACATTTTTTAATCATGTTCAAGACAACTTTGGATAAAAATAAAAGTTACCTAAATTCGTCTATAAGTTGGTAAAAATTTTAGTGTTAACTTTAACTTAAATTATTATTTAAGGAAGCATCTTGTCAAGGCAGTTAAATCTAGCCAACATCTGTAACGTATTTAAAGTAGTTGCAGCAATTAAAAATTATGAAAAGGCTGGGCGAAAGGCGTATGGCACAAGGATTCCGGCTACAAAGTTGCAAGGACTCTCGCTCTGTGTGTGAATATGAGCTCATGCTCGTGCTTATTTGCTTAATTTCACAGTGCGCGTATGCACAAAAGGACATCAGTAACAAGCACAGGCAAGGGGCAAAGTGTAGTGACGGGTGTGAAAGATACAAGGGGGACGGGAGTGAAACGAAGGGGAAAGAGCTAAGGGGCTGACGCTGCTGGGTTTTTATTTATCACAGCCACTTGCATTGCATTTTGTTTATATGCTTTTAATGCAATTAGCACGCTTTTCACTTTGATTTACGCTCAGGCGTCTGAGTGCTTGAAAAGCATAGAGTGAGACAGACAGACAAAAGGACAGAGACAGATAGACAGACAGATAGATAGAGAAGGGGAGAGTACTCTCCATTTCTGTCAAGGCACACACGAGTGGTTGGCAGTTCTGTTTTTCTGTTTTTCTATTTGCCTATTTGTTTGTTTGTCTCTCTGTTCTGTTCTGTTCTGTTCTGTTGTGTTTGTTTGTTTGGTTCGTTTTTGTCAACGTATTTATGAGTGGAAGCCTGGCTTTCATCTTTTGTGATGCCCATTTTGCCCATTTTGTTAGGGGCGCCTCCTTTTGTTGCCGCTGCTGTTCTTGCTGTTCATTATGTGCTTGCTGCGCTTGTTTATGCAACCATTTTCATTAGCAGCGTCACTGCAACGTCATTGCCATCAGTCAGCAGTATCTTGCCTCGGAGCTGGAGTTAGAAATAAAGCCGGAGTCGGAGCCGGAGACGGAGTCGTAATGGAAGTCCTTGAAACCGTCATCTGAGTACTTTGACCCTTTCCTTTAGCCATGGCAGTAATGCATATTGTTTGTGCCCTGAAGCGTAATTTGTTGCGTTGTTTTTGCGCTTGGCGCAATTTTAATTACGATCTGCTCACTTACATTTCATTTTGCTGCTAATACTAACATGCCACTCCCCCGACCGTCCCCTCCCCTTTCACTATCTTTACCCCAACTGGCTGACTGCTGATTACACTTCAATCAAACGCGCGTAAATATCAATCAACGAGCGTTGCTTGGATGACGCAAATAGCAAATAGTAAATGAAGAAACGAGAATTGAGAACGGCGAGCTGAGAACGGAGAACTGTAAGCGGACAACGGCAAATGAGTTAAGAATCGCCTCGAGCAAAACTCATTTAAAAGTAATCAACAAGTGGCACGAGATTCCGGCAAAAACTGCTGCAACAAAATAGAAAGTAATCAAAGAATTGAAGACTCGATTCAGTCATTCGATAGCCAACGAAATACAAAAACTCCAAAGTGTCGAACATAATAGGAATTCTCCGAGCTGTTTAACAGCATAGAAATAATCTTTGTTTTTTTCAGAAAAAAGATAGAAGGCAAGTTAATAATTTTAGAGTTAATATAATATTAAATTAACGAAACGAACTAAGCGAAAGAGCATCAAATTAATTGTATTTATTGAACACGAATATTTCCGATCACTCACATTGGATTTTATACAGCTTTTAAAGACTTATTTAGAGGGTCAAAAAGTTACTAAGTGCTTATTTTATTTCATATATTTATTTATATTTTAAGCTTTTACTGTCAGCAAAATAATTAAATTGATTTAAGTCTGTCAAAAGTCTGACCAACTTTAAACTCTTGTGTTTTCGAAAATTCAAGTCTTTAAATCTCAAGATTCAATTTTCGGTGGTCACGTGAATTTGTTTTAACGATATCTATCGGTACTGAAATAGAACTTTTTACCGAAATAGTTGTTTTATTAAGTATCAGAATATATTCTTTATCTTTCTTTTCTACGATAATAAATATATGTGAATATCACATTAATTTTTTTTATTGTGTAATGGTGAATTCTACACTTTTTCAGACTTACTCGGATACATTATTACAATAAACAATATAGTATTGTGCTCTACAATTGCCCTGTTGACATATACCCTTTAAATACAGCCTACAACTAAGTTGGACCTAACAAGCCACATTAGAAAGCAACTCCAAAGGAAATCCTACTCACAGGACATGCTCACAGGACCATGGCAAGGCAAAGCAACAACGTAGAAAATATTAAAGCATACTTTTCAGAGCTTTTGCTCTCGATTTCAATGAGTTATGGGCATAAATAAATGTCAGCATCGCTGCTGGACGCTGTCGATAATTTATGTTTATTGCTTATGCAAAACGCAAGTCCAATAAGCACAAAATCAAACAAATTGCTAAAAGTTCAGAGAGCCCTCATACCAGCAGGGGAAAAGGAAGTGGAAAGAAAGGGAGACTCAAGAAGCCGCTGTCTGGTGTCAATTGAGGTCGGAGATGGTCAGAGGTGGTTTGTGGGGCATAAGAGGTCCAAGAGGAGACTGAGAGTGCTCTCGTCTCGTGTCTCATGCTAATGGCAGCTCGTTGATAAGCTGAAATTAGCAAACAAAATGCGTAGCTGTAAATGCTTTTGCCTTTTATATATTTTTTTTTATTTGCTGGTTGTCTTCTTCTAGGCCGACCGCAAGGTGAAAATTGTGTGCGAAAAATCGTACGTGCGTGAAAATGAATGAAGGGCGCGTGCAGAAAATGTAATTGTTTGCGGCGGTGAGTGGAGAGAGATCTGTAAATGGATCTGTGTGTGGTCAGGTGGCTGGCAAAGATATGGCCGCACCTTGTATATGATTTAATGTTAATCACTTTTAAGAGCCAGCTGGTCAGAGTTGTGGATGTGGAGAGACGTAGACGGATGCTTGTGGCCATATTGAAAATACAAGCTCGTAAATTAAATTTTACACCGGCTGGCGCAATGAATAGCAAGAAGTCAACGGCAAACGCGGCCAAATGTTGCTGCCACAACTTGTGTTGCCACTGCTGTTGCAGCTCCTTATACAGGCCTTCGACTTGCCCATAAATTTGTGCTAAGCACACGCAGTGCGCTGGTCATCCATTGCCATCTCCATCTCTCGACTCTCCATCTCTTTACTCTCTACTCTCGACACTCTACTACCCTAGTCCCCTACTTCCCTGCTGAGTCCATGTCTGTTGCCCTTTTTTATCGTTTAATTAAAATTCGCAACACGTAAATCCATTTGAGCCGCTGCTGCAATCTTTACTTTAACCTTAAGGCATTCGCCCTCTTAGCCGCATCCCAAGTGAGCAGGCACTCTCCCATCTTTCTATGTGTGCTTGTATGTGTGGTAAATCCTATTTTTCTATTTTGTTGCTCCATAAAACCACTTTACACAATTTTCGTCTTTTGTTTTTCGATTTGCTTCATGTTGTTTTGGATTTATATTTCTTTTTTTTTCTTCTTTCGTCTTTTACCAATTATTGTGAGCCAGGCAAGCAGCTCGCCACTCGAATTAGCCTTTGTTGGCGCTACCAATCAGGCAGCCTCCAGTCTCTGCCTCTGCCTCTGCTTCTGCTTCCCATCCTTGTCCTTCTAATCCCTATTCAGACATGGCTCGACTGGCTTTCATTACTTTTCTATCAACGTACTTAGGCCCCATTGTTGTGCAGTTATTTAGCACAATCAACACCCGATGCCGCTGATAGTTCTCTTTTTCTATCGCCTACTCTCTCTATGCCTCTCTCTTTCTCTTCTTATGTGCACCTGAAGGCGTTGTTCCTTTGTTCCTTTACGTTTCAGTTGAGTTGCACACATAATTAATGGAAATTGTGCTCTGCGCACAACACAACACACCATAGAAATGGGCATTAAAAAATTAACTAAAACGAAACTCAACACATCTACCAATTGACACAGGTTTGGGCCATGTTTACAAGTACAGTTGCTACTGTATTCTACTGTAGCTTACAGTCAATTAGACATGGCAATAGCTTGATTAGGATAGAGAAGTGTTTCTTTACAAGGCACTCAAGTGCTTTGCCAAGTTTGTAAGCCAGCTTCGATGGGAATGCAATTGAGTTGAGTCGCCAGGCAACAGTGAGTATTCGAATGCATTCATACATGAGTCAGTAGGCAATTGAATGGTTTAATCATGAATTCATATAACAGTTTACTAACAGATCGACAGATTGGCAGTTGAATTTAAATCGAGTTAGTTTTCAGTATGCCAAATATCTTTCAGTTAACTAGTTTGTACATCAATTCTGGTCAGAATGTTATAAGCTGGTCGGAAGGCAAGTTTATTCTTCTCGTAAACGCTCTCCTGGAATCTCAAAACTATGAATTTCCAGTGCGGCATGCAGCTGTGGTATGCAGCATACTTTAAGGCGCCAACTGGAAAAGAAGTAAAAGCAATGTGGCAGGCAAAGTAAAAGCGTAAAAAACTTTTGCTAATACAATAATAAAAAAGTTGCAATGTGCATTGTTGCATAGCTAAGAATAAGTGGAGAAGGGACAAAAGGTGCATGGCAACGGCTGATAATATAAAAATGCAAAAAAAATAAAAATAAAATAATGTCAAAATTTAAGTGCAACTTTTGCCGCCGACAAGTTGGAAAGTTTTGCGTTGCGTCAACCTTAAAGGTAAACATTCTTAGAGGGTGGAGAAAGGGATGGGGGGTGAGTGGGGAATGGGTGTGACAGCAGCAGCAACGCGGTTTAATATTGCATGACGGCAGCGACACTTATTAGATTTATCAAACGCGGCAAAATTAAGTTGCACACGACAACAGTTGCAGTGGCATCAACAATGGAGAATAATGTGGCAAAGTGAGAGGATACAAGTTGTCAGCATAATTGCCGTTGAGTTGTTTGGCATTGTTGCATTGCAATTTATGCAAAAATGCCAGGCAACAATCAAAATTCAATCAGACAGCAACAGTTGTCAATTAAATGCGATGCATAATGCCAACGACGATGCGTATACGCAATATGCAAAGCAGTCAGACAACTGTGGCAACAACGGTACACTGTACGTTGATCATACGCGCAACATGACAGACTCATGTTGCAACTTGTAATGAGTGCATAACAAGAGTCAGGCAAAAAAGATGTTGACACATAACTCAACTATACATCGCAATGTCATTGTGACATGTGATAATTCCACTCGAAAGTAATGCGTATACTATTCATATATATTTTTTGTTAGCCCAACAAATAAATTGAGATTGAATGGAATTTGATTATAATTAAATTCATTATATTTATAAGAAACAAATGAAATAAAATAAATTGAGAATTTTTGGGTAATTATTGTTGATCCAACAATATGAGCTCGTATCTAGTGAATATTTTTAGACCCCGTACTTAAAAATAGTACAGGGGTCTATTGGGTTTGTTTTACCGAATATGTGCGTAACAGACAGAAGGAGGCGTGGCAGACCCTATAAAGCATATATATTCTTGATCAGCATCAATAGCAGAGCTGATAAAGCAATGTTCGAAAAAATTCGAAAATCAATTTTTTTTATAAAGTTAATAATTAAAGTTTTTAATTTTTGATGCAGAATCAATAAAGAGGCCAAATTATGATCAAAATGGTATTCCGCAAGGAAATCGGTTAAGATTTGACAATGTTATGACAGTTCGAAGTTTAGTAATTGCTTGGACTGTCAACTTTACAAGTCAAATTTTTTGTCAATTTCGACAAGATTTTTTACAGGAAAATGAAGTTTTTTAGAATCAAGTTTAAAGTGTTGTTTTATACTAATTTGGGCACGAGGAGTTGATTAAAAGTGAAAACTCAAGATTTAAAATTTTGGAAAAAATATTTATTCAACAAAGTCAAAGGGGGGAGTACATGATTTTGTCGGCAAAAATTCGAAAATCAATTTTTTTTATAAAGTTAATAATATTTTGATGCAGAATCAATAAAGAGGCCAAATTATGATCAAAATGGTATTCCGCAAGGAAATCGGTTAAGATTTGACAAAGTTATGACAGTTCGAAGTATAGTAATTGCTGATAAAAAAACTTTTTTGTTTTTTAGGATATC
Source organism: Drosophila falleni (assembly GCA_035045575.1). Lineage (NCBI taxonomy): Eukaryota > Metazoa > Arthropoda > Insecta > Diptera > Drosophilidae > Drosophila > Drosophila falleni. The sequence continues at coordinate 5,500,515 of JAWNOV010000142.1, forward strand.
GTAACCAAAGTGATAGAATATGTATCTAAGTTGGTTTAATATATCCTGACCAAATTTGGTTCAAATCGGATCCCTATATCATATAGCTGTCATAGGACCGATCGGATGTAAATCAAGTATGAATTTTTAGCAGTCTTAGCTTTTACCATAGTAAGTACGGGGTCTCCGACAGTCGAGAATGCTCGACTGTAGCTCAATCCGACTAGTTTATGTATTTATTAGTTTAATAGTATATTTCTTAAAAAGAATAATTGACTAAGACATATGCGAATCGAAAGAATACAGAAATCTTAAAATAAGTATCTACTCAAATCTAAGAGCGATATTATTTTTAAAAACAAAAATACTTTTACTTCATTGTGCTTAGCAAGCTGTCGATAAATACATTCCCACTTCTTTTATTTGTAGTGATGTGCTATAAGACAAACACGGAGCAATAAAAACAACCCCAATCTCAACTCAATATGTAACTCTAGGGAAGCGTGTTCCTTGCTTTGCTTTTACTTTGCTTTCCATTTGGTTTCGAAATGCCGCCAGTTGACAATGTATCTTACAAATATGATGCGCGTCCAAATCATAAATGAGCAATAAATAACACATTGCCACATGTAAAGCTGTCACAAGGCTGAGATAAAGGAGAATCAGGACTCAGACCAAGACCATGACGTCGATAAAGATGCGAATCAGTATGAGTAAAGTTCTCTTATATGAACGTATTGTATATAAATACATTTATAGATGTCGTCGAAGCTGTTGAACGTGCCTCATGTTGCTTTTGGAGTTGGTTGCAGGCACTTAAGCTTGGGTTATGCTGCTCTTGTTCTTCTGGTTGGTCTTTAACTCGATGCTGTTGCTTGTTTTTGCTTTGTTGTTGATAAAATTTAATCATATTACACATATTTCGCTCTTTACGGTCTGTTACCCCAATATAACTGTGGGCCATGAAAGCTTGTACTAAGTATGTGTGTGTGTGTGTGTGTGTGTGTGTGTGTGTGTGTTTGGGTTCTTGTTTACATGCTCACCGACTGCCAAATGGTTGAAATAACCAATTTGAAAATTAATGCCTTTAGGATATTATTCATAAAACTCATGTACTCCTCATATACCGCATTCTTGTTGTTCGGTGTGTTGTTGTTGAATGCAACACGAGCCTGTGTATCGAGCACAAGCAGAAAGAGGAAGAGAAAGAGAATACGTGAATGAGACCAAAAATGTAAGCAAATCAGTTAGCAACTGATGCACAAGACCATCCTGACCAGACCAATGAACGCTTCCGGCCTGCGGGCCCCACAACATATTTATGCATGTAGATTTTTGGGTTCGCCATTTCTCATTCTCTCTCCTTCTCTCTCTCTCTCTCTCTCTCTCTCTCTCTCCCTCTCTGTCTCTCCAGATAAAGGTCTGTTGGGGTTTGGTTTGGTGGCCCTTTCATGCTGTAATTGCCCTGCGGTATTTGGCGAGTTGAAGTTCTGCCAGCGACCGCAAAAGTTTATTGTGCGCTATAAATTTAATGCAAGAGTATTTGACAGAGACGACGACGAGCCGGCAAAATATGCAGCGAATGCCATAATTCAATTTCAAGCAATTTTCGCTAAATGCCATACACTAATGAAACCGAAAGTTAACTGTCGGTCAGGCAAAATTACAAAAGAAAATCTAGAAATTTGTATCTACGAGCATCGCCAAAAAGAGTGCGGCATTTCTGCAATTTGTTTGAATTTTCGATGAAAAATCGAAAGTCAAATAAAATGTAAAATCAGCCAGCTGCTTCCAAGGTTAAAGCGCGTTAGTCGAACAGTCAACCAGTCAGTTAGCCAGTCTCTCAGAATCTCTCTCTTTTCTCTCACTCGCACTCCTTTTGCTCAGTGAGGCAAGAAGCGCTTTGGGTGTCGTATCAATGTGCGCGGCGGAATAAAATGCTGTAGGAAATGATTGCGGAAATTACACTAAATCGCAGTCAGGCGCGTGTATGTCGCCCACACAAACTCACACATACACACACACACACACACACCACACACACGCATAGCATGTGCCGGATCAGCCTTTGGTGCCAGGGAACTTGGGCCCAAGTGGCGGATGAGTAATGCAAATATTTTGTTGTGGGCTGCCTTGAGACATTTTTGATATTCTTTCCAACAGAGTACCGTAAATTTTATAAGGAGTATAAGACTGGCAAGGACTTAACAGTACATAATAATGATATCCTATTCAAGTATATAAAATAAATTTGAAATTTATTTAAGTAGCTAAAATTTTTTACAGAATTTGACAATTCACATAAGTTGTCTACCAATATATTTTGAACAAAATAAAATACTTAAATTTGAATATGATAAGGTAATTAGGATATATTTAATTCGAACCATGCTAGATACTTTATTATTTATTTTTGCTTAGAGAAATCAGTTATTTTGTTATTTGGCTTTAATTATGTTTGACTGTAACTAACCATTAATTTTGGGTTTATTTTAGTTAAAAAGAGTTATTTTAAAAATTAAATTACATTAGACGAGAGTATTTGCACTTCGTTTCGCTGCGCCTTTTGTTTACATTCATTTTATTTTTTTTTGTTTCTGTTGTTGTGAAAGACTGTCGCATTTTAAATAAATAAAAGTAACAGTAAATATAACATGTTGCTCCTGTGGCTGTAGTCGCCGTCAAGTGGTTTTTGCAGTCTGAAAGTTTAATAAGAACTTCAGTTTAATTCGTGGCACGTGGCGGACAGACCCCAAAAGAGTTGCAAAAGTCAAACAGGGCAACAGCGAAAAAATTTGACAACAAACCCAAAAGAGCAATTTGGTATACGACAAATACACTCAAGCGCACACACACACAAACACTCGCACATGCCCTCAGACAGAGAATCGCTGTTGTAAATGATGTCGCTTATGGCGATCAGTTAAATGTCTTGAATTGAGTTCTGCCTGTCGCGTTTTGATGCCAACTAATTTATTTTGGTCGCGTGCGTTGGCCGGGTCAAAAGTCGCTCTCAGTCGCTGCTGCATTAATATTTAGTTAAGCTACCACTTCAACCTCCGACGAAAGGTCAACAGTTGAGTTCGTTGGCCTGACACTTAGCCAAGAGCTGAAAGCTAAGCGTCAACTAAATGCATGGTCACTCTCAGTCAATATCAGTAATAATTGCAGTACATGCATTAAATTATTATTCAAATATTGTCTGGTTTTTATGCAAAAAAATAATTGTCAAATATTTGCCAAGTACATAGTTTAGTTTTGTTGTAGATTAACTAAAACTCTGCAAAATGTCAATTAATAATGCCAGCTATTTATTTAAATTATTTAATTAGTTTTCAATGAATTTTGCGCTGTAATTCGAAATTAAAACAAATGCTTTTTAAAGGTTGAGGTAAATTTAAATACATGTACTTAACTGGGGGTTATTAAAGCTTATTTAATTAAATTTAATTATTTTTATCTTTTTGCAACATTCTAAAATAAGATTACATTAAACTGTTTCAGGGATTCATTTTTGAAACACGCTAAAAATTCTATAAAATTCGTCTGACGACCAATATATTTAATTAGTTTAAGTAAAGCGCTGAGGTTTTGGCGCTTGTAACCAAAGCAGCTGCCAGAGCCACACGCAGTGCAGACCAAAAACTTTGCCAAATTAGTTCAAAGTTCAAATTTGGGGCAATACCACGACCAGCAGCAACAAGGAGATTTAAAAAACCAAACAACTTCGAGTCAATTATTAAAAATAATTACTTTAGCCAAGTTGCCTGAATGCAAGTATTTTTAGGTACTTGTGTAGTAGTATCTGTCTGCCTGCTTTTTTATGCTGTCTAAACTCGCCCTCAACACATACAAAGAAAAGCAATAAGCAAGTTGAGCCATTTGTTATTTATACAAAATTAAACCACAAATAAGCAAGGCAATCGTGCCATGCGATAAAAGCAAAAATTATAAAAATATTTACCTAAATGCGCCTTAAGCTTTTGCTCAGACTCTTTGTCTGTATGTTTTTTATGTCTATGAAGGTGTATGTGTGTGAGTGTGGGTTATTTATGGCCACGTTCCCTAATTGAATTGCAGTTTATTTGGCCGACGTACTTATACAATACAAAAGTTGGCCGCGCAATGCCCACAATTTTTTAATTAACTTTCGGCGTTGTGGCAAAGGTCATTTCACTGCGAGTTAAAGTTGAAAGAGGAGTTGGAGTTGGCCCAATGATTTATACCAAACAATTATCAGTTTAAATGGCTTATTGAAATACGCAAAACATTTTACCTGAAGCCCACCTGCTGATGTCTGTTCGTGCTGTCATGCCAAGTGCCCACATCAAGCTTTAATTTTATTATTTTTTAACGTAACAAGATTAAAAAGTTTGTGACAGGCGGCACTTTTTCTCTTTCTCTCTCCCCTTCGCGTTTTGCCATTGTTTTTCGCTCAGTGTCGAGTATAACAGAAATTGCACAGTGGCAAAGTGTTTGCGATAGCTGCCGAGCTATTGCATTAGCAGCCACTGGGAAAAACTTGTTGCTTAATGAAAATGGAAACAGCACGGAGCTTTCTCAACTTCCTACCGAGTGTAACGCCCAGTCCCTATACCGGTTTATTTGCTAACCACACAAAACAAACCGCAACAAGAAATCAAAGTTGAAAAATGCAAACATGCAATATAAATGAAATAAAAGTCAAAGCCTGCAGTCAAAAAAATTGGAAAAATGAATAGAGACAAAACTGCACGTGGCCAAAGGGCATTGCAACTTAAAAAATAATTAAAAATGAAAGACAAAGAAACAGTAGAGAATCACGCCTATTGCAAATACTACATATACAAAATTTTCATTAATGTATGTGGTAAGCAGTTCAAATGATACAATTTATATTTATTTTTAGCCTTGTAAAGAAAAATAAATAGTAGTCCCAACGACTTTTCAACTTTTAAACACTAAATTGGTCAATACTAAAATTTGGATATCCATTGGCTTCGTAATCTTGCTTAAATTAAATTAAATTTCACAGAATTAAAATTTAGTTTTCATTAAAATAATATTCAGTTAAACCAACACTGTTGGTGAAATTCTCAAATAATTCTAAAATCTTTTGTCAGTAAAAGTTTAACTGAGCATTACTTTCATTGATATGATCTAACAGTAATGATGATGTCCTGGCAACACGAGTCCATAGTCGCCATTTGTAGTGGGCGATGGCTTGTAGTTGTCCATGTGGCTCATGGACCAGACCTTATTGAAGGAGCCTCTCTTAGGATCATCGATGGTTGCAGTGTGAATGGAACGCAGAGAGCGAAGTTTCGCATACTTTTTGAACTGCTCCTTACCGTATTTATCCATACTCTCTTTATAGATCTCTCCAAATCGCTTGTAGTGGTCATTTTGGGCCACAGGATACCAGGAGTATTGGTCGTTCCAACGATCACGTAACTCGAGTATTTTCTTGGCAATAATCAAGTGATAGTTCAGCTGATCAATAGTTACGATCTCGTCGTGCTTCATTTTAAATAATAGTTAATTATTTTATTATTTTTTTTCTCTAAGCAAAAGTTTGTTACTAGTCCGAGTGACAGAAAACACTGAATATTTTATAGAGAAAAAGGCAACTTTTTATTTAACTTTATTTGTAAATGCCCTTTGTAGTTTTCATCAAATGCGTTGTAACAATTGCAAATTGAAAGCCAAAATTCAAAATGAAATGTAAAATATGTAAAACTCGACACAGAATATTTGAGGCTTTAACTTTCTTGTAAATAGATGAGCAGATTCTTAATTCAATTGTAATTGCTTGACTTGCATTTTGATAGAACGACTACAAATACAATAACATATACAATCTAACCAAACTAAAATAAAAATGACAGTCAGCGAGCCATTTGACAATGTTTATGTTTATTAAAATGCCAGCAAATGTGAAAAATACAATATTTGTTTTTTTTCTGCCATGCGAAATTAAATGCCATAAACTGTGCGTAATTTGCGATATACAAAGTGCGAATTAACTTTCGTATTTCAGCGACAACACAATTTAAACTGGACACTGAGCAAACGGCGAGCTGGAATTTAAATGCACATTCAAACTTAAAATCTAAAACCAAATCCAAATTCAAATCCAGTCAAACACAAAATGAGTAGCTTCCGCTGCGATATGTGGGCTGTGGGAATAGAGATGGTTGGCTGGACGGATGGACAGACAGATGGTGGGCGGTCGTCAGACAGCTGCTGAGTGCGGTGGTGAGGGGGCGTGTCACGTTTTGTGAGCCATAAATTTCGCATTATTGCGAGCGTATCCGTGCATAGATTTTCATGCATTTCGGTTAATAAAAAAGCAGCAGCAGTGAGAAAAAAATACAAAAACAAACATTAAATGGATAAAAAAAAAGGAACAAGCGAAATGCCAACAGAAACGACAAAAAGGCCATTTTGATGGGCAACATGGCGTATGCTTAACCACATCCGACTACACACTTCCGCGCATTTGGTGTAACAAAACCGCGCGCTGGTTGTTAACAAATGACTCGATGTGGTCGGTGCCTTGCCAACGCTGCGGGTTAGACCCCGACACCAACAACAACACAGACAACAAATGCACAGACAACACCAACAACAACAACACCAACAACAATAACATAAACGACGCGGACAACAGTCGCTGCCTGATTGCATATCTGTAATGACTCATTTCGCATGACCATTTGGCTGGCTTGGTTAGAAGTTGTGGTGTTGGCCGAGGGGCTTAGCGGAGTGGTGTTGTTGCCCCGACTGGAGCTCTGTTGGTATTCACATTAAATCACATTCAAATAACGCGTTGCTGGCTGCTGCATCAGCACTTGGCATTAGCGCAGCATCCAGCGAGTTGGTCAACAGTTTTAAGTTGCAAATTACAACAGAATGTCGCTCCGCCGCCTCCTTATACATTCCCCATACCGCACTCCAAAAAAAAAATAGTGTATGTGGCACTCGTGTTATAATGTTGCCTCCACTCATGTGGCAGCTGTGGTCAAAGTGCAGCCATTAGTCGTCGCCAAAAATGAAATCTATGCTGCTGGCTCAGGTTCCTCTGCTGCTGCTCTTCTTGTTCCTAATTCTCTTTTTGTTCCAGCTCACCTCCTACTTTTCTACGCTTCCACTTCTACTCCAACTCCTACTCCTACTCCTACTCCTACTCTTATTCCTACGTGCGCGGCCTTTAATTAGTCGCGTTGACCACACAGGAAAACAAACGAAGGCTCGGACTGCCTTTGCTGGTCCATTCACCCACATGGTGTCAAAGGGTTATCAGAGGCTCGCCTCGGCCTGGTCAGCTCTAATTGACATAAGCACGCGCACACCTAAAGGGCATGTTCCAGTCATGTCTTGCTTCCATTCGACTCTAACTCCTCTCCTACTGCCACAGGCTGAAGTTGAAGCTGCTGCTCATGGCAACATGTTTTGATTATGCATTGAAGCGCTGCTGGCGCATGTTGCCATTTGCCATTTAATAGTCCCAGTCAAGGGGCCAGTAATGTCACTTACTCTCTGACTTCATTGACAGCTACATGAAGGCATACGACAAGCACTTAATGCCTTAGAAATGTTGCTACGATATACACTCAACTGTCTCCAGACTCCAGTTCGTTTCAAACATACATATATGCATTCAATAAAGTTTTGTAATTACTCATTGATGTGTTAATTGTTTTTTATTTAAAACTTAAAACTTTTGTATTTTAATTATTTGTTTCTTTATGGTGCTACAGTCGAGCACACTCGACAGTCGGAGACCCCGTACTTACTATGGAAAAAACTTATAGTGGAAACAAATTAAAATTAATTTAGTTATCTTAAATGCATATTCTATCATGTTGATTACGTCTCATGAAACAAAAAATTTTCGATAGGGAAAAAATCAAATTTTTGAAATAATTAATATTTTGATGCAGAATCAGAGTAGAGGCCAAAAAATGATCAAAACGATATTCCGTATGAAAATCGGTCAAGTTTTGGCAAAGTTATGACAGTTGGAAGTTTTTGAATAAGGGTCCAGGGACATGTCAAGGAAAGAGTCAGATAAAATAGACACTGATAGGGAAAAAATCGAATTTTTGAAATAAATAATATTTTGATGCAGAATCAAAGTAGAGGCCAAAAAATGATCAAAACGATATTCCACATGAAAATCGGTCAAGTTTCGGCAAAGTTATGAGAGTTGGAAGTCTTTGAGAAAGGATCAAGGGACAAAATTTATAAAGTTTGATCTCTTGTTATTTAATTTCTAAAGTCAGCGGACAGCTGTTGTATTGAAAGTTGAACGTATTTAAAATATGAAAATTCCGCAGCTAAGAGTTTGAAAATTATTATTTTTTTTTTTTTTGGGACCACTTTGGGGCAGCCAATAGGTCAACTACATGCGCCAGATAACAGTAAAATCTGCCAAAGTTTTTGGTTAGCCTTGTTTTTTCCAGAAAAATGCTGACAGTGGCAGACACAGTTCGGTTTGCAAGTTGCAAGGAGCCAATTGCAGGCGACGTTGGCTGCAACAATTTTGAGTTTATCACACGTGCCAAATTGTGCGACCAACTCGCCTGCAGCGGTGGCGCCTCAAAAAACGTGCAGCAGTTGGCTGCAACAGCTACGTGAGAGTTGAGACTTTAACCTACCCCTTGTACCCGAAGTCACCCACCAACCCACTCTACAACTAGTTGGTGTGTGTCACTGTGTGTGGCAGTTTAGCTACCATTTGTGATTTATGCTGCGGGTTCAATGCAAAAAGTCAACTAGCCAAGACACAAAGCACATAATTTATGTCGATTTTTCAGATGGTTTTAGCAGCCAAAGCATCCCTTAGTTGCCTAAAGCACTCGAAAAAGACGGAACTGAAAGAAGGCAGAGCAAATGCGCCTAATTGACTGATTCTTGCTGGCAATTTGATAGTCTAAGCACATTAGCTTATTTCCTCTTCCACAAAGCATCAGGCCCCGTCGGTCGACAATAAGCTGTGACCCTTTTTGTGTAGGTCATCTGCAACATACTCTATTACAGCAGCTGTCAGATCAAATTCCCAACTGCTTGAATTAAATTAAATTGATTTTATTACTTGGTAAATATTAAAAATATTTAGATTAATAAATTAAATTACTGTCAGAACGAGAACTTGTCTCTAACACAAATGAGCAGTTTAATTAATTAATTCATATATTTGTAATTAATACCCAAAGTGAAAAAAATATTGATCTATATTACAAAAATTGTATAATAATTGCTTTGAACTTTACTCTTATTTAATTTATCATTCCATACTCTAATGATTGAGAGTGTATTTATGGGTCGACTTGAATTGTGTTAGGGGAAGAAAGTTGTTGCTCGTTTTTTGCAAGCGAGTTTTTACTATTATTGTTTGGCTTTTATTTAGCCATTTTCATTGTTATGCGATTTTGTGGGCCATATTATTGTTACGGTTGGCCGTTACCCACGCTTCAATGCCATCGCTTGGCATCTTTTCTTTCTAATTCTGATGCTTTCTGCTTTCGCTCACGAAATTTAATTCAATGTAGCGTTTCAAATTGAATCTGTTGAAAGCAGCGAGCAGAGAAAATAAGCCAAAGTTCCTAACTGATTTCTCTTATTTTCTTAACATTTTCTTTTATTTTGTTCTGTACAGCACAGGAAATTTCCATTAGCAAAGAAAAAAAAATTAAAGAGTGTCCAACAATGGCACTGATCCACAAGTGTTGATATATTTAATTGAGCAATGACAGCAAATGTGCTTCTTTTTTTTTTTACCAAATTAGCAATGGAACCAAAAGTTAATATTGAGAGCCCTTATTAGCCCAACTCGCATAAAGGACACACCCACGTGAACTTGAACCAAAACTAAAAATGAAACTAAAAACTGAAACTGAACTCAAGAAAATTGATTGCAATAAACGTGGCGAGAACTTGTGGCATCAGGAGCAGGAGCTGAAATTGAAGAAGATCCTTGCACGCCCGAAACTAATGAAGTGTCGCAATGGGATAATTAAGCTTTTAATCGTTCTGCGTGTCCGTCCTTCTGTCTTTGGAAGCGTGTTAACGCGCTTAGTTTGCAGCTAGTTGGTAATTAGTATTTTATGATCGATTTGCGTGCACACATAAGACTATAATTTAATTTGTGATTTCCTCGGGCACTGATGAGAATGGGGACAGACCGGATTCGGCATTGAAACTTTAAATCACACCAGGGGCGTCATGTGTGACCAAAGTTTTTGCGGCCTCTGCCTAGACAAAGCGCCAACTTAAACAGTCAACCATAGGCAAACAAGCAAACATCCAACAACTTGAACAACAGCAAAAGCAAAAGCAACAATGAGGATATAACATAGAATTAAGATGGGTGCCAAAAGCTTCTTGGCAAAGATAAACATTGAAGGCGTCGTTGTCGTCATCATCCTCATCCTTATTCTCATTCTCATCGTCTTCGTCGTCCGCCAAGCTAATCCTGCAGTCGTGTGAAAGTAGCCAAAGCCACAGCCTTGAGGCTGTTAATCCTTTAAATACAATCACAGCCAAGTCAAATAAAGGGGGCTGCTCCTAGAAATCGAAACAATTTACAAGACAAGTTTATAAATAACACAAATATAGGCGAACTTTAGGAGCTTCAAAAGTGACAAGTGATTGAATCAACAAAATGTAAACTGAACTTAAATAATTTAAATTCATTCTTAGTGATTAAGTAACGCTTTTAAGGCAGCTGGTTTTAACAGACTGTTAACATTTTATGGTAACGTGAGTAAAATCACGCTAAAACTTTTACTCTATTTATTTTACGTGTCTGCTTTTTAAATTCGAGAAACTTTAGGATCAGCCTACGTTACCCACACACTTACATATTTTGAAAGACAAAGATTTTTACATGTGTGTGTGTGTGTGTGTGCTGTCTGACATTAAGCTGATTGTTTTGTTTGGCTTAGCATTGAAATGTTGATATAAATTAATTAGTAACATAGGTCGGACGTGGCAACTGAAATATTTATTTATATTTATAAAGGCTCAACACAGTTGTTGTGCACACTCACACACACACACACACACACACACACACAACATATAGCAGCTGCCTGCTTGCTTTGTAAATTGGCAAAAAGCCCAGCAGCCACAGTCAAATAAATAGACCAGAAATATTTAAAAGTTTTCGACACACTTTTCCACAGTCAAAAATCATTTGCATAGCCAGAGGAGAACTTTACTTTATTTTTTCTGAATTATTCATGCACTCTGTTGAGATTGCTTGGATGTGTTTTAATCCCTCTTACAGCAAATAAAGAATAAAAATATACATTTTCACCTGCCCAAAGGGTAACTGGTAGTCTAGACGTTCTTTTCCTTGGTTTTAAACAAACAAATGTGTAGCCATTATTTATGAATATTCTGTGACAGGTTTTCTTTTGCCATGCTCTCATGTAATTGCACTTTGATTGAGTTTTTGTTCAAGTGAATGGCAGATTTAATTGAAATATAATACAACCATAATATATAAGATATGCGAGTATATTTGTATTCGATTGTAGACACATAATAGCACTAATTGAAATGTGCCAAATGGTAACATTGTTGACTGACAAATGTTGACATGAACATTTGTGACTGCCTCCATTTGATGCTCCATCATCTCTATTATTTATATCTGTTTGTTTTGCGGCCATCTCCCGATTTATGTATATATAATTAAACAAATTTATATTAATTTATTGACTGACCATTGACTGATTACAAAGGTTCATTTGAATGGACAAGCGTTGTGTAATAAAGTCAAATATATATTCATTGCAAATGTGATTGACTTTGTAAGTTTATACAAATGTTTTATGATATATATTATTCAAATATTTTTGAATTTGTTGATTGTAAAAACTGACTCTAACTAAAGAGAATATGTGAACTGAAATTTAAAATCCTTGGCAGTTTTACTGTAGCCGTATTGTTCCTAGACTTTTATTTGTCTTCTCTTTGACTATTGACCTTTTAAGAGAATATTTAATATATTTCTTAAGACTCCAATTACTTTTACTGCTCTTTGGTCTCTTTCTCACAATTTTGGTCTCATCAGTTAGTTGGCTCTAATTCAATTGCAGTCAACCAAACATTTTCTTACAATTCGCCCATGTTTCATTCAAATTTTACGCTTCTCATCTGCAACAACAGACTTACACACACACACACATACACACACACAGATTCTCACACACAGATCTAAATTGGAATGTGCTGTGATGAGCGATGCTCTGTCGGATTCTCGGATGCGTGTCTGTCGCTCTGTCGTTGGGGCAGTTGCCCATTTGCCCGTTCCACGTGGCAGTTGCATGTTTAATTGCAACTAAAAACAGAAAAAGACAAGCCAAAAACAAAATGCATGCAAATAAAAAATTGCGCTTGCAAGTTCTCTGAACTGTGTCAAAACATAAGAGACAAGGCAACAAAGGAGTGAAAAGGGCTTGCACATAATGCGTCAGATATGGGAGATACCCTGTGGTATATTACTATAAGTAATATATTTACATGTTCCATGACTCCTGTAGTTTTTAATACTTTTTTTTTATTTACTTATATTTTCTGTCATAATTTATTTGTGTGTTTTCTGTTAGAGTCACAGATCTATCACATAACTAAAACTACAGTTTATAAAATAACTGAGCTCGAACTTTGCCATGTTAAAAAATCTGTAACTTATCTGTTCTGTTAATTCTTGAATACATTAAAAAAAATGTATAAGAAAAGGAATAATTTTTTTAAATATTATCCTGAATAGCAGCTGGTATAACCTGTTCCTTTGCCGATTAAACCACCTTTCATGCACTCCATTTTTACAGGGTATTTAAAAACAGTACACATGGTTTGTTGTTTAGTTTGCTCGCTGACTGTTTGTTTGCTCGTCTGTTTGTCGCTCGTCGTTCGTCGTTCGCCTTTCGCCGTTGCCCGGTTTCCTGCAATTTGCGCGCAGTCAACGCTTCCTCTTAAGCGCAGCAGCGCTGCCGCGCCGCACGTGATGCCGCAACGCCACCGTCGGCGTCGGCATCGGCGTCGGCGTCGACGTCGAAGTCGACTGCTATCTGCAGCAAACAGCGCTACCAACATTGCTTTCCTTTTTGACACACCATTTTGCATGTAGCATGTGTGTGTGCGTGTGTGTGTGTGTGTGTGTGTGTGAGTGTGTTGCATGTGTGTGTATAGCGCATATGTCACTTGTCTAAATAGCAGCGGCGTTCACCTGTACAAACTAGCCGAGGGCGCAGAGAATGAACGAGGTAGAGGAGCAGGCAGAGGAGGAGCAGGCAGGAGGAGCAGCAGGATAAGGTGCAAGAAGAAGAGTAGTCGAGGCCACTGGCAGCGTCTGGCCATGCATGCAAATGCAACATTTGCAACTGTTTGTGCGGCCATGTTGTTGTCTTCCTACTCAATTTTTTTTCCTCTTTCCTCTTTTCTGATGCTCTGTACAACAAGGTGGCAACACTGACACTAGCTACAGCAACAACAACAACAACAACAGCAACTACGGCAGTAATTTGGCCACCTTTTCGCTGTGTTTGTTTTGGGCGTCAAATGAAAGCAGCGAGGCGTGGGAAACTCTGCTTCAGGTTGGCTATCAAGTTCAACCGACTGAAATCAGTAAACATTCACTGAGTGAACCTGTTTGAGCACGTTGAAGAGCTTAAATTAAACAACTTTAGGCCACGACTACCTTTCTAATGCATAGTATAAATTTAAGTTTTTATAACTGCATTAATATTTTAACATTTTAGGTAATTTTATATGGCAATATTTTTGATATTTCCTGATTACTAACACAAATTTGAGGACACTTAGTTCTGACTATGCATTTAAAAGTTTAGAATATCGATATGCGTATTTTTATGTACACTTAAACAAAGAAAGTTAATTTATAAAATTAAGAATACGGTCTGACAAATTTATATACTTATTTTTAAAGTAACTTTAATTAAAATATATACAAGTTCAAAAATGCAATCGTATAATCAACATGTTTACTCTCATTTTAATAATATAGGTTCTTGATGCTTCTTCTTTTTTCAGTGTAAGTATAATTCTTGTATGAAAACAAACTGATAGCAAAGTATTTTCATTCCCTTTCTCCATCTACTTTCCTCAGCCCTTCGATTCATTGTTACTCTTTACACTCACATGAAATTCAAACAAATGGCAAAGTTAAATTTGAAAATAATAGAAAAACTTTTTACAGTCGCTCTGGCAAACGGCAACTACAACAACATAAACAACACAAACAACACAAGCAACAACAATCAGCAGTTGCAGCAACAACAAGAAACAACAATAACAATAATGCAACTAAAATGAAACTATTTCGAGTGAAATAAATCTGTTAGAATGTGCCAAACTCCACCAGCGCATTGCGGCGAGCATTTTCAGGGGTAGCTGGAAAATTTTAAGGGTAACAGTAACAGTAGATGGCGCCAGGGTGCCAGCTGAACGAAGGGTGGGAAAGTGAAGGAATCAGTTTTATTGCCAAACGTGTTTGTTGCTCAATTTAACTAAAAGTGCTGGCATTGTTGTCTGTCGTCGAAAAAATATCGAACAGCAAATGGCGTGTCGACTGCCTGATGCATAGATACCCTCTAAAAACACAAATTTATAACATTTAGAAAAATTTCAAATATTTGGTACTACTTTAATAAAGCATTTGTATAGCAAAAATATTTTTCATATATTCAATATCTAGTAAATCATTTTTAAAAAATTTATAAAAAACCGCATTTATTTTATTATCAGAATTTTTTCTTTTTTTTCTCAAACCATTTATGTATTTATTTACATTAACAAAATTTTTTTTATATTTTTAAAGCTTTGCTGGCCACAGATGTATTGACTTAAATAACTTATCTATATTCTAGAGCATAAATCATTTGCTTTAGCCAAGTGATCAACTCTCGAGTACTGTATAACCCATTTAATAGATATTATGCGATAAACGGATGTGAGGCATAACAAACCAAAAGTTGTTGGTTATTGTACTGAACATTGGTTGTCATTTGAACGATGCGATATAATATTTATCATGAAATAGTCGTATATAAATATAAATGTATTTATATTCATATTTTTATTTATGTTATAAACTATTGCATTAGTCAGTTTCTGCATTGAAGCGCGTTTCGAATTCAATTTTTTCTCATTTTTGTTTATTTTTGAAAGTTTTTGCGATTTCAAATCGATGCATAAATAATAAATGGTATCATTGTCGGTTAGCTGGCGGCATTTGTTGACTACAACTATTATATTCATATTTTCATTGCCTTTCTATTTTGTATTTGCGGTTTGCAAACAGCGAAGTTCACTTAGCAAAAAATATAGAAAACGAAATTGGATTGATAAACAAGTTGTTATCAATTGCACCATGAATATGCATGCAGCGACAAGTTGAAACAAAGAAACAAACAACCAAATGTCAGCAAACAAAAGTAGGGCCCAAAGATCGCCAACTTTTTGGCCTAGAAACAAAACAAAACATAACAGGAATAACAAAAGCAAAAAGGCGGCAAAGTGAAGGGAAATTCTCCATGGCCAATTGCCTGGCAGGTGACGTGCCACTTGACAATTGCTACGTTTTCGATTTGCCGAAAAGTGCCAAGGAGAAGGAACAACATCAACGGCAACGGCAACAACAACTAAAACAACTAGAACAACAGGAGCAGCAAGGCCAACAGCAATTGGTATCAGAAGGTGCTGGCACGCCCATTTCGACCGTGTGCTCGGTTCAACGCCCCCGCAGCGAGGCAACGACATTTACGTGACTTGTTTCATAAACAAACATCAGGCGAAATGGCACGAAATTGGCAACCGTAGGTGCCAGATAACCAGCCAGACACAGTCAGACACTGGCAAAATAAGAAGGGACAGAGGACACATGGACACAGGTGGCTCATTGGGTTCCCTGTTTGTGTGTGTGTGTGTGTGTGTGTGTGTGTGCGACATTGCTGACAATTTGCACTTTTGCATACAAGTTGGTAATTGTTTCCGCCAAATTCTGCAGCTGTGTCCATGGGCTTCATCTCATGCCTGTCCGGTCTGTCTGTTTGTCTGTCACTGAAAAGTGCAATTATGACCGAAGTTTCAGTTTAATCATTCAAAAGTCACTCGACCATTTGTGACAAATACAGATGCGTCCATTTCGTTAAGAATGCTGTCATCTTTTGCATTTGACAATCAGAAATTGTCTGTTGCTGTTGCTATTGCTATTGTGTGATGTCATTTAACCAACTTGTATAACAATTCAAGCTACATGGCTTTCAGCTCTAAATGAGACATAAAAGAACATGAAACTTTTCTCATTATGCCTCGCACATACACATATACACTCTCCACTTAAGCCACTTATGGACAAGCCAAAAACAAAAATGCCAGAGCACCCAACCGAGCAGACAAAACTTGTCGCACAGACACAATGTGGATGCAGCACTTACTACTTACTGGATGTAACTTAGGGCCAAGTCAACGATGCAGGCAACTAGCGACAGGTGAGGCAGCAACCTGTAAAACGGGAACAGGGGCAGGGGCAAGGGGAACGAGGCAAGAGGCAAGAAGCGAGAAGTTTCGTGCCAGCAATTTTCGCGTAAGACAAAACTTTCAATGCATATTCAACATCATTAGAAAGTCAGGACAAAGTAGCTGGCGGATGCTGCAGGCCGTCGCTGAAATGTAGGGTATAATTCATGTCATTCCCCCCCACCTATCCTAATAACAAGGAGTTCTTTAAGTAGTGTGTGTATGTGTCTTTTCTCTTAAATATAGTGAGACAATGCTTTAATGAGTATAAATGTCAAAGATAAACGAAAATAAATGCCATGAATTACATCAGTGCACAGGAGGCACAGCAGCGACCTTTCGATGCTGATTCCCCCATTTCTGGGTCACTTTGATCCTTAGATCTCTGGTTCAGCGATGGATCCACATCACCAACAATTTCAATAACATTTGGTAGCTGTTGCATCACAGGCTCAATGCCACTTTCATTCTGTACCTGCAGCTGTGTCCTTGGGCAACTTTCACGCCAGATGCTATCGTAACGTGGTCCATACGATACAATATCGCCGGAGGCATTGCTCCAACGTGGATAGCTCGACACTGAAACAGATAAACTTTCTCAATCTCATCTCGTCTCATTCAGCCTGACAATTAACTTACATTCATCGACTATTTTAACGGCCAGTAAACGGGTTGTTACACCCGGCACAAAATCTGGTGCATCGGGATTTAAACGATTGTCCAATGTGCGACTTCCACTAGGTTGGATTGAGGTATCCTCGGCTAACACATCATCGTTATCCTCCTCTGAGCTGACATCCAAATCTGAACAATCCTCTGTGGCTGTTCCCACATCAATACCCTTACTTTCGTTCAGCATATTTGCCAGATTCTTATTCCTTGCAGAGCTGAAAGAATTACAATTTTTACTACTCACATATAAATGCTGCCTAAACTAACAATATTAGTTCTAAGATGTGACATTAAATTCAACACGTTGTATTGAAATATTCTAAAGATAACGTGAATTAAATTATTAAAAAAAAAATCATTTTGATTGATTTCGTATTGATTGGTATTGATTTCGCAACAAAAATTTTATAATGTTTTTCGGTTAGTTTCTTAAATAATACGAAAAAGCAAAATAAGAAATAAAAGAAAAAAAGTTATTTCCATTTGTTTAGGTCTATGTAGTTATATATTTTCTCTTTTCCTTTTGTTTCAAAGACTTCTGAATTATTTTTGGATGTTTTTTTTTTTTTTTTGTTGTCGAATTCCTTAGCTCAAAGAGTATGTTAAATTTTAAAATATTAAATTTTTCACATGCTTAGAATTTCTGTCATTTGCAGGTATTCACCTGCAGGTAAAATATGAAAATTCAGTAAATTAGAATTGAAATTGGGTTCGTTGGCTAGCCCATTGTCTGAGCTGCACTAAATAATATTCTTTTGTGAATATTTTTTCACGATTCGAATCGGAAAAATACTCGTACACAAATGTGTGTTTTTAAATAAGAATACTCGTACATAAGCCAGCACAATGCATAAAAATATGTAGTTTTAATACTTTTGTGCTATTTGAGCTGCTTTTCGTGTTGTTGGCAGCTGTCACGCCCACCAACCAGCCACTGCCTACTACCGCCCATCAGTTGGCACTAATGTAAACAGCAACTATTGTGTGTATATATTGCATGTAAAACCATTGCCCAAAACATAGCATAAAAATTCCAAGCGTCAGGACTTGCCAAATATTTTGCAAAACCAAATAAATCCATTCAATACTGTTGAAGTTTCCCACATGAGAGACAGAGAGAGAGCGAGTGAAAGAATGAGAGACAAAGTGAAAATAATAAAAAACGAAACCAGTTCGGGAATCGATATGAATCGCTGCGAATCCAAGTCGGCACAGTTGGAGTATTAGTGGATTAGAGAGAACACAGTGAGCTCACAAAAGCACCGTCCTATGTGAAAACCGCATAAACAACAACGTAAATAAATCAATGTAAACAATCGAAACAGTTGTCGGTAAATTGAAATTTGAAATGCAACGCTGCAGTTGCCAATTCCGAATCTCATGACGTTGTCGTTGTCGTAGTAGTTGCTGTTGGTATTGGTGTTGCCTTTATAAACAACAATACAGCAACAACAATATAAAAGACAGCTCACATATGAAATTTAGCAACAACGCTTGGGAATAACAATTAGAGGAAAACTGAGAACAAGAAATTGAAATAGAAATAGAAAAAGAAGAAAATTGAATACGAAACCGGCACAATAAGTGTTAATTGACAAATACATTGACTAAGCTGATAGTTGGTCAGATTTGCATTAGTTTGCCCTGACAGCTGCCAATTATGCCAACGCTCATCTAACAAATAGAAAGCCTTTCAATAAAAACTGAAGATGTGTGCAGTATTTGTTGTCCAACCATTGCTCTGCATAAGAGAAATGCAAAGAACATGTATTTTGTACAGTGTGTAAGATAGCTGTCTTTATCAGACAAGTTAAATTCAACTAAGAAATAAATAGAGATATTTAACATTATATTCAATGTATTCTTTGTATATATCCTTATTTTTGTACATATATTATTATATTACTTGACCTCACCAAGATCGAATAAGTAGAATGGCAACAAATAGATAGCCAAAGTTATTAAAAATTAAGGAATTTTAAGCACTCAAAAGTATGCAGTAGTTTTTTTAAGATATAAATTATTTTAATATATATTGCAAAAGTAACGGGTATTCCATGGTCGGGATATCGACTGGTTTTATATAAATCTTCAATATATTTTAAATGTAGATTTAATTATAATTGCATGTTTATTTATCTTTATCAATTTTTGTATCGTTAGATTTACTTTTATCGACTTCTATCAACCCCATTGTCAGTAACTCTCAACAACTCTGTTGTTAACAAATTTTTCATGTAAAGTCAGAGCCTGTTCGGGTGAGGGGAGCGGTGGCATCATGTGACACGTGTCATGTGGCACTGCAGCAACTGTTGGATTGGCAGACACACAGTCAGAGTCAGAGTCCGAATCAGAATCAGAGACAGGGAAAGAGTCACAGTCACTGTCAGAGGACGTAGGAGTAGGAAACAAATGCCAACGCATGTTTTGTGAGTACTGCGAATGGAGCAGCGTAAAATGAACTGTGTATGAAACAAAGCCCTGGCAACGGACAACTCAAATTCACTAGCTGCCTGCCGAGTTTCAAGACTTTGTCGAAAAAGAACAACTGCCACAAGGAGCACAAAGCACAATGGACAATGGACAATGGACAATGGCAACTGGCATGTCCAAGTGGCATGTTAACGCTGTCCGATTCTGTTGGATGGTATTTCACACCACATAGATTTTATGTACTGTGAAATCTTCAACGCGCCAAGCTAAAAACTTGTGCAATAAAATAAAGTAATTAAAAACCGCAAATTCTCTCTGCTCCTCTCTTCTCTCTCACTGAGAATTGGCTAATCTGAAGCGTTTTTATTGAGGAAATACAAGTAGGTAAATGCAAATGTAAATGGAAATAGCTGATCCTGAACAGGTGCCGCTTCAGCCCACAAAACAACAAAATGAAACAGAAAAACAAAATACAACATTTTATGATGGAATTACAAATTTTAATGTTTGCTTGTTTGTAATTAAATTTGCTATTGCCTTTGTGTTGTTGTTGATGTTGTTGTTTGTTATATTCATAGTAACTTTTGTTGTTGTTTTATGTGTGACTTTTATGGGCGTGACACGTGAGCTATTTTTATGACATTGAAACAGAAGCAGTTGTTTGTTGTTGTTGTTGTTGCTGCTGTTGTTGGCCTTTAAACTTTTTAATCACGCAAATGCGCCTAGAGGGCTAGTGAAATTTTAATTAAAATAAATTGCCATTAAATTGGCCTCATTGTATGCGTCCCACTATAAACGTGTCGTTTATGTCAGCTGGCTGATTTAAAATGCTGGTAAATTGAATGTAATTGCCACTGATTGCGACTTAGACAGACAGCAGAAAAATAATAATAGACAATCGATATGTGGGTTTCAGTTGCACTTTCAGTTACCGTTGCAACAATTTTCCAACTCGGTTAACTTTGCTAGCAATGTGACAGAGTCCAAGTTCGAGTCGGAGAAAGGCAAGTTATCCACTGAATCAACATTTATATTGGTGTCTTTTGTTACCACACACTTTTGGCACTTAGAGATGACGACAAGTGTGAAAAGAAAATAGCTCAAAGCTTCAATTCAGCCACTCAAAAGTCTACACTAGCCCACAAGCTTCAGGGCAACAATGTCTTCGACGCGAACTAAGAACTAAGCTGCGGAAACTGTCAGAAGTGACTGTAAACTTTTAACAACAATAAGTTAAGCTCGTCCCTGCATTTTACTTGTCTTTATTTTATTTTCATCGACCCTTGAGGAAGCGCCAATGAAGCCACAAAACTATGTGGCACTTTTTGCTGTTCGTTTAACGCGACGATCAATGTGTATTGAGATATCCCAAAAATCCCAAACTATATACGAAGCACACACACACAAACACACACACACACACACAGACACACACACACAGACAGACGAGAGACAGCTTTGTATTTGGCTGCTGGCTCGGCCTCTACAAGTCAATTTGTTGCGTATACGCCGCATGGTCGCACAGGGATTGCCTGCGGCGCAACACTCGTCGGCCATATTAAAGCCAAAGCTTTCGCAATTGCTTGTGTAGTATTTTGCAGGTTGGCCGTGCCGATTCTATTGCACTGCCGCAATGCTCTGGAGTGCACTGCAATTTCCGGCCAAATCGAACGCAAAACAGTTAGTTACTCGCATGTTTTGGCATCCCAATGTGAGAAGGCTAATGGCTTTGACATTTTGAATATATACTAGAGTTTCAGCTATTTTGTATCATTAGTGGATGTCAATGACACTGACAGCAACCTTATTGAATGAAGAATAAAATAGGATTATCTAGCGAAAAGTTTTCCCGAGCTTTCGCACTAATTCGAAATATAAAGCCGATTGCAATTTATTGAGCTTCTAATTTAAAAGGTTTGTGTAAAACTTTTATGTGCTTTCAGAGGCTTAGTAATTTTTTTATTCCCCACAATATTCTCAGTATTCTGTTATTTATTTCGGAAATTGTAAATTGTAAACGTACATCTTTTATTTGCATATGAAACTTAAATTATATTTTTACTTGAAACATGAACAGTCCTCAGTCATAGTTTTAAGCCAAATTCATGCGTTAAACGTATAAGTCAATATATTGAGAGTCAGCATAAAAATTCATGAAACTAGAAATAAATCCTATCTCAGATAATCCTATCAGCAACGAGTGAAATTGACATTTAATAGCTGAAAGGCTGAAAATCTCCATCAATGACAATTCTCTGTCTATTTGAATTTCGATTTGTTGCGAATTCTATTTGACGTGTCCCTTTGCTCAATGACATATGCCAATTATGAACATGAATTTTTTATGATGTTTAACATATTCACTTGGTTCATTTTTTGACCTTCGTTTGGTAATTTGTCACTGAGAGTAATTTGTCACTGGCAGCGTTAATAAATCATTTAAAATGAATTCATGTCATTTCCGTTGTTGACTCAGAAGAATGGGGCAGATAAAGGACAAGAAGTGAGGTCAAAAGGAGCAAAAATAATAAGCAAATGTAAATCAACAGAATGAAAATGGCTTTTAAATTGTCAGCCGCGGCGATAAAGAAAGCGGCCAGATTATTAAATCCCTACATGAAAATCGACAGCAACAACAATGGGAACATCGAGAACAACGACAACACCGAGAACAATAACAACGGCATCCTTCAACCTTCAGACAAGGCGACGACAGCTCTGTCAGCGATGTCAGTCTCATTTTCACGCTTGCCAGCAGCTCTGTTTATTGTCAGGTTGACCAACGATGCCCAAGGATGCAAGAATGCAAGAATACATGGCTGCCAGGTTACAAGGACACGACCAGTCAGCCAGTCAATAAAGCCAAAGTAAAACGAAAAACGAATGAAAGTTGCCAATCCAAGTGTGTATGTTCCGAGCAATTATAATTTCTTTTCTTTATTTTCATTGCCTTTTAAATTAAAGGCAATTAACTGACAGGTGGCAATTTCAATTGCAATTGCCATCTCTCAACTCTGCCAATTGCCAAATGATAGACTACAGACCGAGGTCTGTCCAGCATATTTACTGATAGTTTTCTAATTGCTCCATTTACTCATGTCTTCATCAATTGTTAAGGTAATTATTTGTTACAATTTGAAATTATTAAACATAAGCCCGAGAAATAACATTATTTAAAGCGATTCGTATGCCAAAGGGTTTTGTAATAAACATTAGGGCAAAGTAGGTTTGGCGTCTATTTAGTATCAATTCAGTGTTCTTACCTTTACCCGATGGAACAATTCTCTTTGAAATTTAATTAGATACCGACAAGAGATTTATATCCAAAATATACAACTTCTTTATTTTGACCCAGATTATCGAATTAAGCCAAAGACAGATCTGATGTAGAACTATAATTAGCTAAATTTAAAAAGGTGTTTTGCATTTCCATAAATATTGCGTGGTTATTTCTTACCTATCAAAGAATTTAATACAGATGTATATTCGAATATATAGTATTATTCAATATAATGCATGCCATATTTTGCGCAGTTTTTTTCCCCATTTCATTGCATAATTTATATATTTAATAGAACCATTTAACTATCTAAACTCTTATGTTATTCGTATTTATTCAATCTGTTTTTATATCTTCCCTTAGCAAAGTTGATTCAAAAGATAATTCAGCTTTTGGCAACAACTTGAGGTAGTTTATTTTATGCTTTCTCTTGCACTTTCACTCTTTTTACTTAGACAGAAAATGTTTTAAAAACTTTATTTCAATACAAATAAAGAAATAAAGGAAAATTGACTTAAAGGACTATGCTAATAACATTCCATTGCCACAAATTTGGTAGTTCTTTCGACTCAAGTTTTCGTTTCTCTCTAAAAGCATGAAATGAAACTTGTGGCAAGTCAGTTTTGGTTCTCTGAAACTTCTTCTTGCCACTTCTGGCTCTGTTACTGCCTCTGCTTCTGTTGCTTTTAAAAAATCGTTCTTTTTGATTGAAAGTGATTTTCACGAAGGGAAAGGAGACGAAAAACTGTGTTGTCAATCGATGGAATTTAATTTGTCTTGTCTATTAGCTGTTTTCTGTGAACTTCTTCTGCAAGGTTTTGACCAAACTACGTTCAAACTAAGTAAAAAGTCTTGTGGCCTTCACCAATGCCGCAAGTTTGTTGCTTGCCACATTATTTTATGCCTCAAAAACTAAATACATTTCGTTTGCTAAACAAAATATGTTAGAGCAACAAACATTCACATTCCTTTGGCCTGCATCTGTGATCTTTTGGTCTGGCCTGACAGATTGCTTTGATTTTTGGCCACAAAACCGCATTATTTAGGTTGCAAGCATGTTTTTCGGAATGACCAAGTATGTAAATCTGTCTGCAAGTCCTTTTCTTGGCTAAATCTGTCTTGTTCATGCATTCAATATGCATGTTATTACACGTCTGAATGCATTCAACAACTGGCCTGAATATGCACTAAATTAGAAGCAACTTCTTCTACATTATTAACCATTGTTAATTGACGGATGTGCACATGACAAAACTGCTCATTTCCGACTTTGTTTTTTGGTCTTGTCAACATTAACTATATATATTTAAAATTTAAATGCAAAGTACAAGTGCATTCAATAATTAATTACTGATAAAAAAATTGGCCTAGTTTGTATTTCGTATATATAAATGAGATTTAAATGAATCTCTAATGTATAAATTTAAAGTTTGTCACCAGTTTGACTTAAGGTAAAATTATAAATGGTAAGGCATATAGACATCGGTATATCGTTGTCACAATGTGCTCAAGAGAGCTTAGGGTCATAATGCACACTGTGTTGGATTTGATTAGGCTGACTGGCGGTTTGCTTAATTAAAACGTCTTCGGCAGAATTCTATTTGCATATATCTGTGTGTCTATGTACATGTGTGTGTGTTTGTCTGTGTGTTCACAGTAATGTCCACTGAGGCGCATCGGTTGTTGGCTCGAACAGAGTCCAATAAACTCACACCTCTCAAGGATATGTAACCGCACATTGATGGTTAGCAAAATTTGTGATTGTATTTTAGTCAATCAAAGTTTCAAATGCATCTACACACAGTCACTCTCACACATATGTATTTGTGTAGACGCCTTTGAATTTGGTCCCTGTAATTAGTTCATTTATGTTGATTTGCTTTGACAATGCACCTTGAAATATAAATTGCTTCAATTAATTCGGCTTATTCATTAGACTCAAAGGAGGAGCGGCCCAATAGGAAGCCGCATAAACCAAAAACCATAGCTATTCATAAATTTGTGGTAAAATGTTATCTACCATATTTCAAACGTTGTGGTTTACCTGCCAAGTACTACTCAAGTGTGTGCAAAGTGACAATTTGATCAGTCTGACAAGCATAATTAAGACCCTGATTCAAGCACGGTTCGATTCGCTTTTAATGGGAATTTAATTAAATTCAATGCTTATGTTAAACAATTTAATAAGTCATACTGTCTTTCTTTTCTATTCCACTGCAAACTACAATTAGTTACACTGTTTGACTGCAGTTAAAAGATTTGAATAGGCACTAGCATTATTTTAATTACATTATAAAATTGGCAGCAGTTTGTACTCAGTGACTTTGTTCTTTTGTTAGTTCCAGTGCCGAGAACTGACCGCTTAAAGCGCATTTTGCATTCATTCAGTGTTTAACATGGCGTATGCGTGATGCGGCCAAAGTAACCGCCGCAACTCGAATCTCGAGCTGTATACTATCAAAAAACAATTTGTGTGCTGCGCAAAAGCCACAGAAAGGGAGGCGAAAGAGAAAGATAAAGATATAGATAACCGAGTGCAGTGCGCTTAATAATCTCATAATGCGTACTATGAAACTTAAGCTGCTCAAATTGAGACTTCAGTTGAATTGTTAAAGCAGCTGCATATGTTTGTTTGCCTGACTGTTCACACTCACAATAACACACACTCGACTTTGGTTTTCGAAACAGCTCTTGTTTTTGTGCAATAAATAGAAAATACTTAAATTGCAATTGCTAAAGCTGCAGCTGCATCTAAAGTTGAAACTGTGGCATTGCGTATACGCCATGTATGTGGCTTAGTTGTTGGAATTGCCGCCATCATCATCGCTGGCTGCTTAAAACAATTAGAAATGCAACATTGTTTTAATCTCTTTCGCATTTAACGCAAATTGCTTGGCATTAAGGCGCTGCCAAACCGCACTTAGACAAAAGCAAAATGCCAACGAATGGGTATGGCTTAGAGAATACTCTAGACTCTAGACTCTAGAGTAAGGAGCAAGTGCGTCTCTGCCTCGCTTCAATTGCAAGTGCAATAATTCGAATTTAAGCATTTACACAAGCTGCACAGCTTGACGCTGTCTCTTGGCCCTTTCCTCGCCCCTTTTCCTTAAATGTGAGCTCATAAATTCTTAATGTCCAAGTGCTGTCTGTCAACTGTTGCCAACTCCCTCTAGTTCTTATATTCGTTCTTGTACACAGAACTGTTACACGGCATTCCAGGATAGAATCAATCTCAATCGGATGTTATTTAAGTGAGTACGGAATATCTGATGTGATTTAATTATTTCGCTTTGGGCAAATATCGGGACTGTTATTAAAATGTAGTACCTTAATCAAAGATTTGCAATTTTTTAATGTTTAGTCATTGCCTTATGTCTGAATTACACAAATATATCCTCATTAAATACTTGAAGGGATATATGCGAAGAATCACGAAACTCATACTTCAATTTTAGAATGTTATTTTCTTCTATGTAGCTTGTGCTTTTTGCTCTACTTGAGTATGCGCAACACACCAAAATTCACTTGTCTGCCACTTGTCAGTTGCAAGTTGCAAGTTGCGTGATGTGTTGTGGGTTAATTTGTTGGGTTTGTATAGCTATTGACAGAATGCATTTGTGGTTGGCAAATGATTTCAGAAAATGTTCATAGCTGAAAACCGGTCGGAGAATTGTGGATAGCGACCTTTAAGCGAAGTTTAAATGAATAAAATTAAAGTTTGCAGATAACTAAAAGAATTACACTCACATCATTTACGTTTGTATGTCTTAAATTTCATCCAATATTTGTTCAAAATAATTTATTTATTTATAAATTAATCTATTTATAATTTTGTTTTTATAGTTAAAAAACGCTGTCGGCAACAAAATAAAATATTGAAAAAATATATATAATTAGCATTATAATTATATAAAATAACATTTTTAAAATTTTAAATAAAACAAAAATAAAAAATGATTAAATAAGCATATTTTTTGTAAATGAATCTCAACAAAAATAAGTGCATAGAAAAGCGAAGTGAAATGCAGATACGAATGCATAAATGAATTCCATGCATGTTAACTGACCAGAATTTGTGATTCCGTGTGTGTGCTTTCTTAAATTTTTTCGCAGCTGTGTAGAAGTTTTTATGTGCACACATGCACATGATTTTAAAAAATGCGAGAACACCGCCCTGAAAGGGCCTCGAGGAGCATCAAAATAAAAACATGCAAATATTTAAATGTATAATGAGAAGCTGAAAGCTTTTTAATGGCTTTTCAATTAGACGAGGTCAGTGCGAGAGAAGAAGAGGGAAAGATGCGGTATTCTGTATGTCCGAGTGTGAGAGTATATGCCGTGAGAAAATTAGGTAGTAGCACAGGTAGCGGCTGTAGCGTAACAGCTAATTATGCACAAAGTCCAGATTTATATTATAATGAACACGCTCTCAGACACACAGCTACACATATTCGACCCCCTGACCCTTCCCCTTGGGCTACTCATACAACAAGTTTAAGCATCAGCTGTTGACCAGAAGCAGCTGTGCTAAATGCAAATTAAAAGCATTTTGCAAAGCACAGAAAAGTATGCTACACTTTTTCACACACTTTCTGCGGCTTTCCTTTGAAATTATAATTGATTGAAGGAATTTCAACGGAATTTCTAAAATCATCTTGATCGACTGTAAACACTGTTCAAATATTAAATAAGACATGTTTGTATATTTGGTAAGTTGTGCAAACTCTTTACTGGTCAGAGAGCATGAACTTTTGCAATGTATATTGGCAAATCAAATTTGCCTAAAATTTAATTAAATGGTACATTTACAACAATTTTAATAAGCTATATAAATAAATTAAAATAAATGTGCCTTCACAAATACAAATACCGAAACGGCTGGCATGCAAATGGCAAACTATGCCTGCCACTTGGCATGCTCTACTTCACAGTGAATGTGTGTGTGTGTGTATGTGTGTGACAAATTTAATTTTGTCAAAACCACAAATTGACAAATATTTTAATTTGCATAACAAACACAAACACCACACACTCACACACACACACACACACACACACACACACATTCACACCCCATACGTACTAACGTGTAACTTGTATTTTAATTGATTTGCGCTGAATTTATTGATTTCATTTTGTCAACAGTTGTTGCCAGAGAACCGCAGACAACCACAGAGTGCCACACCGAGAGCATTATCCAGGTCGGCAACCCAACTTGAACTCATTTGTGCTCTTTATAAGCTTCCAGGCTCTGTTCAACCCTCTTACCCTCTCTTCATTCAACAGTAGATTTCAATATTTGCATTAATTCAGCCAATTTGCATGTGCGACTCTGTTAGAATCATAAATTACGAGTAGTTCGCGATATCCCAAAAAGCAGTCGGCTGTTAGCTGTTGGCTGAAGCCTGTTAGCTGTTATCCATTTAGCCATGTTTGCAATTTATGGCTCAGTTCAGTGCATTTGGCTTGAAATTCACGACTAATGGCGTCGCTTTTTTAACTCTCTCTGTATTTTAGTTAATTGCACTAATTACTTGGGCTTATTTATTGACTATCTGCGATATTTGTGGTTGCAATTTGAATTAAATATTGTACAAAAAAAACCGGCCTATTGATGTGGTTTATTGCCAAATGAATAATGTAAATATAAACTGTTTTTATTCAATTAAATGCGAGATAACTTCTAGAATATCAATCAATATAGATTGAGAAATTGGATATTCGACGAATATTTGTAGCAGCAATTTAAAATTATTACGTTTCATATTAATTTATTAAATAGGTTTATTTTTACAATTTTGTCGTATTAATTAAAACTCTCGTCAAATGTTGAGCCTGTTTAATATATTAAATGTTCTTTATCCTAATAACTTAACAATAGTACATTTATTTAAGAGTAAGCAGCTTTAATACAATTTAAAGTATATAATAATAAGAAAACATTATATTCATAGAATATCTTAATTTGAATACTTATTTATAATCTTTTCATTATAGTTTAAATGGGTTAAGGATGCCAACCTTTTGGTTAAAGTTCTACTAAGCAGAATTTGACAAACGAAAATAAATTCGAATAGAATTATGGTTCGAGATGATTTTAAACTTAATGAACTCTGTTAATTTTAAACTGTGCTTGCGTGTGTATGTGTATAAAGCGTTTAAATTTAAGCAAATAAACTGACCAATTCAATAGGAGCACAAAAGACATTCGAGGATAAAAACTGCTTTTGTTTTCATTAATTTTGTTTTGCTGTCTCTGTCTCTGTCTCCGTTTGCCTGTCTGTGTGTTTGTCTGACTGTTGTGGAGCTTCTTAGCAGTTGCTTTTGTTGTTGTTGTTGTTAAGTTTTATATATTCAAATTAGTTCGTTTTGCACGAGTGCCACTCGAATAAAAGCTGCCACTACTCTACAACGATATTTTGCAACTACGGCTGACCGACCAACAAGGCAACAGACTGACTGACTGACTGACTGGGTGACTGGGTGACTGACTGGGTGACTGACTGGGTGACTGACTGACTGACTGACTATCTTTGTGAGTGGGCTCATTCAGCAGAGCTATCAAGTTGCCTGTGAAGTGCTTATCCTCAAATCAGTGACACTTGAATGTACAGCACAAGTGACTGACCAAGTGGGTGACGGTGAGCTCAACTCTCGACTCAACTCTCGACTCGACTCGACTCGATTCAACTTAACTCAGCAGCTGGTAGAGGGTTGTGGGTAGAGGCTAAAAAAGCAGACGTTGAGCTGTGACAAAAGTGCGATGCTCGCCTTCATTTATTTACTTTGCCGTTTGCCGTTTACCATTTGCCATTTGCCATTTGCCAACTGGTCAACAGACCAAATGCCGGCTTCTGAAGTGTTGTTTGCGACCCTGATTGAGTGGCTAAATAAAGTTGGCCAAAAGCCCCTTTGTCGCCATTGCCATTGCCCTTCTGATGACCATTCCCTTTCAGAGCGATTTATGGCACAACATGAAAGGTCTGACGATGTTGATGATGCCCAGCTAATAGACTTAAGCGTATCAATTTTATATCCGTAACTAAAGTTTCTACTAATACGACAAGTGGCCACTCAGCCGAGTCGAAGTTTGTTTTAATGTGAAAAGGAAAATCTATTGAATCAATAAAACAAGTCTCAGCTCTAGTCGAGTTAATTATTTAGAGCATTTTTATAGAAACTAAAAGAGATAGTTTCTAAATGAGTTGGTTTTCATTAAGGATTAATAGCTGATAGTTGTAGTTTTTTTTATCAACTGCAGCTAAACAATTTTTGGAATGCCTGCAATGTCAGCGTTTTGTTAGAAACGCATGACGCAGCATTTTTAAGCCGCTTACTGATGCATTCGGGTCAAAATCCGAATCCTGCAGCCCAAAGGAAGGGGCATAAAAAGGGGTAGTGGTCTGTAAGCCAAGCGCAACTTATTTATAGTTGGCCAACGCGACGCGTCGCAATTTATCGTCATTAGCGGGCACCGCAGCGAATTCTCACTTGAAAATTTTCAAGAGCTGAAATGAAAAGCCTGCGGTCATTCGGGGTGGTCCTCTAGCCTTTGTTAATGATGCCGCCTGTGACTGCGACAACAACGACTAGAATGACGACGACGACAACGACGTCGACGGCGACGACAACGGTAATGATGATTACTGACGGTTTTAAATCATGCGCTAATTATTGCAATTGTTGCCCCCGGGCCACAATCCGCAATCCTCTAGTCCTCTGTCCTCGGTCCTCAGTCCCCGGTCCTCAGCTCGTTGATGACGCTTGAATAATTGATGATGGGCAAAGCGACGCGGCTTGGTAATCAAATTCTGAAAGAGTTGACTCGTTTTTTGAGCAATTTTGAGGTGCCCGCAAAACAAAACATTTTTCCATTTTTCCCTTTTCCCATTTTGTGACTTTGTGACTTTTGTGGCCGCTTTGCAAGCAACCAAAAAAATATACAACAATTTTTGAAGAACAACAATTGTGTAAGGGGAGCTGCAACTGCAACTGCCTCACGGCAATCAACCTAATTAATTATTGCATTCCCCCACTTCGGCCCATCCAAAGTGCAACACGCCCAGCAATTGCCACAAAATGGCAACAACGTTGCCGCAGTTTCAATATGAATGCTAATACTTAATTCCAAATTGCAACTGCAGTTCCCCCTACGGCAGCTCACCTGTGCACACCTGAGCAACCTGCCACTGATGCACTTTCCACAAACTGTTGCGGTGTTCTTTCTATGGGGCACGTTTTAAAATACCACTTGAAGCCCTTAAGCAGCCCCCAGTCAATTGGAACGGCAATTAGTAATATTTTGGTGTGTTATATGCGGCGTATGCGTGATTTTTGCGTATTTATAAATTTAACATAATTATAGAGTGTGTACAAAATATTTGCAGTCTTCTTGAATTGACGAATTAAAAATACCAAAGCATTTTCTGTAAAATTCTACATACAACATACTCGAATTTCTATTTTCAATTTTAATGAAATTTATTATTACTTAATTATATAAAGAGTACCTAAATTATGAAGTGGCGCAATAACAGTTCACCCATTACACATAATTTTATTGGCAAAATTTCAAAAATTATTTTTTAAATTCTATTTTATTATAATTATAAGATAATATAAGAATATGAAATAATTATTTTTTTTAAATATTATTGTGATGAGATAAAATAAAAATATTAAATGATTATTATTTTTGAAATGTTATTGTAATTGAGTTTTTTCAATGTAGTTTTAATTATAATTTTATTGAATAATTTAATTTTAATGTTATAAAATATTTGGATGCAAGATTCCAGCAATGTGGGCTTCATTTGAAGCAGAGCTCAACCTTTGGTCGCCATGCAACACGGCACAGCCTCGGGTCATCAGGCAGGTCGACGCTTAATGCCCACACATTGACACAAATGTGAACTCACACAGGTATATAGGTTAACCCGGGGCAGGTACCGTGGGCTGGAGCAGGGTGAAGGGAACAGGGAACAGGCTCGGGCAGACAAACAACTCATTTCGCTCAGTGAACTCAACAATAAGCATAAAAACATTCATCACTGATTCAATACGTGAGCTGGTTGGCCAATTATTAAGGCAAAGGTGCATACAGAGCTTGACGATGATGATGACAATAATGATGACGATGGGTATGAGAATTATGAATATGATGAGTGGCGCTGATTGAATATCAACGGCAGCATGGCCAACACACAAAGGCCAACACAAGTCGCAGTTAACACTTTCCAGTCTCGTTTCCGCCTCTTTTGCTGCATGTAATACAATATTTGCCATGTGTCAGCTATAGTGTGTGTACGTGTCTCTATATGTATATGTGACTACCACTGTGTGTGTGTGAGTGTGTGTGTGTGTGTTTTCTAGCATATTTTCTGCGCTAGTCAACTGTCAGATTTTGCGTTGTGCCAGCATAAAATGTTAAAATAATGCCACAGTCATAGACAGGCCGTCTTTATTTGGGCAACATTCGCCCGCATCAACAACATGGCGGCATGCGGGGGCCCTGGGGCATGCCACATGCTCATCATGCCACCGCAGTGCCAGTGGCAAACCTTTTGTAAATCCCAGTGGCAGGCCGAGCTCCCAAGCTCCCACTGAACCAACCAGGCAACATTATCAGCCATTTGTCGCATACAATCTGCTTGCTTTCTTTTTCTGCGAGCTTTCGCTTTGCTTTCTCCATTTTCGCTTCGTTTTATTCATTTTCCTTCTCTGATTTTCATTTTCTTTTGCTACTTCCGGTGACAGCGTAATATTGTAATATGCTTATGTCTCTGTCTGTTTGCCTGTCTACAGATACTGCTATCAAAATGGCAGGGCGAATGGGAATGAGACTTCACTGATATACCGAGTAGATGTAGCTATGGATAGTTCAGTTAGAGTCGACTAAGGCAAGAGTAGAATGCTGTTTGGTCAAGGGAAGGGGTAGCGGGGTGAAATGTACGCAAATTTGCTTTGTCAGCAGTTGAAAGTTTTCAGCATGTTATTTATTATTGCGTTGGGTTTTGTGTGCTTTACGCTTTTTGCATGAAAATCAATCAAATGTGGCATTGCCTCTAACTCTTCCTCTCCCTCTCCCTCTGCCTCCCTCACTGTTACTCTCTCTATTTCATTCACTCTCTTGCTATAACTTGATCATATTAAAAGGCATATGTGGTTAATGCCATACTCGCCACACTCCCACTCTCACATGTGTATATATGTACATACATTTGTGCAAAGACATTGCAGTTTGAAGACATGCAGTTGAAATGCATTTCGTGTTGCCTGTTTCATGTGACAGCAACAACAGCAACAACAACAGCATAGAGAAACAACAACGAACACTTCATATTGTAAGTATCTCCATTTCCTTTTCCATCACCATGTTCAGCTTCAGATCCCCTCATCAGCTCCATTTCCATTTCCATTTTCATGCTACCATTCACTACATATGTACACACCCAGTTACGTGCTAAGAATTTTAATTAACAGATAAATCAATAAGAAATATGGACGACGGCTGTCAGTGTGCAAGTCCCTTCCAAGTCCCTCTATGTATTGGTGTCTCCGCGCACGTGTGTGTGTGTGTGTGAGTGTATAAAGAAGCATTGCTCACCCAACTAAATAAACTTCTGAGGCTGAGACTGAGGCTGAGGCAGTCGTCGTCTATTTGCTGCCTCCAGACAGCGGTTGTTAAAGAAAAGCGCAAGTGATAAAAACCCATACAGAAATGGCCAACAGCCAAGGCGAAATGCAGAGAAATTAGAGAAAAACGGCAGTTAAAATGGCAAAAGCAACAACAGCAACAATTGCACTAACACTAGACATATATATGTATATGTGCAGCATTCTGAAACTATTGCCAGCGGCTTCTTGGCCATGGCAATGCCATTGGGCCAACTTGATATCCCTGCAGGCAGTGCAAATGAGCTACAATTCGGATATATAATTTAAGATACACGTATAATATACTCTCCGATAACTGAAACTTAATTCACGAAACGATCTAAGGAAGATCTCCCATTTCATATACTCGTTTCTGCTGCTGCTATTCAACATAAAGAACATTTAAGGCTAAGGAAATATATTTAACTTGACAATGGATTACAAATAGAATATCTAATATACTTCTATTTCTTGATCTAGTGAAGAAGTGAATTTGTATGCAAACTTTAATATTAAAATGCGACTTAAAAGACAAACAATATTATACAGAAAACTAAACCAATAAAAATGGTCTAATGTATAGACTGCAATGGTTTTAAGCCGCATTTAATAGCCAGCTAAATAGCAGCAGCGCATTTTAGCCAAGAACGTTGTCAGCTTAATGGCAAATGCGGCAATAAATAGAATTACAGTCAAGTGCTTGATAACTTGCTAAATGCGCTGGCTTTTCACTTTAACCGGGACTGCAATTTCACTGCATTTCTGTTATTTTATTTTTATCTTTTCATTTCATTCACACTGAAAGTGCCAATTTATTATTTTCAAGCGGAAATTGGCAATGACTAAAAGAAACGATCTATTAATGGCGAGCTGAATGACGAAACGTGCCACAGTTTCCGTTAGACAGGCGTAGCAATCAAATGTGGCACACACACACACACACACACATACACACAAATACACACGTGGGTGTGTGTGATGCCCGCAAGCAACAATTTCTTGATTCGAATCGGCGAGGTGGGGCTTAAAAGTTTAATTTGAATATAATAGAAAAACTTTGTACTGAAAATAGCCAAAAGCCAAACGGCAATAACAATGTGGCCGAGATGGGCAAAAAGCAACAACCAAAATATGCACCAGCGTTCATTCAACCAAAAATAGTTTTCAAAATAAAATACACACACACACACACACACACACACATCACACGCCGAGAGGGACAACGTGTGTACGTGAGGATATATAAAATGTTTTATGGCATTTGTGATTGTTGTGTCATTAAGTTGAAATTGTGTAGGTGGTCAAATACACCAGACAAACACACGCACACAATTGTATATATATATATATATATATATATAGAGGGGATTGGTATTCTAGGTGGCAGGGCGTGGCGAATGTTGCCAATTTTATTTCTATTTCCAAGCGCACGAAAAGTTGTAATCGAAAAACTGACTGCAGTTTCTTTTTATTTGGCTACATTTTGTTTTCTCGCTTTTTTATTTATTTTTTATAATTATTTTGTCGCAATTTTATTTATGTGTCGCGCCCCTTGCTGCAAACTTTGCTCATATATTTATTTGCGTTCAATAATTTGAGTACAAATTTTTGGCCAACGACGCGTCCCTTTATGGCCATGAAAATGCCAGCCACAGCACGCATTGTCAATGACACACACACACACACAAACACACATACACACACACATACATAGAGGTGCTCAGAGGGCGCCAAAGTCAAAGCCAGGACAATGGCAAGACCACAAGTTTCACCTGCTTGGCTTTTGTGCCAAGCTGCGCGTTCATTCATATTTCCCCCAGGACAATTGTCTGTGTGTGCCACTCTCCCTGTGTGTGTGTGAGTCTGTGTGTGTTCGGAGGTTACAAGTTTTACAGAACGCTTTGTTGTAGCAATACCCTTGCCAAATGGAATATTGTTGCACTTATTGAATGTCTGCAATCGAGTCGAGCATATTTCAAGCTTTTCACACATTAAGAAATTATTTTGACCATGTTTTCGAAAATAAAATGAAGTGATCTTAATTTATAACTTAAAATACATTTATTGATTTTAAGTTACATTTATTCTACTTCTTGGCGTTCATTAGTTTTTTCTCACTTCACTAAAATATTTTGAAAAAATTTTCAGAAATGCATTTATTTTAATTTATTTAAATTTTGAATTAATTTACTTGACATTGTAACCAATATAATTCCATAATTATATTGACTGATTATTCCAATAATACTTTAAATACCTCTCCGTTCCTTACTGTTTTCACTTTCCATTACTTGCAGTGTATTTGTCTTTTCGGATTTTCTTTGTCGCTGAAAATTAAATTTGCTTTTATTTTTGCTGCCTTCGTTCCTTGTCAGTTTTCTCGCGTTTGTTTCTAAATATATATATATTTTTTTTTGGTTTTCGTGGCTTATTAAATATTCAAAAGCAACTTCAGTTACCTGCCAACAACAACGAGAGCAACAACAACCACACACAGTGACGACCACAACCGCAATGCAACAAGCAAAAAATTAGTTTAAGCCGAGATTTCTATAGGCACTCAGCTGGGGCGGCAGTTGCTGTCGATTTGTTGGCCAATTGACGGCGGTGAGCCTTCGAGTTTCATCTTGCCATTTAGCTTTTGGCAAAGACTTTTCTCTTATTTTTATTTTCTTTTCGAATTTCTTTTCAATTTTCGCCTATCGCAAGCAAGAGATTTTTTTTTTTTTGTTATGTATGTTGTTTACGTGGCGTATGCGCGTTATATTTGCATACATTTGAGATGGGCTTTTTTGTTGAAATTGCGCATACGCCGCGTTTTGTTTTCAACTTTGCTGACACAGTTGCTGCGCCTGCCAACCGAATCAATTTGCCCTGCATATTTGCATATTAAGCACAGGCCCAGTTGCCGTTTGCCGTCTGCCATCAGCCGTTTGCCAGTTGCCAGTTGCCAGTTGCCAGTTTGTTTGTCACTCAGCCTGTCACTTGATCAATATGTGCATAGCGTGCTCATAAAATGTCACCCATGCCACACACTCTCCCACACACTTGCCACCATTTGTGTATTACTTTGTTTTCTTCGACAAAATTTGTGTCACACAAATGTTGCGGCAAATCGCTGGGTGGCACTGTTTTAGTTTGGGTTTGGGTCAAGAGGCTGCTTAAAGTGGCAAATTGCAAAACTGAGCCACGTCTTCGAACTTTCAACCTTTCAATTTCAACCCTTCACGCATAAACACAAGCTGCTGTTCCTTCCTCCCCCAAATGCGACAGCAGCAAGTGCGACAAATGTAGTGGAATAATAACTTTATTATATATGTATATTATATTGAAGAGGGTACTTGTATGTGAAGTGTTTCGATTGATTTTCAAAACCGTAAGCAAATTTTTGTCAAACAAAAATAGCATTATAATTTAATGAACATAGCTAAGTTGTCGAATTATAGTTTCAATTTTCTTTTTTTTTTTTTTTGATATTCAATTCAAGTTATTAAAATAATATGTTTGTGAAAAATATTGATGCACTCTTATATATAAAATATGCTTGACGAATCGATTAAACATATTTTAAAGATCGAAAATTTTAAAATTGCAAACAATTTCAACAAACATATTTCTAAAATAATAGATTAGAAAATGTGCAAGCATACTATACATTAAAAATATGGAATTTAAGTATTCATTTCAAATCGGAAATACTTTGATTTAATTTATTTTGCCCGCCTTGAATCGATTGAGCATAAAATCTGAAGGACCTTCAATTATTACAAGTATGAGCACAAGTTTTTGAACGATGACGATGCGAAAACTTACGGCTCAACAGTTTCTGTTGCACAAGCACTTAAGCTTAAGTGATTTTTATTGGTCACTTAACGCACCCCAGACCCAACACTCCTTGTCGTTGTAACCACAACAACAACAATATATTTACAACAAAATCGATAAACAAATTGCCAAATTAGCACATCGCCCCCAAAGCAGATAAAAATAAAAAAAAATAAAAACCAAAGGCAGGGAAAAAAGAGAAGAGAGGGACCAGGAAAACAGATCTGTTGGGTTTGTTTCTTGGCTGGCGGCTGCGGGCCAAGCAATTCATCTATTCAAACAAAGCCATCCATTCAGATGGTGTCATTCATACGGCTGCCCAATCGTGCTTGGTTCCGTGGCCATTCATCTAATGCCACCAGTCGATGTCTGGTCCAATTCCCAATCCCTGCCCCAGCCCTTGTCCTAGCTATACAGAACCCTGTCTGCCTTTGCTGCGACTGTAAGATAAATGGCGCTCAGATTATGATCAATTTGTAGGCAGCGGCAACGGCGGCCTTGATTGCCACGCCCACGCAACTGGCAGTTGACGTCTGCTTATGACAAACTAAGCAAACTACAAAAAAAAAGGTCTCTGACTATTTTGTGATAAATTATGGTCGCTTATATGCAGCGTGTTTCTGATTAGCATACGTCAAACGGGGCGTATACGTAACGTGGTTCCAACTCAAATGTACTGCTTGAAAATGTGTTCAACCCGAAACTTTCGATTAAGCTATAAAATTCTGTTCGCTTAATTGCATTAAATGTTCAACATATTGCTTACTTTCTTTACGCAACTTGCAACACCTTTTGATGCTCGGGGTATATCGATAAGTGGGTTAAACTGTAGACAAACCCCTTGAAGCCCCAGGCAGGTGCATACATATAGATTCACGTATGTACGAACGTTGTGTGTGCGTTATTTGGCGGGGAAGCACAAATATTTATTTGCGCTTTTATTGCAGGCCAAAAGCTTAGTGCTCGTATGGCTCACACGGCGTATGCGTGATATTGCTGCACACAGGACACGCAATGCGGGAGCGTGCGTGCGTTTAACTGCTGCAACGAACGATAAGGGAGTCGAAGCCAAACTTGCCGCTGTCGTGGTTGTTGTTGTTGTGCTGTTGTTGTTGTTGTTGTTTATGCGTGTTAATTCCCTTTGATAAAATAATGCCATGGATAACCTTTAAATGGTTTTGCCCGCATTTGCAACCCATAAAGCAGCCCTGTCCCATTTCCATGCCAACTTTTTGGGTGTTACATTTACGTTCGGCTTACACACAATTAAGCCTTATTTATTCTTGGCCTACTGCTTCTACTGTTCCACTGTTCCTGCCATCGATTGCTGTGATAAGCAATAAACGTATAAATAAATATTATTGAGTAAGAAAAAAATCCATCAGCCGCTGGAAATCAAAGGACGTGTTAAGCAATATCAAAATCTCCTTTCCGTCCCACACAGCATTTTGGCCGTTCACTAATTGCTGCCTATTGTGCACGCACACTAAGCCAAAATTCCCCTGCCACTCTGCAACACTTTACCAGCCATTGGTTTCTTCGACTGCGACCAGGCAGCGGGTTCAGAAAGCATTTAGCAAACATGACAAAGTGTTAATACCAAGGCTAACGCCGCTGTTTCTGTTCTTGCTCGCAGCCAGTAACCACGGGCAGCATGTGGCAGGTAGCTGGTGGCAGGTGGCAGCTGGCATGTGGCAGCTGGCAACCAGCTCAAG
The DNA here is from genome assembly GCA_035045575.1 of Drosophila falleni. NCBI lineage: Eukaryota > Metazoa > Arthropoda > Insecta > Diptera > Drosophilidae > Drosophila > Drosophila falleni. The sequence continues at coordinate 5,539,611 of JAWNOV010000142.1, forward strand.
TTGCTTAACGAGCTTGGTTGCGTGTGAGCGCAGCAAGAAATTAAAAGAGGTTCGTTCTTAAAACCAATCCAAACTACTCGTACGTTAAAGCTTAACGGACTGTGAGCTAAGCTATGCGTGCACAGGAGCCAAAACATTGCTACCTCTATATAGGGGGGCACTATGGTCGTATACTTGATGTGCAATGGACAGACTAAAATGTTATTTATTTATTTACAGTCAACAGTAACTTCTAGGGAAAATAACTATAACTTATTTATTTGTATATTCTCAAATACTTTAAATATTCGAAAAAGAAATTCCTAAAGATAATAAATCAGCTGAACTCTTGATAGTGTAAACTATTATAATTCTCATAGAAAATTTATTATTGATCAAGGTACATTTAATTTGATTTTTTATTAAAATAAATAGAGGTAATTACTATTATTGCATTTCTATAATTAAATATTATCTATCAAATGCAAACAGGTATTGTAGAAAAATTAAATTTTATTATAACCATTACGAAAGAATAGCAATTATATATTCACTTACTAATATTTATTACATAAACGGCTAATTTTACCATCTATTTTGAACTTTTTATGTCGACATCTTTAAGAGATACTTCACTAGCATTCTAAGAATACTTATGCTATTTGTGACTTAGTCTTAGCATATTTTCTTGACACGTATAGATTCAGTTGCCCCCAAATTGCTAACCGCTAATGTCATAAACGCCAACGAGATTGCACAATTATGACAGCAAGCTTTAGTGCACATACACAAGCACACACACACACACATAAACAGTCGAGAGAGGTGGCACGGTCAACGGGAAAGGCTTTAAGCACTTAACGAGATGAAAGCGCCATCAAGTATGCAACACAAATATAACTGAGTGTGTGTGTGTGTGTGTTGCAGGGTCAGTAAACGAGCCAAAACTAAAGCGGGATCTGCGTAAGGGGAAGTCAACATTAAATATTAATAATTTTGTGCACAAAACTAGACCAAAAAGCAAAAATGGCTGGGCAGGTGTCGTGCTCGGCTTACACAATAAGGCAACGCTTTGGCGTTGCCTGCTGCGTGTCTGGGACCAAATGAGGCAAGGTAAGACGAGATGGGGGATTGGCGGTAGCAGACAATACCAGCGACTTCTGGAGTATGCCATCCTTTGGGAAATTAGTTTAAAAGGGCAACGGCACAAAGAAATTAACTGCGTAACTTACTTGTAAACAGATTATTTATGATGGCAACTGAGAGGCAACAAAAAGCGGCGCGAAAGGGCTGTCAAATATATATATATATATATGAATTTATAAATATATATATTCTAGTCTCTCTGTCTCACTCTTTTTTTTATTTCTTCGAAGCTACTTCACAGCCTTTAGCCAATTTCAAACAATTTTATTACACTTGCCAAAATAAATTGCACTAAAAATTAACAACTTCACAAACAATTCCACTTAAAATGTTTATTGCGCTCATTAATTGTTTGGACTTGGACTTTTGACTGTTGAATGTTAAATGTGAAAAGCGGCTATTGTTGTTGTGCCACTTTCAGTTGTTGTTGTTGTTGTTGCTAGTTTTGGGCAATATACAATAGCTTAAAAATGCTAGAGCCAAGCGGCAAGTGGACTCAAATTGCATTATAACTTTCAAGTGTTTTCATTTATGAGGCACTCTCTTTCTCGTTCGCTTTCATTGTTGTCTCGCTCTGTCGTTCAATAAAAATGCAAAACAAAGTATACAAACATAATTTATGCCTTGTACAATGTACAAATATGGTTTATTGAGTGCGATTAATCCGACAACAGACGTATATTGTGATATTTTAAAATATTTATATTAATATTAATGTTGTCTGCTCACAAATAAATAAAGCATACTTGCAGTATGAATAAAGCGCAATAAATAAAACTCGCAAATAAAGTTAATTTTGTTTGTCAGCCAATGAGCAAATACACACAGACAGGCCAGAATTCCAGTTTTTTTTTGAGGGAAAAGCCAAATGAAAAACCCAAGCAGCAGCTTAAAGGAGACTAAAGCTGCTGACAGTTTCTAAAGAACCAAAAGGACGACGTCAATACGCCATTAGGCAGTTGGTGAATGTAGCAAAAACTAGTAAAATGCAAAGGCGATAAGCACACACAGGTGTCTCAAAGTGAATGTATGTTGTGTGTGGGTGTGTGTGTGTGTGTGTGTGTGAGTGTGTGTAAAGTGCAGCAGCATTGAGCCAAGAGATGCGTGCAACCAATTGGAAGGGAGTGACACCTGCTGAGTCCTGTAGACAAGCAGCTAACGGGCAACGGATTGAGTGCTGAACAAGCGAAAGCCAAATGGATGAAAAACCATATAGAGAGCAGGAGAAAAAGGTGAGAAAACTTAGAGATAAAAGAAAAAACTGAAAGCAAAAAAGATTTACAAAGCAAAGTTAAGACCAAAGAAAATTCAAAAAAAAATTTAAAGCACTTGCAGATTTATACACAATTAGAATCAGTTAAAAATTGTAACTTAATTCTGATGAAAAAGTGAAATAAAAATTATTTACATGCATTAAACTATTTAATTGGCTAATTTCCTCGTTGCCATTTTTATTCCACTATTCGACGAAAATTCTAAAATCAAAAATTCATGGGGATAAGTTTTAGCTCAGATGCTGGACGTCAGATCAAAATAAATATGAGAAAAATCATTTTATTTGCCATAAAAACTCACAAATTGTTTAATTGGTTTTCAACTTTTATTTTATTTTATTCGTTCATGTTGGCTTGGGGAAAGCTTTTAAAATATCATTTGGTAAAGCGCCTTCAACTGCAAAACTTTTCCATTAAAATGCTTAATACAACAAAAGCAACACAAAAAAAACAACAACAGCAGAGGCAACAACAACAACAACAACAGAGAGCTGCTGCTGCAGGCGTAGCCATCGCCAAAGTTGCAGCCACGCCCACTTCTAAAACAAGGCGCACGTCACTGCAACAGCACCAACAACATCAACAACAACAACAACATCAACAACAACACCAACAACGAGAACTGCCACGGACGCCGCCAAATGCACTTCAAACTCATTTCATTTGGAAAATAAAACCTGAACCGAGCATAAAAGACACTAAGGCAAAGCAGCAACAACAACTACAATAACAACAACAACAACTACAACAACGGCATCAGCAAAAACAGTAACAACAACAACGGGACCAACACTAACATTAGCAACAATAACAACAAGACCGTCAACCAACTTAGTTTTATTTTTCTCGATTTTTCTCGTATTTTCTCGTGTTTTCTCGTTTTTTTTTTTTGGCCGTCAAGTGCGCGTGACTTTTGGAGACTCCAACAAATTTCGGTTGAATAATTTAATTGTTGCGAAAGAGACGCGGACCCAAAAACCTTGACAGCAGCAGCGAACGCAATGGCATAAAACCAGAGCAAAACTTTTCCCAGCTTCCTTTTTTTTGTGTTTTTTTTTCGAAAATGAGCGCAAATAAAATATGCAAAAAGGCGTAGCGAACTTTATGATGTTTGACTTTGTACAACGCTAAAGTCCCCCTTCACCGCCACCAAGAAAATTCCCTCTATTACCCTACCCCGCCCACAGTACGCGCGCCATGATTTTGCTTTGCCCAGAAAAAGGCAAAACTTTTATATTAAGTTCAAGTTAACTTTCTGGTTAGCCCGCCGCCAGGCAAAGGGCCTCAGTAAAATGTGTAGGCAGTCCGCGAGAGGGGAATAGAGGGGGAATAACCACTCATCCAGCAACCCTCACTCTTAACGATACTCCACCATCAAAATAAGCAGAAATATTTGTGTAGGCAGTGCTGGACTTAAAGTTACCCTGGTTGACTATTTATAAAACCTTCACTTTATGACTTAGGCAGAGTTCCAACATTGTCTTTCTGTAATTCACATTTTAAATATTTTTAAAAATTTTAGTTTGTTTCAATTGTTAGGAAGATCGTCGAAGATGAAAGTCATTAGTTTCAAAATAATGAGTATTTGACAATGATAGTGCTACCTATTGTCTTCTTGCGTATTAAGTTTTACACGATTGACTTTAAGATCAAAAAAAATCCTATGACGAAAATAGCTCGTTGACAGAGAAACCGAGCTGCTGCTTTTCTATTCTTTCTTCCAAATGATAAGACGTATTATTATAAGATTTTCATAATTTACATAGCCCATTTGTAACTTTGTTGTGCCTACAGGGTATTTGAAAGTATTGTAAATTTACTTCGTGTTACCTTGCCGAAATTGCCTGGCAAAAGGCACAAAATAATTTATTCTCAAATCAAAGTTAGCAGCGCGTTGCGTATATTAGCAATCTGCACTCATTTCAATACACTCCCACCCACACACACACACACACACACATACACGTAAACAGACACATACATTGAGGTTTAGGGAATGTGTGTGAGCCTAGTCGAAAATTTAATTTCCCTGCTCTCTGTTTTATTTATGATCCAGATATGCTTATTCGTACCTTTCTGCAAGTTTTCACAATTCGACTTGGAGTCATATTTCATATTTTTTTTCGCCTTCTTTAAGTTGAGCTCCAGCAAAACTTGGCTCTGTCCCACCTACCTCCTCTCTCTCTCTCTCTCTCACTTTATCTACCTGCTTACCTGAGCCTGCCTGCTGGTTTTGCTACCTTGGCTCTCTGCTTTTAACATATGACTTCCGTAATGTTTGCGTGCACAATGAATAACTTACTTCAATGTTATCCTTTTGTTGCCAGCGTGATGTATGCAACTGTGCGTACCTCTCTCTTTCTCTTAATGTGTGTATGTGTATGTGTATGGGTGTAGTGTGTGTGTGTGTGTGTGGGTAAAACTGTTGGCAGCCCCAGCTGCGCTTTAAGTAATAATTTTACATGCAGGCAGCGACAGCTGCTTAAAAATGTAAGCACAGCCAACTTAGATTAAGTCTCTCTACGGATCTGAAATCTGCCTTGACAGCCCCAAACCATCCTTACTCGAAAACTCTCCTTTTTTTTTTTTTAAAATATTCAGTGTCTCTTTGCATTTGAATCAACTTATGAAAAGTATAATCTTGCTCAGATAATTTCATATAAAATAACTAAGAGGCTTTTCTACTGCCATCAAATATTTTTTGATCTTGATATATTCTTGATCCTATTTCTTACAGAAATAAATACTTTTAGTCTTTTAATAGTTTTACTGTCTGATAGTTCTCAAGTACAAGCCATATCCTATTCTTTATTATATGGATAATATTGCAAATATCAACACAGTTTAAAAAAACTATTTTAATTTAGAAACAATCATCTAAAGTTACAAGAGTCGACTCTAATATTTTTATACTTAATAACGAATAGGAAAAAAAACACTGCTAATTTGAAGCATAACATTGTTAAAATTACGATTTGAAAAAATTAAACATATATACTTAACATAGATTACCTAATCAGAATGTCTGATGTTAAACTCTTTCCTCTGTATTTCTTGGGCTCGTTAGACGCTCTTCTTTTCTTATTGTTTATTTTGGTTGTTTTCTTTTTATTATAGAAGTTCGATGTCTCTAATCAGCAAGTTGAGTTAGATTACATTTATCAAAGACAAACATGCAATAGCAACAAAAACAACAATAATAAAGCGTTAAACAAATTACGCTTCTTTTTACAACTAATCAAAAGTAATCACTTTGCAATTTTCGGAGCCTGTCTGAAAGACAAACAAAAAGTGCGCCAAGAAATTGGCTGACACAAAGAACAAAGAGCTATTTGTGGGCAAAGGGGAATAAATGGTTCACGCGGGTGAAGGGGGGGATGTATAAGGGTAGTGTGGATGGTGTCGTGAAATACCATCAACAGCTGCCATTTGCTGCAGGCATTCAGAATAACAATGCCAACAACAAGACAAACATTTGCCGCCTATCAGTCTTCACACACAAACACACACACACACACATGCGACGACAAGTTCGACAAACAAATCATGATAAATGAACCAACAACAAACAAGCAAAAGAAAAGCAAAGAAAAACTTATTCCTCAAGCTTTTTAATTTGACAAAAGAACGCACAGGAAATTAGCGTGAAAGGGCAAGAAAAACACAACTCGAGTTCTGCTCGATGGCTGATTGAAAGGGTTGTCGAGTCGGCGAGTTTTGACTCCTACTGCCAGGATTGTCACAAATACTTTTCAACAATTCTACAAAAAAATACTCTAAACTCCCTGCGTGACTATGCAAATTTCTTTGCGAAACTCTTGGCAAAGGACACTGCGGGTCGACAGAATCCTTGAACTGAGGCGTTTCCTTTTGTTAAATCGACACAATAATTACACGAGCTAATTCACTGCTAATTACTAACTCCCATTGTCCACTGTTTACTGCACTTTAACCTCTTCCATGACCATTTCATACATTGGATACAGATATTTTATATACATGACAATTGCAACACATTTGCAAACTGCACTTTGCATAAATTTGAACCCATTTGCAGGAGTTTTCTTCCTCTCTCTCACTCTCTCTCGCATGTTTACTGTTGCCAAAATGTTTTGCAAATTAACGATCTTCCAAATGGTCATAAATAATTTGTGCTATTTACGTGTTTAAATGAACTTATTCAAATTAATTTATGCAATGCCAAATGCGAAAATTCAACAAAACACTGCCAACTGCATGGATTATAATAATGCAAATTTAATACGAGTTGCAATCGATATCACGAACACACAATTGCCATTTTGTATTGCATTGAGTTTCACGATTTTTAAACTAGCCAATTACAGAGGTTTAAAGCGATAAAGTGTTGCTATATATTTGCTAAATAATTTAACTAATTTTACCCTTTCCCAATTCTAATTAAATGTGATTTTTATATGATTGTTAAGTGGCTATTCAAAATAACATAGTTCACTCTAGCTGATTTAAATTAAAGAAAAACAAAAATATTTCTCTAACATTTGTAATATAATTTTTATTTACTCTAAAATTGCACCTTTGTTTTACAATTATTAATACTATTTAAAGGAATAATATTTTTTTAATATAGGTACTATTTATGAGTATAAAAATAATATATTTTAATTTGACTTGTAAAAGTTCAAGATAATTATACTATTAATCTTATATTTCTTATTAAAAACAAAATTTTTATCTCAGATTACAAAATGCTTACGATTAAAAGTACTTGTAGAGCTGGCCCCAAAAAATCATCCACGAACGCTCACACACTCACACTCAGACACACTTTAACTCAGCCTCACACACACACACACACACACGTATACAACTTAAGACAAATCCAATTGTGTCAGTCCCTCAGCCGAGCGGTCACTTGTGTTCTTAGGATGATGAGCATAAATGATTGAAATGTATTCAATTGTTTGATTGACTGACTGAATGAGTCAGTAAGTTGGACTTCTCGTCACAACAATGCATGATTAATGACCAGAGGTAGCTGTCAGTGTGGGAATTAAAAAATTATTTGCGCCTAATTTGCAGACAAATGTAAAACGTTGCGTATCATTATTGTAATCGCTATCGTTATCGCGTCTCGTTATCGTTATCGCGTGGCCATAGGATAGAATTATACATCAATTACTGGTCGACTGTCGACTGTCTGTTAAGCATTTGTCAGTCATTAATCAAACCATTTATGTGAATTAATTTGACGGCGATTTATGGCAATTTTTCAATCATTCAGTTAAAGCTCGTGGTGCAATAGATAAATATATAGATAGATAGATAGATAGATAGATAGATATATATATATAGATAGATAGATAGATTGATAGATTGATAGATTGATAGATTGATAGATTGATAGATTGATAGATTGATAGATTGATAGATAGATAGATAGATAGATAGATAGATAGATAGATCTTTAGATATAGATAGATAGATAGCTTAGATATATAGAAAGATAGATAAAAAGATAAATAGATAAAAAGATGGATAGATAGATATGTAGATTGTAAGATTGATATGTAGATTATAATGAAGCTCATAATTATGATACTGATAATGATGATTATGATGATAATGAAAATGATAATGATGATTGGCATGTTGTGGATAGCTTTCTGTCCACAGTGATACACATTTCCAGTTGGAAATCTAAAAGGGACCTGTTTGCTTTCTTCTAGTTTATAGCCAAGTTTAGCGCAGCAATTGACCCAGTTAGCCACACACAGGTGCACACACACACGTACAATTGAAGAATTGGTGCTGCAGCTTTTCTGCAAGCTGGCAAGCTTTAAAATTACCAAACGTAACGAAAACTTGTCACATTGGCACTTGGAAGGACCTGAACACTCAAACCTATGTTTGTTTAGCTTGATTACAGCCCAAATGTGATTTAAGACACGTTAAACACACACACACGAATACACTCATACACAAATCAAAGCATTGCCTACTAATAACAACAACAGCATTCACACACAAAAGCGCAAGAATAACAACTAAAAGCAACCATTACAGTCCATAGAGACAGATAGGAGACAGACAGGTCTGTTCAGGGTACACTGTGGTCAGCTGCCGAGTTCATCCTGTCCCAGCTCAACTTGTACATACATACATACATTCTCCTATAGACCCATAATATATGCAAGCGCACGGCATACAAGCTTGTTTACAGTCGGCTAATGCACCAGAATGTATTTCCACTGGGCAGCATCAGGTTGCATTTGCAGCTAGTTGCAGGTTGCAGACATTTCCAATTCCAAATATTCCTAGTACATACACGTATTTCATTTTTCAGTTTTCATTTTTGAGTTTTAAGTAGAACAGAAATCTCCGCCGACGGAAAGTTTTCTTAGGCATAGTTGTCAAAATCTTCTTCTTTGCTATACGCACCGAAATTTCTGTATGAAATTTTGACCTGCCAGAACGTTTATGGTCGTAGATTCCTTTTTCTCCTTGGTACATACATTGCAACGAGTTCAATTTTGATCTGAGAGTGTGTTTCAGTAAGAGTTACTACTTACACGATCAGGTTATCCATGTTATTCACAGGGGATATACTGAAAATTCGTTTTGAATATTTTATTTTTAAATAAAAATATATTTATACCCTAAGCCCATTAAAAATTGGCAAAAAACGGTATAATGTGTTTGGCAGAATGTATGTAACTGGCAGAAGAGGGCGTGGCAGACCCTCAAAAGTATATATATTCTTGATCAGAATCAAGATATCTGAGATAACAGAACCAAACTTATAGAAAAATAGTGTTGCCTACTTTTGTGGTCAAAAATTGTGTTGCCTACTTATGTGGGCAAAAATAGTTTTGCTTACTTTTGTGGGCAAAAATAGTGTTGCCTACTTATATGGGCAAAAATAATGTTGCCTACTTATATGGCATATTAGTGTTGCCTACTTTTGTGAACAAAAAATAGTGTTGCCCACTTATATGGGCAAAAATAATGTTGCCTACTTGTAAGCGTAAACTATAAATGCATTTTTACACCCTGAGCCCATTGAAAATGGACAAAAAAGGTTATATTGTGTTTGGCACAGTGAACGTAACAGGCAGAAGGGGGCGTGGCAGACTCCCAAAAGTATATATATTGGTCGAAAATCAACCTCAGAGTAGAGTACCTGGGCTCAGGGTATCCTACTGTCGATCGTGCTCGACTGTAACCGCCCACTTGTTTTAATTTGAAATTTTGTTGTGGTAAAATAGACATTTTTTATGCTAATATTTTTGGTAGTCGACACAATTCTATTGACAACTTTATAAGCAATTGTTTGGTATAATAAGGGTATATTCTTGCGTCAACTTTTGTCATCAAGATGCAGTTCAGTGGAAACGCATAAACTGACAAATGCACAATTCGATGCATCGATGCTGTCAATGTTGTTTCTCTTGTTGTGTTGATGACATCGCTGTTGCAGCCGCAGGCAAAACAAACCAGTGACACCCTCACACACAAACGAGCACACCCTAACACACACATGCACACACAAACACACAGACAGACACACAGTCAGACACACACATTTACGCTGCCCGTAGATGTTTGGGTACACATATTGGTTTTCGTATTGGTATTGGTTTTGAGCCGGCAAATGCCAAGACTGGCCAAAGGCATTTGCATTTGAATTTGGCCAAAAGCGAACGTTGAGGTTTTAACAATGCCAGCAGCTAACTGGCTGTCTGCCTGATTTGGCCGGGGCAGTTAACTTGTTACAGTTTCAGTCTGGTTGAGTTCAGTTCAGTTTGACATTGTTGCTTATTTTCTGTGGACCCGTTTTCTAATTAAGTGGAATTCTTTATTGTACTCACTGCAGATTTGAGGTTGGCTTTCACTTGTTGGTAAGTCATTTTAGGAGTAGGTTGACCTCTCTTTCTCTCTCTCTCTTTCTCTCGCTCTCTATACAGGCCCATAAAATGGACAAATCTTTTGATTTGTGTGCAGTGCGTTGCCAAATTGCTTAATCCCCTCAACATGCATATGCCACTTGACCCAATTTTTAATCACTTTCCATGCACACATGCTCACTTTCTACGAGTGTGTGTGTGTGTGAATGTGTGTCGCATAAATTTCTACCTTAAAAACTTACAGGTAAAAGTTTGAGCTGCACGTTCTAAGCTATTCCACAGAGCCACAAACAAGCTTAAAACTCCCACAACGTTCGAGAATAGAATCTGGCAATGGAATTCGCACTGCGACACAACGGTAAGCAAATGTTGTAATTGCAGCTGGAGATGGGCAAAAAAATAATAATATCATGTCGAGTGCATAATGGGAATATTTGTAGTTTAACAAACAATTAAGATTGACAGAAAGTAAAATAGAATATTAAATATGTTTCAACTACGATTAAAAGGTATTCGGAATTCGTTGGATTGATGTGTGTGCATCAGGAGTGGGCAGTATAATTTAGCATTAAGAAATATAAGCCATAAATTTAAACGATTAAAATCTAAATTATCAACGGGTATAAAAAGTCGACATCCTTGTTATCAATAACGGTAAGAGATCGGAAAGATCTTATCACCACTAAATACTTTATTTCTAACAAATGCAATCTATAAAGGATAGTTTTAAAATATAACATTTTGCAGTAGAATTATTCAGTCACGTTGTCATCTCTAATTCCTTGCAACTGCATACGCTTAGGTAATTTTGTGCTACAAAAGAATTACAAAAAAAAAATGCATGCATATGCAGTGACCCAAAGAGGGCAGCTACTGTTGTTGTTAGTGTTAGTTTTGTTGCGTCCTGTTGTGGGCGCAAAAAGTTTAACAATAATAAGCAAATGCCCAAAAGCCAGAAACTTTCAACCGCATGGCTACAATTGGCACTAAAACCAAACTCATACTGCGTCCACCCAACCTCTGCCTCCAACCTTTCCCCCCTCTCTCACTTCAGCCTCTTGCCCCAGATTTGATGTTGGCGTTGCAAATACGATTAAATATGGCAAAAGTTGTGCGTACACACGTCGCCCATTTTATTTAGATTGCGCAACAAAGCCAAACGACAACTACAACAACAAGAACAGCGAGTACAACGAAATCAACAACAACAACAGCAACAACAATAAGTGCAAGTATAACAAAAACATTAAGGTCGCTGAGAGGCCTCATATATTGTATACTCCCTAACAAGGCTAACACATGTTTCTGTGGCTAAAGCACAGCACAATTCTGTTAACAATTTTATTATTAAAATGCTGTCAGTGCTTTGTATGTGTGTGAGTGTGGGTGTGTTGTTGCTGTTGTTCCTCAGTTTTAGAGTAATTTCCAGTTGGCCACAAAATGCATTAGTGGCTTACACTCCCCCTTAAAATGCATACGATAAATGGTGCTTTTAAAACTGTTGCCATACATAATGCTTAGAAATAGAGAGTACATGTTAGAATGCTAATTATAATCCATCTATAGATGGTAAACCACACTCTAAATTACAACAATGCCATTCTTAATTGACAAGGCATTAAATAAATGGCTAATAATATGTATAAACGAATATCTGATGCAGTTTTCAATCATACACGTAATTTAATATTATTTTTAAATTTCTTATGGTATATGCTCAAAGTGAGTCGTACAGTAGACATTTAATGAAAATTATTGATAAAATTATTACGACTTGTGAAATCCGAGTGCCTAAGCCTTAAGCTTAAAGAAAAAGAAATTTTTCGTTTTTAATTAAAAATTGCTTCAATTTAAATTTATTGAAAATAATAATTTTTGTATTCGAAGAATTGTGAGGTTTGGCTACTTTGAAGAGCCTTTAAGTGAGTGTATTTGTATGTGTATTTGAGTATTCAATTCACATGTACAATATTCTCTTTGGTCGCATTGAACGCTGCCTGTTGCTGAGCACTTGACATGTAATTATCGCTTATTAAGCCTGTGCACTTCAAAAGCACCAATCAACAGCTACAACAAAGAGGCAATCGCGAGTGTGCTATGGGTGGGGAGGATGGCTGGTAAATGCTACTTAAATATATTTAAATGTGGCTCTCCATTAAACTTGACATGGCTATGCAGATATTGGGGTCTCTGCAAGTGTGTGATATAAGAGTATTTATAATTATGCGACTGAAAATGGAGCTGAATGAAGCGACGCGACGAGAAGTTAACAAAAACAAAATGAGCCGCACATAACAATGAATTTTAATTGCCAAAAACAACAATAACAACAATAGCAGTCTGCATTGCCTACCCGCAATTGGTATTGAAATTTATGCATGAAAATTATATTTAATAAATGCATTACAATAAAAGCAAACCAGCAACATTTTGCCATTAACGTGCAACACAATTGTTAGTGAATGTCTGGGTGTATGTGTGAGAGTGTTGCTGCATGTGTGAACAATAAAAAGATCAGCCCATGTGAAGTCAATACATTGAAGGAGGAAGGGAGAGCGAGACATGGACATACTCGTAAATATTATTGTAATTAAGTATTGCACATAAATAATTGGATGGAAAGACTCAATTTGATAAATTACTTATGGGACTCACTGTATTAATGATAATCGCTGTCGCCTCTGAGGTAAGCTCTTACAATTTTATTGTGAATTACTAATAGTAAAATATTAAATTCATTTATTTTTTTAAATTATTCTCAAAATTAATGTCAGCTATTAAAAAAGTATTTGACTTTAATTATATATTTTTTTAAAATAATTTTTACTTTGATCTGTATTTCTTATCGATCATTTTTGATTTCAAGGGTCTTAAAATATGTTTGAGTTTAATCTATTTTTATATCTATTTTCTTGATATATCTGTCAATTTATTTATTTACATATTCATTAATAGTAGAGCAATTGACAAGGAGACAAGCACAACTGAAAACTTTAATTTGGTTCCTTAGATATGGTATTTTTGCCAGTCAGATAAACTGTCATACTTTTAGCAGCCACTGTGCAGCAGCTGCACTTTGTCGTCCTTGTCGCTGATGTTGTGAGACTTTTCTGGTTCAAAGCGCCCACAGTGTGTCCTCGGGCAAACACGGATGCATTAGACATGTGGTACACGTAAACACTTAGTCAGAAAATGTCCAAGCAACTCACATCTGGTCGTGGGAAGGCAAACACAGTTAGCTGTAAGTTGTTAGGTGTTTGCTGATTTAGTTAATTTTGCACCTGCTTTCATTGGATGTACACGGCATCAACACTGCATGCGAAATTTGCCTTTCCCTCTAAAGCGACAGTTTTGAGTCAAAAATCATTTTGTCAGGGACGTCACTTGTCAGTCACTGGCTGCTTGCCAATTGGGTCACGAAATAGCTCAGTGTCCAGTTTAAAGGAAGACCTGTGTCCTGCACCTGCAGCTGTATTTTTTTAACGAAAGGATCACCCCCAAATATGCTCATAATGTGCGCTAATGTGCATAATGTAAGCGACACGCACACCTGCACATCCACTCACACAGACAGGCAGCAGCCACGACGTGCCACACTGCCACTGAAAGTGGCACTGCCACTGTAGTGTCTCGGTTCGAGACACAGCTAGTGGCAAACACTGCAAACACGAAACAGGCAATTTAACAGGCCATCAACGTTGATGGTGCCGACAATGAGGTTGTTGATGGCAGCCTGCCTAACAATAACAACCAGCCAATAACTAGAGAGCAACAACAACTTCGGCCACAACACGTTCACAATACTCAGTTAACAATGCATATACAAAACAGTTACAATATACAAATATGTAATTTGGCATATTAAATTGCCCCCGACTTTTATTTAAACTTGTTAAAGCCAATCAAAAGATAAAAATAAATAAATAATTTTTAAGTTTACATACATTTTTGATAACTAAAATTTTGAAAATATTTTGAGAAAATATTAAGCATACAAAACATAAATTTTGTGAATTTTTATAAATAATAAAACTTCCAACTCTTATAACTTTGTCAAAACTTAACCGATATTCATGCGGAATATCGTTTTGATCATTTTTTGGCCTCTACTTTGATTCTGCATCAAAATATTATTTATTAAAAAAATTTGATTTTTTCTCTACTGTCTATGTTATGTTATCCCTTGACTTGTCCTTTAACACTAACTCGAAAGCTTCCAACTCTCATAACTTTGCCAAAACTTGACCCATTTTCATGCGGAATATCGTTTTGATCATTTTTTGACCTATACTTTAGTTCTGCATCAAAATATTATTTATTTAAAAAATTCGATTTTTTTCCCTATCACTGTCTATTTTATCTGACTCTTCCCTTGACTTGTCCCTGGACCTTTATTCAAAAACTTCCAACTCTCATAACTTTGTCAAAACTTGACAAATTTTCATGCGAAATATCGTTTTGATCAATTTTTGGCCTCAACTTTGATTCTGCATCAAAATATTATTTATTTAAAAAAATTCGATTTTTTCCCTATCACTGTATATTTTTATAATATTATAATTCATTTTTAAATTCTATTTTAAAATCATAAAATAACTCTTTTCAATTTCTTAAATACTTATCAAATTGTTATCCTTAAAATTTTCATTGAAATAACGGACCTAATTACAATCCCTAATATTTAACTGTGTGAAAATATCAAGGTTCTACCATGGGGCGTATGCGTGATGAATTGCTTTGCATTGACTATAGATGCTGTCAAACGGAAACAAAAATGAAGCTTTATTCAAGGTATAGGAACTTTTGAAGGGATAAGGATAGAAAAGTCACGTCTTCGTCCTGAATTTAAGTGGTAGATGGCAACTTGTAATGCTCACGTAAAGGCCACGTTAAAAGGAATGCTTAATGCAAAACTTTAGTCTTGTCGAAAAGAGAGTAAGAGAGATAGATATCTTTTGTAGATTGCACATTTATTATTTATAAAACATACGTCGCGTTGTCAGCTTTCGAGTCTTCGGGCCACACAAATTATTAAGTGGCTTAATTAGTGCGACAAAGTGTTTGTCAATTGAGCACGACTTTTGAGCAGTCATTGTACAAACTATTGTGGTTCTTAATCAGCTTACAGCAGCAAAATGTGTCAAATTCGAGATAAAAGCTGGTCGCTTTACTGTTCAACTCACCGTTGGCATTGCTTAAGCCGCTTTGTTCTGGCCATTTGTTGCTGCTCTTTGAGGCCACGTCTGCCACAAAGTGTCCCGCATAGTTTTGCTTAACTTCAGTTTTTATATTTTTATACCCTGTGTGTGGTAAAATAGGTGAGGAAGGGTCTAATAGCTAATATAAACTTTATCCTAATTTTAAGAAAATCTTTAAAATTCATTATTTTATTTTATTTTTGTAGTTTACTTAATAAACAAATAATGTGACTTTAAATTGGATCTCGGCTTCGATGGCTGCTAGGTCACATGTTTGGCATCTTTGATAATTCATCCAGGTACTTTAGCTGTTCGTTTAACCGCTAATATAATTGCCGGACATTTATTACTAACTCTTCTAGGAAATACTGGACCTTCAATATCTTATATACTTGTAACTTTTTTATTAATTGGACAAATTGCTTTACTTGTTCTTGAGTCAGCAGTTGCTATAATTCAATCTTACGTATTTGCAGTTTTAAGAACACTTTATTCTAGAGAAGTAAATTAATTATTTATAAAATAAATAATATAATGTCTACACATTCAAATCATCCCTTTCATTTAGTTGACTATAGCCCATGACCATTAACAGGAGCAATTGGAGCTATAACAACTGTCTCAGGAATAATTAAATGATTTCATCAATATGATACTTCATTATTTTTTTTAGGAAATTTAATTACAATTTTAACAGTTTTTCAATGATGACGTGATGTTTCTCGTGAAGGAACTTTCCAAGGATTACATACATACGCCGTTACAATTGGTTTACGATGAGGAATAATTTTATTTATTCTATCAGAAGTTTTATTTTTCGTAAGTTTTTTTTGAGCTTTCTTCCATAGTAGATTATCTCCAGCTATTGAATTAGGAGCTTCATGACCCCCTATAGGAATTATTTCGTTTAATCCATTTCAAATTCCTTTATTAAATACAGCTATTTTACTAGCTTCAGGTGTAACAGTAACTTGAGCTCACCATAGTTTAATGGAAGGAAATCACTCACAAACATCTCAAGGATTATTTTTTACAGTATTATTAGGTGTTTATTTCACAATTTTACAAGCTTACGAATATATTGAAGCTCCTTTTACAATTGCTGATTCTGTTTATGGATCAACATTTTTTATAGCAACCGGATTCCATGGAATTCATGTTCTAATTGGAACTACATTTTTATTAGTTTGTTTAATTCGTCATTTAAATAATCATTTTTCAAAAAATCACCATTTTGGATTTGAAGCAGCAGCATGATACTGACATTTTGTTGATGTAGTGTGATTATTTTTATATATCACAATTTACTGATGAGGAGGATAAATTCTCCTTTTAATTAATATTTATATAGTATAATAGTATATTTGACTTCCAATCATAAGGTCTGTAAATTACAGTATAAATAATCAAAGAGTGGTCATCATGACGGAACGAGTTTGTTGAGCGAATTTTTGTTTGTGTGGTTGATTTTTTGAGGGGTTGATGATATAGGAATTGGTTTGAGGGGTGGGAGGGAAAGGGTATTTTTTTTTTTTGTTGGGATGTGTTTGTTGTTGATTTGGGCTTGAGTGGGGGGGGGGGGTGGGGGGGAGGGGTAGGGATGTGAGGTACAGTATGAAAGTGTCGACCTTTTTTTGCAATTCTCTTTATTGCCTCAATCATTATAATAATTTCATTTATTGTAATAATTCTTGCTTCTATCCTTACAAAAACAAGTAGGCGGTAACAGTCGAGCATCGACAGAGGAACCTGAGCCAAGTAAGGGAAAGAGAAGGAAGAGAGAAAGCAGAGACCAGAGGGGGGAAAAAAGAAACTCTAACGAATAGATCAAGAAAAAACCAGCCCAACCATTTGAATGCGGGTTTGATATCTAAAAAAAAAAGAAAAGAGATCACCGATTAATGGGCGCATATGATATAGTTAGATTAAAGAGGATGTTATACCAGCAGAGTAATTTTATAGTGGTGATATAAAAACAAAAACTTATATAAATTGATGTACCGTTATGGAGTGATATAGTTACCGATTTAAATGGTCAGATTAATAAGAAGTAATATAGGTTTGATATCCAACAAACAAAAACTTCATACTAAACTTCTTTTCGATGTATCTTCATGGCGGCTATGATATAGTGCACCGATCTAAAATTAAAACAAACTGATCTGCCTATGGTATCCAGGAACCTACATACCAAGTTTGAAGTCTCTAGCTTTATGGTTTCTGAGATCGACCGTCAAACAGACAGACGGACGGACGGACGGACGGACGGACGGACAGACAGACGGAATGCCATCGACCGCGGATGATCAAGAAATATAGTTTGGGGTCACCCCTTCTGCCTGTTACATACATTTGCCAAAATCTTCATCTCGTTTACCATTTTCTTTACGATTTTTTTTAATCACTATTATTTTTTTAATTTTTGATGTAGAAATTGCCCTTATTCTTCCAATAATTTTAATTTTTAAATTTTCAAATTTATTAATTTGAACTTCTACTTCTATTATTTTCATTTTAATCCTTTTAGTTGGTTTATACCATGAATGAAATCAAGGTATATTAAATTGATCAAATTAATTAAAGGGTTGTAGTTAATTATAACATTTGATTTGCATTCAAAAAGTATTGAATTTCAATCTACCTTATAATTTTAAAAGAATATGAAGCGATAAATTGCAATTAGTTTCGACCTAATCTTAGGTAACTCTACCCTTATTCTTATTTAATTGAAGCCAAAAAGAGGCCTATCACTGTTAATGATAAAATTGAGTATTTAGCTCCAATTAAGGAAGTATGGTGATCAAGTAAAAGCTGCTAACTTTTTTCTTTTAATGGTTAAATTCCATTTATACTTCTTAATATATATATATATATATATATATATATTTATATAGTTTAAATTAAAACTTTACATTTTCATTGTAAAAATAAAAACCTTTTTTTTATAAATTACTTAAATTAATTCACTATATTCAAAGATTAATTAATCTCCATAACATCTTCAGTGTCATACTCTAAATATAAGCTATTTGAATATAAAAATATTAAAAAATTAAATAAAATTAAAACTCAAAACACAAATAATAATAAATAAATTTTTAAATTATTATTATGTATAAAAAATAAAACTTGAGAATAATTTACTAAATTTTGGTATAAATGTTGACCTCCGAAATATTCTGATCAACCCTGATCAAATCTTTTTACAACAACTTGCCCATAATTTAAAGGAAAAAAAATTAAACCATAAGTTCTTATATATGGTATAAATCATATTGAACCTAAAAAGTAAACTAAATTATAATTTTTTAAAGATTTATTTATACTGTATAACTTTATAAAAGAAATTAAATACCCTAAAATTCCTCCTACAATACATACAAACAAAATTAATAACTTTATATAAAGTGGTAAACAAATTATATAAGGAGAAGGAAAAATTAATCAATTTAATATACTCCCCCCAATAATTCTTATAATTAATAAACCTAATATACCCCGAAGTATAACTCAACCTTCATCATTTAATATATTTAATCTTCTACAATTTAATTCCCCAGTTATTGAATAATAAACTAATCGAAAAGAATAACAAACTGTTAAACCTGTAGAAAAAAAATACAAAAAGAAAGAAAATATATTAATATTTCTAATTATTACTACTTCTAAAATTATATCCTTAGAATAAAATCCAGCTAAAAATGGTATACCACATAAAGCTAAATTAGAGACATTAAAACAAGCAGAAGTTAAAGGTATATGAATTCTTAAGCCCCCTATTAAACGAATATCTTGCGAATTATTTATATTATGAATAATAGCTCCCGCACATATAAATAATAAAGCTTTAAATAAAGCATGAGTTAATAAATGAAATATAGCTAATTTATAAAATCCTATTGACAAAATTCTTATTATTAACCCCAATTGACTTAATGTAGATAAAGCAATAATTTTTTTTAAATCAAATTCAAAATTAGCCCCTAACCCTGCTATAAACATAGTTAAACCTGATAAAAGTAATAACAACTGTCCTATTCAAGAATTTGCTAATAAAACATTAAAACGAATTAAAAGATAAACCCCCGCAGTTACTAAAGTTGAAGAATGAACTAAAGCAGATACTGGCGTAGGAGCTGCTATAGCAGCGGGTAACCAAGAAGAAAAAGGAATTTGAGCTCTTTTTGTTATAGCAGCAAGTATAACTAATGAACCAATTATTATTATTTCAAACTCATTTTGTATAATTTCTAAATAAAATACGTAATTTCATCTTCCATAATTTAATATTCAAGCAATTGCTAATAATAATGCTACATCTCCGATTCGATTTGATAAAGCAGTTAATATACCAGCATTATAAGATTTTACATTTTGAAAATAAATAACTAAACAATAAGAAACTAATCCTAAACCATCCCATCCTAATAAAATTCTAATTAAATTTGGTCTAATAATTAATAATATTATTGATAAAACAAATATTAAAACTAATATAATAAAACGATTAATATTAACATCACTTCTTATATATTCTTTTCTGTAATAAATTACTAAAGAAGAAATCATTAAAACAAAAGATATAAATAATAATCTTATTCAATCAAACAAAAATGTTATAACAATTGATATTGAATTTAAAGAAACTACTTCCCATTCAATAAAATAAACTATATTATTTAATAAAAAATATAAACTAAAAACAAAACAAGATAATCTAATAGAAATTAAATTAACAAATCTAATTCTACAAATTGATAAATATTTCACGATCTAAAATGAATTCCTCATATCACTAACACCACAAATTAGTATTTTTTTTAAACTATTTAAATATAACCATAATAAACATATATCTCTTTTTATAATTAATAAATTTAAAGGTAATCAATGTAATATTATTAATAAATATTCACGAATTTTACCCCCTCTAAATGAATAGACCCCAGAAAAAATTTTTCCATGTTGTCTAAATGAATATAAATATAAAGTATAAGCAGCTCTAAAAAATGATAAAAAAAGATAATATAATTATAGAAATTCATGATCAAGAAACAATTCTATTTAATAAAGAAATTTGGTCAGGATGCTTAATACCAGCCCAGATGTACATTTTATCAGTTTGGTTTTGATATCTCAACAAACAAAAAACTTTTCCATACTAAAACTTCATTTTCGATGTATCGTTCCTATGGCGGCTATATGATATAGTGCACCGATCTAAAAATTAAAACAAACTTGATCTGCCTATGGTATCCAGGAACCTACATACCAAGTTTGAAGTCTCTAGCTTTTATGGTTTCTGAGATCGACGCGTTCAAACAGACAGACGGACGGACGGACGGACGGACGGACGGACAGACAGACGGACATGGCTCAATCGACTCGGCTGTTGATCCTGATCAAGAATATATATAGTTTTGGGGGTCTGCCACGCCCCCTTCTGCCTGTTACATACATTTGCCCAAATACTTCTTATCGGTTACCATTTTCTTTACGATTTTTTTGTATTACTATAATTTTTATAATTTTTGATGTAGGAATTGCCCTTATTCTCCCAATAATTTTAATTTTTAAATTTTCAAATTTATTTATTTGAACTTCTACTTCTATTATTTTTATCTTAATCCTCTTAGTTGGTTTATACCATGAATGAAATCAAGGTATATTAAATTGATCAAATTAACTACAGGGTTGTAGTTAATTATAACATTTGACTTGCATTCAAAAAGTATTGAAATTTCAATCTACCTTATAATTTTAAAAGAATATGAAGCGATAAATTGCAATTAGTTTCGACCTAATCTTAGGTAAATCAACCCTTGTTCTTTAATTGAAGCCAAAAAGAGACTTATCACTGTTAATGATAAAATTGAGTATTTAACCCCAATTAAGGAAGTATGATGATCAAGTAAAAGCTGCTAACTTTTTTCTTTTAATGGTTAAATTCCATTTATACTTCTTAATATATATATATATATATATATATATATATATATATAATGTATATTTATATAGTTTAAATTAAAACTTTACATTTTCATTGTAAAAATAAAAATCTTTTTTTTATAAATTAATTACACTATATTCAAAGATTAATTAATCTCCATAACATCTTCAGTGTCATACTCTAAATAAAAGATATTTGAATATAAAAATATTAAAAAATTAAATAAAATTAAAACTCAAAACACAAATAATAATAAATAAATTTTTAAATTAAAATTATGTATAAAAAATAAAACTTGAGAATAATTTACTAAATTTTGGTATAAATGTTGACCCCCGAAATATTCTGATCAACCTTGATCAAATCTTTTCACAACAACTTGCCCATAATTTAAAGGAAAAAAAATTAAACCATAAGTTCTTATATATGGTATAAATCATATTGAACCTAAAAAGTAAACTAAATTATAATTTTTTAAAGATTTATTTATACTGTATAACTTTATAAAAGAAATTAAATACCCTAAAATTCCTCCTACAATACATACAAACAAAATTAATAACTTTATATAAAGTGGTAAACAAATTATATACGGAGAAGGAAAAATTAATAAATTTAATATACTCCCCCCAATAATTCTTATAATTAATAAACCTAATATACCCCGAAGTATAACTCAACCTTCATCATTTAATATATTTAATCTTCTACAATTTAATTCCCCAGTTATTGAATAATAAACTAATCGAAAAGAATAACAAACTGTTAAACCTGTAGAAAAAAAATACAAAAAGAAAGAAAATATATTAATATTTCTAATTATTACTACTTCTAAAATTATATCCTTAGAATAAAATCCAGCTAAAAATGGTATACCACATAAAGCTAAATTAGAGACATTAAAACAAGCAGAAGTTAAAGGTATATGAATTCTTAAGCCCCCTATTAAACGAATATCTTGCGAATTATTTATATTATGAATAATAGCTCCCGCACATATAAATAATAAAGCTTTAAATAAAGCATGAGTTAATAAATGAAATATAGCTAATTTATAAAATCCTATTGACAAAATTCTTATTATTAACCCCAATTGACTTAATGTAGATAAAGCAATAATTTTTTTTAAATCAAATTCAAAATTAGCCCCTAACCCTGCTATAAACATAGTTAAACCTGATAAAAGTAATAACAACTGTCCTATTCAAGAATTTGCTAATAAAACATTAAAACGAATTAAAAGATAAACCCCCGCAGTTACTAAAGTTGAAGAATGAACTAAAGCAGATACTGGCGTAGGAGCTGCTATAGCAGCGGGTAACCAAGAAGAAAAAGGAATTTGAGCTCTTTTTGTTATAGCAGCAAGTATAACTAATGAACCAATTATTATTATTTCAAACTCATTTTGTATAATTTCTAAATAAAATACGTAATTTCATCTTCCATAATTTAATATTCAAGCAATTGCTAATAATAATGCTACATCTCCGATTCGATTTGATAAAGCAGTTAATATACCAGCATTATAAGATTTTACATTTTGAAAATAAATAACTAAACAATAAGAAACTAATCCTAAACCATCCCATCCTAATAAAATTCTAATTAAATTTGGTCTAATAATTAATAATATTATTGATAAAACAAATATTAAAACTAATATAATAAAACGATTAATATTAACATCACTTCTTATATATTCTTTTCTGTAATAAATTACTAAAGAAGAAATCATTAAAACAAAAGATATAAATAATAATCTTATTCAATCAAACAAAAATGTTATAACAATTGATATTGAATTTAAAGAAACTACTTCCCATTCAATAAAATAA
This sequence comes from Drosophila falleni, assembly GCA_035045575.1. Taxonomy (NCBI): domain Eukaryota; kingdom Metazoa; phylum Arthropoda; class Insecta; order Diptera; family Drosophilidae; genus Drosophila; species Drosophila falleni. The sequence continues at coordinate 5,562,879 of JAWNOV010000142.1, forward strand.
ACTATATTATTTAATAAAAAATATAAACTAAAAACAAAACAAGATAATCTAATAGAAATTAAATTAACAAATCTAATTCTACAAATTGATAAATATTTCACGATCTAAAATGAATTCCTCATATCACTAACACCACAAATTAGTATTTTTTTTAAACTATTTAAATATAACCATAATAAACATATATCTCTTTTTATAATTAATAAATTTAAAGGTAATCAATGTAATATTATTAATAAATATTCACGAATTTTACCCCCTCTAAATGAATAGACCCCAGAAAAAATTTTTCCATGTTGTCTAAATGAATATAAATATAAGGTATAAGCAGCTCTAAAAAATGATAAAAAAGATAATATAATTATAGAAACTCATGACCAAGAAACAATTCTATTTAATAAAGAAATTTCCCCTAATAAATTTAAAGTAGGAGGAGCTGCTATATTAGCAGAACTTAATAAAAATCACCATAAAGCTATTGCAGGTATAAAATTTAATAAACCCTTATTAATTAATAAACTACGACTACCTAATCGTTCATATGAAACATTTGCTAAACAAAATAAACCTGAAGAACACAATCCATGAGCAATTATTAATCTGTAAGAACCACATAAACCTCAATATCTTATTGTTAATAGCCCAGCTAAAACAATTCCTATATGAGCAACAGAAGAATAAGCAATTAAAGCCTTTAAATCAGTTTGTCGTAAACAAACAAATCTTACTAAAACTCCTCCTACTAATCTAATTCTAATCCAAATAAATCTATATTTTATATTTATTAATTGTAACAAAGAAATAACCCGCAATATCCCGTAACCACCTAATTTTAATATAATTCCAGCTAAAATTATTGAACCTGATACAGGAGCCTCAACATGAGCCTTCGGTAATCATAAATGAACTAAAAATATTGGTATTTTTACTAAAAATGCACATATTATACAAAAATAAAGTAAATCATAATTAAATATAAAATTATTTATTAAATAAAAATTTATTGTACCCATTTTATTTATTAAATAAAAAATACCAATTAATATCGGCAAAGAAACTAATAAAGTATAAAATAATAAATAAATTCCAGCTTGTAATCGTTCAGGTTGATACCCTCATCCTAAAATTAAAAATAATGTAGGAATTAATCTTCTTTCAAAAAATAAATAAAATATAAATAATCTTATTCTTCTAAAAGTTAAAACTAATAATAGCAATAATAAAACAATATTCAATAAAAATAAATTCTTATAATTATTATATTTATTAACTCTTTCTCTTGCTAATAATATTAATGAACAAATTCATAAACTCAATAAAATCAATCCATATGATAATATATCACAACCTAAAAAATAAGAAATATCTATTCAATAACACTAGGCAAAGAAAAGTTAAAGAAAATTTTTGGATAGATTTGGGGAAAGAGATTTTTTTTGGTGAGATTTTTGTTTTTTGTTTTTTTTTGAGTGTTTTTATATTTGAGATGATTTGTCAAATTATTTATTAATAGCTAAAAAATAAATCTACTTTTTTATACACAATCTTAAAATTTGCACCAGTAGTTTCAGAGATATCATTTTTAATTAATAAAATGATGATTTTTTTGGTTTTTTGCTTTTTTATAAAAAATTCGAGGAAAAATTCGAAACAATATTTTTACATTTTATTAACTATTTTATTTTATTGTAATTACGCTTGTTTAAGATATGATTCATTAATCTATGTGAGACGGCGATATGATATTATGTTGAATTGAGGTGTTTTTGTGATTTGATTGTTGTTGTGTGGCTTGTGATTTTTGTTTTTGAAATATAACCAAACTCCAGATTTAATTTGTTTTTTTTACACATTATACCAAAGTTGTTCAAATCGGATCACTATATCATTACTCCATATGAACGATTTTTATTTTTGTTATTTTTATCCCCAATTTGTTTTATTAATAAAATATACTGAATGGTGCAAATTTTAATATTTTTTATTAGATTTATTTTTTTATTAATAAATAATTTTTCAAATTACACTAGGAACAAAATTTTTTTTCAAGTACCATTTGTTATTACACGAAAATGCCAAAACTGATTTATCAAACTTTACTTTATCTAAAAGTTAATGAATATATCTATACTTTATTTAAACATCTTAGATTTAAGTGTTTAGAGAGAGAGAAAAAAAATGAGGAAATTGAAATTTTTACATTTTTTAATGGGGGAGGGGAAGAGGGAGAGGGAGAGGAGAGGGGAGAGGGGGGGAGGAGGGAACAAAAAGAGAGAGAAAGAAGGGAAGAGGGGGGGAGAGAGGGAGAAGAGAGAAGGGAAGGTTCAACGGACATATCATATAGACCATGGCGATCGTCGAAATCTCTGAAAAACTTATTTCGTATTTTGAGATATTTTAACTAAACTACAAATATGTATTTAAGAAAATAATTAATTAGTTATTATATATTCTAGCTATATTAATTACCTATAGAATTTAGAATGTTTACGATTAACATTTATGAAACACAACAAAGTTATTAGCCTATAAGAAATAAAACAAGTTTATAGCAAAACTTCAATATCAACTTATCTCCAATGCATTAGTTTTATATAGTGTCCGATTATGAACCAACATTGGTCACAATGTGTAAAACAATAATAAGATTCAAATTCTGTAATTTGCTTGATATTCAAAAACACAAAAAATTTTCATACTAAAGTCATCACACCACAACGAAGTCAAAAAATCGACAAAAACATCTGATTCAATATAAAATCATATCTCTCACCTTAGATTTTAATAGTATTTTAACAACCGTAATTACAACAGTCTACGCAAATAAAATAGTTAATAAAATTAAATGTAATTTCGAATTTTCCTCGAAATTTTTAGTGAAAAAATCTAAGAAAAAAGCCAAGAAAAAAATCTTCATTTTCATTAATCCCCAAAATTAATATTTTAAACTACGGTAAACTACCTCTTGATATTATTCAATTATAGATATATTCATTCGCTTTTAGATAAAGTAAAGTTTGATAAATCTTTGGGATTTTCGTAAGAGAAGAGAGAATAAAAAAAGAGATTTAAAATTTAAAATTCAATAAAAAAAATGTTTTTCTTTTTCAAATCTATAAAAATGTTTTTTCTTTACTTTTCTTTCTATTTATTATTCATTAATTTTAATTTCATCAATTATTTTTATTAACATAATTCATCCTCTAGCTATAGGACTAACACTTTTAATCCAAACAATCTTAATTTGTTTAATCACAGGATTAATAACAAAATCATTTTGATTTTCATATATTTTATTTTTAATTTTTTTAGGAGGAATACTAGTTTTATTTATTTATGTAACTTCCCTAGCATCTAATGAAATATTTAATTTATCAATTAAATTAACATTAATTTCTTTTTTTTTATTATTTTCTCTATTAATTTTTAGTTTTTTAATTGACAAAAATTCTTCAATAATAATATTTTTAAATAATGAAATAGAAAATATTTCTAATTTAAATTCATACATTACAGAAAACTCTCTTTCTTTAAATAAATTATATAATTTCCCAACAAATTTAATAACAATTCTTCTTATAAATTATCTTCTTATTACTCTAATTGTTGCAGTAAAAATTACTAATATACAAAAAGGACCTCTTCGTATAATAAACTAATGAATAAACCTATACGAACTTCACACCCTTTATTTAAAATTGCAAATAATGCTTTAGTAGATTTACCAGCCCCTATTAATATTTCAAGATGATGAAATTTTGGATCATTATTAGGATTATGTTTAATTATTCAAATTTTAACAGGATTATTTTTAGCAATACATTACACAGCAGACGTAAATTTAGCCTTTAACAGAGTAAACCACATCTGTCGTGATGTAAATTTTGGTTGATTACTACGAACAATACACGCTAATGGAGCATCTTTCTTTTTTATTTGTATTTATCTTCACGTAGGACGAGGAATATACTATGGTTCATACTTATTTACTCCTACATGAATAGTAGGAGTAATTATTTTATTTTTAGTTATAGGAACTGCTTTTATAGGATATGTTTTACCATGAGGACAAATATCATTTTGAGGAGCTACTGTAATTACTAATTTATTATCAGCTGTTCCCTATTTAGGAATTGATTTAGTACAATGAGTATGAGGAGGATTCGCTGTTGATAACGCAACATTAACACGATTTTTTACTTTTCACTTTATTTTACCTTTTATTGTACTTGCAATAACTATAATTCATTTATTATTTCTCCATCAAACTGGTTCTAACAATCCTTTAGGGTTAAATTCAAATATTGATAAAATCCCATTTCATCCTTATTTTACATACAAGGATATCGTTGGATTTATTATTATATTTTTTATTTTAATTGCCTTAGTATTAATTAGCCCTAATTTACTAGGAGATCCTGATAATTTTATTCCAGCTAACCCTTTAGTTACACCTGCTCACATTCAACCTGAATGATACTTTTTATTTGCATACGCAATTCTTCGATCAATTCCTAATAAATTAGGAGGAGTAATTGCTTTAGTACTTTCAATTGCAATTTTAATAATTTTACCTTTTTACAATTTAAGTAAGTTCCGAGGAAACCAATTTTACCCAATTAACCAAATTTTATTTTGAATTATAGTAGTTACAGTAATTTTATTAACATGAATTGGAGCTCGACCAGTTGAAGAACCTTACGTTTTAATTGGACAAATTCTAACTATTGTTTATTTTTTATATTACTTAATTAACCCACTTGTTAATAAATGATGAGATAATTTATTAAATTAGTTAATGAGCTTGAATAAGCGTATGTTTTGAAAACATAAGATAGAAAATTAACTTTCTATTAACTTTACTAAAAAAAATTCATAATAATAATGAAAATAACAAAATTTTAAACCCAATAAAAAATATTAAATATTAAGAACATAATTTTCACATTCAAGCTAAATTATTAATTAACAAATGCAATAACACCCAAAAATATTAAAAACAGAAAACTTTTCCATACTAAAACTTCATTTTCATTATCCCACAGCTAAATATATTCACATTTAAAAATTATAACGAAACCGAGGCAAAGTACCACGAACCCAAATAAATACAAATGAAATAAATATTAATTTTAAATAAAATAATAAATTAAAAACATCACATCCTAAAAAAATTACACAAAATAATATTCTTATAAATAAAATTCTTGCATATTCGGCTAAAAAAATTAAAGCAAATCCTCCTCTTCTATATTCTACATTAAACCCAGAAACTAATTCTGATTCACCTTCAGCAAAATCAAATGGAGTTCGGTTAGTTTCTGCTAAAGAAATAGTTAACCACACTAAAGCTATAGGAAATAAAATAACTAAAAACCATATATAAATTTGATAATAATAAAAATTTAAAAAATTATACCCACCAATTAAAAATACAAAAGATAATAAAATTAAAGCTAATCTAACTTCATAAGAAATAGTTTGAGCAACCGCACGCAATCCTCCTAATAAAGCATAATTTGAATTAGAAGATCAACCAGCTACTATAACAGTATAAACTCCTAAACTTGTACAACATAAAAAAAATAAACCCCCCAAATTAAATGAATATAATTTTACAAAAAATGGTATACATATCCAAACAACTAATGATAAAAATAAAGATAAAATTGGAGAAATATAATATCTTAAATAATTTGATAATAATGGATAAGTTTGTTCTTTTGTAAATAACTTAATTGCATCACAAAAAGGTTGAGGAATTCCTATTAAACCTACTTTATTAGGTCCCTTTCGAATCTGAATATAACCTAAAACTTTTCGTTCTAATAATGTTAAAAAAGCTACTCTAACCAAAACACAAATAATTAATAATAAACTTCCTACTAAAGACAAAATTAATTCTATATAAAACAAGTACTATTTGTAATAAAAATTACATAAATAAATTCTAAATTTATTGCACTAATCTGCCAAAACAGCTTATAATTATTAATAATATTCTTTTTTAAAATATAATTATTTTAATATTTGGTCCTTTCGTACTAAAATATTATAATTAATTAAAGATAGAAACCAACCTGGCTTACGCCGGTTTGAACTCAGATCATGTAAGAATTTAAAAGTCGAACAGACTTTAAATTTGAACGGCTACACCCAAAATTATATCTTAATCCAACATCGAGGTCGCAATCTTTTTTATCGATATGAACTCTCCAAAAAAATTACGCTGTTATCCCTAAAGTAACTTAAATTTTTAATCATTATTAATGGATCAATTATTCATAAATTAATGGTTTTAAAAATTAAAAGTTTTTTAAATTTTAATATCACCCCAATAAAATATTTTAATTTATTAAAATTAAATTAATCTTTAAAATTAAAATAAACAAAATATAAAGATTTATAGGGTCTTCTCGTCTTTTAATAAAATTTTAGCTTTTTGACTAAAAAATAAAATTCTATAAAAAATTAAAATGAAACAGTTAATATTTCGTCCAACCATTCATTCCAGCCTTCAATTAAAAGACTAATGATTATGCTACCTTTGCACAGTTAGAATACTGCGGCCATTTAAAAATTTCAGTGGGCAGGTTAGACTTTAAATTTATTTCAAAAAGACATGTTTTTGTTAAACAGGCGAATATTATTTTTGCCGAATTCTTTACTTTAACTTATCATTTAAATTTATTTTACAATAAAATATACTAATTTTATCATTATTAATTAATTTTAAAAATTAAAATTAATATTTCAATAAATAATTAAAATTTAATAAATAATTTATTTTATAAAATAAATTATAACATATTTATTAATAATTGCTAATTCTAAGCATATATTTATTAAATTTATTTATTATTTTTAAAAATTTATTTTATAGCTTATCCCATAAAATATTAAAATTATAAATTATTTAATTAAAAAATTTTTTAAATAAATTTATAATTTCTAAATTAAATTTATTTCTTGAAAAACTAGATACCTTTAAAAACGAATAACATTTCATTTCTAATATAATATTCAAAATAATTTTATCACATTAACTTTTATATTATATTAACTCTTTTAAAATCGAGAAAAATACTTATAAATATTTTTTATTTAATAAACACTGATACACAAGGTACAATAAATTAAATTTTCTTTTTTAATAAAAATTTTTCAAATTATTTCAATTTTCTTTTACAATACTATTAAACTATTATTAAATTTATTTTTTCTTTAAACAATACTAAAACTTTAAAATTTATAATTATTTTTAATATTTTTTATTTAAATAAATTAAAATTAATAAATAAAATCTAATCAATTTATATTGATTTGCACAAAAATCTTTTCAATGTAAATGAAATGCTTTACTAAATAAGCTTTAAATTGTCATTCTAGATACACTTTCCAGTACATCTACTATGTTACGACTTATCTTACCTTAATAATAAGAGCGACGGGCGATGTGTACATATTTTAGAGCTAAAATCAAATTATTAATCTTTATAATTTTACTACCAAATCCACCTTCAAAAACTTTTTCATAGTTCTATTCGTTTAAATATATTTATTGTAACCCATTATTACTTAAATATAAGCTACACCTTGATCTGATATAAATTTTAATAAAAATTATTGAATATTATTATTCTTATAAAATATTCTGATAACGACGGTATATAAACTGATAACAAATTTAAGTTAGGTCCATCGTGGATTATCGATTACAAAACAGGTTCCTCTGGATAGACTAAAATACCGCCAAATTTTTTAAGTTTCAAGAACATAACTATTACTACTTAAATATTTTTATTTACATTTTAAATAATAGGGTATCTAATCCTAGTTTTTTATTAAAATTTTTAAGCTTCAATTAATTTTTTTATAAAAATTTAAATTTAAAATTTCACTTAATAAATTTAATTTAATTTACATTATTTACTAATTTAACTTTTACTGAAAAAATTTATTTGCATAATTGGTATAACCGCGATTGCTGGCACCAATTTTATCTATACTTTTTAATATTGCTATTTCTAAATTTCTTTAATAAATAAAATTAATTACTGCGGATATGGTATAAACACTAAAATATAAAAATTTTTAAAATTATTATAAATTCTCACAAAAATTTACATATAAATCAAATTAACAATAAATTTTCAAGCCAAAATAAAACTTTTAAATTTTATTAATTTAATAAAATTTTTACAAATAAAACTTTTTATTTATAATTCAATTAAATAATAAAAAAAATAATTTTATTTTTATTAACAAAAATTTTATATAAATATTTTTTTTTAATCACTAAATCTGAAAAATTTTAAACCCCTAAAATTTAATTAAATTAATAACTCATGAAATTAAATAAATTTCTATTAAAAAAAATTTTAAAAAAAAAATTTAAAAAAAAACAAAAAAATTTTTAAAAAAAAAATTAATTAATTATTTTTTTTTATATATTTTTTTATATAAATTTTTTAAAAAAAAAAAAAAAAATAAAAAAAAAAAAAAAAAAAAAAAAAAAAAAAAAAATAAAAAAAAAAAAAAAAAAAAAAAAAAAAAAAAAAAAAAAAAAAAAAAAAAAAAAAAATTTTTAAAAAAAAAAAAAAAAAAAAAAAAAAAAAAAAAAAAAAAAAAAAATAAAATTAAAAAAAAAAAAAAAAAAAAAAAAAAAAAATAAATTTAAATTTTAGTAGGAGCTTTAGGTGGGTTAAATCAAACTTCTTTACGAAAATTAATAGCTTTTTCTTCTATTAATCATTTAGGTTGAATATTAAGAGCTATTATAATTAGTGAATCAATTTGATTAATTTATTTTTTATTTTATTCTTTTTTATCAATAACTTTAAGATTAATATTTCATATTTTTAAATTATTTCATTTAAACCAATTATTTTCATGATTTTTCAACAGAAAAATCTTAAAATTTACTTTATTCATAAATTTTTTATCCTTAGGGGGTCTTCCTCCATTTTTAGGATTCTTACCAAAATGAATTGTAATTCAACAATTAACTTTTTGTGGTCAATATTTTCAATTAATAATTTTATTAATATCAACTTTAATCACTTTATTTTTTTATCTACGAATTTGTTATTCTGCTTTTATGTTAAATTATTATGAAATTAATTGAATAATAAATTTCCAATTTAATAAATTTAATATAAATTTATACTTAACTTTAAGATTTTTTTCAATTTTCGGATTATTTTTAATTTCTATATTTTACGCTATATTGTAAGGCTTTAAGTTAATAAAACTAATAGCCTTCAAAGCTATAAATATAGGAATTCCTTTAAGCCTTAGTAAATTTTTACTCCTTCAAATTTGCAATTTGATGCCATTATTGACTATAAGACCATTGTATGTATTTTTATGATTAAGAAGAATAATTCTTATAAATAGATTTACAATCTATCGCCTAAACTTCAGCCACTTAATCAATCGCGACAATGGTTATTTTCTACAAATCATAAAGATATTGGAACTTTATATTTTATTTTTGGTGCTTGAGCCGGAATAGTAGGAACTTCTTTAAGAATTTTAATCCGAGCCGAATTAGGTCACCCAGGAGCTTTAATTGGTGATGACCAAATTTATAACGTAATTGTTACTGCTCATGCTTTTGTTATAATTTTTTTTATAGTTATACCAATTATAATTGGAGGATTTGGTAATTGACTTGTTCCTTTAATATTAGGAGCCCCTGATATAGCTTTCCCCCGAATAAATAATATAAGATTTTGACTATTACCTCCAGCTTTAACCCTTTTATTAGTTAGAAGTATAGTTGAAAATGGAGCCGGAACAGGATGAACAGTTTACCCACCTTTATCTGCAGGAATTGCCCATGGAGGAGCTTCAGTTGATTTAGCTATTTTTTCTCTTCATTTAGCTGGAATTTCTTCAATTTTAGGAGCTGTAAATTTTATTACAACTGTAATTAATATACGATCAACTGGAATTACTTTAGACCGAATGCCATTATTTGTTTGATCAGTTGTAATTACCGCTTTATTATTATTACTTTCTTTACCTGTTTTAGCCGGGGCAATCACTATACTTTTAACTGACCGAAATTTAAATACATCATTTTTTGACCCGGCAGGAGGAGGAGACCCAATTTTATACCAACATTTATTCTGATTTTTTGGACATCCTGAAGTTTACATTTTAATTTTACCAGGATTTGGAATAATTTCTCATATTATTAGCCAAGAATCAGGTAAAAAGGAAACTTTTGGATCATTAGGAATAATTTACGCAATACTAGCAATTGGTTTATTAGGATTTATTGTATGAGCTCACCATATATTCACAGTTGGAATAGATGTTGATACTCGAGCTTACTTTACTTCAGCTACAATAATTATTGCTGTACCAACAGGAATTAAGATTTTCAGATGACTTGCAACTTTACATGGAGCTCAATTATCTTATTCCCCTGCAATTTTATGAGCGTTAGGATTTGTATTTTTATTTACAGTTGGAGGATTAACAGGAGTTGTTTTAGCTAATTCTTCAGTTGATATCATTCTTCATGATACATATTATGTAGTAGCTCATTTTCACTATGTTTTATCAATAGGAGCTGTATTTGCTATTATAGCTGGATTCATCCACTGATACCCTTTATTTACAGGTTTAACTTTAAATAATAAGTGATTAAAAAGTCAATTTATTATTATGTTTATTGGAGTAAATTTAACATTTTTCCCTCAACATTTTTTAGGATTAGCTGGAATACCTCGACGTTATTCAGATTACCCAGATGCTTATACAACATGAAATGTAATTTCAACAATTGGTTCATCAATTTCTTTACTAGGAATTTTATTCTTTTTTTACATTATCTGAGAAAGTTTAATTTCTCAACGTCAAGTAATTTACCCAATTCAATTAAATTCATCAATTGAGTGATACCAAAATACACCACCTGCTACTCATAGCTATTCTGAATTACCTTTATTAACTAATTAATTCTAATATGGCAGATTAGTGCAATGGATTTAAGCTCCATATATAAAGTATTTTACTTTTATTAGAAATATAATGTCAACATGAGCTAATTTAGGTTTACAAGATAGAGCTTCTCCTTTAATAGAACAATTAATTTTTTTTCATGATCATGCTTTATTAATTTTAGTAATAATTACAGTTTTAGTAGGGTATTTAACCCTCTAACAGGAAAATCGAAATAGTCATTAATAAGTGATATTTATTTATAATTAGATATAGGTTAAATAAGTTAAGTTTGAAATTTATAATTTTGGTTAGTTGGAACGACCGTAGGTGAAAATACTGAAGACCGTCTGTAGACGGTCTTGTCGGTTTGAGGTAAAAAATATGGCCGTTCGTTACATACAAGGGAATATCGCTCGCGACTTTTGGCGATAGTTTATTGTTAAGTTTTGAGGTAGTAATACAAATATATTATAATAATATGAATTTATTAAATTTATATTATTATTAAATTTATAAGAGTTTTTATGATATTGTTTAGTTTATATGTAATATGTTAAAATCCAACTTACAGGTATTTTTTAGTTAGATGTTTAAAATATATTTATTTTTGTAATGGTTTTTAAAAAATATTGGGTGACTTATTTGTATAATTGAGATTTATTCTACAAAATACTAAATATATGATATTTTTTTTATAGCAAATTAAAAATGTTTTAATTATATATTTTATTGATATAGATGATTATCTGATTGATTGTAAGCCGACAAGGATTTATTATTTTGAAGGAAGTCTGTGTGTTTTTGTAAGGAACTTGATGTTTAGTGTTTTATTTTCTGAATCGGAAACTTTTTTAAGAACCCATTTCACTCTCCGTGAAGACCATTTTTATTTTAGTAAGTTGGTTTGAATTTTTACTGAGCAAAACACAAATGGGTCTTGCATGACAATAATAGGAACAAATTTTGGCTTATGAAACAGGGGTCTACAAATGAGCAAAGATAAAAAGGGGAAACAAAAAGGGTCTTTAATATTTAATTTTTATTTAAAATAAAATTTTAAAAATTTGTTTAATGTAGGGATCTGTTTGACATTACGGTATATTAGGATCATTATAGTCACGGGCAGCCTTGAGAATATTTAGTCACGGGGATAATTTATTAAAGGAATTGGGGTCAGGGATTATTTTTGTGAAGTTTTAGCTTTTATACTGAGCCATTAAAATGGGCAAAAAAGGGTATAATGTGTTTGGCAGGATGTATGTAAGGAGAAGGGGGCGTGGCCGACCCCAAAAGATATATATTTTGATCAGGATCAACAGCCGAGTCGATTGAGCCATGTCCGTCTGTCTGTCGTCCGTCCGTCCGTCCGTCCGTCGGATGTTTGAACGCGTCGATCTCAGAAACATAAGAGCTAGAGACATAAATTTGGTATGTAGGTTCTGAATACATAGGCAGATCAGTTTGTTTATTTTTGGATCGGTATATATATATAGTGCCATAGGAACGGTACATCGAAAATGAAGTTTTAGTATGGAAAAGTTTTGTGTTTGTTGAGATATCAAACCCAAACTGATATAATATGCATTAGGCTGGTAGTATACATTTGACAAATTTGGTTAAAATCGGATAACTATATCATATAGCTGCCATAGGAACGGTACATCGAAAATAAAGTTTTAGTATGGAAAAGTTTTGTGTTTGTTGAGATATCAAACCCAAACGGATAGAATATGCATTTAGGTAGTAGTATACATCTTGACCAAATTTGGTTAAATCGGATACTATATCATATAGCTGCCATAGGAACGGTACTCCGAAAATGAAGTTTTAGTATGGAAAAGTTTTTATTTGTTGAGATATCAAAACCAAACTGATATAATATGCATCTAGGCTGGTATTATACATCTTGACCAAATTTGGTTAAAATCGGATAACTATATCATATAATTGCCATAGGAACGGTACACCGAAAATGAAGTTTTAGTATGGAAAAGTTTTTTATTTGTTGAGATATCAAAACAAACTGATATAATATGCATCTAGGCTGGTATTATACATCTTGACCAAATTTGGTTAAAATCGGATAACTATATCATATAGTGCCATAGGAACGGTACACCGAAAATGAAGTTTTAGTATGGAAAAGTTTTTTATTTGTTGAGATATAAAACAATTGATGGAATATGCATATGGGCTGGTATTATACATCTGAACAAATTTGGTTAGAATCGGTTAAAATATATATAGCTGCCATAGGAACAATCGATCGAAAATCAATCTCAGTACAGAGTACCTGGGTTCAGGGTATCTACTGTCGAGCGTACTCGACTGTAACCGCCTACTTGTTTATATAGTATATGGCGTTTCGACCAAAATTTCAATTAGACTTTCTGATATAATAAAGACCCTATTTTTGTTTGAGCCCAGAAAACCGGTCTCGGAAAAACCGACCGAAATAAAATTGAATCGAGTGGTCATTGTTGAACATTTCTAAATGACAGAAAACAAATTGAGTGTGTTTTTCTAACTTTTGGGATCTGTCTAATGAAACAGGGTTTTTAGACAGTATGAAAGTGTCGACCTTTTTTTACAAGCTCTGTTCAAATGTGATTATTGTATTCCTCATTTATTGGCAGGCAACTGATTTCTATATATAGCTTCAGCATCCTGCCATAATGCAGTGCTATAGCTCTTTCCTTACTGTAAGTGGAGTTATTCAAAATATATAGATGCCAGCCTACCGCACTTGTTATCTTCCACAATACCGAATTTACGATAACTCCTTGAATCTTGGAGCAGAACTGGGCGGAAAGTAGACTGTATTTGGGAACTAGCTGGCTCAAGTATGAGCAATGAAGATTGAATGCTTTAAAAAGGTTTAAAACACATAGTTGTTGATAAGGATAGTTCTTCTATATCGATGGGTATACGACCAACACTTTAGGTAAAACTGTTGCCTGAGTGTCTTGGGAAGCATTGAATGAAAGGCTTAAATCTTGAAGAAATGCATCGGAATTATCATTTTCAATAATTTTCTAATTTTCTAATAGTTTTGGAATAGTATGGACTTCTAGATCAAATGATGTCGACAACATAATCGGAGTCCCATCACTTTTATCTTGCTAAACTTATTATAGCTTCTACCGAATCTATCAACTCCAGCAAATGTTCATTAAAAATCGCTTACAAATTATATATTTTATAAATAATAGACCCCAAATTTAAGTAAAATGCATATTTTTTAGTTATATGAGTGATTACCAATTAAAAAAGTACTTTTGAAGCGAGAAATAACAATAGTTATCGTCAAAAGTCGCGTACGTTATTCCCTTGTTATGCAAGCGAACGGCCATATTTTTTTCCGCTCAAGCCGACAAGACCGTCTACAGACGGTCTTCAGTTATTAGCTTTTCAAAAATACTTCTCGATGTATTTTTGTATTTATTTTTCTACAAATCATAAGCGAATATTATTACCTACTAGCAGTCTAATTCACAAATCGATAGACTTAGTCAACATATATTTTTATGGCGATTGAAATTGCAATTTATTTGGTCATAATTAATTTGGTATTTTCCACAATTTCAATGCTTAACAAATTCTGTAAAATAACGGTTCATCGGAAAACATTCATATATTTTTGTAAGCGTCAGTAATCAATTCTTAATATATAATAAATATATTCCAAAAGAAACATTTATTTGTTTTCCATTAACATTTTAAAAACGGATGACCGTCTACAGACGGTCTTACACGTTAGATTGTTAATGTTTATATTATTTTTTAATAGATATATTAATCGATTTTTACTTCACGGGCAACTTATTGAAATAATTTGAACTATTCTACCAGCAATTATTTTATTATTTATTGCTTTTCCTTCCCTTCGTCTTTTATATTTACTTGATGAAATTAATGAACCTTCAGTAACTTTAAAAAGAATTGGACATCAATGATACTGAAGTTATGAATATTCAGATTTTAATGATATTGAATTTGATTCTTATATAATCCCAACAAATGAGTTAGAAAATGATGGATTTCGACTTCTTGATGTTGATAACCGAATTGTTTTACCTATAAACTCTCAAATTCGAATTTTAGTAACAGCAGCAGATGTAATTCATTCATGAACAGTACCCGCTTTAGGGGTAAAGGTAGATGGAACTCCAGGACGATTAAATCAAACTAATTTTTTTATAAACCGCCCTGGGTTATTTTATGGACAATGTTCAGAAATTTGTGGAGCTAATCATAGTTTTATACCTATTGTAATTGAAAGAGTACCTGTAAATTATTTTATTAAATGAATTTCTAGAAATATAAATTCTTCATTAGATGACTGAAAGCAAGTACTGGTCTCTTAAACCATTTTATAGTAAATTAGCAATTACTTCTAATGAAAAAAAAAATTAGTTAAACTTATAACATTAGTATGTCAAACTAAAATTATTAAATTATTAATATTTTTTAATTCCACAAATAGCCCCAATTAGATGATTATTTTTATTCTTTTTTTTCACAATCACATTTTTATTATTTTGTTCAATTAATTATTATTCTTTTATACCAACTTCACCTAAATCAAATGAATTAAAATTTATAAATTTAAATTCAATAAATTGAAAATGATAACAAATTTATTTTCTGTATTTGACCCTTCAGCAATTTTTAATTTATCTTTAAATTGATTAAGAACATTTTTAGGACTTTTAATGATTCCTTCAATTTATTGATTAATACCTTCTCGTTATAATGTTTTCTGAAATACAATTTTATTAACCCTACATAAAGAATTCAAAACATTATTAGGACCCACAAGTAAAAATGGATCAACTTTTATTTTTATTTCATTATTTTCTTTAATTTTATTTAATAATTTTATAGGATTATTCCCTTATATCTTCACCGTTCCTATGGCAGCTATATGACACCGTTCCTATGACAGCTATATGATATAGTTAGCCGATTTTGACCAAATTTGGTCAGGATTTATATTACCAGCCCAGATGCATAATCTATCAGTTTGGTACTGATATCGTATGGTATCCAGGAACGTACATACCAAGTTTGATATCTCTAGCTTCTATGGTTTCTGAGATCGACGCGTTTAAACAGACGGACAGACAAACGCACATGGCTCAATCGACTCGGCTGTTGATCCTGATCAAGAATATATATACTTTTGGGGGTCTGCCACGTCCCCTTCTGCCTGTTACATATATATTTTGCCAATCACATTATACCCTTTGTTGCCCATTAAAAATGGGCTCAGGGTATAAAAAGGCAAATGCTCGACATCAGCTAACTTAGCAGATGTAATTGATATTAAAAAAGGTGCAAAAATTATGCTATTTCTAAACCTAGATGTTGCATCAGGATTGGTAAATGGAACGATAGGAATAATAAAAAAGCTTCAGGAAACGATAACTACCTTCAACGGCCGCTCGGAAAAAAACGGTTTTTCAATTTGAAGATAAAGAATATGAAATAGAACGCATTGAATCAAAATTTCAATTAAATCCAAGTGTTTTTATCGTGCCTAAGTAATTTCCAATAAGCTAGGCATATGCAATTACCATTCACAAAAGCCAAGGCTTAATTTTGGCATCTTATAGAAATTTGTGACACGTTCTCCCGATTAAAGACACTCTCAGGTTTACATATACTATATCTTAATCCAAAAAGTATACAATAAAAACAAACGACGGGGCAATAACACTAGGCAACAAAATCGAACTTTTTGGCAGTTACAAGAACCAAACCCACTTTTTTTATAGATATGGGGCCAAAAACATTTTTTTTTTTGTGAGATTTTTTTTTAGAATTTTTTAAAATTTGGCTATTTTTTTAATATTTCTTTTCAGAGGTGGCCCACATTTATCATCATTACACGAGAATGCAAAAACCAATTTATCAAAGCTTTGCTTTTTTCACTTTAAAATTCGAGGAAAAGTCGAAAAAAATTTATTATATTTTATTATCTGTTTTATTTTATTATCTGCATTAATTACGGGTTGTTTAAGATGTGATTTATTAAAATCTATGGAGAGACGGCGGTATAATATTATTTTGTGTCGAGGCATGTTTTTGTCGACTTTTTGACTTCGTTGTAGAGCGGCATGACCTTTAGTATAAATATTTTTTGTGTTTTTTTGAGATATTCCAAACAAACTCACAGAATTTGAATTTGTTATTGTTTTACACATTATGACCAAAGTTGGTTAAAATCGGGTTACTATATCATATAGCTGCCATAGGACCGATCCGGCGAAAATCAAGTCTAATTATGAAAAACTTGTATGTTTTATGAGATATCGTAACCAAACGTATAGAATATACATAAAACTTGGTTTTATATATTCTGTCCAAAGTTGGTTCAAATCGGACCACAATAACATTTAGCTGTCATAGGACCGATCGGGCGAAAATCGAGTTGTAGTATGAAAAACTTTTTTGTTTTATGAGATATTGTAACCAAACTGATTGAATATGTATAAAACTTGGCCTTATATATCTTGTCCAAAGTTGGTTCAAATGGGACCACTATATTATATAGCTCTTTTAGAACCGATCGAGCGAAAATCAAGTCTTAGTATGAAAACCTTTGATGTTTCATGAGACATCGTAATCAACCTGCTAGAATTTGCATTTATGTTAACTTATGTATACATATATACATATTTAGTTTTTTTTTTTTTAAATAAATTTTTCTTTAATTAAAGAGTTTTATTCATTTTTGCATTTTTTTTGAAAGTTTTTTTATTTTCTTACAATAGTTTTATATATATTTAAATTAAGTAACGGGTATCCTATTGTCGGGATCTCGACTAAAGCCTTTCCCACTTGTTTTTATATAAATTTCAGAAGTGGACCCTAGAGAGGGAATTTAATTTCCGTGGTCGTGGCCATGGCGGCGGATGGCGGAGGATGGCGCCAACTTGGAACGCCAATATCCTTTGGCCGCTGCCAGAAACAAATGTGGCAAGTGCTGCCGGGAGGCCGCTCCTCCACCGAGCACCGTAGCACCTGCAGCGGCTTCATCAGGGTGGATGCGTGTTGCCGACGTGCGAGGAGGAGAAACTCCTGGATGGGTCCAACTTGGTGAACCTCAACTTCCCCAGACGGTGTTCCAGGAGGTGGCTCAACCGGTGGCCCCACCACAAGGCTGGATCGAACTGGACGATGTGCGAAATGTGGCACAGGCACACCGTAAATGAATACTATACAGATGAATATGTGCCAGCCGTAAAAGAATAAAACATAGAAAAATTTAATCCCATGTTTTTATTTATCCCACAAAAAAAACCTCTACACGAGGTAAAAGTCTAGTGACGAAAGCAATTTCCAGCCCCCAAATTTCTGATATCCAATTTTGTGACGAACAAAATTGAGTTTAATATAAAAATTTTAAATAAAAAAATAAATAAATAAAAAATAAATAAAAATAATTGGCCTTGTGCACTGTGCGCAAAAACGGTGAGCTTCTTTGTACATAAAAATTACTTTTTGCGCAGTGCCGAATGCCAATTTTCGATTTTTTTTATTAATTTATATTTTTATTTAAAATTTTTATATTGAACTCAATTTTGTTCGTCACAAGATTGGATATCAGAAATTTTGGGGCTGGAAATTGCTTTCGTCACTTGACTTTTACCTCGTGTAGAGGTTTTTTTTTGTGGGATATCAGAAATTTTTGAAATTGCTTTTGCTTTTGACATTGTAAATTTATCATTGTTGAATATTTTTTCATATTAAAAAAAAAAATTTTTTAATTATAAAGAAAAGTAGGGGGCTCCGCCGCCTGCTCGCATCGCTTAAGTTGCTACTCTACTGTCGGAAGCCCCGTACCTACTGTGAGAAAAAAAAGATTCTCATACTAAGACTTAGACTTCGCCCGATCGGTCCTATGACAGTTATATGATATAGTGGTTCGATTAGAACCAACTTTCTTCAGGATCTATAAGTCTAACTTAAATGCATATTTTATTAGTTTTGTTACGATATCTCGTGTAAAAAAAAGTTTTTTATGCTAAGACTTGATTTTCGCCCGATCGGTCCTATGACAGCTATATGATATAGTGGTCCGATTTGAACCAACTTTGGCAAGGATATATAAAACGAAGTTAAATGCATATTTTATCAGTTTGGTTGAGATATCTCATAAAAAAAAAGTTTTTCGTACTAAGACTCCATTTTCCCCCGATCGGTCCCATGACAGCTATATGTTATAGTGGTCCGATTTGAACCAACTTTGCACAGAATATATAAAACCAAGTTAAATGCGTATTGTGTCAGTTTGTTTGAGATATCTGATACAACCAAAAGGTTTTTTGTATTAAAACCTGATTTTCGACCGATAGAAAAATGTATACATTCAGTTAACAGGCAATATCTTCCAAACCCCTTGGTCAAAGTTTATGTTTCATATACCAAAAAACGCAAAATGTTACGTACTACAACATACTAAAAATTTAATCGCCAAACTGTAAGCTAAAACTTTATTTCACCTGTAAAATGTTACCTCAGCTCTTAAGAAAAAAAGGTACGCCTAAAAGCCCTCAAGCACACCTTTCCAATGATATATAGAACATAGCTGTAGCTTAAATGGTTTGGAAACTGTTGAGGTTTCAGTTTTAGCGGGAAATAGCGTTTTCCCGCAAAACTAGCGGGAAATTGAAAAAGTCGTAAAACAAACATTTCTAGATTTTCGAAAAGGAAGAAATCCCCATCATAACATTTTAGCTTCTTTAGCGCTTTGATGCAAACAAACAGACAAACAAACTGACTTTTCACTTCATTTTTAGGAGTCTACTAAAATTTTCAAATTTATTTATCTTTTGAACCAGTTATCGAATTGATTGATGTATCTATCGACGCGTATTTTTAAGTAAAATTTTTAAAAAATAAAAAATTGTACCAAAAGGCCCCAACAGCCCCATTAGCTGCAATTATTTAAATTCCCCTCCCACTTTCACCCCCATATCTCATGACCCAGGTTGGTTAGAAAAAGTTTTAGTATGCCATTTTGTAAGTTAGGACTAAACCTTTCGATCGGTATATAACTCGATCTGATCGGACAGTCGTAGCAAATTTTCCAACTTAACTGTATATATAGTTAGTCGCCTTTCGCACCCTTCGTACTGCTTTCGTCACTAACGCGAACTGCCGTCCGCAGTAATTTACTTCTAACATTAAAATGAATATAATTTTGCTTAAGGTAATAATTTATAAAATGCGCATGTATGTACATACGTGTGTAGCATGTTATACCTATGTTCGTCCCCATACGCAAAGCGTGACGTCACATTCTTAGAATTTGGGTGCGCGCGCTTTAGTGATTTTCAAACGGTAGTTATTCTGATGGCGCCATACCATTCAGCAACGCGCGAATCGAATAGGAAAGAGTGACGAAAAATACAAAACGTCTTTTTTCCGGCACGCCTTTTTCAATCTATACTGATTCCGATTAGATTAATATTAATCGTACAAGATTAGCATCAATGTATCGCACTGAATTGGCGTTGTCACTCCCTCGCACTCGCTGAGGCTAGTGATATTAAACAATACTTAAATGCAACAAGCCTTTTCTAAATATTAAAAATGTTTTTAAAATTGTATTAACTTGAGAATTTTGTATTTGTTTTGTTATATAAAACATAAATATTGGCCGAGGGGTTTAGAAGATATAGCCTGTTAACTGAAAATATTGTGAGATACATAATTGTTTCTCACAAAAACTAGTTAACTCTTGAGCAGCAATGGGCGTTCACACAGCTGTAACCCCTTTCAGCGCCGCCCATGAATGGCAGCAGTTACAATAGCGCGCGCGACAGAAGGCCCGTTAGTCAGCCAGAAAATGCACCGCTGATTGACGAGCGTAAACAAAAACAGCTGCGGAATAATGAGCACATTTGCCGTTAGTTTAGGGTCGGCAAAAAGTATAAAAGGGCATGCAGTCGCTGACGCGGGAGCTTTTTGAGAAGTGATAGCAAAGAACGAACACGAGTGGTGGAGGTATCTTAGCGTTGCCAGGACTCAGTAAATTATATCCTAGCGTGGCCAGGATGCAGTTAAATTATCCTAGCGTTGCCAGGAAGCAGTCAAGATTCATTCATCGTCGTCGCCCGATTATCCTATCGTTGCCAGGACTCCGTTAAGAATATTTTATCGTCGTTGCCCAGTTTTCCTAGCGTTGCCAGGACCCTAGTTCAGAATCCTTTATCGTCGTCCTCAGTTATCCTAGCGTTGCCAGGACCTCAGTCTTGAACCGCTCATCGTCGCCGCCCATTGATCCTAGCGTTGCCGGGACCACAGCTCAGAATATTTTATCGTCGTCGCCCCGTTATCCTAGCGTCCTAGGCATCGACGAGCCTTTTAAAAGATTCATGGTCGATATGCAAACCTTGATGCGGCCACTACGTCTGATGAAGGAGCGGGAACGAGAGAAAATCTACAACAGTAGCCTTCCCGACTTCAGTATATTTTCAAGACCCTACCAAAACAGCAGTTTGATCGAACTGATGCAATTGGCAGAAGAATTTGAAGAATTGGAAAGAGACAGGGATAGATTACGGCAACAAAATCGCAACAATCGCTCGAGATTCATGGCAATGGAAGAGCACAGACCAGGAGATATTGGAGCCCAATACAACCGTTGTGCCGAGAACACCATAACACGACCACAACCAACACCCAGAGCGTTTTCGAGACAACAGACACATGTCCCCAACCCGGCGCAGGCATGCAGAAGATGTGGTCATGAGGACCACTGGGCACGGGAGTGTTATAATAAAAGTTTGCTCTTTTGTTGGGTTTGTGGGCGAATAGGAGCTCGCACAATCCAGTGCTGCAGACCGGGAAACGATCGGCGGCGTACAGCTCCCAGGAGCACGTTGAAAGACGAAGGCCATCGCCTGTCTGCCACGGTTCAAATCGGCAACAAATCCTACAACGCCACTATCGACACAGGGGTAACGAGTAGCTTTATAAACGAGGAACTAGCAGCAACGTTGTGCGAGGAAGGATTTGAGCTGGCAACAACACCACGACAGTTGCGGTTGGCAGACGGCCGGACTGGTTTCGTGACGGAACAGGTGGAAGTACAGTTGGAACTCGGGAACAAATAGGCGGATAGGCCATTATTAATCCTGCCAGGGGTCATCGATGAACTGGTGCTGGGATGGGATTTCCTCTCTAACATGGGAACAAAATTCGAATGCGCCGGCATCGAAGTCAGGATCCCGACTCGTCGACAACACAACGAAGGACGAGAAGAAAGACTATCTGTGATCGCCAGGGAAAAGAATCACACAAGCAAGTAATAGAGGACAAGAGCAAGAACAAGGAACGGTCAATGCAAGACGAAGAAACTACGCGGGAACAAAACATCACAGCCGAGGAAGGCATAACGAACGTCGGGAGGGAAGAGCGTGATCCCTTACACACCGATATGACGGTTGATAAATTCCTACATCAAGAGCTAGCCGCATTTGCAGTCATGAGCGGCACATCACCAATCACGGAACACCGAATCGTGATGCACGATGACCGTCCGATAAAGCAACGCTACTTCCCAAAGAGCCCGAAGATGCAGGAAGAAATCAACAAACAGATCGACGACCTACTAGCAAAGGCATGCATCGAGCCATCGAGCACTCCACACAGTGCCCCAATTGTTATGGTCAAAAAGAAAACGGGCAAATGGAGGCTGTGCGTCGATTTTCGGCAGCTAAACAGCCGATCTGTCAAAGACGCTTATCCGCTGCCTCGAGTACACCACATTTTAGATCAGCTGAGGGAAGCACGCTATATCACCAGCCTCGACCTGAAGGACGGGTACTGGCAAATTCCTATGGAGACAACAAGTCGCCCTATGACAGCGTTCACGGTACCAGGCAGAGGACTTTTCCGTTGGAAAGTTTTGCCGTTTGGACTTCACTCCGCACCAGCAACATTCCAACGAGCATTGGATCGGGTGATTGGATATGAAATGCTGCCACATGCCTTCTCATATCTAGATGACATCATCGTTATTGGGAAAACATTGGAAGAACATATGGCCAATCTAAAGGAGGTGTTTCGACGACTCCGGGCAGCGAATTTGAAGATCAACGTCGACAAGTGCGACTTCTTCAAAAAAGAATTAAAATATCTGGGACATAAAATGACAGAACATGGAATATGCACAGATTCTGACAAGGTGGCTGCGATTTCTCAACTAAAGCCGCCTACTAACATCAGGGAGCTGCGGCAATATCTCGGAGTGGCATCCTGGTTCAGACGATTCGTGCCTGACTTTTCCACTACGGTTTATTGAAGAAAGGCGTAAAATGAATATGGAACGAAGAGCACCAACAGGCGTTTGAGATGGTGAAAGAAAAGCTGACGCATGCACCAGTCATAGCGTGCCCCGACTTCAGCATCAATTCACGTTTCAAACTGATGCCAGTAACTATGGACTGGGAGCCATCCTCACACATACGCCAGCAGAGAACCGAATAAAACTACTCAGCAACAGTGAAAGAATGCTTAGCTATCGTTTGGGCGATTCGGAAGATGCGACCATACCTAAAGGGTTATGCTGCATTTACACTAGTTGATGCAGCGTCAATTCTAGCTATATCAACAATTGATATCCAACGTCAACGCATTTGTTGTGTTTACATTAGTTGATAGAGTTGCAAAAAAACCGGGTTGCCAACTTATTTTCGAGTTGAGCAACGCGCAAGATGCCAACGCGTTGATATTGAAATTGAGAGTAATTTACACCAGTTGATATCCACATTCGTTGACATTCACGTTGCTTAGCATTTTTCGTTGACGTCGAACTTGTGAATGTATCGAAACTGATTTTAATCGATATTGTGTTGTTTTAATAATTGAGAAAAGTAAAAAAGTGGTAAGTACTTATGCATATGTATTTTAAAACTAATTCATATGCAATTTTTTACTTTACGTTAAAATCAGAACAATGGCCACAGCGAAGAAGAGCAAAATAGCGGCAGCAGTGATTTTGGTTTTAGCTCTTGAGGACGAGGAAGAGCAAGAGCTAAAAAAACGCAAGCGAGCAATGTGGGTTCAAGAACTCTATTTGGATCGAGACGAAAGTGGTTTTTTCCGATCATTTGAGAAAATATTTCGATTGAATAGTCCTGATCGTTTTAAGGACTTTGTCCGAATGAGCCCAGACGATTTTGATTTTTTGCTTGAACGTGTGAAGCCTTTCATTCAAAAAGCGGACACAAGTCTCCGAAAATCTATATCTGCCGCAGAGCGGCTCACTGTGACTCTTCGTTATTTGGCCACTGGGGATAGCATGCACAACTTAAGCTTCTTCTTTAAAATGTCGGTACCCTCCATTTCAGTAATTATACAAGAAAGCTGCGATGCCATTTACAAAACATTGAAGGGTGATTTTCTTAAGGTAACAAAAACTTTTAATTATTTCATTTTAAAAACTTAAAACTTTAACAATAATGTATCGTTCGTCGATGTTAAGGCACTAATAATTATATTCTGAGATCAATTCAGGTCAAACAAAATTAGGAGTTAGGGGATGGAGCTGGTAAGCTCTCCGGCTTCAAGTGATGCCACAACGATATTCATTTTGGACTTAGCCAAGCGCACGGGAGCGGCATCGGGAAAGTTGGGAAGAGTTGCTGCAAAGGATTTGCCCCAGAGATCAAACTCATCATCCTCTTTGGTGTTCGCCAAATATTCGCAAGCCTGCTTTAGTAAAGCAGTGCGATGAACATTGGTGTCATCAAGTAGCCGACGCTTTGGCGTTGGCTTAGTAATTGCCGATGGCGAGTTTGACGACGATGACATCTCATTTAAATCATTATTTTTCACAAACGTGGAGTTGAGCTGTGACAAGCACCCATCTGCATCTTCATTCATATTCTGAAAAAAAACACTTTAATTATTTTATGTTAATTTTAGATGCCTTCGACAGCTGCTGAATGGGAAAAAATAGCAAGTGTGTTTGAGAATCGCTGGAATTTCCCACACTGTATTGGTGCTCTGGATGGTGAGCACGTGACAATACAAGCACCGGCAAAATGTGGCTCACAATATTTCAACTATAAGAAGACAAATAGTGTAGTCTTAATGGCTTTAGCTGACGGAGAGTATAAATTCACGTATATATGTTGGAGCATGTGGTCGTGATTCTGATGGCGGTGTATTTGCACGGTATTTGGAAAGATTACAATAATAATATATATTTCAAATATACATTAATTGTATTCTTATAATTTTAATTTCAGTTGCTCATTATCAAAAGCCTTGGAGCAAAATACTGTAAACTTGCCAGACCCGAAGCCACTCCGAAATGGAACTGAGCCAATGCCTTATGTTGTTGTAGCTGATGATGCGTTTCCACTAAAGCCATATCTTTTGAAGCCGTTTGCATTTAGGCAGCAGGATATGAACCAGAGGGTTTTTAACTATCGTCTGACACGCGCGCGTGGAATTATTGAAAATGTTTACGGAATTTGCACAGCCCGATTCAGAATTCTTTGTAGACTTTGTAGACTTCTTCGTTGACCTTTAACCATCAAAAGCCACAAAGATTGTGCTAGCCAACTCTGCACTTCACAACTTTTTATTGGAACGCAAGAGTGTATACACAAGTTCAAGTGATTTTGACAAAGAAATAAATGGTGAAATTGAACCTGGTAAATGGCGAGCAGAAGGTAACGGCTTCTTGGAATTGCAGTCAATGAATACTGGACGGACCAGGATTACCGCAAGCCAAATAAGGGACAATTTCAAACAACATTTTATATCACAAGAAGGTGAGGTGAGCTGGAAAATTATCCAAATTGAAACTGTCTTTCTGCCGCGTTTGTTTTTGTTCTCTGCTTTTGTTAAAGTTGCTGTTGATGTTGATGCTGATGATATAGTTGCCTCGTCGTCTCCATCGGCGTATGCCGGATCAAACATGATTTCGAAATCATTCATTTTTGCAGAAAACCTTTTACTTATTGTATACGCAAAACAATAATAAGCATAACCTTCAATATATCGCTATATATATCGCTTTCAAGCGAAGCAGGTCTACTTTCGATGTTGAAGTAATATGTATCGTTCCATAAATATGTATATAAATAAATGAATATTTATTTTTTAATAACATTTTATTATTAGTTATTGTTTTTTATAGACTGCACACTTGAAATAACAGACAACATTAAATAAATCGGATGGCGAGCGAAGTGTTGCTACCTCCAATCTGTACATAAAGTTTGTCAACACAAGGAAAAAGAATGAAAACGAGCTCAACTTAATTTTGTGTTGTCAACGCGCTGATTGTGTCTTCAACTGTTGACACAAAGTGATTACACTATGTTTACACTCAGAGCAACAATTGATGATTCTCGCATTGTCAATCTACTGTCAACGCAACAGTTGATCAAGTTGACAGCTGTTCACACTAGGATTGATAAAGTTGATATCAACGTTGACTTGTTTATCAACTAGTGTAAGTGCACCATTATCATTTTACTGTCGTGACAGACCACATGGCTCTAAAATGGTAAAACTCTATTGAAAACCTTACGGGTCGTATCGCCAGATGGTCATTGTAATTGCAGCAATACGACTTCGAAGTGGCATATCGCAAAGGAAAACTGAACGTGGTGGCAGACGCATTATCTAGGCAACCGTTCAATGAGGACGTCTGTGCTCGTGTCGAAGTTGGAAAAGAGCTAGCAGGATTGGTCGGAACTGAAGGGAACTGGATACAGAAGATGCTACAGAAAATTCGTAAGGAGCCCAGGAAATTTCCGGATTACCTAGAAGACTCTGGTAATTTATACAGACACACCCCTTACCGAGCAGGGCATGAGGATGTGCCATCCTGGAAGTTGTGTGTGCCAATGAATAAGAAACAACGCGTGTTACACGGGAATCACAACAAAGCGGCAGCGGGGCATACGGGAACACGGAAAACGATACCGACAACGGCGCACCATTTACGAGCAAGGCGTTTAAGAACTTCCAGCAGGATTTGGGTGTGAGACATCAGTACAAGGCACCATACACACCCCAGGAAAATCCAACAGGACGAGCAAATCGCACCGTAAAAACGATGATAGCTCAGTATGCAGGGTCAAATCAGCGGTGTTGGGATGAAGCCTTGCCGGAAATCACCTTGGCAGTCAACACCAGCGTGACGGCGACTACAGGCTACTCACCAGCGTTTGTGACACAGGGTCGCGAGACCCGACTAGCCCAGGCTTTGTACGATGAGGAGGTCATCGGCACAGGACCGGCGTCACAAGAGCCCGAAGCTAAAGCTCGAAAACTCAAGGAAATTTTCGAAATAGTACGCAAAAGTTTGGAGAAGGCTGCTCAGGACCAGGCCAGATATTACAATCTACGCAGAAGGCCATGGAAACCCAGAGTGGGAGAGCAAGTATGGTTAAAGGAGCATCACCTGACCAACGCGGCGGACGGATTCCCTGCAAAATTAGCACCTACATTTGGAGGCTCATACCAAATAGTGGACTTCATATCGCCGGTAATTTGCAAATTACAAGCGCAGGCGGATAAAAACTTTCGAAGGGCACACACCGCATGTACAAGCGGAGGAAACAAGGTCAGACTAACGAAAACTTCTTAAGATGCTATAACCAGGGGAAAGACAAACCAAAGGGGAAAAAAACAACAAATTTTTTTTAAAAAAGGGAAAAAATTAATTAATAAAATTTTTTTCTGACCACCCTAATTTGGCATAATGCCCATGAACACACAAAACCACAAACAGGAAACAAGAACAAAAAAAAACCAACAAATTTTTTTTTAAAAGGGGAAAAAATTAATTAATAAAATTTCTTTTTTGCGGATGACCCTAATTTTGCACAAGGCCCATGAACATCCAGAACCACACATAGCAGGCAATAGTCAGGAAACAAAAAGGGGAAAAAACCACAAATATTATTTTTACGGAAAAAAATAAAATTTTTTTTTGACGACCCTAATCTGATACTCGAAATCGGTCGTCGTTTAATATAAAAAAAAAAAAAAAAATATATATATATATATATATATATATATATGTAACAAACGAAGAATAATTTCATCGGCGGTACACACGACGGGGACCACGGTGCACATGTGTTGGGCATAACAACAATTAGCAAACCCAAGTGCAAGTCAATGCTAACTAAAACATAAGAGAAACCAAAACGTTTAAGCGCATAGCGAGCAGTGGCCGTCGGCAGATTGAAGAGAAGATAAGATAATGCAAGCACTTGTTCTCACCGCAGCGGCCGACGGCAGAACACGCGGAGATAAGAAAACGACAAAACCGACGTCGTCGGCGGAACAGAAGGAGCAGCGAAGAGCAGAGAGAGCATGCGCAGCTGCTGTATGCGCGTCGTCGTTTTGTTTGCACAACAAGAGATAAGGAATTAGCATATAGTGAATGCTGCAGACTGCAAAAAGTGGGAGAGAAAATAAACATGTGTGTGTGTGCATAAGCAGCACAACAACAGCAAGATAAACGATCGTGACGTCAACAACAGAGCAGCCACATTATGTTTGCCATTGGCAATACAGCAAGAGACCAGGCGCTCTGCAGAGAGCGACCGGCCAGCGGGAGATTGCAAACCCGAGGTCGCGGTTCGTTTCTCCGCTCTGCCGGGTCGTTGCAATTTCTCTTAAATGCATTTCAGCAGTAACATTGCCCCTTTTCCCCCGCACACGTGACCAAACTAGCAATTGGCATTTTAGTTATGGCCACTATTCGTAATAATTATTCCAAGCAATTAATTAATAGAATTCAATTATTCAAACTAATAAGTAAATGATTTGCGATAAAAACACTTAGAAACATTTGGAAATAGGAAATTTAGACATTGCAAGTCCACAAATGCAGTTGTTAATATATATGTACAGAGGCCTATACATATGTACGCGAAGGGCAGGCGACGCGTTAAATAGGTGAGGCGACCGAATAATTGGCGTTTCTGCACCGAGAGAGAGATGTAATGAGTGAGCGCGGCGTGGACCGAACGCGTGCGCAGGGCAAACGCCCACGCATGCGTTCTATTCGATCATTATGAGTGTACGCAACAGTAACGACAACAACAACACCAAGCAGAAGGCCAGCGGCAGGCGGGCACGTGTGCTGCCCAAGCCCAAGCCCAAGCGGCTGCCATTCCACCCGCAGAGGGCAACCCGGGCGAGGCGCCTGCAGCTGCCAGTGGAGTCGGATGTGCTGGAGCTGATGCCGGCGACGCCCCCGAGTGCTGACGTCGCCCCCTTATACACCGGCGACGCCCCCCAGGTGCTGATGTCGCCCCATTACACCCCGGCGACTTCACCAACCGGACACACCCCTGGAGGGAGTTGATGAAAGTGGGAAAATGAGGAAAAAAAGTAATAATAAAAAAAATTATATAAAAAAAACCACAGCGTGGGTTTTCATTTTTTTCCCGAAGGAAGAGGGAAGTGTGAGAAACATAATTGCTTCTAACAAAAACGAGTTCTCTTTTCAGCAGCAAAAGGCGTTCACACCGTTGTAACCTCTTTCAGCGCCGCCCATGGATGGCAGCAGTTACAGCAGCGCGCGCGACAGAAGGGCCGTTATACAGCCAGCAAATGCACCGCTGACTGACGAGCGTAAGCAAAAACAGCTGCAGAATAATGAACACATTTGCCGTTAGTTTAGGGTCGGCAAAATGTATAAAAGGGCATGCAGTCCCTGACGCGGGTGCTTTTTGAGAAGTGATAGCAAAGAACGAACACGAGTGGTGGAGGTATCTTAGCGTTGCCAGGACTCAGTAAATTATAAGCTAGCGTGGCCAGGACCCAGTTAAATTATCCTAGCGTTGCCAGGACCCAGTCAAGAATCCTTTATCGTCGTCGCCCGATTATCCTCTCGTTGCCAGGACCCCGTTAAGAATATTTTTTCGTCGTCGCCCAGTTATCCTAGCGTTGCCTAGTTGTTGTTGCTGGCGCAACAAGTTCCATTTATTTGAAACTTCGTCATTTGGCAATAAAGCCTTTGTAATTTCTTCCCAAAAAATCTCGCGTTTGTTGCGGTTTTTGTAGTCTCAAAGTCACACAAAGTCGGTCTTTCCTCTATCAACTTGATCAATTGGTAGCATTGCTCGTCTGACCAAATTGAAACTGCCTTTCTGCCGCGTTTGTTTTTGTTCTCTGCTTTTGTTAAAGTTGCTGTTGATGTTGATGCTGATGATCTAGTTGCCTCGTCGTCTCCATCGGCGTATTCCGGATCAAACATGATTTCATATCATTCATTTTTGCACAAAACCTTTTACTTATTGTATATGCAAAACAATAATAAGCATAACCTTCAATATATCGATATATATCGCTTTCAAGCGAAGCAGGTCTACTTTCGATGTTGAAGTATGTATCGTTCAATAAATATGTATATAAATAAATGAATATTTATTTTTTAATAACATTTTATTATTAGTTATTGTTTTTTATAGACTGCACACTTGAAATAACAGACAACATTAAATAAATCGGATGGCGAGCGAAGTGTTGCTACCTCCAATCTGTACATAAAGTTTGTCAACACAAGGAAAAAGAATGAAAACGAGCTCAACTTAATTTTGTGTTGTCAACGCGCTGATTGAGTCTTCAACTGTTGACACAAAGTGATTACACTATGTTTACACTCAGAGCAACAATTGATGATTCTCGCATTGTCAATCTACTGTCAACGCAACAGTTGATCAAGTTGACAGCTGTTCACACTAGGATTGATAAAGTTGATATCAACGTTGACTTGTTTATCAACTAGTTTAAGTGCACCATTATCATTTTACTGTCGTGACAGACCACATGGCTCTAAAATGGTAAAACTCTATTGAAAACCTTACGGGTCGTATCGCCAGATGGTCATTGTAATTGCAGCAATACGACTTCGAAGTGGCATATCGCAAAGGAAAACTGAACGTGGTGGCAGACGCATTATCTAGGCAACAGTTCAATGAGGACGTCTGTGCTCGTGTCGAAGTTGGAAAAGAGCTAGCAGGATTGGTCGGAACTGAAGGGAACTGGATACAAAAGATGCTACAGAAAATTCGTAAGGAGCCCAGGAAATTTCCGGATTACCTAGAAGATTCTGGTAATTTATACAGACACACCCCTTACCGAGCAGGGCATGAGGATGTGCCATCCTGGAAGTTGTGTGTGCCAATGAATAAGAAACAACGAGTGTTACACGGGAATCACAACAAAGCGGCAGCGGGGCATACGGGAACACGGAAAACGATACCGACAACGGCGCACCATTTACGAGCAAGGCGTTTAAGAACTTCCAGCAGGATTTGGGTGTGAGACATCAGTACACGGCACCATACACACCCCAGGAAAATCCAACAGGACGAGCAAATCGCACCGTAAAAACGATGATAGCTCAGTATGCAGGGTCAAATCAGCGGTGTTGGGATGAAGCCTTGCCGGAAATCACCTTGGCAGTCAACACCAGCGTGACGGCGTCTACAGGCTACTCACCAGCGTTTGTGACACAGGGTCGCGAGACCCGACTAGCCCAGGCTTTGTACGATGAGGAGGTCATCGGCACAGGACAGGCGTCACAAGAGCCCGAAGCTAAAGCTCGAAAACTCAAGGAAATTTTCGAAATAGTACGCAAAAGTTTGGAGAAGGCTGCTCAGGACCAGGCCAGATATTACAATCTACGCAGAAGGCCATGGAAACCCGGGGTTGGAGAGCAAGTATGGTTAAAGGAGCATCACCTGACCAACGCGGCGGACGGATTCCCTGCAAAATTAGCACCTACATTTGGAGGCTCATACCAAATAGTGGACTTCATATCGCCGGTAATTTGCAAATTACAAGCGCAGGCGGATAAAAACTTTCGAAGGGCACACACCGCATGTACAAGCGGAGGAAACAAGGTCAGACTAACGAAAACTTCTTAAGATGCTATAACCAGGTGAAAGACAAACCAAAGGGGAAAAAAACAACAAATTTTTTTTAAAAAAGGGAAAAAATTAATTAATAAAATTTTTTACTGACCACCCTAATTTGGCATAATGCCCATGAACACCCAAAACCACAAACAGGAAACAAGAACAAAAAAAAACCAACAAATTTTTTTTAAAAGGGGAAAAATTAATTAATAAATTTTTTTTTTTTGCGGATGACCCTAATTTTGCACAAGGCCCATGAACATCCAGAACCGCACATAGCAGGCAATAGTCAGGAAACAAAAAGTGGAAAAAAACAACAATTATTTTTTTGACGGAAAAAAATTAAATTTTTATTTTTTGACCACCCTAATCTGATACTCGAAATCGATCGTCGTTAAACAGGAAAAAAACGGAGAATAATTTCATCGGCGGAACACACGACGGGGACCACGGTGCACATGTGTTGGGCATAACAACAATTAGCAAACCCAAGTGCAAGTCAATGCTAACTAAAACATAAGAGAAACCAAAACGTTTAAGCGCATAGCGAGCAGCGGCCGTCGGCAGATTGAAGAGAAGATAAGAGAATGCAAGCACTTGTTCTCAGCGCAGCGGCCGAGGGCAGAACACGCGGAGATAAGAAAACGACAAGACCGACCTCGCACACTGGGGCAGGCGGTGGAAAAGCGTGGCAAAAATCATTTTTTCGATGAAATCGATTTCAAAAGTAATAAATGTAATCGATAGAGAAATCTCCAGAGATTACAAATCCAAAAGATTTTTGAAATCAGGCAAAAATTATGGGCGTGACAGCCTCTCAAAGTTGAAAAATGTGCAAATGCTAACTTTAAAACAGGTTTTTGTCAAGTTATATGACCGATCTTTATGTTTTTGTTTTCATATGAAAAGTACATTCATTTCTAATTAACTGCCGTACAATTTTGTTTCTTCACTTGTTGACTTTTTATCCCAGCTATGTTTAAAAAAACGACTAAAATTAGGCTATTTTTTGATGATGAATAGAACAAAAATTGGACTCATTTGGACTCGATCCCACTACCACAAGAGTCTTTGTTAATCAATTCTCTAACGAAATAACCCCGGTCTTTCATGCGTCCAGCTGCGTCTGGGGAAGTAATAGGACAAAAACCGATGCAACCTCGCAAAAAAATTGGTGATTGAAGAGGAAGAGCGCAGTACAATTACATACGTTTTCGACATGTCAGGCATCGGACGAGATTTTTTCAATAAATAACAAATTTTTTATTTTTTTATTAGCGTAACTCAACTATTTAAAATACCAATTATTGTTGCTTAAAATATGAAAAAAAGATTAAAATGTATGTTTTGGGCAGCAAAAATTGATTTTTTTTTATAATTTTACATGTAAAATATGCACTGAAAATATATTTCAACTTTGACCGAAAACCCTGAATCAACCAGTGGGCCTATTTAAAGCTTAAAAATTTTCTATCAAATGCTTTTAAAATTTTGAAAATATCTTTACCGGTTCAAAAGATATGATTTTTGCAACGCAAAATGGGGATCTGCCCCACTGTGCGTCGTCGGCGGAACAGAAGGAGCAGCGAAGAGCAGAGAGAGCATGCGCAGCTGCTGTATGCGCGTCGTCGTTTTGTTTGCACAACAAGAGATAAGGAATTTGCATATAGTGAATGCTGCAGACTGCAAAAAGTGGGAGTGGGGAAAATAAACATGTGTGTGTGTGCGTAAGCAGCACAACAACAGCAAGATAAACGATCGTGACGTCAACAACAGAGCAGCCACATTATGTTTGCCATTGGCAATGCAGTAAGAGACCAGCGGTCGTGGCGCTCTGCAGAGTGCGACCGGCCAGCGGGAGATTGCAAACCCGAGGTCGCGGTTCGTTTCTCCGCTCTGCCGGGTCGTTGCAATTTCTCTTAAATGCATTTCAGCAGTAACATTGCCCCTTTTCCCCCCGCACACATGACCAAACTAGCAATTGGCATTTTAGTTATGGCCACTATTCGTAATAATTATTCCAAGCAATTAATAATAGAATTCAATTATTCAAACTAATAAGTAAATGATTTGCGATAAAAACACTTAGAAACATTTGGAAATAGGAAATTTAGACATTGCAAGTCTACAAATGCAGTTGTTAATATATATGTACAGAGGCCTATACATATGTACGCGAAGGGCAGGCGACGCGTTAAATAGGTGAGGCGACCGAATAATTGGCGTTTCTGCACCGAGAGAGAGATGTAATGAGTGAGCGCGGCGTGGACCGAACGCGTGCGCAGGGCAAACGCCCACGCATGCGTTCTATTCGATCATTATGAGTGTACGCAACAGTAACGACAACAACAACACCAAGCAGAAGGCCAGCGGCAGGCGGGCACGTGTGCTGCCCAAGCCCAAGCCCAAGCGGCTGCCATTCCACCCGCAGAGGGCAACCCGGGCGAGGCGCCTGCAGCTGTCAGTGGAGTCGGATGTGCTGGAGCTGATGCCGGCGACGCCCCCGAGTGCTGACGTCGCCCCCTTATACACCGGCGACGCCCCCCAGGTGCTGATGTCGCCCCATTACACCCCGGCGACTTCACCAACCGGACGCACCCCTGGAGGGAGTTGATGAAAGTGGGAAAATGTGGAAAAAAAGTAATAATAAAAAAAATTATATAAAAAAAACCACAGCGTGGGTTTTCATTTGTTTCCCGAAGGAAGAGGGGAGTGTGAGAAACATTATTGTTTCTAACAAAAACGAGTTCTCTTTTCAGCAGCAAAAGGCGTTCACACCGTTGTAACCTCTTTCAGCGCCGCCCATGGATGGCAGCAGTTACAGCAGCGCGCGCGACAGAAGGGCCGTTAGTCAGCCAGCAAATGCACCGCTGACTGACGAGCGTAAGCAAAAACAGCTGCAGAATAATGAGCACATTTGCCGTTAGTTTAGGGTCGGCAAAATGTATAAAAGGGCATGCAGTCCCTGACGCGGGTGCTTTTTGAGAAGTGATAGCAAAGAACGAACACGAGGTGGAGGTATCTTAGCGTTGCCAGGACTCAGTTAATTATAAGCTAGCGTGGCCAGGACCCAGTTGAATTATCCTAGCGTTGCCAGGACTCAGTCAAGAATCCTTCATCGTCGTCGCCCGATTATCCTATCTGTCCAGGACCCCGTTAAGAATATTTTATCGTCGTCGCCCAGTTATCCTAGCGTTGCCTAGTTGTTGTTGCTGGCGCAACAAGTTCCATTTATTTGAAACTTCGTCTTTTGCCAAGTCTAAAGCCTTTGTAATTTCTTCCCAAGAAATCTCGCGTTTGTTGCGGTTTTTGTAGTCTCCGTTGGTAACGTCCCACAAAGTCGGTCTTTCCTCTATCAACTTGATCAATTGGTAGCATTGCTCGTCTGACCAAATTGAAACTGCCTTTCTGCCGCGTTTGTTTTTGTTCTCTGCTTTTGTTAAAGTTGCTGTTGATGTTGATGCTGATGATCTAGTTGCCTCGTCGTCTCCATCGGCGTATTCCGGATCAAACATGATTTCGAAATCATTCATTTTTGCACAAAACCTTTTACTTATTGTATACGCAAAACAATAATAAGCATAACCTTCAATATATCGCTATATATAGCGCTTTCAAGCGAAGCAGGTCTACTTTCGATGTTGAAGTATGTATCGTTCCATAAATATGTTTATAAATAAATGAATATTTTTTTTTAATAACATTTTATTATTAGTTATTGTTTTTTATAAACTGCACACTTGAAATAACAGACAACATAAAATAAATCGGATGGCGATCGAAGTGTTGCTACCTCCAATCTGTACATAAAGTTTGTCGACACAAAGAAAAAGAATGAACACGAGCTCAACTTAATTTTGTGTTGTCAACGCGCCGATTGTGTCTTCAACTGTTGACACAAAATGATTACACTATGTTTACACTCAGAGCAACAATTGATGATTCTCGCATTGTCAATCTACTGTCAACGCAACAGTTGATCAAGTTGACAGCTGTTCACACTAGGATTGATAAAGTTGATATCAACGTTGACTTGTTTATCAACTAGTGGAAATGCACCATTATCATTTTACTGTCGTGACAGACCACATGGCTCTAAAATGGTAAAACTCTACTGAAAACCTTACGGGTCGTATCGCCAGATGGTCATTGTAATTGCAGCAATACGACTTCGAAGTGGCATATCGCAAAGGAAAACTGAACGTGGTGGCAGACGCATTATCTAGGCAACCGTTCAATGAGGACGTCTGTGCTCGTGTCGAAGTTGGAAAAGAGCTAGCAGGATTGGTCGGAACTAAAGGGAACTGGATACAGAAGATGCTACAGACAATTCGTAAGGAGCCCAGGAAATTTCCGGACTACCTAGAAGATTCTGGTAATTTATACAGACACACCCCTTACCGAGCAGGGCATGAGGATGTGCCATCCTGGAAGTTGTGTGTGCCAACGAATAAGAAACAACGAGTGTTACACGAGAATCACAACAAAGCGGCAGCGGGGCATACGGGAACACGGAAAACGATACCGACAAGGGCGCACCATTTACGAGCAAGGCGTTCAAGAACTTCCAGCAGGATTTGGGTGTGAGACATCAGTACACGGCACCATACACACCCCAGGAAAATCCAACAGGACGAGCAAATCGCACCGTAAAAACGATGATAGCTCAGTATGCAGGGTCAAATCAGCGGTGTTGGGATGAAGCCTTGCCGGAAATCACCTTGGCAGTCAACACCAGCGTGACGGCGTCTACAGGCTACTCACCAGCGTTTGTGACACAGGGTCGCGAGACCCGACTAGCCCAGGCTTTGTACGATGAGGAGGTCATCGGCACAGGACAGGCGTCACAAGAGCCCGAAGCTAAAGCTCGAAAACTCAAGGAAATTTTCGAAATAGTACGCAAAAGTTTGGAGAAGGCTGTTCAGGACCAGGCCAGATATTACAATCTACGCAGAAGGCCATGGAAACCCAGAGTGGGAGAGCAAGTATGGTTAAAGGAGCATCACCTGACCAACGCGGCGGACGGATTCCCTGCAAAATTAGCACCTACATTTGGAGGATCATACCCAATAGTGGACTTCATATCGCCGGTAATTTGCAAATTACAAGCGCAGGCGGATAAAAACTTTCGAAGGGCACACACGCATGTACAAGCGGAGGAAACAAGGTCAGACTAATGAAAAATTCTTAAGATGCTATAACCAGGGGAAAGACAAACCAAAGGGAAAAAACAACAATTTATTTTTTTTAAAAAAGGGAAAAAATTAATTAATAAAATGTTTTCGGACCTGGGCATAATGCCCATGAACACCCAAAACCACAAACAGGAAACAAGAACAAAAAAAAACCAACAAATTTTTTTTAAAAGGGGAAAAATTAATTAATAAATTTTTATTTTGCGGATGACCCTAATATAGCACAAGGCCCATGAACATCCAGAACCGCACATAGCAGGCAATAGTCAGGAAACATAAAGGGGAAAAAAACAACAATTATTTTTTTGACGGAAAAAAATTAAAATTTTTTTTTTTTTTCCACCCTAATCTCGAAATCGGTCGTCGTTAAACAGGAAAAAAAACGGGGAAAACCGACGTCGCACACTGGGGCAGGCGGCGGAAAAGCGTGGCAAAAATAATTTTTTCGATGAAAGCGATTTCAAAAGTAATAAATGTAATCGACAGAGAAATCTCCAGAGATTACAAATCCAAAAGATTTTTGAAATCAGGCAAAAATTATGGGCGTGAAAGCCTCTCAAAGTTGGAAAATTTTTAAGTCGCGCACAAATGTGCAAATTTTACTAAAAATGCTAACTTTAAAACAGTTTTTTGTCAAGTTATATGACCGATCTTTATGTTTTTGTTTTCTGCCGTACAATTTTGTTTCTTCACTTGTTGACTTTTTATCCCAGCTATGTTTAAAACTAGTGGGCCGGTGCTACAGTCGAGCATACTCGACAGTCGGAGACCCCGTACTTACTAAGGAAAAAACTTATAATGGAAAAAAATTAAACATAATTTAGTTAACTTCAATGCATATTCTATCAGGTTGATTACGATGTCTCATGAAACATACTAAGACTTAATTTTCGCCCGATCGGTTTTTTGAGAGCTATATGATATAGTGGACCGATTTGAACCAACTTTGGTAAGGATGTATAAGACTAACTTAAATGCATATTCTATAAGTTTGGTTACGATATCTAATAAAACTAAAAAGTTTTTCATACTAAGACTCGATTTTCGCCCGATCGATCCTATGACAGCTATATGTTATAGTGGTCCGATTTAAACCAACTTTGGACAGAATATATAAAACCAAGTTTAATTTATATTCTATAAGTTTGGTTACGATATCTTATAAAACAAAAAAGTTTTTCATACTAAGGCTTAATTTTCGTCCGATCGGTCCTATGACAGCTATATGTTATAGTGGTCCGATTTAAACCAACTTTAGACAGAATATATAAAACCAAGTTTAATTTATATTCTATAAGTTTGGTTACGATATCTTATAAAACAAATAAGTTTTTCATACTAAGACTTGGTTTTCGCCCGATCGGTCCTATGACAGCTATATGTTATAGTAGACCGATTTGAACCAACTTTGGCAAGGATGTATAAGACTAACTCAAATGCATATTCTTAAAGTTTCGTTACGATATCTCATAAAACAAAAAAGTTTTTCATACTAAAACTTGATTTTAGACCGATTGTTCCTATGGGCGCTATATGATATAGTGGTCCGATTCAAAAAAGAAACAAACTTAACCTGCCTGCAATATAGAGGAATCTACATACTAAATTTGGTGTCACTAACTTTTAAATTGCTCTTATAATTTAGATATGAAATTTTTTTTTTCGATTTGTGGGCGTTAAATGGGGCGTGGCCGAATTTTGAAACAAACTTGATCTGCCTGCAGTATAGAGGAACCTACATACCAAGTTTGGTGTCTCTAGCTCTTATAGTCTCTGAGATCTAGGTGTTCATACAGACAGACAGACGGACAGACGGACAGACGGACAGACAGACAGACAGACGGACATTGCTATATCGACTTGGCTATTGATGCTGATCAAGAATATATATACTTTATGGGGTCTGCCACGCCTCCTTCTGCCTGTTACGCACATATTCGGTAAAACAAACCCAATAGACCCCTGTACTTTTTTTAAGTACGGGGTCTAAAAAGGACTAAAATTAGGCTATTTTTTGACTTTGATGGAATAGAACAAAAATTGGACTCATTTGGACTCGATCCCACTACCACAAGAGTCTTTGTTAATCAATTCTCTAACGAAATAACCCCGGTCTTTCATGCGTTCAGCTGCGTCTGGGGAAGTTATAGGACAAAAACCGATGCAACCTCGCAAAAAAATTGGTGATTGAAGAGGAAGAGCGCAGTACAATTACATACGTTTTCGACATGTCCGGCATCGGACGAGATTTTTTCAAAAAATAAAAAATTTTTTATTTTTTTATTAGCGTAACTCAACTATTTAAAATACCAAATATTGTTGCTTAAAATATGAAAAAAGATTAAAATGTATGTTTTGGGCAGCAAAAATTGATTTTCTTTATAATTTTACATGTAAAATATGCACTGAAAATATATTTCAACTTTGACCGAAAACCCTGAATCAACCAGTGGGCCTATTAAGCAGTGCATTTAAGCACTCATTTTAAAGCTTAAGAAGTTTTCTATCAAATGCCTTTAAAATTTTGAAAATATCTTTACCGGTTCAAAAGATATGATTTTTGCAACGCAAAATGAGGATCTGCCCCACTTTGCGTCGTCGGCGGAACAGAAGGAGCAGCGAAGAGCAGAGAGAGCATGCGCAGCTGCTGTATGCGCGTCGTCGTTTTGTTTGCACAACAAGAGATAAGGAATTTGCATATAGTGAATGCTGCAGACTGCAAAAAGTGGGAGAGAAAATAAACATGTGTGTGTGTGTGCATAAGCAGCACAACAACAGCAAGATAAACGATCGTGACGTCAACAACAGAGCAGCCACATTATGTTTGCCATTGGCAATACAGCAAGAGACCGGCGGTCGTGGCGCTCTGCAGAGAGCGACCGGCCAGCGGGAGATTGCAAACCCGAGGTCGCGGTTCGTTTCTCCGCTCTGCCGGGTCGTTGCAATTTCTCTTAAATGCATTTCAGCAGTAACATTGCCCCTTTTCCCCCCGCACACATGACCAAACTAGCAATTGGCATTTTAGTTATGGCCACTATTCGTAATAATTATTCCAAGCAATTTATTAATAGTATTCAATTATTCAAACTAATAAGTAAATGATTTGCGATAAAAACACTTAGAAACATTTGGAAATAGGAAATTTAGACATTGCAAGTCCACAAATGCAGTTGTTAATATATATGTACAGAGGCCTATACATATGTACGCGAAGGGCAGGCGACGCGTTAAATAGGTGAGGCGACCGAATAATTGGCGTTTCTGCACCGAGAGAGAGATGTAATGAGTGAGCGCGGCGTGGACCGAACGCGTGCGCAGGCGGCGCCTATAAAAAGGGCAAACGCCCACGCATGCGTTGTATTTGATCATTATGAGTGTACGCAACAGTAACGACAACAACAACACCAAGCAGAAGGCCAGCGGCAGGCGAGCACGTGTGCTGCCCAAGCCCAAGCCCAAGTGCCTGCCATTCCACCCGCAGAGGGCAACCCGGCCGAGGCGCCCCCCAGCTTCTCCCCGAACCCATCGTCTACATCGAGGTGTCCTCGGAGTCCAAGATGGCGACGACCCCCGAGTGCTGACGTCGCCCCATTATACACCGGCGACGCCCCCTGGTGGTGACGTCGCCCTACTATGCACCGGCGACGACGATTTGGCTTAGGCAAATCTGAATCAGTTTCAGGAACGACTTTTTCACACAACGATATGATTTTGATTTCGAGACATTAAAAAAATGGCGGCAAAACACAAATTGACAAAAGAAAGTAAGAAATCTGTTTTTCTAAGACTTTTTATTAATAATTTGATTGCACAACAGTATCACTTCGGACGGGAGTTCGCGCTAGTGACGAAAGCAGCACGAAGGGTGCGAAAGGCGACTAGTCCTAACTTACAAAATGGCATACTAAAACTTTTTCTAACCAATCTGGGTCATGAGATACGGAGGTGTAAGTTGGAGGAAAAAAAATTAAATGATTGCAGCTAATCGGACTGTTGGGGTCTTTTGGTAAAATATTTAATTTTTTTAAAAATTTGTCTCAACGAATTATTGATTTCCATGAAAACATCGACAACTCACAGGGGCTACTTGCAGTACTAAATGTTGTGCAATCTAAACTTTTCTTGGCATTTCGTTCTTATCGAGAAGTGAAGTGAATTCAGTCGCGCGGAAACAAAATAAACTCATTTATTTTATATAATAACATAATCATAATCATAAAATAATAAGACATCATTAATCTAATTTAGATTTTTATAAAATTTTATTTTTCTTTAAAATGTACTTTTTTTTATAAAAATCAAGAAAAAATGTATTCAATAAAACTGTACATGTATATATGTATACATGTATATTATGTTGAATAAAATAAAACCAAGGTTTGAACCTGGTTTGCGAACCGAACCTTAGTTTTGCTGTACGATTCAAGCCATCGAACCGAACCTTATTCAAAATTTTGGTGGTTTGCAGCCTTGCTAAGACATTTACGTTATTATTTACTATATCAATAAATTAATAGATAGAAAATCACCCCAAGTATTAAGTATTTTCCGATTAAAATGAACGTCTTTAGAATTAATTTGATCAATCCGAAGCTTAAACAAAGTTTACATTGTATCTTCTAATAAATCTTCTTTCTAATAGAAAAGAGAGCTGACCAGCAATAACATTCAAAATTATAATTTTTCGTATCACGAGGTATAACAATGTTTGGCATGATAACTGATTCGTATGTAGCCACAAGCCAAAAACTGAAAGATACAGAAAACCATAATAAAACTAGTGGGCGGTTTCAGTCGAGCACGCTCGACAGTTGAATACCCTGTGCCCAGGTGTTCTTTACTGAAAGTTGATTTTCGATCGATTGTTCCTATTACAGCTATATGATATTTTAGACCGATTCTAACCAAATTTGGTCAGAATGTTTAATACCAGCAGAGATGCATATTCTATCAGTTTGGTTCTGATATCTTAACAAACAAAAATCTTTTCCATACTAAAACTTCATTTTCAATGTACCGTTTCTATGACAGCCATATGATATAGTTATCGACTCTATCCAAATTTGGTCAGGATGTATAATACCATCCCAAATGCATATTTTATCAGTTTGTCTCTGATATTTTAACAAACAAAAATCTTTACCATACTAAAACTTCATTTTCCATGTACCGTTCCTATTGCAGCTATATGATATTTTAGACCGATTCTAACCAAATTTGGTCAGAATATTTAATACCAGCCCAAATGCATATTTTATCAGTTTGGCTCTGATATCTTAACAAGCAAAAATCTTTCCAGCTATATGATATTGTTATCGACTCTATCAAAATTTGGTCAGGATGT
The DNA here is from genome assembly GCA_035045575.1 of Drosophila falleni. Classification (NCBI taxonomy): domain Eukaryota; kingdom Metazoa; phylum Arthropoda; class Insecta; order Diptera; family Drosophilidae; genus Drosophila; species Drosophila falleni. The sequence continues at coordinate 5,605,301 of JAWNOV010000142.1, forward strand.
ATAATATCAGCCCAGATTCATATTTTATCAATATGGCTCTAATATCTTAACAAACTAAAATCTTTTCCATACTTAAAACTCATTTTCGATGTACCATTCCTATGGCAGCTATATGATATAGTTAACCGTTTCTAACCAAATTTCGTCAGGATGTTTAATACCAGCCCAGATGCATATTCTATCAGTTTGGTTCTGAAATCTTAACAAACAAGAATCTATTCCATACTAAAACTTCATTTTCGATTTACCGTTTCTTTGGCAGTTATATGCTATAAAGGACGGCAGTTCGCGTTAGTGACGAAAGCAGCTCGAAGGGTGCAAAAGGCGACTAACTATCACTGCGGACGGCAGTTCGCGTTAGTGACGAAAGCAGCACGAAGGGTGCAAAAGGCGACTAACTATATACAGCTAAGTTGGAAAATTTGCTACAACTGTCCGATCAGATCGAGTTATATACTGATCGAAAGGTTTAGTCCTAACTTACAAAATGACATACTAAAACTTTTTCTAACCAACCTGGGTCATGAGATATGGGGGTGTAAGTGGGAGGGGAAAAATATAAATGATTGCCGCTAATGGGGCTGTTGGGGCCTTTTGGTAAAATTTTTTAATTTTTAAAATTATTACTTAAAAATGCGCGTCGATTGATATCTGAATCACCCAAATCCTATAACTGGTTCAAACGATAAATAAATTAGAAAATTTTAGTAGAATACTAAAAATGAAGTGAAAAGTCAGTTTGTTTGTCTGTTTGTTCGCATCAAAGCGCCAAAGAAGCTTAAATGTTATGATGGGGATTTTTTCCTTTTTGAAAATCTAGAAATGTTTGTTTTACGACTTTTTCAATTTCCCGCTAGTTTAGCAGGAAAACGCTATTTCCCGCTTAAACTGAAACCTCAACAGTTTCCAAACCATTTAAGCTACAGTTATGTTCTATATATCGTTGGAAAGGTGCGATTAAGGGCTTTCAGACGTGTCTTTAAGCTTTTTTCTAAAACACTCAGGTAATTTTTTATAGGTGATATAAGGTTTTTTAGCTTATATTTAGACGATTTCTGACAAAACGGCTCTAACGATTTTTAAATTTCAATATGTTTTAAAGTGTACAATTTCGCGTTTTTTGGTATATAAAACATAAATTTTGGTTGAGGGGCTTAGAAGATATTACCTGTTAACTGAATATATATTTTTCAATAAGTATTAAGACGCGACAGCAGCATCAAGGCAGGCGTATCAGCCAGAGCTTGAGAGTGTATAGCTGACTGCTTTGAGTTGCACAAATAACCAGTGATGCCAGACAGTTTTGTTTTATTTTGGGTTGCTGAAATATCCAGTGTTGCCAGGCCGTTTAGTTTTGTTTTTAGACGATTTTTATTTTTAAATATGTGTTATGTTCATGTTTTATCGTTTGTGCCAGCTTGTTGATAATTTTGTTGTGTTTAGTGTTATTATCGGCTTAGTCGATATGTTTCGTTATTTATTTAAAATTTATGATATCGATAGGCATTGGAGGGAAAAGAAGGTGGAAGGGGTGGCGACCCTATGATTTAGATCAGGAAGTAACGGCGAACGAAGAAAAGAAAAGAGGAGAGATTTTTCTTAGGAGCAAGAAGAAAAAAACCACGTTGCTGGGGGAAGTTCGACTTGATCAGCGAAGAGGAGCGGTTGCCTTCCACAGGCAGACGATTTTTATTTTTGAATATGAAAGAATTTCAACTAAAAAATTTACATATTTTTATATCTGCCTGCATTAATGATAAAGTTACAATGTCAAAAGCAATTGCAAAAATTTCTGATATCCCACAAAAAAACCTCTACACTAGGTAAAAGTCTAGTGACGAAAGCATTTCTAGCGCCAAAATTTCTGATATCCAATTTTGTGACGAAAAAAATTGATTTTAATACAAAATTTTAACTTAAGATATGAATTAATAAAAAAAAGACTATCCAAATTTGGTCAGGATGTATAATACCATCACAGATGCATATTCTATCAGTTTGGTTCTGATATCTTAACAAACAAGAATTTTTCCATACTAAAACATCATTTTCGATGTACCGTTCCTATGGCAGCTATATGATATAGTTAACCGATTCTAACCAAATTTGGTCAGGATGTATACTATCAGCCTAGATGCATGCTCTATTAATTTGATTCTGATATCTTTACAAACAAAAATCTTTTCCATACTAAAACTTCATATTCGATGTACCGTTTCTATGGCAGCTATATGACATAGTTAACCGATTTCAACCCAATTTGGTCAGGATGTTTAACAGCCAGATGCATATTCTATCAGTTTGGTTCTGATATATCAACAAATAAAAAATCTGTTCCATACTAAAACTTCATTTTCGATGTAGCGTTCCTATGGCAGCTATATGATATAGTTAACCGATTCCACCCAAAATTGGTCAGGATGTTTAATACCAGCCCAGATGCATATTTCATCAGTTTGGTTCTGATATCTCAACAAAAAAAAAATCTTTTCCATACTGAAACTTAATTTTTGATGTACCGTTCCTATGGCAGCTATATGAAATAGTTAACCGACTCTACCCAATTTTGGTCAGGATGTATAATACCAGCCAGATGCAAATTCTATCAGTTTGGTTCTGATATCTCAACAAATAAAAAATCTGTTCCATACTAAAACATCATTTTCGCTGTGGCGTTCCTATTAAAGCTATATGATATAGTTAACCGATTCCAACCAAAATTGGTCAGGATGTTTAATACCAGCCCAGATGCATATTTCATCAGTTTGGTTCTGATATCTTTGCAAACAAAAATCGTTTCTATACTAAAACTTCATTTTCAATGTACCGTTCCTATGGAGCTATATTATTAGTGGACCGATCCAAAAATTAAAACGAACATGATCTGCCTATTGTATCCAGAAACCTACATACCAAGTTTGATGTCTCTAGCTTTTATGGTTTCTATAATCGACGCGTTCAAACAGACGGACGGACGGACAGAAGACGGACATGGCTCAATCGACTCGACTGTTGTTCGTGATCAAGAATATATATACTTTTGGGGGTCTTCCACGCCCCCTTCTGCCTGTTACATACATTCTGCCAAACACATTACACCCTTTTTTGCCAATTTTTATTGGGCTCAGGGTATAAAAACGGGAAATGTGCGAAGTTGGAAGACAAATGGAAGCGATTGAAATTCTCAATTATGTAACCTTTGAATAACATCAAAATAATTTAAGGTTGTCGAAGGAAAAATAAAAAGAACGATCATTATTTGGTTTATACAATGGGATTTTTATTTTCGGTATTTACAGAGCGAAAGAGGGGGGAAATGGGAAAAACAAATAGTGTTTGGGCAATGTAATCGATCAAGGTATTTAAGAACTAGGAAAAAAAAATAGTTGAGTTAAGTGTAGATTCGAATCGATCGTAGATCGTAAGTAGGTAACAATATCGTGTCGACACAGTTTGTGACTGTGATCAAATGTTGAGCCTGGAAATTTAATCCATTTAGCAGCCGGATGCCCATTTCTTCCAGATGCCATTCTTCCAGCCGCCATTGTTATAGGTGGAGGCACCGTTGTTCCAACCGCCATTGTTGTAGTTGGCACCACCGTTATTCCAGCCTCCACTAATCCAAACGCTGCTCGATGAGCCTGTGGAATAGGAGTTGACCACAGGAGCTGATGCACCATAGACTGAATTGGGCACATGGCTCTCACCGCGGTTGTCCTCATCGACAATCACCTTGATGGTTTTCACATACTGCGGTGGTACTGGCTGCACACGCTGCACCGGCTGTGGTGCGGGCACTGGGTAGCTAACTGGAGCAGGCACACGCTCCACCGACTGTGTTGCTGGCACGGAGTACGTCACAGACTGTGGTGCGGGCACCGAGTAGGAAATGGGAGCGGGCGCTGGCTGTACACGCTGCACCACCGGCTGTGGTGCGGGCATTGAATACGTAACTGGAGCTGGTGCGAAGTATGTAACAGCTGGAACTGGAACTGAAACCGAAACTGGAGCTGGTGCTGAGTATGTGATGGGAGCTGGAGCTGGAGATGGAGCTGGATGCTAAGTTAAGAGTTGACTTGGGATTTGTTTGTACAGCATTTGCTCGCTCGGTTAGCATATCGCCAGATATTCCCATTCCAATTACCATCATAGGTTTAAGCATTTTACAGTAGCTACGGGTAGTCATGGACAAGATATTGACTGAATGAATGACAATATGGTATTAGTATGAGTCTGACTTTATATGCATCGGCGTGTACTATACATAATAAATAATATATAACCAAATACACTGTGCAAAAATACAAACATAAATACACGTATATATGTATATAAGTACAGCTTTTTGCAATTAAGCGAAATATCTCAAGTGAAAAACTTTTATTATAATTTTTATTACTTTTTTATTACAACAAAAGTTTTCTTAATATTTATTGTTATGGCCCATTGATAAAACGGTGTTACATTGATTTCAAATAGACAATCTTAACAGCCTCGTGACCATTGTCTGGCGATACACTGAGATTTATTCTTTTCACATTAAGGAATTTTTTTCATAAAGTATATGAGATTTTACTAAAACTTGTAGAATTTATAAAAATTTTAACTAAAGATATGAATTAATAAAAAAAAAAAGAAAATTAGCATTCGGCACTGCGCAAAAAGTAATTTTTATGTACAAAGATGCTCACCCTTTCGCACACAGTGCCAATTTTCTTATTGTTTTTTGTTATTAATTCATATCTTTAGTTAAAATTTTAATATTAAAATCAATTTTTTTCGTCACAAAATTGGATATCAGAAATTTTGGCGCTAGAAATTGCTTTTGTCACTAGACTTTTACCTCGTGTAGAGGGTTTTTTGTGGGATTTTCGATGTACCGTTCCTATGGCAACTATATGATATAGTTAACCGAATCCAACCAAATTTGGTCAGGATGTATAATATCATCCCAGATACATATTCAATCAGTTTGGTTCTGATATCTTAACAAACAAGAATCTTTTCCATACTTAAAACTCTTTTTCGAGATACCGTTCCTATGGCAGCTATATGATATAGTTAACCGATTCTAACCAAATTTGGTGAGGATGTATACTATCAGCCCAGATGCATGCTCTTTTAGTTTGGTTCTGGATATCTTAACAAACAAAAATCTTTTCTATACTAAAACTTCATTTTCGATGTACCGTTCTTATGGCAGTCTATATTATTATTGGACCTACTTACGATCTACGATCGATTCGAATCTACACTTAACTCAACTTTTTTTTTTTCCTAGTTCTTAAATACGTTGATCGATTACATTGCCCAAACACTATTTGTTTTTCCCATTTCCCCCCTCTTTCGCTCTGTAAATACCGAAAATAAAAAATCCCATTGTATAAACCAAATGATGATCGTTTTTTATGCCTTGAGCCCATTAAAAATGGGCCAAAAAGTGTATAATGTGTTTGGCAGAATGTATGTAACAGGCAGAAGGGGGCGTGGCAGACCCTCAAAACTATATATATTCTTGATCAGGATCAACAGCCGTGTCGATTGAGCCATGTCCGTCTGTCTGTCAGTCCGTCCGTCCGTCCGTCCGTCCGTCTGTTTGAAAGCGTCGATCTTAGAAACCATAAGAGCTAGAGACATCAAACTTGGTATGTAGGTTCCTGGATACCATAGGCAGATCAAGTTTGTTTTTATTTTTAGATCGGTCCTCTATATCATTTAGCTGCCATAGGCACGGTACATCGAACATAAAGTTTTAGTTTGGAAAAGTTTTGTGTTTGTTGAGATATCATAACCAAACTAATAAAATATGCATCTGGGCTGGTAATATACATCTTGACCAAATTTGGTTAAAATCAGTTAACTATATCATATAGCTGCCATAGGAACGGTACAGCGAAAACGAAGTTTTAGTATGGGAAAGTTTTGTGTTTGTCGAGATATCATAACCAAACTGATAGAATATGCATATGGGCTGGTATTATACATTCTGACCATATTTGGCTAGAATCGGTCTAAAATATCATATAGTTGCCATACGAACAGTCGATCGAAAATGAAGTTTTAGTATGAAAAAGTTGTTTGTTTGTTGGAAAAGGGGTTTTGGGTCAGTACAGAGTACCTGGGTTCAGGGTATCCTACTGTCGAGCGGGCTCGACTGTAACCACTTACTTGTTTTTTTTTGGTTTTTTGTATCTTTCGGTTTTTGGCTTGTGGCTACATACGAATCAGTTATCACCTGGTTGTTAACTGTGATCTAATGCCGATGTTAACAAATCGACGACGTCAATAAATATGCATAGTACCATTTTTTTTTTTGTTAATAAATATTTGTTTTTTTTCCCCAAAATACCAAAACATCACCTTCACTTAGAGATGATACAACGTGCCAAACATTTTTATACCTCGTGATACGAAAAATTGTAATTTTGAATGTTATTTCTGGTCAGCTCCCTTTTGTATTGCAAAGAAGATTTATTAGAAGATCCAATGTAAACTTTGTTTAAGCTTCGGATTGAGCAAATTAATTCTAAAGACATTTATATTAATCGAAATATACTTAATACTTGGGGTGACTTTCTATCTATTAATTTATTGATATACTGAATAATAACGTAAATGTCTTATCAAGGCTGCAAACCACCAAAATTTTGAAATTTGCGCACTGTGCGCAAAAAGGGTGAACTTCTTTGTACATAAAAATTACTTTTTGCGCAGTGCCGAATGCCAATTTATTTTTTTTCAATTAATTTCTATTTTTATTTAAATTTTTTATATTGAACTCAATTTTGTTCGTCACAAAATTGGATATCAGAAATTTTGGGGCTGGAAATTGCTTTCGTCATTAGACTTTTACCTCGTGTAGAGGTTATTTTTGTGGGATATCAGAAATTTTTGCAATTGCTTTTGCTTTTGGCATTGTAAAAACATCAATGTTGAATTTTTTTTCATATATAAAAAAAAATAATTTTTTTAATTATAAAGAAAAGTAGGGGGCTCCGCCCCCTGCTCGCTTCGCTTGAGTTGCTACTGTACTATCGGAGGCCCCGTACTTACTATGGAAAAAAAAAGTTTCTCATACTAAGACTTGGACTTCGCCCGATCGGTCCTATGACAGTTATATGATATAGTGGTTCGATTAGAACCAACTTTGTTCAGGATCTATAAGTCTAACTTAAATGCATACTCTATTAGTTTTGTTACAATATCTCGTAAAAAAAAAGTTTTTATACTAAGACTTGATTTTTGCCCGATCGGTCCCATGACAGCTATATGATAAAGTGGTCCGATTTGAACCAACTTTGGCCAGGATATATAAAACCAAGGTAAATGCATATTGTGTCAGTTTGGTTGAGATATCTCATAAAGCCAAAAAGTTTTTCGTACTAAAACCTACATAACCTATACATTCAGTTAACAGGCAATATCTTCCAAACCCCTCAGTCAAAGTTTATGTTTCATATACCAAAAAACGAAAATTTACGCAAAAAATACTAAACATACTAAAATTTAATAAAAATCGTTAGAGCTGTTTGTCTGAAATCGCCAAAATGTAAGCTAAAAAACTTTATTTCAGTTGTAAAATGTTACCTGAGTACTTTAGAAAAAAGGTTTAAAGGTACGTTTAAATGCCATCAAGCACACCTTTCCAATGATGTATAGAACACATATATAGCTTCTATGGCTTGGAATCTGTTGAGCTTTTAGTTTTTCTGGGATTTAGCGTTTTCCCGCTAAACTAGCGGATTTTTCTAAAAGTCGTAAAACAAACATTTCTAGATTTTCGAAAAGGAATAAATCCCCATCATTACATTTAAGCTTCTTTAGCGCTTTGATTCAAACAGACAAGCAGACAAACAAACTGACTTTTCACTTAATTTTTAGGAGTCTACTAAAATTTTCAAATTTATTTATCTTTTGAACCTGTTATCGGATTTGGATGATTGAGGTATCAATCGACGCGTATTTTTAAGTAAAACTTTTAAAAAAAAAAAATTTTACCAAAACGCCCCAACAGCCCCATTAGCTGCAATCATTTAAATATTCCCCTCCCACTTACACCCCCATATCTCATGACCCAGGTTGGTTGGGAAAAGTTTAAGTATGCCATTTTGTAAGTTAGGACTAAACCTTTTGATCGGTATATAACTCGATCTGATTGGACAGTCGTAGCAAATTTTCCAACTTAGCTGTATATATAGTTAGTCGCCTTTCGCACCCTTCGTGCTGCTTTCGTCACTAACGCGAACTGCCGTCCGCAGTTATTGATTTTTATAAAAAAGTACATTTTAAAGAAAAATAAAATTTAAAAATATAAAAGGCTAAATTAGATTAATGATGTCTTATTATTTTATGATTATGATTATGTTATTATATAAAAAAAATGAGCTTATTTTGTTTTCGCGCGATTGAATTCACTTCACTTTTCGATAAGAACGAAATTCCAAGAAAAGTTTAGATTGTACATCATTTAGTACTGCAAAGGAAGTAGCCCCTGTGTGTTGTCGATGTTTTCATGGAAATCAATAGATCGTTGAGTTGAAGTACTCGATATCACTAATAAAAAGTAGACTTGTAAATATTTTTTTTTAATTTTTCATTAAAATTTAAAATTTTATGTGAATTTTTAATTTTTTTTAAGTTCTTTTACAGTCGAGCACGCTCGACAGTAGGTTAAATACCCTGAGCCCAGGTACTCTGTACTGAAAGTTGATTTTCGATCGATTGTTCCCATGACAGCTATATGATATTTTAGACCGATTCTAAACAAATTTGGTCAGGATGTATATTAGCAGCCCAGATGCATATTCTATCAATTTGGTTCTGATATCTCAACAAACAAAAAGCTTTTTCATACTTAAACTTCAATTTCGATGTACCGTTCCTATTGCAGCTATATGATATCGTTCCTATGACAGCTATATGATAAAGTGGACCGATCCAAAAATAAAAACTAACTTGATCTACCTATGGTATCCAGGAATCTACAAACCAAGTTCGAAGTCTCTATGGTTGAGTTTCTGGTTTCTGAGATTGACGTGTTCAAACATCCGGACGGACGGACAGACAGACGGACATGGCTCAATCGACTCGGATGTTGATCCTGATCAAGAATATATATACTTTTGGGGGTCTGCCACGTCCCATTCTGCCTGTTACATATGTATTTTGCCAATCACATTATACCATTTGTTGCCCATTAAAAATGGGCTCAGGGTATAAAAAGGCAAATGCTCGACATCAGCTAACTTAGCAGATGTAATTGATATTAAAAAAGGTGCAAAAATTATGCAATTTCGAAACCTAGATGTTGCATCAGGACTGGTAAATGGAACGATAGGAATAATAAAAAAGCTTCAGGAAACGATAACTACCTTCAACGGCCGCTCGGAAAAAACGGTTGTTAACCCTCTACTGCATGAGCATAGAAATAATAAAGGAAAAAATTTTTTGAATGTAATTATGTGTTTATTTAGGCCAAAATAATATATATTTGGACTTTTTTTTTGTGGGGGGGGCATAGTTTGGGGTGGGGGAAATGGGGCCATATATGGCTTTGTATGCATTCAGCTGATTCCAGAGTTTGCCATATATGGCTCTGTATGCATGTATGCATTACTTCATAGCATAGAAATACATTGCATTTCTCACAAAAGGTGTTTGAGCGGAAAGAACAATCGTTTTTGCAGAGTTGCCTTTGCTTTTTCCAGGTGGGAAAATGCCCAATATGGTCCTCCCGCACAGAATTCATTGGAATTTCCTGGTGCTTTCGTCTTTTGCTGGTAGTAGGAGTACCTTCCCTACTTGTACACGGGGATGAAGTTGGAGTCAACGCAGGTCGTCCGCGCTTCTTTACTTTTCCTGCCTTGCTCAGGTGCTCAGCTATTAAAAGCTTGAAATCGAAGAGTGGCATACTACCGTAAAATAATTGTGCATTAATTTCTAAAAGAAAACAAGTGCAATTGTTAAGCTAATATGCTAATAATGCATATGTACATAGAATATAAACATGCACGCGTTACTGCATATAGAGCCATATATGGCGTCCACAGTTTTTTGCATAGAATAGTATATGTGATGCTCACCTATAGTCAAATTTTATTTTTTATGAACGAAAACTTTATATTCTCTTAGAAAAAAAATACTTTTCAGTGATAAAACTGATTTTTAGTGCAGTAATTTTAATTTTAATTTCACCACAATTCACTTTCGATCGTCTGCTTGAGACGCGAGCAAAAAACTGATTGAAACTTGAGATAAGGCAACACAAAGAAGTTCTGAGTATAGACATCTAACAGAAAATAGTTGAAAGAGAGTAACTGATAACAAACGGTTTAGTATATGTACCGTTTTATTGCAAAAAAAAATTATTGAAAGTGAGAAGCCACATATGGCTTTGTATGCGGTAGAGGGTTAAATTAACATTTTAATTTGAAGATAAAGAATATGAAATAGAACGCATTGAATCAAAATTTCAATTTAATTTAAAGTGTTTTTATCGTGCCTAAGTAATTTCCAATAAGCTTGGCATCTGCAATTACCATTCACAAAAACCAAGACTTAATTTTGACATCTGGAGTAATAGAAATTGGTGACACTGTTTTTGCAAATGGTCAAGCGTAAGTAGGGTTAAAAAAAAAATTGGCCTTGTGCACTGTGTGCAAAAAGGGTGAGCTTCTTTGTACATAAAAATTACTTTTTGCGCAGTGCCGAATGCCAATTGTTTTTTTTTTTATTAATTTATATTTTTATTTAAAATTTTTATATTAAACTCAATTTTGTTCGTCACAAAATTGGATATCAGAAATTTTGGGGCTGGAAATTGCCTTTACCTCGTTTAGAGATTTTTTTTGTGGGATATCAGAAATTTTTGCAATTGCTTTTGCTTTTGACATCGTAAATTTATCATTGTTGAATATTTTTTCATATTAAAAAAAAATTTTTTTTAATTATAAAGAAAAGTAGGGGCTCCGCCCCTGCTCGCATCGCATAAGTTGCTACTCTACTGTCGGAAGCCCCGTACCTACTGTGAGAAAAAAAAGATTCTCATACTAAGACTTAGACTTCGCCCGATCGGTCCTATGACAGTTATATGATATAGTGGTTCGATTAGAACCAACTTTCTTCAGGATCTATAAGTCTAACTTAAATGCATATTTTATTAGTTTTGTTACGATATCTCGTGTAAAAAAAAGTTTTTTATGCTAAGACTTGATTTTCGCCCGATCGGTCCTATGACAGCTATATGATATAGTGGTCCGATTTGAACCAACTTTGGCCAGAATATATAAAACGAAGTTAAATGCATATTTTATCAGTTTGGTTGAGATATCTTATAAAACAAAAAAAATTTTTGGTACTAAGACTCCATTTTCCCCCGATCGGTCCTATGACAGCTATATGTTATAGTGGTCCGATTTGAACCAACTTTGCACAGAATATATAAAACCAAGTTAAATGCGTATTGTGTCAGTTTGTTTGAGATATCTCATACAACCAAAACGTTTTTCGTACTAAAACCTGATTTTCGACCGATAGAAAAATGTATACATTCAGTTAACAGGCAATATCTTCCAAACCCCTTGGTCAAAGTTTATGTTTCATGTACTAAAAAACGCAAAATTCTGCGTACTACAACATACTAAAATAATAAAAATCGTTAGAGCCGTTTGGCAGAAATCGCCAAAATGTAAGCTAAAAAACTTTATTTCACCTGTAAAATGTTACCTGAGTACTTTAGAAAAAAAGCTTAAAGGTACGCCTAAAAGCCCTCAAGCACACCTTTCCAATGATATCCAGAACATATCTATAGCTTCTATGGTATGGGATTTATCGATTTCCCGCTAAACTAGCGGGAAATTGAAAAAGTCGTAAAACAAACATTTCTAGATTTTCAAAAATGAACAAATCCCCATCATAACATCTACGCTTTTTTAGCGCTTTGATACAAACAGACAAACAGACAAACAAAGAAACTAACTTTTTACTTCATTTTTAGTATTCTACTAAAATTTTCTAATTTATTTATCGTTTGAACCAGTTATCGGATTTGGGTGATTGAGACATCAATCGACGTGCATTTTTAAGTAAAATTTTTAAAAAATAAAAATTTTAACAAAAGGCCCCAACAGCCCCATTAGCTGCAATCATTTAAATTTTTCCCCTCCCACTTACACCCCCATATCTCATGACCCAGGTTGGTTAGAAAACCAACCATTTTGTAAGTTAGGACTAAACCTTTCGATCAGTATATAACTCGATCTGATCGGACAGTTGTAGCAAATTTTCCAACTTAACTGTATATATAGTTAGTCGCCTTTTGCACCCTTCGTGCTGCTTTCGTTACTAACGCGAACTGCCGTCCGCAGTTATTGATTTTTATAAAAAAAGTACATTTTAAAGAAAAATAAAATGTAAAAATATAAAAAACTAAATAAGATTAATGATGTCTTATTATTTTATGATTATAATTATGTTATTATATAAAAATAATGAGCTTATTTTGTTTTCGCGCGATTGAATTCACTTCACTTCTCGATAAGAACGAAATTCCAAGAAAAGTTTAGATTGTACATCATTTAGTACTGCAAAGGAAGTAGCCCCTGTGTGTTGTCGATGTTTTCATGGAAATCAATAGATCGTTGAGTTGAAGTACTCGATATCACTTATAACAAGTAGGCGGTTACAGTCGAGCACGCTCGACAGTAGGATACCCTGAACCCAGGTACTCTGTACTGAAAGTTGATTTTCGATCGATTGTTCCTATGGCAACTATATGATATTTTAGACCGATTCTAACCAAATTTGGTCAGGATGTATATTAGCAGCCCATATGCATATTCTATCAGTTTGGTTCTGAATATATATATATATATATATATATAAACAAACAACTTTTTCATACTAAAACTTTTTTTTCGATGTACCGTTCCTATGGCAGCTATATGATATAGTTAACCGATTTTGGCCAAATTTGGTCAAGATGTATATTACCAGCCTAGATGCATATTTTATCAGTTTGGTTATGATATCTCGACAAACACAAAACTTTCCCATACTAAAACTTCGTTTTCGCTGTACCGTTCCTATGGGAGCTATATGATATAGCTAACTGATTTTAACCAAATTTTGGTAAAGATGTATATTACCAGCCCAGATGCATATTATATTAGTTTGGTTATGATATCTCAACAAACACAAAACTTTTCCATACTAAAACTTTATGTTCGATGTACCGTGCCTATGGCAGCTATATGATATAGAGGACCGATTCAAAAATAAAAACAAACTTGATCTGCCTATGGTATCCAGGGACCTACATACCAAGTTTGATGTCTCTAGCTCTTATGGTTTCTAAGATCGACGCGTTCGAACAGACGGACGGACGGACGGAAGGACAGACAGACGGACATGGCTCAATCGACACGGCTGTTGATCCTGATCAAGAATATATATAGTTTTTAGGGGTTGCCACGCCCCCTTCTGCCTGTTACATACATTCTGGAAAACACATTATACCCTTTTTGGCCCATTTTTAATGGGCTCAGGGTATAAAAAGTACACTTGTAAATATTTTTTTTCGAACCGAACCTTTAACTTAAGAATTTGATTCGGATCATGTTAAGGTTCACAGAGTTTATAATATCAATGGTTCGGTTCATGATCCGTTTCGGATTGCTTAACAGCCCCGACTTGCAGCCTTGTATTTAATCCAAAAATATGTTTAACAGCTTGTGTAATGAAAACTTTTTAAAATTCCTTATTCCTTTTATTAATATTTAGTTGCATATAACGTTATTTTCCTCGTCTTATATGATAGAGTAGAGTATCTGCCTTTCATTATACCCATTTTCATATTAAAGACCTAATACGCTTAGAATTCCTTTGTAAATTTACCCTGAGTCCAATAAAAATGGGCAAACTAGTGGGTGGTTACAGTCGAGCACGCTCGACAGTTAAATACCCTGTGTCCATGTACTCTGTACAGAATGTTGATTTTCGATCGATTGCTATATAATGTTTTAGACCGATTCTAAACAAATTCGGTCAGGATGTATATTAGCAGCCCAGATGCATATTCTATCAATTTGGTTCTGATATCTCAACAAACAAAAAGCTTTTTCATACTTAAACTTCAATTTCGATGTACCGTTCCTATTGCAGCTATATGATATCGTTCCTATGACAGCTATATGATAAAGGGGACCGATCCAAAAATAAAAACTAACTTGATCTACCTATGGTATCCACGATTCTACATACCAAGTTCGAAGTCTCTATCTTTTATGGTTTCTGAGATCGACGTGTTCAAACATCCGGACGGACGGACAGACAGACGGACATGGCTCAATCGACTCGGATGTTGATCCTGATCAAGAATATATATACTTTTGGGGGTCTGCCACGTCCCCTTCTGCCTGTTACATATATATTTTGCCAATCACATTATACCCTTTGTTGCCCATTAAAAATGGGCTCAGGGTATAAAAAGGCAAATGCTCGACATCAGCTAACTTAGCAGATGTAATTGATATTAAAAAAGGTGCAAAAATTATGCAATTTCGAAACCTAGATGTTGCATCAGGACTGGTAAATGGAACGATAGGAATAATAAAAAAGCTTCAGGAAACGATAACTACCTTCAACGGCCGCTCGGAAAAAACGGTTGTTAAATTAACAGTTCAATTTGAAGATAAAGAATATGAAATAGAACGCATTGAATCAAAATTTCAATTTAATTTAAAGTGTTTTTATCGTGCCTAAGTAATTTCCAATAAGCTTGGCATCTGCAATTACCATTTACAAAAACCAAGACATCTGGAGTAATAGAAATTGGTGACACTGTTTTTGCAAATGGTCAAGCGTAAGTAGGGTTAAAAAAAAAATTGGCCTTGTGCACTGTGTGCAAAAAGGGTGAGCTTCTTTGTACATAAAAATTACTTTTTGCGCAGTGCCGAATGCCAATTGTTTTTTTTTTTTATTAATTTATATTTTTATTTAAAATTTTTATATTAAACTCAATTTTGTTCGTCACAAAATTGGATATCAGAAATTTTGGGGCTGGAAATTGCTTTCGTCACTAGACTTTTACCTCGTTTAGAGGTTTTTTTTGTGGGATATCAGAAATTTTTGCAATTGCTTTTGCTTTTGACATTGTAAATTTATCATTGTTGAATATTTTTTCATATTAAAAAAAAATTTTTTTTAATTATAAAGAAAAGTAGGGGCTCCGCCCCCTGCTCGCATCGCTTAAGTTGCTACTCTACTGTCGGAAGCCCTGTACCTACTGTGAGAAAAAAAGTTTCTCATACTAAGACTTAGACTTCGCCCGATCGGTCCTATGACAGTTATATGATATAGTGGTTCGATTAGAACCAACTTTCTTCAGGATCTATAAGTCTAACTTAAATGCATATTTTATTAGTTTTGTTACGATATCTCGTGTAAAAAAAAGTTTTTTATGCTAAGACTTGATTTTCGCCCGATCGGTCCTATGACAGCTATGTGATATAGTGGTCCGATTTGAACCAACTTTGGCCAGAATATATAAAACGAAGTTAAATGCATATTTTATCAGTTTGGTTGAGATATCTCATAAAACAAAAAAATTTTTCGTACTAAGACTCCATTTTCCCCCGATCGGTCCTATGACAGCTATATGTTATAGTGGTCCGATTTGAACCAACTTTGCACAGAATATATAAAACCAAGTTAAATGCGTATTGTGTCAGTTTGTTTGAGATATCTCATACAACCAAAAGGTTTTTCGTACTAAAACCTGATTTTCGACCGATAGAAAAATTTAACATTCAGTTAACAGGCAATATCTTCCAAACCCCTTGGTCAAAGTTTATGTTTCAGGTACTAAAAAACGCAAAATTCTGCGTACTACAACATACTAAAATTTAATAAAAAATCGTTAGAAATCGCCAAAATGTAAGCTAAAAACTTTATTTCACCTGTAAAATGTCACCTGAGTACTTAAGAAAAAAGTTTAAAGGTACGCCTAAAAGCCCTCAAGCACACCTTTCCAATGATATCCAGAACATATCCATATCTTCTATGGTATGGAAACTGGTGAGGTTTCCCGCTAAACTAGCGGGAAATTGAAAAAGTCGTAAAACAAACATTTCTAGATTTTCAAAAATGAACAAATCCCCATCATAACATCTACGCTTTTTAGCGCTTTGATACAAACAGACAAACAGACAAACAAAGAAACTAACTTTTCACTTCATTTTTAGTATTCTACTAAAATTTTCTAATTTATTTATCGTTTGAACCAGTTATAGGATTTGGGTGATTGAGACATCAATCGACGTGCATTTTTAAGTAAAATTTTTAAAAAATACAAATTTTAACAAAAGGCCCCAACAGCCCCATTAGCTGCAATCATTTAAATTTTTCCCCTCCCACTTACACCCCCATATCTCATGACTCAACCAACCATTTTGTAAGTTAGGACTAAACCTTTCGATCAGTATATAACTCGATCTGATCGGACAGTTGTAGCAAATTTTCCAACTTAGCTGTATATATAGTTAGTCGCCTTTTGCACCCTTCGTGCTGCTTTCGTCACTAACGCGAACTGCCGTCCGCAGTGATACTTCTTTTCAGAGGTGCGCGCACGTTTATCATCATTACACGAGAATGCAAAAACCAATTTATCAAAGCTTAACTTTTTCTGAAAGCTTATAAATATAACTACAATTCAAAATCGAACTTTTTGGCAGTTACAAGAACTAAACCCACTTTTTTTTATACTTATGCGGCCAAAAACGACGAAAAACATTTCTTTTTTTATGTTGAGATTTTTTTTTAGAGTTTTTAAAATTTTGACTTTTTATACCCTGAGCCCATTAAAAATGGGCCAAAAAGGGTATAATGTGTTTGGCAGAATGTATGTAACAGGCAGAAGGGGGCGTGGCAGACCCTCAAAACTATATATATTCTTGATCAGGATCAACAGCCGTGTCGATTGAGCCATGTCCGTCTGTCTGTCCGTCCGTCCGTCCGTCCGTCCGTCCGTCCGTCCGTCTGTTTGAACGCGTCGATCTTAGAAACCATAAGAGCTAGTGACATCAAACTTGGTATGTAGGTTCCTGGATACCATAGGCAGATCAAGTTTGTTTTTATTTTTGAATCGGTCCTCTATATCATATAGCTGCCATAGGCACGGTACAGCGAACATAAAGTTTTAGTATCGAAAAGTTTTGTGTTTGTTGAGATATCATAACCAAACTAATAGAATATGCATCTGGGCTGGTAATATACATCTTGACCAGATTTGGTTAAAATCAGTTAGCTATATCATATAGCTCCCATAGGAACGGTACATCGAAAATGAAGTTTTAGTATGAAAAAGTTGTTTGTTTGTTGAGATATCAGAACCAAACTGATAGAATATGCATATGGGCTGGTATTATACATTCTGACCAAATTTGGTTAGAATCGGTCTAAAATATCATATAGTTGCCATAGGAACAATCGATCGAAAATCAACTTTCAGTACAGAGTACCTGGGTTCAGGGTATCCTACTGTCGAGCGTGCTCGACTGTAACCGCTTACTTGTTTTTAATACTTTTTTTCAGATGTGCGCCCACATTTATCATCATTACACGAGAATGCAAAAACCAATTTATCAAAGCTTTGCTTTTTTCACTTTAAAATTCGTGGAAAAGTCAAAAAAAATTATTACATTTTATTTACTTTTATTTGAATAGATGCATTAATTACGCGTCATTTAAGATATGATTCATTAAAATCTATGGAGAGACGGCGATATAATATACCTTTGTGTCCAGGCATGTTTTTGTCGACTTTTTTGACTTCGTTGTGGAGCGGCATGACCTTTAGTATGAATATTTTTTGTGTTTTGTGCAGAGCTTGCAAAAAAAGGTCGTCACTTTCATACTGTCTGAAAAAACCTGTTTCATTCGGACAGATCCCAAAAAGGTTGAGAGAAAACACACTCAATTGTGTTTTCTGTCATTTAGGAAAATGTTCAAGCAATGACCCCTCGATTCAATTTTATTTCGGTCGGGTTTTTCCGAGACCGGTTTTCTGGGCTCAAACAAAAATAGGGTCTTTAGTGTATATCAGGAAAAATATCCAGCTCCGAAATGCTAATGTATTAGTTTGGTTCTGATATTTCAACAAACGCTAAACTTTTTATACCCTGAGCCCATTAAAAATGGGCAAAAAAGGGTATATTGTGTTTGGCAGGATGTATGTAACAGGCAGAAGGGGGCGTGGCCGACCCCCAAAAGTATATATATTCTTGATCAGGATCAACAGCCGAGTCGATTGAGCCATGTCCGTCTGTCTGTCCGTCCGTCCGTCCGGATGTTTGAACGCGTCGATCTCAGAAACCATAAGAGCTAGAGACATCAAATTTGGTATGTAGGTTCCTGAATACCATAGGCAGATCAAGTTTGTTTTTATTTTTGGATCGGTCCACTATATCATATAGCTGCCATAGGAACGGTACATCGAAAATGAAGTTTTAGTATGGAAAAGTTTTGTGTTTGTTGAGATATCAAACCCAAACTGATATAATATGCATCTAGGCTGGTAGTATACATCTTGACCAAATTTGGTTAAAATCGGATAACTATATCATATAGCTGCCATAGGAACGGTACATCGAAAATAAAGTTTTAGTATGGAAAAGTTTTGTGTTTGTTGAGATATCAAACCCAAACGGATAGAATATGCATTTAGGCTAGTAGTATACATCTTGACCAAATTTGGTTAAAATCGGATAACTATATCATATAGCTGCCATAGGAACGGTACTCCGAAAATGAAGTTTTAGTATGGAAAAGTTTTTTATTTGTTGAGATATCAAAACCAAACTGATATAATATGCATCTAGGCTGGTATTATACATCTTGACCAAATTTGGTTAAAATCGGATAACTATATCATATAGCTGCCATAGGAACGGTACACCGAAAATGAAGTTTTAGTATGGAAAAGTTTTTTATTTGTTGAGATATCAAAACCAATCTGATGGAATATGCATATGGGCTGGTATTATACATCCTGAACAAATTTGGTTAGAATCGGTCTAAAATATCATATAGCTGTCATAGGAACAATCGATCGAAAATCAACTCTCAGTACAGAGTACCTGGGTTCAGGGTATCCTACTGTCGAGCGTACTCGACTGTAACCGCCTACTTGTTCATACTAAATCTTTATTTTCGATGTATCGTTCCTATGGCAGCTATATGATATAGTGAACCGATTTTAACCAAATTTAGTCAGGATGTATATTACCAGCCCAGATGCATATTCTATTAGTTTGGTTATGATATCTCAACAAACACAAAACTTTTTTATACTAAAACTTCATTTTCGATATATCGTTCCTATGGCAGCTATATGATATAGTGGTCCGATCCAAAAATAAAAACAAACTTGATCTGCGCCCGGTATCCAGGAACCTACATACCAAGTTTGAAGTCTCTAGCTCTTGTGGTTTCTGAGATCGACGCGTTCAAACAGACGGACAGACAGACGGACATGGCTCAATCGACTCGACTGTTGATCCTGATCAAGAATATATATACTTTGTGGGGTCTGCCACGCCTCCTTCTGTCTGTTACATACATCCTGCCACACGCATTATACCCTTTTTTGCCCATTTTTAATGGGCTCAGGGTATAAAAAGGCTGAAAGACTTGCAAAAAAATATTCCCTTACCCCAATTCCTGTTAATAAATTGATCCCCGTGAGCTGAAGGGATATTCTCAAGGCTGCCAGTGAGCTATGAATGGATCCTAATATACCCTAGATGGTGCAAACAGAGTCCTACATTTAAACAAATTTTTTAAATTTTATTTTAAATTAAAAAATAAAATTATTAAAGACTCTTTTTGTTTCCCCTTTTTATGCTTTGCTCATTTGTAGACCCCTGTTTCATGAGAGCCCGAAAATTTGTTCCTGATTGAGTTGTCATGGCAAGGCCCATTTGTGTGTTTGACCGTGTTTGTGTTTGTTTCAAGACCGAGAGCTTGACTAAAACGAAAATATGGGTCTTGCTCGGAGAGTGACAGATTTTACTCAGTTTTTTCCTGTCATTTAAGTGAGCCGACTGCTTTGATAATTTCGGTCGACCTGTTTTTTGCAAGCTCTGGTTTTTTGAGATATCCCAACCAAACTCACAAAATTTTAATTTGTTATTGTTTTACACATTATAACCAAAGTTGGTTTTAATCGGTTAATATAGCTGCCATAGGAACAATCGGTCGAAAATCCATCTTTAGTATGAAAAGTTGTGCTATTTCTTAAAATATATAAACCAATCGCACAGGTTGTATATCTGGAAATATGGTTTATATCCCTACCAAATTTGGATCAAATCGGAGCACTATTAAATATAGCTGCTATAATAACGATTGGTCAAAAATCCACCTTTAGTATGAAAAACTTTTTTATTTTCTAAGATATATTAACCAAAATCACAAATTATGAATTTTATGTTGTCCCTTATGTCTTTACAAATTTTGGTTCGAATCTGCTGCCATAGGAGCGATCAAAATCAAGCTTTGGTATGATAACTATTTTGTTTTTTTAGGTTACTTTACTAAACTGATGGAATATGCATTGAACTTGGTTTTATGCACCCTTACCAAAGTTGGTTCAAATCGGTTAACTATATCATATAGTTGTGATACGAACAATCGTTCAAAAATCAAGTTTTAGTATGAAAAATATTTTTTTTTTGAGATATCTCAATCAAACTCAGAAATTGGCAATTTTTAATTGCTCTTCACATCCTTACCGAATTTGGTTGAAATCGGAGCACTATATCATATAGCTACCATAGGAACGATCAATACAAACGGTCGATAAGCAAACTTTAGTATGAAAATCTTTTTTATTTTTAACGTTATCTGTACCAAACTTACAAATTATGAATCTAGTGTCGTCTTATACAACCTGTCCAAATTTGATGGAATTGGACCACTATAACATATAGCTGCAATGGGACCGATCAGTCAAAAATCAACCCTTGCGAAAAACTTGTTTCATTGCTTATATACTAATAACTTAGCCGTCTTTTCATAGATTTTAACGGTACTTATCGATGGGTAATTTATATAGCTAGATATATAGAAACAAATTAAGGCCATGCCGTAAGTCGACAAAAACTTTCTTGGACACAAAATAATATTATATTTCCGCTATTCAAATAAAATAGATTATAAAATGTAACAAATTTTTTACAGTATATAGATGTTCTATAGATTCTATAGATTTTAATAATCATATCTTAAACAACGCTATTCAAATAAAATAGATTATAAAATGTAACAAATTTTTTTCGACTTTTCCTAGAATTTAAAGTGAAAAAAGCTAAAAAAAGCTTTTAAAAAATTATCATTTTCATAATTCAAAAATTGATATCTCTTGAACTATTGGATTAAATCTTAAACTTTGTATTAATGAATTGTAGATACATTTATTAGCTTTCAATAAAAAGTAAGCTTTGATAAATCAGTTTTGGCATTCTCGAGTAATCATGATAAATGTGGGTGAACCTCTGAAAAAAGTAATAAAAAGAAGCCAGATTTTTGAAAAATTCAAAAACAAAATCTCATTATAAAAAAAATAAATGTTTTTCGTCGGGTTTGGCCCCAAATCTATCCAAAAGAGTTGGTTTGGTTCTTGTAACTTTTGGGGTGTTACCTAGTGCAATAGAGTACAACCGTTTAAGGAGAAATTATAGGAAAGATCTGCATCACCTTGTTGCAAATAACAAAAACAAGTGGGGAAAGGCTATAGTCGAGATCCCGTCAATAGAATATATATATATTGTATAAAAGTATTGTAGAAAAATTTTTTTTTTACCAAATTTTTTTTGAGAATTAGCTATTTTTATTAAAATTTATTATTATAGGCGTGTCTTGCTGTTCAATTTGCCTCGTCCTCCTAATAGGGGCCTTTATTTTTTACTCTGTTCATTAACGATCTACCCACTATTCTGGCCCATTCATATATTTTAATGTATGCGGATGATGTAAAGCATATCTTTTCATACACTAACCCCTTCTTCATAATCGTCTGCAAGACGATTTGGACTCTATGCAACTATGGTGCTCGCCCAATAAGTTGCATCTAAATTGTTCAAAGTGTATGTTCATGACATTTAGTCGTTCTAGGCCCTATTTAGCCTCTTATACGACTGACAATACCCCTTTGAAACGTATAAAATCTGTAAAGGATCTTGGAGTTTTATTTGATTGCAAATTATGCTTCAATTTACACATCTCCACTATAGTTAATGACGCCAAAGGAATACTTAGTTTCATTAAACGTTGGTCAAAAGAATTTAATGATCCTTTTACCACGAAACTCCTTTACGGCTCTTTAGTTCGTCCCATCCTGGAATACTGTTCATGCATTTGGAGCCCGCAGTATCAAATAAACCAGAATCGAATTGAATCAGTTCAAAAGCAATTCTAGCTTTTCGCCTTACGTGGTTTTAACTGGGATCCCAACCTTCGTTGACCACCGTACTCCCATAGGCTTCGTCTTCTCAATCTTCCGTCTTTACTTAATCGTAGGAAAACTCTTGGTGTTGTTTTTCTTCACAAATTGATTATTGGCGAGATTGATTCTAGTTCCCTTCTAGCCCGCCTCACATTTTCTGTCCCCCGCAGGTCTACTAGGAATTACAAGCCTTTATTTTTATCTACATGCACAACTGATTACGCTTCACACGATTCGTTTCGTGTCTTATGCACTACCTATAATAGCCTCTTTCACGTTTTCTCCTCAGAGCTCTCTCTCCCTTCCCTACAATCCGCACTTTTCCATTATCTCTCCTTTAATTCCTGACCTAAGTAACACTAATAACTTGTTTTATTACATTCTACTAGTTTAACATTCTTACAATTACTAACAACAATAGTAATCCTTATTGATCTGATTGGGTTTTTCTGGGTTTTCCCCAATCCTTGCAACACATGTTGGATCATTTATAATTTTTTGCACACCCCAGATCTATTTCTAATTCTAATTGAAATCTTTTCTTTACAGTTTATATTTAGATTTAATTTTATCTTTATTTTTTAATTTTAATTTAATTCTTTTATATCATTTATTTTTTTTTTGTTTCTTGCCGACTGCTTTTAGTCGCGCATAAATTAATAAATAAATAATTATAAGACTGGAAAATGAAGGTTTTTTCCAATTTTTGAAAATTAGCAGCTTGGTTAGGTTAAAAACCGATTTTGGTTATCAACTGCTTAAAGCTCACAATTGTTTTAACATCCTCAGGTTATCAACTGCTTTATATTAGCAACTGCTTCAGGTTTAATTCAAGTAGCAATTGGTTCAGATCTAGGTACAAAATTCAGCATAGTTTTAAATCAATTCAAACTGTAATGGCTTACAAAATATTGTAAGAGATAAATTAGGCAAAAATAAAAATAGTGTCTTTTGTTGATTTACTGTCGATATGACATATTAAGCAAGCAACACAACACTTGCATAAATGCAAGGAGCATGATTTCAAGAGATGTTAATTTTCCATGCTTAGTACCGTTTCTGCTAGTTGACCAACTAAATTTAAACTGAATGCCAATTTTGCGTGACTAGAACTAGTTGACAATTTTAAGGCGCATGAATGATAAAAGGGTTTGAATGTTATATTGTGTTGCTGTTGTGACTTAATTTAAACCTAATACATAAGATTTTAGGCCAACTTTTAAACCTTTTTGGTTACCGACCCCTCTACTGAGTAACAGGCCACATTATAGAACCAACAGCACACAGCATAAAAGCGTGGATCATGGCATGGTACAGCTGATTCAAGAGATGCCAGTCACTATTATGAGTACCATTTGGGTTGCCTCGATTAGCGATTCAAGCCGAATGTCATGTATGCGTCGTCAAAACCAGTTGAGAATTATTTGATGCATTTTTGTTAAGTCTAATAATATAAAAACTATTACATACTCTAAGAAGCTTATTTTACTTCAAGAAGTTTGGCAGGTAAATACTGCGGGTGTGGTGGTTTTTTCGCGATTCGTGAGGGCGGAGGGCGCGTGGCTTAAGTTTGAAACAAACTTGATCTGCGTGAGGAATATTTTTGGTTTTGCTATCTCTTATAGTCTCTGAGATTCTTTTGTTCATACGGACGGACGGACGGCCAGACGGACGGACGGACGGACGTCCAAACGGACGGACGGACAGACACACATGGCTGTATCGACTCGGCTGTTAATGCTGATCAAGAATGTATATACTTTATATGGTTGGAAATGCCTCCTTCTCCCATACATTACATACATTCCAACGAACACAACTTTAACTTTAACCTATTTTTTAAGTAACGGGTACATTTAATAGCTCCTAAACTACTAGCTTTAATCCTAGACATGCATGAATTACGGATATATTCATCAGCTTTCAGAAAAAGTAAAGCTTTTGAAAATCGGTTTTGGCATTCTCGAGTAATGCTGACAAAAGTGGGCGCACCTCTAAAAGAACGGCTCAAAAAAATTTAAAAAAATTCTAAACAAAACTCTTCCATAGAAAAAAATGTTTTTTTTGTCGTTTGGAGCCCCATATCTATCCAAAAAAGTCGGTTCAGTTAAGTTCAGAATTGGGAGGTCAACCTGAGGTGACGCACCGATGATCAATTTTCAGAAATCACACAAGAAATCCCACATAACTGGTACTTAGCCCCTTAACATAATGATTTATAAATCAAATATTATTTTTTCCTGTTAGCCCTAACTGTTTGCTTTGATATGGTTTTAATCAACTGGTGAAATCGGTGAAAAAATTTCGGACTTACGGATTTTTTTAGAATACAAAAGTTTATAAAAATCCGTTATATTTGGGGCAGACACGTTCCACAGCACATTGGGCCCAATTGCCGTTTTTTTGGCATAAAGTCGAAAAATGCATTGAAAAAGAAAATCACTTCTAATGTTACAGATTTGTTGTAGATAGTCTATGTATAAAGAATCGATAAAAAATATCGATTTTTTTAAAGCCCTCAAAATTTTTATCGACTTTCAAAGTCAGCTGTTCAGAGAGCGGTCTGTTTTTATGAAATTGGCGTGAAATTTTTTTTGACTTTGTGTGCGTCTAACTTTTTAACCCTTGGACTAAAAGTAAATATTTAAAAGGGAAATTGAAGGCCAGGGTATGTAGAATAGCAAAACCAAACTTGTTTTCTTATAAATAATTGTTTTAATGTTATAAATGTGTGTTATTTGTATGTCCAATAACAGAAATAACTTAACCAAAGGGTTCGTCTTTTGTAGACCATAACTAATTTGGCGCAGGGTTGCGCAACATGTAATGTATGTTAAATTAAAGTTGAATATGTGTATTAACCTTTGGTAATAAACTTTTATCCGGCTTTATCCGGCCTTGGCGGTACTTTTTAACTTATAGATAAGCTTAAGTTAGAAGAATCCGAATTTTTATGAGTTGTTTTTTTTAATATTTTATCTTTATATTTTTTTAAATGTTAAGAAAACTAGTTTTAATTTAATATCTAACTAACTTCTTACATTACATATAAAGAGAAATTAAAATTTATCTATTTTTATAATTACCATACGTATACGCAATTATACTTGTATGGGCGGTATGGGTAGGCGTGTCCAAAATTTTCAATTTTTTTTCTACGTTCTAAGCTATTTGTATTAGTGATATATACAAAGTTTCAGCTCGTTAACATCATTTTTAGACTTTATGCCAAAAAAACGGCCATTGGGCCCAATGTGCACAGTAGGACATTCTCTCATTTTGCTGTATTAAAATCATATCTTTTGAACCAATAAAGATATTTCAAAAATTTAAAAAGCATTTGATAAAAAACTTCTTAAGCTTTAAAATGAGGGCTTGCACGGCTTGATAGGCCTCTTGGCTAATTCTGGGCCTTCGGTCAAAGTTGAAAAATATTTTCAGTGCATATTTTACATGTAAAATTAAAAAAAAAAGCATTTATTTTTTGTTCGAAATATAAATTTCAATCTTTTTTGTCCTTTAAACATCATTGTTTAATATATTAAAATGTTTTATTGCGCTTATTCAAAGAAAAAAATTTCTTTTTTTTCATAAATCGTTTATGATGCTTGGCATAGCAAAAACGTATGAAATTGCACTGCGCTCTTCTTCTTCCATCACAATTTTTATGCGAGGTTGCGTCAGTTTTTGTACTTTTAAAAAAAGACGCAAATAGAAGCAAACAAAACTGGATAATATAGTTAGAGAAATGTTTTCCAAAGCCTTCTGAAGTAGTGGGATGGTGTCCAAAAGTGTCCAATTTTTGTTATCTTCCATCAAAGTTCAAAAATAGCCTAATTTTAGTGCTTTTTTCAAACATCGCTGGGATAAAAAGTAAACAAGTTTAGAAACATAATTCCACGGCATTCAATTAGAAACTAAAATGCCTTTCATATGAAATCAAAAACATAAGGATCGGTCGTATAACTTGACAAAAAAACCGTTTAAAGTTTGCATTTTTATAAAAAAAATGCACATTTGTGCGCGCACTGAAATAAGGGTCAACTTTGAGAGGCTGTCACGCCCACAATTTTTGCCCGATTTCAAAAATCTTTTTTTTTTTTGTAATCTTTGAAGATTTATCTGTCGATTACATTTATTACTTTTGAAATTGCTTTCATCGAAAAAATGATTTAAGTACAGCCCCCACCCCTTTCTGTCCCACTGTGCGTTCTTTTGGAATGTGTGCAATGTATGAAGAAGGCATGTTATTTTTGTCAAATTTTTGAATGAATTCTTTAGACGGGTTAATTATGAAATATGATTGAACTTAGACAATTTCATTTGGAGCGTCTGCTCCTCAGTGTTACTTTATTCAGAATAATGCTTATATCTTCATGTTGGGTTTAGCTAACCCGAAACATGCAATTCTTATATCTATGTCTTATATTTATGTGTAAGTATATTGGTGTGTACATATGTATGCAGAAGGCATACATATGTTGTATATATCTGCCGACTTGAGGTGCAAAGTGCATGCTCAGCATTCCCACGCGCCGCGATCGGCTTATGTATAAGCGATGGATCGTATTGCTTGTGCGCTGGAATATATATGTGTTTAAGTGTGGTCTTTTGGGTATTTGTATATTTATGATTATAATGACAGAGTGTCACAATGTATGAATTACTGTTATACTGTAAACCAATTATGCTTTACAGAACAAGACGGTGGAACATAATTTGGAATAATTTGGACGGCAGTATTTGCGAAGTCATAAATAACAAGTAAGCGGTTACAGTCGAGCACGCTCGACAGTAGGATACCCTGAACCCAGGTACTCTGTACTGAAAGTTGATTTTCGATCGATTGTTCCTATGGCAACTATATGATATTTTAGACCGATTCTAACCAAATTTGGTCAGAATGTATAATACCAGCCCATATGCATATTCTATCAGTTTGGTTCTGATATCTCAACAAACAAACAACTTTTTCATACTAAAACTTCATTTTCGATGTACCGTTTCTATGGCAGCTATATG
The DNA here is from genome assembly GCA_035045575.1 of Drosophila falleni. Lineage (NCBI taxonomy): Eukaryota > Metazoa > Arthropoda > Insecta > Diptera > Drosophilidae > Drosophila > Drosophila falleni. Next base: position 5,632,824 of record JAWNOV010000142.1, read on the forward strand.
ATATAGCTAACCGATTTTGGCCAAATTTGGTCAAGATGTATATTACCAGCCTAGATGCATATTTTATCAGTTTGGTTATGATATCTCGACAAACACAAAACTTTCCCATACTAAAACTTCGTTTTCGCTGTACCGTTCCTATGGGAGCTATATGATATAGCTAACTGATTTTAACCAAATCTGGTCAAGATGTATATTACCAGCCCAGATGCATATTCTATTAGTTTGGTTATGATATCTCAACAAACACAAAACTTTTCGATACTAAAACTTTATGTTCGCTGTACCGTGCCTATGGCAGCTATATGATATAGAGGACCGATTCAAAAATAAAAACAAACTTGATCTGCCTATGGTATCCAGGAACCTACATACCAAGTTTGATGTCTCTAGCTCTTATGGTTTCTAAGATCGACGCGTTCAAACAGACGGACGGACGGACGGACGGACGGACGGACGGACAGACAGACGGACATGGCTCAATCGACACGGCTGTTGATCCTGATCAAGAATATATATAGTTTTGAGGGTCTGCCACGCCCCCTTCTGCCTGTTACATACATTCTGCCAAACACATTATACCCTTTTTGGCCCATTTTTAATGGGCTCAGGGTATAAAAATCAAGTTCGAGAATTCGATCATTATGATTTCTTATTGAATTCATTTGAAACAATGAGAGATCAAGTAAGTTATCTAAAAAACTATCTTGGTTTAAGGGAGCAAGGTAATTGGTGCTACTAAAATTTGACCATGAAATTTTAGGCAAATTAAAATCACCCAGAACAATAAATAAGCCATTACCATTTATCTTGAAGATTAATTTCTTCAATACAGGCAAAATGCTGCAAGTACATTGCCGGAGATGCCTTTGGAGGTATATAAGAGCAGGTGATAAAAATTGATCAAGTTGAAAGTTACTTTGACAGCAACAATTTCAACATCAGTAGACACATTTAAAGTAATGCGTCAATGTTACCTGAGTACTTAAGAAGAAAAGTTTAAAGCCCTAAATCACACCTTTTCAATAATATATAGAACATATGTTGATGGTAGCTTCTATGGTTTGGAAACTGTTGATTTTACCGGGATTTAGCGATTTCCCGCTAAACTAGCGGTTTTTTCAAAAAGGAATAAATCCCAATCATTACATTTGAGCTTTTTAAGCGCTTTGATACAAACAGACAAACAAACTGACTTTTCATTTCATTTTTTTTAAGATAATACGTTTTATGTGGATATTAGAGTGGCAAGTTGCTATTATCTATTATACTGTAAGGTCGCAGCAAGATCGGACAAGTAGAACAGCAGTATCAACGTGCCAAAGCTCTTGAAAGCTATATGATATAACACTTCGTTCAATAATGTGTGTGACTTATTAATATAAACACATTTTTTTGCCAAAATTCGTTTTTATTCATCAACATAGTCCCCTTTTAGGGAGATACAATCATTCCAACGCCTTTCCAATCTTTCGATACCGCCTTTGTAAAACGGTTTTTCTTTGCTTTTAAAATAGGCGTTAGTTTCGGCGATTACTTCATCATTTGAGCGAAATCTCTTACCACGGAGCAACTTTTTGAGGTCTGCGAAGAGCCAGTAGTCGCAGGGGGCCAAATCTGGAAAATACGGTGGATTGGGAAGAATTTCGAAGCCCAATTCGTTGAATTTTGCCATCGTTTTCATTGATTTGTGAACGGTGATTGTTTGTTGAAGGTCCTTCTGGGGATAGTCGATGAATATTATTCCATGCGCATCCCAAATACAGACGCCAAAACCTTGCCAGCCAACTGCTGCATCTTTGGTCGTTGTGGGCGGCTTTCACCGGTTTGTCTGCCGATTTGACTCTGGAGTGAAATGGTGAATCCATGTTTCATCCATTGTGATGTACCGACGCAAAAACTCCGACTTATTGCGCGTAAACATATCCAAACAGCTCTTTGATTCATTGATTCGTTGTTGTTTCTGCTCCGGTGTGAGCAAATGCGGCACCCATTTCGAAAACACCTTTTTCATACCCAAATATTCGTGTATTATGGAGTGCACACTGCCTGCTGATATCTTTACTTCACTTTCACTTTACGGTCGGACATAATGATTTTCAGTATTTTTTTAACGTTTTCCGGAATAACAGCGTCATTTGGCCTTTCAGTAGATGGAATGTCATCGGTGACTGTACGACCACGTTTGAATTCGGCATGCCAATAACAAATTCTTCTTTTTGATGAAGCAGAGTCCGAATAATATTTTTCAAGCCATTCCTGGCATTGAACAGTATTTTTTTTTCATTACAAAACAATGATAAATCAGCACACAAAAGTAGCGTCACTTAAAGCACTGTTACTTGTAAACAAATGGTCGGACTAACATATGATTTTAACAGTAAGCCTAAAAATGTTGCCACTTTCGAAAAAAAATATTGATTTAGTACTAGTGCCGCCGTCTTTGTGTCAGTCACACACAATATTGAAGGAAGTGTTAGTGCACCGATTTGAGCCAACTTTAGTCATAATGTGTAAGACAATAACACGCTCAAATTTTGTAAGTTTAGTTAAGATATCTCAAAAAATACAAAAAATTTTCATACTAAAGGCATCCTCTACAAGGAAGTCATAAAAATCAAGAAAAACATGCATAGATATACAATTTTATTATATCGCCCTTTCTTCATAGATTTTAATAAATCATATCTTAAAAGTTTAATGCAGCTTTTCCAAAAAAATTTATTTTAAGTTTTCGTTTATTTTTAAAGTAAAACAAGTCGGAAAGGCTATAGTCGAGATCCCGACAATAGGATACCCATTACTTAATTTTAATATATATAAAACTATTGTAAACAATATTTTTTTTATGTTTTCTGAAATTTTACTATTGTTATTAATATTTATTATTATAGGCCCTGAATCCCCATTGGAACCTGTCTTGTTGCTCAATTTGCCTCGTCCTCCTAATTAAGAGACTTGAAAAGGAAAGTTTTTTTTTTCCAAATTTGAAAATTAGGAGCTTTGTCAGGTTAATAACTGATTTTGATTATCAACTGCTTCATGTTCACAATTGTTTCAACATCCTCAGGTTATCAACTGCTTCAGGTTTAATTCAAGTAGCAATTGCGTCAGGTCTAAAAAAAAATTCTGCATAGTTTGAAATCAATTCAAATTATTATGGTTTTCAAAATATTGTATGAGATAAATTAGGCAAAAACAAAAATTGTGTCTTTTGTTGGTTTACTGTCGATATGACATATTCAGCAAGCAACCCAACATTTTCCATCCTCAGTACTGTTTCTGCTAGTTGACCAACAATTTAAACTGAATGCCAATTTTGCGTGATAGAATAGTTGACAATTTTAAGGCGGAAGAATGATAAAGGGGTTTGAATGTTATATTGTGTTGCTGGTGTGACTTAGTTTAAACTAAAAAGAAGATGGAGGATTTTTAATTTTGGGGGGAGGAGGGGGGTAGAGAAAAAAGAAGAGAAAAGGGGGGGGGAGGGGGGGGGGGGGTGAAGGGGGGGGGAGTTATTATGAGGATTTGGGGGGGGGGGAGGATAGAGGGGAGTGTATGTGTGGGGGAAAAGGGGAGGATTTTTTGGGTTTTTTTGTGTGTTAAAAATAAAAAAATATTAATAGGTTTTTTTTGGGGGGGAAGGGGGGGGCGTGGCTTAAGTTTAAAACAAACTTGATCTGCGTGAGGTATATAGAAATCTGTGGGTCAAATTTGGTTTTGCTATCTCTTATAGTCTCTGAGATCCTTTTGTTCATACGGGAAAACGGACGGACGGACAGACACACATGGCTGTATCGACTCGGCTGTTGATGCTGATCAAGAATGTATATACTTTATAGGGTTGGAAATGCCTCCTTCTCCCAGTACATTACCTACATTCCAACGAACACAACTTTAACTTTAACTTATTTTTTAAGTAACGGGTACATTTAATAGCTCCTAAACTACTAGCTTTAATCCTAGACTGTGCATGGATGAATTACGGATATATTCATCAGCTTTCAGAAAAAGTAAAGCTTCTGAAAATCGGTTTTGGCATTCTCGAGTAATGCTGACAAAAGTGGGCGCACCTCTAAAAACACGGCTCAAAAAAAGCCAAATTTAAAAACATTCTAAACAAAACTCTGCCATAGAAAAAAATGTTTTTTTGTCGTTTGATCAGTTAAATTCAGAATTGGGAGGTCAACCTGAGGTGATGCACCGTTGATCAATTTTGAGAAATCACTCAAAAATCCGACATAACTGGGACTTAGCCCCTTAACATAATGATTTAAAAATCAAATATTATTTTTTTTCAGTTGGCCCTAACTGTTTGCTTTCTAAAACCAAATCAACTGTTGAACTCGGTGAAAAAATTTCGAGCTTACGGATTTTTTTAGAATACAAAAATTTATAAAAATCAGTTACATTTGAGGCTGACTCGTTCTTTTGGAAATGTTATTTTTGTCAAATGTTTTAATGAATTCTTTAGACGGGTTAATTATTTAATATCGTATGATTGAACTTAGACAATTTCATTTGGAGCGTCTGCTCCTCAGTGTTAAGTTATTCAGAATAATGCTTATATCTTCATGTTGGGTTTAGCTAACCCGAAACATGCAATTCTTATATCTACGACTTATATTTATGTGTATGTATATAGGTGTGTACATATGTATGCCTTTCTGCAAAGTGCTTGATCAGCATTCCCACGCGCCGCGATCGCATTATGTATAAGCGATGGCTCGTATTGCTTGTGCGCTGGAATGTGTATGTGTTTAAGTGTGGTCTTTTGGGTATTTGTATATTTATGATTATAATGACAGAGTGTCACAATGTGTGTAATAACTGTTATACCCTTTGATTTGTATTACTGGCAGGGTAGGTATACTGCACTTCCCTTTTTAAAGAAATTACGTAATATATGTAGTCATTTAAAGATTGTTAATTCGGTATAACATATAATATTAATATAATTAATAGCAATAATTTTTTGATTTGATTTTTTTTTTAATCTTATTTTTTAAGTGCATTAAAATGTGTTATCTCTCTTTTAAAAATATTTGTGTTCATTGATAAAAAAATTTCTTCTCTATTTTTATTTTAATAAATTTGATTTACTTTAACTCCATTCAACTCTAAATTTTCATTCGACTTTCCTAGAAGAATTTAAATTTTCTTTATATTATTCTTTTTTGTTTTTAGACCCCTGTACTTTTTTTAAGTGTCTATTCGGGTCTATTCGGTTTGTTTTACCGAATATATGCGTAACAGGCAGAAGGAGGCGTGGCAGACCCCATAAAGTATATATATTCTTGATCAGCATCAATAGCCGAGTCAATATAGCAATGTCCGTCTGTCTGTATGAACACCTAGATCTCATGAGACTATAAGAGCTAGAGACACCAAACTTGGTATGTAGGCTCCTCTATACCGCAGGCAAATCGCCCCCTATATCGCCCACAAATAGGAAACAAAAATTCGTATCCAAATTATAAGAGCAATTTAAAAGCTAGTGACACCAAATTTGGTATGTAGATTCCTTTACATTGCAGGCAGGCTAAGTTTGTTTCTTTTTTGAATCGGACCACTATATCATATAGCGCCCATAGGAGCAATCGGTCGAAAATCAAGTTTTAGTATGAACAACTTTTTTGTTTTATGAGATATCGTAACCAAACGTATAGAATATACATAAAACTTGGTTTTATATATTCTGTCCAAAGTTGGTTCAAATCGGACCACTATAACATGGTTTTGTCCAGTCTATGGTGCACCAGCTCCTGTGGTCAACTCATATTCCACAGGCTCGTCGAGCAGCGGTTGGAATAATGGTGGCTGGAATAACGGTGGTGCCATCTACAACAATGGCGGTTGGAACAACGGTGCCTCCACCTATAACAATGGTGGCTGGAACAATGGCGGCTGGAAGAGCGGCGGCATCTGGGAGAAACTTTCATTCGTCTGCTAAATGGATTTAAGTCTGGAACTTATTTGATCACAGTCACAAACTGTGTCGACACGATATTGTTGCCTACTTACGATCTACGATCGATTCGAATCTATACTTACTCAACTATTTTTTTTGTGCCTAGTTTTTAAATACATTGATCGATTACATTGCCCAAACACTATTTGTTTTTCCCATTTCCCTCTCTTTCGCTCTGTAAATACCGAAAATAAACTAGTCGGACGGAGCTACAGTCGAGCATTCTCGACTGTCGGAGACTCCGTACTTACTATGTCTATTGGGTTTGTTTTACCAAATATGTGTGTAACAGGCAGAAGGGGCGTGGAGGACCCCCAAAAGTATATATATTCTTGATCAGGATCAACAGTCGAGTCGATTGAGCCATGTCCGTCTGTCTGTCCGTCCGTCCATCCGCCTGTTTGAACGCGTCGATCTTAGAAATTATAAAAGCTAGAGACTTCAAACTTAATATGTAGGTTCCTAGATACCATAGGCAGATCAAGTTCGTTAATAGAGTTAGGTACTGAACATCGAAAATGAAGTTTTTGTATCTTGTTTGTTAAGATATTAAAACCAAACTTATAGAATATACATCTGGGCTGGTATTACACATCCTGACCAAATTTGGTTGGATTCGGTTAACTATATCATATAGTTGCCATATTAAAGGTACATCGAAAATGAAGTTTTAGTATGGAAAAGATTTTTGTTTGTTGAGATATCAGAACCAAACTAATAGACTATGCATCAGAGTGTATACTCCACCAAATTGACCGGTTAACTATATCATATAGCTGCCATAGAAACGGTACATCGAAAGTAAAGTTTTAGTATGTACAAGATTTTTGTGTGTTAAGATATCAGAACCAAACTAGTAGAATATGCATCAGAGCTGGTATTATACATCCTTACCAAATTTGGCTAAAATCGGTTAACTATATCATATAGCTGCCATAGGAACGGGACATCGAAAATGAAGTTTTTGTATAGAAAAGATTTTTGTTTGTTGAGATATCAGAACCAAACTAATAGAATATGCTTCTGGGCTGATATTATACATCCTCACCAAAATTTGGTTAAAATCGGTTAACTATATCATATAGCTGCCATAGGAACGGTACATCGAAAATTAAGTTTTAGTATGAAAAAGATTTTTGTTTGTTAAGATATCAGAACCAAACTGATAGAATATGAATCTGGGCTGGTATTATACATCCTCACCAAATGTGACTAAAATCGGTTAACTATATCATACATCTGCCATAGGAACGGTACATCGAAAATTAAGTTTTAGAAGTAAAGATTTTTGTTTGTTAAGATATCAGAACCAAACTAATAGAATATGCATCAGAGCTGGTATTATACATTCTCACGAAATTTGGTTGGATTCGGTTAGCTATATCATATAGTTGCCATAGGAACGGTACATCGAAAATGAAGTTTTAGTATGGAAAAGATTTTTGTTTGTTGAGATATCAGAACCAAACTAATAGAATATGCATCAGAGCTGGTATTATACAACCTCACCAAATTTTGTTAAAATCGGTTGACTATATCATATAGATGCCATAGGAACGGTACATCGAAAATGAAGTTTTAGTATGGAAAAGATTTTTGTTTGTTGAGATATCAGAACCAAACTGATAGAATATGCATCAGGGCTGGTATTATACATTCTCACGAAATTTGGTTGGATTCGGTTAGCTATATCATATAGTTGCCATAGGAACGGTACATCGAATATGAAGTTTTAGTTTGGAAAAGATTTTTGTTTGTTGAGATATCAGAACCAAACTAATAGAATTACTTCAAAAATGAAGTTTTAGTATGAAAAAAGATTTTTGTTTGTTAAGATATCAGAACCAAACTGATAGAATATGAATCTGGGCTGGTATTATACATCCTCACCAAATTTGACTAAAATCGGTTAACTATATCATACATCTGCCATAGGAACGGTACATCGAAAATTAAGTTTTAGTATGGTAAAGATTTTTGTTTGTTAAGATATCAGAACCAAACTAATAGAATATGCATCAGAGCTGGTATTATACATTCTCACCAAATTTGGTTGGATTCGGTTAGCTATATCATATAGTTGCCATAGGAACGGTACATCGAATATGAAGTTTTAGTTTGGAAAAGATTTTTGTTTGTTGAGATATCAGAACCAAACTAATAGAATATGCATCAGAGCTGGTATTATACATCCTCACCAAATTTTGTTAAAATCGGTTGACTATATCATGTAGATGCCATAGGAACGGTACATCGAAAATGAAGTTTTAGTATGGAAAAGATTTTTGTTTGTTGAGATATCAGAACCAAACTGATAGAATATGCATCAGGGTTGGTATTATGCATCCTGACCAAATTTGAATAGAGTCGGCTAACTATATCATATACCATTCATAGGAACGGTACATCGAAAATGAAGTTTTAGTATGGAAAATATTCTTCTTTGTTAAGATATCAGAACCAAACTAATAGAACATACATCTGAGCTGGTATTATAATTCCTCACCACATTTGGTTAAAATCGGTTTACTATATCATATAGCTGCCATAGGAACGGTACATCGAAAATGAATTTTTAGTGTGGAAAAGATTTTTGTTTGTTATTTGACCAAATTTGAATAGAGTCGGTTAACTATATCATATAGCTGCCATAGAAACGGTACATCGAAAGTAAAGTTTTAGTATGGAAAAGATTTTTGTTTGTTAAGATATCAGAACCAAACTGATAGAATATGCATCTGGGCTGGTATTATACATCCTGACCAAATTTGAATAGAGTCGGTTAACTATATCATATAGCTGCCATAGAAACGGTACATCGAAAATTAAGTTTTAGTATGGTAAAGATTTTTTTTTGTTAAGATATCAGAACCAAACTAATAGAATATGCATCAGAGCTGGTATTATACATCCTGACGAAATTTGGTTGGATTCGGTTAGCTATATCATATAGTTGCCATAGGAACGGTACATCGAAAATGAAGTTTTAGTATGGAAAAGATTTTTGTTTGTTGAGATATCAGAACCAAACTAATAGAATATGCATCTAAACTGGTATTATACATCCTCACCAAATTTTGTTAAAATCGGTTAACTATATCATATAGTTGCCATACGAACGGTACATCGAAAATTAAGTTTTAGTATGGAAAAGATTTTTGTTTGTTAAGATATCAGAACCAAACTGATAGAATATGCATTTGGGCTGGTATTATTCATCCTGACCAAATTTGACTTCATTTTCATCTGGCTGGTATTACAATTCCTCACCAATTTGGTTAGAATCGGTTTACTATATCATATAGCTGCCATAGGAACGGTACATCGAAAATGAAGTTTTAGTATGGAAAAGATTTTTGTTTGTTAAGATATCAGAACCAAACTGATAGAATATGCATCTGGGCTGGTATTATACATCCTGACCAAATTTGAATAGAGTCGGTTAACTATATCATATAGCTGCCATAGGAACGGTACATCGAAAGTAAAGTTTTAGTATGGAAAAGATTTTTGTTTGTTAAGTTATCAGAACCAAACTAATAGAATATGCATCAGAGCTGGTATTAAACATCCTGACCAAATTTAGTTAGATTCGGTTAACTATATCATATAGTTGCTATAGGAACGGTACATCGAAAATGAAGTTTTAGTATGGAAAAGATTTTTGTTTGTTAATATATCAGAACCAAACTAATAGAACATGCATCTGAGCTGGTATTATAGATCCTGAACAAATTTGGTTAAAATCGGTTTACTATATCATATAGCTGCCATAGGAACGGTACATCGAAAATGAAGTTTTAGTATGGAAAAGATTTTTGTTTGTTAAGATATCAGAACCAAACTAATAGAACATGCATCTGAGCTGGTATTTTAGTTCCTCACTAAATTTGGTTAAAATCGGTTAACTATATCATATAGCTGCCATAGGAATGGTACATCGAAAATGAAGTTTTAGTATGGAAAAGATTTTTGTTTGTTGAGATGTCAGAACCAAACTGATAGAATATGCATCTGGGCTGGTATTATCCATCCTGACCAAATTTGGATAGAGTCGGTTAACTATATCATATAGCTGCCATAGAAACGGTACATCGAAAGTAAAGTTTTGGTATGGAAAAGATTTTTGTTTGTTAAGATTTCAGAACCAAACTAATAGAATATGCATCAGAGCTGGTATTATACATCCTCACCAAATTTGGCTAAAATCGGTTAACTATATCATATAGCTGCCATAGGAACGGTACATCGAAAATGTAGTTTTTGTATAGAAAAGATTTTTGTTTGTTGAGATAACAGAGCTAAACTAATAGACTATGCTTCTGGGCTGATATTATACATCCTCACCAAATTTGGTTAAAATCGGTTAACTATATAATATAGCTGCCATAGGAACGGTACATCGAAAATTAAGTTTTAGGATGGAAAAGATTTTTGTTTGTTAAGATATCAGAACCAAACTGATAAAATATGCATCTGGGCTGATATTAAACATCCTGACCAAATTTCGTTAGATTCGGTTTACTATATCATATAGCTGCCATAGGAACGGTACATCAAAAATGAAGTTTTAGTATGGAATAAGATTTTTGTTTGTTGAGATATCAGAACCAAACTAATAGAATATGCATCAGAGCTGGTATTATACATCCTCACCAAATGTGACTAAAATCGGTTAACTATATCATATATCTGCCATAGGAACGGTACATCGAAAATGAAGTCTTAGTATGGAAAATATTCTTGTTTGTTAAGATATCAGAACCAAACTAATAGAATATAAATCTGGGCTGGTATTATACATCCTCACCAAATTTGGTTAAAATCGGTTAACTATATCATATAGCTCCATAGGAACGACATCGAAAAAAGTTAGTATGGAAAATATTCTTGATTGTGAAGATATCAGAACAAAACTAAGAGAATATGCATCTGGGCTGGAATTATACATCCTCACCAAATTTGGTTAAAATCCGTTAACTATATCATATAGCTGCCATAGGAACGGTACATCGAAAATGAAGTTTTAGTATGGAAAAGATTTTTGTTTGTTGAGATATCAGAACCAAACTAATAGAATATGCATCTGAGCTGGTATTATACTTCCTCACCAAATTTGGTTAAAATCGGTCAACTATATCATATAGATGCCATAGGAACGGTACATCGAAAATGAAGTTTTAGTATGGAAAAGATTTTTGTTTGTTAAGATATCAGAACCAAACTAATAGAATATGCATCAGAGCTGGTATTATACATCCTCACCAAATTTGGTTGGATTCGGTTAACTATATCATATAGTTGCCATAGGAACGGTACATCGAAAATGAAGTTTTAGTATGGAAAAGATTTTTGTTTGTTAAGATATCAGAACCAAACTAATAGAATATGCATCAGAGCTGGTATTATACATCCTCACCAAATTTTGTTAAAATCGGTTAACTATATCATATAGCTGCCATAGGAACGGTACATCGAAAATGAAGTTTTAGTATGGAAAAGATTTTTGTTTGTTAAGATATCAGAACCAAACTAATAGAATATGCATCTGGGCTGGTATTATACATCCTCACCAAATTTGGTTAGAATCGGTTAACTATATCATATAGCTGCCATAGGAACGGTACATCGAAAATGAAGTTTTAGTATGGAAAAGATTTTTGTTTGTTAAGATATCAGAACCAAACTAATAGAATATGCATCTGGGCTGGTATTATACATCCTCACCAAAATTTGGTTAGAATCGGTTAACTATATCATATAGCTGCCATAGGAACGGTACATCGAAAATGAAGTTTTAGTATGGAAAAGATTTTTGTTTGTTAAGATATCAGAACCAAACTAATAGAATATGCATCTGGGCTGGTATTATACATCCTGACCAAATTTGGTTAGAATCGGTTAACTATATCATATAGCTGCCATAGGAACGGTACATCGAAAATGAAGTTTTAGTATGGAAAAGATTTTTGTTTGTTGAGATATCAGAACCAAACTGATAGAATATGCATCTGAGCTGGTATTATACATCCTCGACCAAATTTGGTTAGAATCGGTTAACTATATCATATAGCTGCCATAGGAACGGTACATCGAAAATTAAGTTTTAGTATGGAAAAGATTTTTGTTTGTTAAGATATCAGAACCAAACTAATAGAATATGCATCTGGGCTGGTATTATACATCCTGACCAAATTTGGTTAGAATCGGTTAACTATATCATATAGCTGCCATAGGAACGGTACATCGAAAATGAAGTTTTAGTATGGAAAAGATTTTTGTTTGTTAAGATATCAGAACCAAACTAATAGAATATGCATCTGGGCTGGTATTATACATCCTGACCAAATTTGGTTAGAATCGGTTAACTATATCATATAGCTGCCATAGGAACGGTACATCGAAAATGAAGTTTTAGTATGGAAAAGATTTTTGTTTGTTAAGATATCAGAACCAAACTAATAGAATATGCATCTGGGCTGGTATTATACATCCTGACCAAATTTGGTTAGAATCGGTTAACTATATCATATAGCTGCCATAGGAACGGTACATCGAAAATGAAGTTTTAGTATGGAAAAGATTCTTGTTTGTTAAGATATCAGAACCAAACTGATAGAATATGCATCTGGGCTGGTATTATACATCCTGACCAAATTTGGTTAGATTCGGTTAACTATATCATATAGCTGCCATAGGAACGGTACATCGAAAATGAAGTTTTAGTATGGAAAAGATTTTTGTTTGTTAAGATATCAGAACCAAACTAATAGAATATGCATCTGGGCTGGTATTATACATCCTGACCAAATTTGGTTAGAATCGGTTAACTATATCATATAGCTGCCATAGGAACGGTACATCGAAAATGAAGTTTTAGTATGGAAAAGATTTTTGTTTGTTAAGATATCAGAACCAAACTGATAGAATATGCATCGGGGCTGGTATTATACATCCTGTATATGCATTTGGGCTTATATTATTCATCCTGACCAAATTTGAATAGAGTCGGTTAACTATATCATATAGCTGCCATAGGAACGGTACATCGAAAATGAAGTTTTAGTATGGAAAAGATTTTTGTTTGTTAAGATATCAGAACCAAACTGATAGAATATGCATCTGGGCTGGTATTATACATCCTGACCAAATTTGGTTAGAATCGGTTAACTATATCATATAGCTGCCATAGGAACGGTACATCGAAAATGAAGTTTTAGTATGGAAAAGATTTTTGTTTGTTAAGATATCAGAACCAAACTGATAGAATATGCATCGGAGCTGGTTTATATCTGTATATGTATTTGGGCTGGTATTATTCATCCTGACCAAATTTGAATAGAGTTGGTTAACTATATCATATAGCTGCCATAGGAACGGTACATCGAAAATGAAGTTTTAGTATGGAAAAGATTTTTGTTTGTTAAGATATCAGAACCAAACTAATAGAATATGCATCTGGGCTGGTATTATACATCCTGACCAAATTTGGTTAGAATCGGTTAACTATATCATATAGCTGCCATAGGAACGGTACATCGAAAATGAAGTTTTAGTATGGAAAAGATTTTTGTTTGTTAAGATATCAGAACCAAACTGATAGAATATGCATCGGAGCTGGTATTATACATCTTATATGCATTTGGGCTGGTATTATTCATCCTGACCAAATTTGAATAGAGTTGGTTAACTATATCATATAGCTGCCATAGGAACGGTACATCGAAAATGAAGTTTTAGTATGGAAAAGATTTTTGTTTGTTAAGATATCAGAACCAAACTGATAGAATATGCATCTGGGCTGGTATTATACATCCTGACCAAATTTGGTTAGAATCGGTTAACTATATCATATAGCTGCCATAGGAACGGTACATCGAAAATGAAGTTTTAGTATGGAAAAGATTTTTGTTTGTTAAGATATCAGAACCAAACTGATAGAATATGCATCTGGGCTGGTATTATACATCCTGACCAAATTTGGTTAGAATCGGTTAACTATATCATATAGCTGCCATAGGAACGGTACATCGAAAATGAAGTTTTAGTATGGAAAAGATTTTTGTTTGTTAAGATATCAGAACCAAACTAATAGAATATGCATCTGGGCTGGTATTAAACATCCTGACCAAATTTGGTTAGAATCGGTTAACTATATCATATAGCTGCCATAGGAACGGTACATCGAAAATGAAGTTTTAGTATGGAAAAGATTTTTGTTTGTTAAGATATCAGAACCAAACTGATAGAATATGCATCTGGGCTGGTATTATACATCCTGACCAAATTTGGTTAGAGTCGGTTAACTATATCATATAGCTGCCATAGGAACGGTACATCGAAAATGAAGTTTTAGTATGGAAAAGATTTTTGTTTGTTAAGATATCAGAACCAAACTGATAGAATATGCATCTGGGCTGGTATTATACATCCTGACCAAATTTGGATAGAGTCGGATAACTATATCATATAGCTGCCATAGGAACGGTACATCGAAAATGAAGTTTTAGTATGGAAAAGATTTTTGTTTGTTAAGATATCAGAACCAAACTGATAGAATATGCATCGGAGCTGGTATTTTACATCCTGGTATATGCATTTAGGCTGGTATTATACATCCTGACCAAATTTGGATAGAGTTGGTTAACTATATCATATAGCTGCCATAGGAACGGTACATCGAAAATGAAGTTTTAGTATGGAAAAGATTTTTGTTTGTTAAGATATCAGAACCAAACTGATAGAATATGCATCTGGGCTGGTATTATACATCCTGACCAAATTTGGATAGATTCGGTTAACTATATCATATAGCTGCCATAGGAACGGTACATCGAAAATGAAGTTTTAGTATGGAAAAGATTTTTGTTTGTTGAGATATCAGAACCAAACTGATAGAATATGCATCTGGGCTGGTATTATACATCCTGACCAAATTTGGTTAGAATCGGTTAACTATATCATATAGCTGCCATAGGAACGGTACATCGAAAATGAAGTTTTAGTATGGAAAAGATTTTTGTTTGTTAAGATATCAGAACCAAACTGATAGAATATGCATCTGGGCTGGTATTATACATCCTGACCAAATTTGGTTAGAATCGGTTAACTATATCATATAGCTGCCATAGGAACGGTACATCGAAAATGAAGTTTTAGTATGGAAAAGATTTTTGTTTGTTAAGATATCAGAACCAAACTGATAGAATATGCATCGGAGCTGTATTATACATCCGATATCTTGGGCTGGTATTATACATCCTGACCAAATTTGAATAGAGTTGGTTAACTATATCATATAGCTGCCATAGGAACGGTACATCGAAAATTAAGTTTTAGTATGGAAAAGATTTTTGTTTGTTAAGATATCAGAACCAAACTGATAGAATATGCATCTGGGCTGGTATTATACATCCTGACCAAATTTGGATAGAGTCGGTTAACTATATCATATAGCTGCCATAGAAACGGTACATCGAAAATGAAGTTTTAGTATGGAAAAGATTTTTGTTTGTTAAGATATCAGAACCAAACTGATAGAATATGCATCGGAGCTGGTTTTATACTCGTCTGGGCTGGTATTATACATCCTGACCAAATTTGGATAGAGTTGGTTAACTATATCATATAGCTGCCATAGGAACGGTACATCGAAAATGAAGTTTTAGTATGGAAAAGATTCTTGTTTGTTAAGATATCAGAACCAAACTGATAGAATATGCATCTGGGCTGGTATTATACATCCTGACCAAATTTGGTTAGAATCGGTTAACTATATCATATAGCTGCCATAGGAACGGTACATCGAAAATGAAGTTTTAGTATGGAAAAGATTTTTGTTTGTTAAGATATCAGAACCAAACTGATAGAATATGCATCGGAGTGGTATTATAAGATGCATCTGGGCTGGTATTATACATCCTGACCAAATTTGGATAGAATTGGTTAACTATATCATATAGCTGCCATAGGAACGGTACATCGAAAATGCAGTTTATGTATGGAAAAGATTCTTGTTTGTTAAGATATCAGAACCAAATTGATAGAATATGCATCTGGGCTGGTATTATACATCCTGACCAAATTTGGTTAGAATCGGTTAACTATATCATATAGCTGCCATAGGAACGGTACATCGAAAATGAAGTTTTAGTATGGAAAAGATTTTTGTTTGTTAAGATATCAGAACCAAACTGATAGAATATGCATCTAGGCTGGTATTATACATCCTGACCATAATTTGGTTAGACTCGATAACTATATTATATAGCTGCCATAGGAACGGTACATTGTAAATAGAGTTGTTAACTATATCATATTTATTTATTTATTTATGCACGACTAAAAAGCAGTCGGCAAGGAACAAAAAAATCATATAAAGAATTAAATTAAAGATTAAAAAATAAAGATAAAATTAATATTAAAATTAAATATAAATATAAACTGTAAATAAAGATTTAAATTAGAATTAGAATTAGATCTGGGGTATGCAAAAAATTATAAATGATCCAACATTTGTTGCAAGGATTGGGGAAAACCCAGAAAAACCCAATCAGATCAATAAGGATTAGTAATGTTGTTAGTAATTGTAAAGAATGTTAAACTAGTAGAATGTAATAAAACAAGTTATTAGTGTTACTTAGGTCAGGAATTAAGGGAAAGATATTGGAAAAGTGCGGATTTTAGGGAAGGGAGAGAGAGCTCTGAGGAGAAAACGTGAAAGAGGCTATTATAGGTAGTGCATAAGACCCGAAACGAATCGTGTGAAGCGTAATCAGTTGTGCATGTAGGTAAAAATAAAGGCTTGTAATTCCTAGTAGACCTGCGGGGGACAGAAAAGGTGAGGCGGGCAAGAAGGGAACTAGAATCGATCTCGCCAATAATCAATTTGTGAAGAAAAACAACACCAAGAGTTTTCCTACGATTAATTAAAGACGGAAGATTGAGAAGACGAAGCCTATGGGAGTACGGTGGTAAACGAAGGTTGGGATCCCAGTTAAAACCACGTAAGGCGAAAAGCAAGAATTGCTTTTGAACTGATTCAATTCGATTCTGGTTTATTTGATACTGCGGGCTCCAAATGCATGAACAGTATTCCAGGATGGGACGAACTAAAGAGACGTAAAGGAGTTTCGTGGTAAAAGGATCATTAAATTCTTTCGACCAACGTTTAATGAAACCAAGTACTCCTTTGGCGTCATTAACTATAGTGGAGATATGTAAATTGAAGCATAATTTGCAATCAAATAAAACTCCAAGATCCTTTACAGATTTTATACGTTTCAAAGGGGTATTGTCAATCGTATAAGAAGCTAAATAGGGCCTAGAACGACTAAATGTCATGAACATACACTTTGAACAATTTAGATGCAACTTATTGGCCGAGCACCATAGTTGCATAGCGTTCAAATCGTCTTGCAGACGATTATGAAGAAGGGGATCAGTGTATGAAAAAATAAGCTTTACATCATCCGCATACATTAAAATATATGAATGGGCCAGAATAGTGGGTAGATCGTTAATGAACAGAGTAAAAAATAAAGGCCCTAAGTGACTACCTTGAGGTACACCAGAAGTAACGTAAACCGAACTCGAAATGGTTGACCTAAGGAGCACTTTTTGGGTCCTTTAGGTAGGTGGAAACCCAACAAAGGCAGAAGGGAAACCTATGCACCTAAGTTTGTAGAGTAAGAGGTCATGGTTCACAGAGTCAAAGGCTTTACTGAAGTCAGTGTATATGACATCCGTTTGCTTTTTCTCTGAAAATGCATCATTTACCAGGGAGGTAAACTCAAGCAAGTTGGTCGTAGTGGACCGACCCTTAATAAAGCCGTGTTGAGTAGGAGAAATTATCGATTTACAGAGATGCTGCAAAGACGAAACAAGGATTTTTTCAAATAATTTAGGAATGGCTGATAGCTTTGCAATGCCTCTGTAGTTCGAAATATCAGACTTACCACCTTTTTTGTGGAGAGGAATGATATAAGATTCTTTCCAAAGATATGGAAAGGTTGAAGATTCAAGGGATAGATTAAAAAGCTTATGCAACGGAGCAGCTAAAGAAGAGCAGCATTCCTTAAGAAGACAACTAGGAATGTTGTCTGGCCCAGGGATGAAAGAAGATTTTAAAGAAATAAGAGAAGAGATTATAGTGTTATAAGAAATAGAGGGAGCAAACATAGTGTTTGATTGAAAAATAGAATAAGGATAAGATGAATTAGAAGTGGAGATTGGAGAGTAGGTGGATTGAAAAAAGTTAGCAAAAAGTTCAGCGGCTGCAGAATCGTTGCTGGCATTATCTATCCCATAAAAAAAAGAGGAAGGTAAACCGTGAGACTTACGCTTCAAGTTAACAAATTTGTAAAATTGTTTAGGGTCACGGGAAAACTGTCTTTTGCATCGAGTTAGATAGTTCTCGTAGCATAGCAAGTTTAAATTGGCGAAGTCCGACTTGGCTATTGTGTACTTACACCAGTCAAGACTTGAGCCAGACTTCTTATATTTTTTAAAATATTTAGATTTAATATTTTTTAAATAAGAAAGTCTAGGTGTAAACCAGGGAGGCTTTATAGAACCAGACGGTGGAACATAATTTGGAATGCACACATCTAAGAGTGCATTTAGGGTCTCATAGAAAGAACTAAGGGCAATATCGATGTCAGTCGCTTTATCTAAAAAGCACCAGTCGGTAGCAAGGATAAGTTCATTAAGCAATGAATAATTTCCCTTGCGAAAACAACGACGAGGTAATTGCTGACATAATAGAGGTGAACTAAAGGGTTTGGAGATTGAGATAGAAATTTCTATAGTGGGATGATGTAAATCTTCAGGGATACTTAATGGTGATGACCTAGAGACGGCAGTATTTGCGAAGTCATTAATAAAAACCAGATCAAGAATACGATCATTATGATTTCTTATTGAATTCATTTGAAACAATGAGAGATCAAGTAGGTTATCTAAAAAATTATCTTGGTTTAAGGGAACAAGGTAATTGGTGCTACTAAAAAATGACCAAGAAATTTTAGGCAAATTAAAATCACCCAACACAATAAATAAGTCATTATCTTTGACTTGAAGGTTAATTTCATCAATACAGGCAAAATGCTGCAAGTAAATTGCCGGAGATGCTTTTGGAGGGATATAAGAGCAGGTGATAAAAATTGATCGAGTTGAAACAGTTACTTTGACGGCAACAATTTCAACATCAGAAGACACATTAAAAGTAATGCGTTCTGACTGAAGTGTCGATTTAGTGGCAATAAGTACGCCACCACTTCGAGTCGGTCGATCATTTCTATATAAAAGATAATTATTTGACATAACTTCAGAATCAGATACTGTAGGATTTAACCAAGTTTCTGACAAAGCAATTATATCAGAATCAAAAGACATACTACTCAAATATAGATTTTTGAGCTTAGTAAGGAGGCCTCTAACATTTTGGTAATGAATACAGGCAAAATCGGGCCGCAGGTCTAGTTTTTTGAAGCCGTACTAGCGGGCTCCTGTACATTGGAACTGCCGGCTGTAAGAGAAACAGGAGAGGATTCACTTCGTTTTTTGGGCTTAAACTCATGAACTATCATATGTGGTGGCCAAAATTTTGGGTCACAAATGACAGAAAATACGTCGTGAGGGACACTTATTTTAAAAGATGCTATTTCCCGGGCAATAGCAAAATTAAATTTACTAACCGAGACGTTAGCAGAGACTTTGCTAGAAATGTATGCCGCTACAGATTCACAAGTAGTGTCCGAGGATAACCTAGACACAAATACTTGCTTACGAGGAGCAACAACATTTAAAATAGGGAGCTCAGGAGTAGGGGCAGCTAAGTTGTCAGTCCTATTGTTAGGCGCTGCAGTGCGAGGAGGTCTACCCTTCCGACCAGATCCAGCCCGCACCGAAGACACGATGACTTGGGCTGATTCCGTTGTCTGATTGGTAGAATCACCTGCAGAAGGTATAGGAGAATTAAAAAGGTTGTCAATACCCGGAGAGGCCGATAAAGACAAAGTTGGCGAAGTGTCTTTATTGTGGCGAGATGCCAATGGAGTCACGGGAGGCTGAGTGACTGGGATATTAGGGGGAACTGCTAAAAATTGACAATCAGGAGGTGAGTTAAAATTATATTGGCTAAGCAACTCGAGACTAGAATCAAAATCACTCGAAAGAAGCTTAGCCATTTTATTAAGTTTGGAGAATTGATTTCTCACTGAATTGTACATTTTTGAGAAATCAATTTGCTTGTCGATGCAAACTGGACAAGACCATTTCACTGCACCACATTCCTTTTTAGAAACGGCAATGATCTTATCACATTCTCGACCTGTAAGACCTGCACACTTAGCATGCATGATATTCTCACACAACCAACAATAAATAAATCTCGGTTGCTCAGAATCATCCGCACACTTGATAGTGCAGTTTTTCTTGCAGCACGACATATTTCCAACAGGGGTTAAACAAATAATTAATAGGCCGAATAGGCAGAAATTGCGCACGCAAAGAGAGCGGGAGGCACACAAATGAAGCTCTAAACAAGAGAGCAAAAACACAAAAACAATTTGCCGGTGAGAGCGCGCTGCTAAACAAAAACGAAATGCAACAGCGAACACACACACAAACAAATGTATTGGGATGTGCAAAGCGCAAAAACTGAGATAAGGAGATGTAAACACAAACAAAATCGATCGCTGTGTTTACAATAACAACAAACTTATGTGAGCGAGGTGTAAAGCAAAAGCCGAAATACACAAACAAACACACGCACAAGAATGTAATTATTTAAGGGAAATGCAAAACTAAGTTTAGCAAAACTAAAATGCTTTATTTTAGGGACACAATGCACAAATGATCACAACTTACACAGCAAGTCGATAGCCAGTTCACTTATGCACAATTTTAGATAAAGATATATAATTTCGGTTGTAATAAAACACAAAAATAAATGAAATTGTACGAGCCAAAATAAAACACGTCTGATTCACTCAAACAAAGAACTCTTGCTCCATAGGAACGGTACATCGAAAATGAAGTCTTAGTATGGAAAAGATTCTTGTTTGTTAAGATATCAGAACCAAACTAATAGAATATGCATTTGGGCTGGTATTATACATCCTGACCAAATTTGGTTAGAATCGGATAACCATATCATATAGCTGCCATAGGAACGGTACATCGAAAATGAAGTTTTAGTATGGAAAAGATTCTTGTTTGTTAAGATATCAGAACCAAACTGATAGAATATGCATTTGGGCTGGTATTATACATTTTGACCAAATTTGGTTAGAAATCGGTTAACTATATACATATAGCTGCCATAGGAACGGTACATCGAAAATGAAGTTTTAGTATGGAAAAGATTTTTGTTTGTTAAGATATCAGAACCAAACTGATAGAATATGCATCTGGGCTGGTATTATACATCCTGACCAAATTTGGTTAGAATCGGATAACTATATCATATAGCTGCCATAGGAACGGTACATCGAAAATGAAGTTTTAGTATGGAAAAGATTTTTGTTTGTTAAGATATCAGAACCAAACTGATAGAATATGCATCTGGGCTGGTATTATACATCCTGACCAAAATTTGATTTGAGTCGGTTAACTATATCATATAGCTGCCATAGGAACGGTACATCGAAAATGAAGTTTTAGTATGGAAAAGATTTTTGTTTGTTAAGATATCAGAACCAAACTGATAGAATATGCATCTGGGCTGGTATTATACATCCTGACCAAATTTGGATAGAGTCGATAACTATATCATATAGCTGCCATAGAAACGGTACATCGAAAATGAAGTTTTAGTATGGAAAAGATTTTTGTTTGTTAAGATATCAGAACCAAACTGATAGAATATGCATCTGGGCTGGTATTATACATCCTGACCAAATTTGGTTAGAATCGGTTAACTATATCATATAGCTGCCATTGGAACGTTACATCGAAAATGAAGTTTTAGTGTGGAAAATATTCTTTCTTTGTTAAGATATCAGAACCAAACTGATAGAATATGCATCTGGGCTGGTATTATACATCCTGACCAAATTTTGGATAGAGTCGATAACTATATCAATATAGCTGCCATAGAAACGGTACATCGAAAATGAAGTTTTAGTATGGAAAAGATTTTTGTTTGTTAAGATATCAGAACCAAACTAGATAGAATATGCATCTGGGCTGGTATTATACATCCTGAAAATTGGTTAGAATCGGTTAACTATATCATATAACTGCCATAGGAACGGTACATCGAAAATGAAGTTTTAGTATGGAAAAGATTTTTGTTTGTTAAGATATCAGAACCAAACTGATAGAATATGCATCTGAGGCTGGTATTATACATCCTGACCAAATTTGGATAGAGTCGATAACTATATCAATATAGCTGCCATAGGAACGGTACATCGAAAATGAAGTTTTAATATGGAAAAGATTTTTGTTTGTTAAGATATCAGAACCAAACTGATAGAATATGCATCTAGGCTGGTATTATACATCCTGACCAAATTTGGATAGAGTCGATAACTATATCATATAGCTGCCATAGAAACGGTACATCGAAAATGAAGTTTTAGTATGGAAAAGATTTTTGTTTGTTAAGATATCAGAACCAAACTGATAGAATATGCATCTGGGCTGGTATTATACATCCTGACCAAATTTGGTTAGAATCGGTTAACTATATCATATAGCTGCCATAGGAACGGTACATCGAAAATGAAGTTTTAGTATGGAAAAGATTCTTGTTTGTTAAGATATCAGAACCAAACTAATAGAATATGCATCTGGGCTGGTATTATACATCCTGACCAAATTTGGATAGAGTCGATTAACTATATCATATAGCTGCCATAGGAACGGTACATCGAAAATGAAGTTTTAGTATGGAAAAGATTTTTGTTTGTTAAGATATCAGAACCAAACTGATAGAATTTGCATCTGGGCTGGTTTTATACATCCTGACCAAATTTGGTTAGAATCGGTTAACTATATCATATAGCTGCCATAGGAACGGTACATCGAAAATGAAGTTTTAGTATGGAAAAGATTTTTGTTTGTTAAGATATCAGAACCAAACTGATAGAATATGCATCTGGGCTGGTATTAAACATTCTGACCAAAATTTAATTAGAATCGGTTAACTATATCATATAGCTGCCATAGGAACGGTACATCGAAAATGAAGTTTTAGTATGGAAAAGATTTTTGTTTGTTAAGATATCAGAACCAAACTGATAGAATATGCATCTAGGGCTGGTATTATACATCCTGACCAAATTTGGATAGAGTCGATAACTATATCATATAGCTGCCATAGGAACGGTACATCGAAAATGAAGTTTTAGTATGGAAAAGATTTTTGTTTGTTAAGATATCAGAACCAAACTGATAGAATATGCATCTGGGCTGGTATTATACATCCTGACCAAATTTGGATAGAGTCGGTTAACTATATCATATAGCTGCCATAGGAACGGTACATCGAAAATGAAGTTTTGGTATGGAAAAGATTTTTGTTTGTTAAGATATCAGAACCAAACTAATAGAATATGCATCTGGGCTGATATTAAACATCCTGACCAAATTTGGTTAGAATCGGTTAACTATATCATATAGCTGCCATAGGAACGGTACATCGAAAATGAAGTTTTAGTATGGAAAAGATTTTTGTTTGTTAAGATATCAGAACCAAACTGATAGAATATGCATCTGGGCTGGTATTAAACATTTTGACCAAATTTGGATAGAGTCGATAACTATATCATATAGCTGCCATAGGAACGGTACATCGAAAATGAAGTTTTAGTATGGAAAAGATTTTTGTTTGTTAAGATATCAGAACCAAACTGATAGAATATGCATCTGGGCTGGTATTATACATTCTGACCAAATTTGGTTAGAATCGGTTAACTATATCATATAGCTGCCATAGGAACGGTACATCGAAAATGAAGTTTTAGTATGGAAAAGATTCTTGTTTGTTAAGATATCAGAACCAAACTAGATAGAATTATGCATCTGGGCTGGTATTATACATCCTGACCAAATTTGGTTAGAATCGGTTAACTATATCATATAGCTGCCATAGGAACGGTACATCGAAAATGAAGTTTTAGTATGGAAAAGATTTTTGTTTGTTAAGATATCAGAACCAAACTAATAGAATATGCATCTGGGCTGGTATTATACATCCTGACCAAATTTGGGTAGAATCGGTTAACTATATCATATAGCTGCCATAGGAACGGTACATCGAAAATGAAGTTTTAGTATGGAAAAGATTCTTGTTTGTTAAGATATCAGAACCAAACTAATAGAATATGCATCTGGGCTGGTATTATACATCCTGACCAAATTTGGATAGAGTCGATAACTATATCATATAGCTGCCATAGGAACGGTACATCGAAAATGAAGTTTTAGTATGGAAAAGATTTTTGTTTGTTAAGATATCAGAACCAAACTGATAGAATATGCATCTGGGCTGGTATTATACATCCTGACCAAATTTGGTTAGAATCGGTTAACTATATCATATAGCTGCCATAGGAACGGTACATCGAAAATGAAGTTTTAGTATGGAAAAGATTTTTGTTTGTTAAGATATCAGAACCAAACTGATAGAATATGCATCTGGGCTGGTATTATACATCCTGACCAAATTTGGATAGAGTCGGATAACTATATCATATAGCTGCCATAGGAACGGTACATCGAAAATGAAGTTTTAGTATGGAAAAGATTTTTGTTTGTTAAGATATCAGAACCAAACTGATAGAATATGCATCTGGGCTGGTATTATACATCCTGACCAAATTTGGTTAGAATCGGTTAACTATATCATATAGCTGCCATAGGAACGGTACATCGAAAATGAAGTTTTAGTATGGAAAAGATTTTTGTTTGTTAAGATATCAGAACCAAACTGATAGAATATGCATCTGGGCTGGTATTATACATTCTGACCAAATTTGGATAGAGTCGATAACTATATCATATAGCTGCCATAGGAACGGTACATCGAAAATGAAGTTTTAGTATGGAAAAGATTTTTGTTTGTTAAGATATCAGAACCAAACTGATAGAATATGCATCTGGGCTGGTTTTATACATCCTGACCAAATTTGGTATAGAATCGGTTAACTATATCATATAGCTGCCATAGGAACGGTACATCGAAAATGAAGTTTTAGTATGGAAAAGATTTTTGTTTGTTAAGATATCAGAACCAAACTGATAGAATATGCATTTGGGCTGGTATTATACATTCTGACCAAATTTGGATAGAGTCGATAACTATATCATATAGCTGCCATAGGAACGGTACATCGAAAATGAAGTTTTAGTATGGAAAAGATTTTTGTTTGTTAAGATATCAGAACCAAACTGATAGAATATGCATCTGGGCTGGTATTATACATCCTGACCAAATTTGGATAGAGTCGAGTTAACTATATCATATAGCTGCCATAGGAACGGTACATCGAAAATGAAGTTTTAGTATGGAAAAGATTTTTGTTTGTTAAGATATCAGAACCAAACTGATAGAATATGCATTTGGGCTGGTATTATACATCCTGACCAAATTTGGATAGAATCGGATAACTATATCATATAGCTGCCATAGGAACGGTACATCGAAAATGAAGTTTTAGTATGGAAAAGATTTTTGTTTGTTAAGATATCAGAACCAAACTAATAGAATATGCATCTGGGCTGGTATTATACATCCTGACCAAAATTTGGATAAGAGTCGGTTAACTATATCATATAGCTGCCATAGGAACGGTACATCGAAAATGAAGTTTTAGTATGGAAAAGATTTTTGTTTGTTAAGATATCAGAACCAAACTGATAGAATATGCATCTGGGCTGGTATTATACATCCTGACCAAATTTGGATAGAATCGGTTAACTATATCATATAGCTGCCATAGGAACGGTACATCGAAAATGAAGTTTTAGTATGGAAAAGATTCTTGTTTGTTAAGATATCAGAACCAAACTAATAGAATATGCATTTGGGCTGGTATTATACATCCTGACCAAATTTGGATAGAGTCGATTAACTATATAATATAGCTGCCATAGGAACGGTACATCGAAAATGAAGTTTTAGTATGGAAAAGATTTTTGTTTGTTAAGATATCAGAACCAAACTGATAGAATATGCATCTGGGCTGGTATTATACATCCTGACCAAATTTGGTTAGAATCGGTTAACTATATCATATAGCTGCCATAGGAACGGTACATCGAAAATGAAGTTTTAGTATGGAAAAGATTCTTGTTTGTTAAGATATCAGAACCAAACTGATAGAATATGCATTTGGGCTGGTATTATACATTCTGACCAAATTTGGATAGAGTCGATAACTATATCATATAGCTGCTATAGGAACGGTACATCGAAAATGAAGTTTTAGTATGGAAAAGATTTTTGTTTGTTAAGATATCAGAACCAAACTGATAGAATATGCATCTGGGCTGGTATTATACATCCTGACCAAATTTGGTTAGAATCGGTTAACTATATCATATAGCTGCCATAGGAACGGTACATCGAAAATGAAGTTTTAGTATGGAAAAGATTCTTGTTTGTTAAGATATCAGAACCAAACTGATAGAATATGCATCTGGGCTGGTATTATACATCCTGACCAAATTTGGATAGAGTCGATAACTATATCATATAGCTGCCATAGGAACGGTACATCGAAAATGAAGTTTTAGTATGGAAAAGATTTTTGTTTGTTAAGATATCAGAACCAAACTGATAGAATTTGCATCTGGGCTGGTATTATACATCCTGACCAAATTTGGATAGAATCGGTTAACTATATCATATAGCTGCCATAGGAACGGTACATCGAAAATGAAGTTTTAGTATGGAAAAGATTCTTGTTTGTTAAGATATCAGAACCAAACTGATAGAATATGCATCTGGGCTGGTATTATACATTCTGACCAAATTTGGATAGAATCGAATAACTATATCATATAGCTGCCATAGGAACGGTACATCGAAAATGAAGTTTTAGTATGGAAAAGATTTTTGTTTGTTAAGATATCAGAACCAAACTAATAGAATATGCATCTGGGCTGGTATTATACATCCTGACCAAATTTGGTTAGAATCGGTTAACTATATCATATAGCTGCCATAGAAACGGTACATCGAAAATGAAGTTTTAGTATGGAAAAGATTTTTGTTTGTTAAGATATCAGAACCAAACTAATAGAATATGCATTTGGGCTGGTATTATACATCCTGACCAAATTTGGATAGAATCGTTAACTATATCATATAGCTGCCATAGGAACGGTACATCGAAAATGAAGTTTTAGTATGGAAAAGATTCTTGTTTGTTAAGATATCAGAACCAAACTGATAGAATATGCATCTGGGCTGGTATTATACATCCTGACCAAATTTGGATAGAGTCGGATAACTATATCATATAGCTGCCATAGGAACGGTACATCGAAAATGAAGTTTTAGTATGGAAAAGATTTTTGTTTGTTAAGATATCAGAACCAAACTGATAGAATATGCATCTGGGCTGGTATTATACATCCTGACCAAATTTGGTTAGAATCGGTTAACTATATCATATAGCTGCCATAGGAACGGTACATCGAAAATGAAGTTTAAGTATGGAAAAGATTTTTGTTTGTTAAGATATCAGAACCAAACTGATAGAATATGCATCTGGGCTGGTATTATACATCCTGACCAAATTTGGATAGAGTCGGTTAACTATATCATATAGCTGCCATAGAAACGGTACATCGAAAATGAAGTTTTAGTATGGAAAAGATTTTTGTTTGTTAAGATATCAGAACCAAACTAATAGAATATGCATCTGGGCTGGTATTATACATCCTGACCAAATTTGGATAGAATCGGTTAACTATATCATATAGCTGCCATAGAAACGGTACATCGAAAATGAAGTTTTAGTATGGAAAAGATTCTTGTTTGTTAAGATATCAGAACCAAACTGATAGAATATGCATTTGGGCTGGTATTATACATCCTGACCAAATTTGGATAGAGTCGGTTAACTATATCATATAGCTGCCATAGAAACGGTACATCGAAAATGAAGTTTAAGTATGGAAACGATTTTTGTTTGTTGAGATATCAGAACCAAACTGATAGAATATGCATCTGGGCTGGTATTATACATCCTGACCAAATTTGGATAGAGTCGATAACTATATCATATAGCTGCCATAGAAACGGTACATCGAAAATGAAGTTTTAGTATGGAAAAGATTTTTGTTTGTTAAGATATCAGAACCAAACTAATAGAATATGCATCTGGGCTGGTATTATACATCCTCACCAAATTTGGTTAGAATCGGTTAACTATATCATATAGCTGCCATAGAAACGGTACATCGAAAATGAAGTTTTAGTATGGAAAAGATTTTTGTTTGTTAAGATATCAGAACCAAACTAATAGAATATGCATCTGGGCTGGTATTATACATCCTGACCAAATTTGGTTAGAATCGGTTAACTATATCATATAGCTGCCATAGGAACGGTACATCGAAAATGAAGTTTAAGTATGGAAAAGATTTTTGTTTGTTAAGATATCAGAACCAAACTGATAGAATATGCATCTGGGCTGGTATTATACATCCTGACCAAATTTGGATAGAGTCGGATAACTATATCATATAGCTGCCATAGAAACGGTACATCGAAAATGAAGTTTTAGTATGGAAAAGATTTTTGTTTGTTAAGATATCAGAACCAAACTGATAGAATATGCATTTGGGCTGGTATTATACATCCTGACCAAATTTGGTTAGAATCGGTTAACTATATCATATAGCTGCCATAGGAACGGTACATCGAAAATGAAGTTTTAGTATGGAAAAGATTTTTGTTTGTTAAGATATCAGAACCAAACTAATAGAATATGCATCTGGGCTGGTATTATACTCCTGGTATATGCATTTGCGCTGGTATTAATCCTGACCAAATTTGGATAGAGTCGTTAACTATATCATATAGCTGCCATAGGAACGGTACATCGAAAATGAAGTTTTAGTATGGAAAAGATTTTTGATTGTTAAGATATCAGAACCAAACTGATAGAATATGCATCTGGGCTGGTATTATACATCCTGACCAAATTTGGTTAGAATCGGTTAACTATATCATATAGCTGCCATAGGAACGGTACATCGAAAATGAAGTTTTAGTATGGAAAAGATTTTTGTTTGTTAAGATATCAGAACCAAACTGATAGAATATGCATCTGGGCTGGTATTATACATCCTGACAAATTTGGATAGAATCGGTTAACTATATCATATAGCTGCCATAGGAACGGTACATCGAAAATTAAGTTTTAGTATGGAAAAGATTTTTGTTTGTTAAGATATCAGAACCAAACTAATAGAATATGCATCTGGGCTGGTATTATACATCCTGACCAAATTTGGTTAGAATCGGTTAACTATATCATATAGCTGCCATAGGAACGGTACATCGAAAATGAAGTTTTAGTATGGAAAAGATTTTTGTTTGTTAAGATATCAGAACCAAACTAATAGAATATGCATCTGGGCTGGTATTATACATCCTGACCAAATTTGGATAGAGTCGGTTAACTATATCATATAGCTGCCATAGGAACGGTACATCGAAAATGAAGTTTTAGTACGGAAAAGATTTTTGTTTGTTAAGATATCAGAACCAAACTAATAGAATATGCATCTGGGCTGGTATTATACATCCTGACCAAATTTGGATAGATTCGGTTAACTATATCATATAGCTGCCATAGGAACGGTACATCGAAAATTAAGTTTTAGTATGGAAAAGATTTTTGTTTGTTGAGATATCAGAACCAAACTAATAGAATATGCATCTGGGCTGGTATTATACATCCTGACCAAATTTGGTTAGAATCGGTTAACTATATCATATAGCTGCCATAGGAACGGTACATCGAAAATGAAGTTTTAGTATGGAAAAGATTTTTGTTTGTTAGGATATCAGAACCAAACTAATAGAATATGCATCTGGGCTGGTATTAACATCCTGACCAAATTTGCTTAGAATCGGTTAACTATATCATATAGCTGCCATAGGAACGGTACATCGAAAATTAAGTTTTAGTATGGAAAAGATTTTTGTTTGTTAAGATATCAGAACCAAACTAGTAGAATATGCATCTGAGCTGGTATTATACTTCCTCACCAAATTTGGTTAAAATCGGTTAACTATATCATATAGCTGCCATAGGAACGGTACATCGAAAATGAAGTTTTAGTATGGAAAAGATTTTTGTTTGTTAGCATATCAGAACCAAACTAATAAAATATGCATCTGGGCTGGTATTATACATCCTGACCAAATTTGGATAGAATCGGTTAACTATATCATATAGCTGCCATAGGAACGGTACATCGAAAATGAAGTTTTAGTATGGAAAAGATTTTTGTTTGTTAAGATATCAGAACCAAACTAATAGAATATGCATCAGAGCTGGTATTATACATCCTCACCAAATTTGGTTATACATCCGGTTAACTATATCATATTAGCTGCCATAGGAACGGTACATCGAAAATGAAGTTTGAGTATAGAAAATATTTGGTTAACTATATCATATAGCTATAGGAACGTGCATTAGGGCTGGTATTATACATCCTGACCAAATTTGGATAGAGTCGGTTAACTATATCATATAGATGCCATAGGAACGGTACATCGAAAATGAAGTTTTAGTATGGAAATGATTTTTGTTTGTTAAGATATCAGAACCAAACTGATAGAATATGCATCTGGGCTGGTATTATACATCCTGACCAAATTTGGTTAGAATCAGTTAACTATATCATATAGCTGCCATAGGAACGGTACATCGAAAATGAAGTTTTAGTACGGAAAAGATTTTTGTTTGTTAAGATATCAGAACCAAACTAATAGAATATGCATCTGGGCTGGTATTATACATCCTGACCAAATTTGGATAGAGTCGGTTAACTATATCATATAGCTGCCATAGGAACGGTACATCGAAAATGAAGTTTTAGTATGGAAAAGATTCTTGTTTGTTAAGATATCAGAACCAAACTGATAGAATATGCATCTGGGCTGGTATTAAACATCCTGACCAAATTTGGTTAGAATCGGTTAACTATATCATATAGCTGCCATAGGAACGGTACATCGAAAATGAAGTTTAAGTATGGAAAAGATTTTTGTTTGTTAAGATATCAGAACCAACCTAATAGAATATGCATCTGGGCTGGTATTATACATCCTGACCAAATTTGGTTAGAGTCGGTTAACTATATCATATAGCTGCCATAGGAACGGTACATCGAAAATGAAGTTTTAGTATGGAAAAGATTTTTGTTTGTTAAGATATCAGAACCAAACTAATAAAATATGCATCTGGGCTGGTATTATACATCCTGACCAAATTTGGTATAGAATCGGTTAACTATATCATATAGCTGCCATAGGAACGGTACATCGAAAATGAAGTTTTAGTATGGAAAAGATTCTTGTTTGTTAAGATATCAGAACCAAACTAATAGAATATGCATCTGGGCTGGTATTAAACATCCTGACCAAATTTGGTTAGAATAGGTTAACTATATCATATAGCTGCCATAGGAACGGTACATCGAAAATGAAGTTTTAGTACGGAAAAGATTTTTTTTTGTTAAGATATGAGAACCAAACTAATATAATATGCTTTTGGGCTGGTATTATACATCCTGACCAAATTTGGTTAGAATCGGTTAACTATATCATATTGCTTCCATAGGAACGGTACATCGAAAATTAAGTTTTAGTATGGAAAAGATTTTTGATTGTTGAGATATCAGAACCAAACTGATAGAATATGCATCTGAGCTGGTATTATACATCCTGACCAAATTTGGATAGAGTTGGCTAACTATATCATATAGCTGCCATAGGAACGGTACATCAAAAATGAAGTTTTAGTATGGAAAAGATTCTTGTGTGTTAAGATATCAGAACCGAACTGATAGAATAGGCATCTGGGCTGGTATTAAACATCCTGACCAAATTTGGTTAGAATCGGTTAACTATATCATATAGCTGCCATAGGAACGGTACATCGAAAATGAAGTTTTAGTATGGACAAGATTTTTGTTTGTTAAGATATCAGAACCAAACTAATAGAATATGCATCTGGGCTGGTATTATACATCCTGACCAAATTTGGATTAGAATCGGTTAACTATATTATATAGCTGCCATAGGAACGGTACATCGAAAATGAAGTTTTAGTATGGAAAAGATTTTTGGTTGTTAGGATATCAGAACCAAACTAATAGAATATGCATCTGGGCTGGTATTATACATCCTGACCAAATTTGGTTATAATCGGTTAACTATATCATATAGCTGCCATAGGAACGGTACATCGAAAATGAAGTTTTAGTATGGACAAGATTTTTGTTTGTTAAGATATCAGAACCAAACTAATAGAATATGCATCTGAGCTGGTATTATACATCCTCACCAAATTTGGTAAGATTCGGTTAACAATACCATATAGCTGCCATAGGAACGGTACATCGAAAATGAAGTTTTAGTATGGAAAAGATTTTTGTTTTTTGAGATATCAGAACCGAACTGATTGAATAGGCATCTGAGCTACATAATGAAGTTTTAGTACGGAAAAGATTTTTCTTTGTTAAGATATGAGAACCAAACTAATATAATATGCTTTTGGGCTGGTATTATACATCCTGACCAAAGTTGGTTAGAATCGGTTAACTATATCATATAGCTTCCATAGGAACGGTACATCGAAAATTAAGTTTTAGGATGGAAAAGATTTTTGATTGTTGAGATATCAGAACCAAACTGATAGAATATGCATCTGGGCTGGTAATATACACCCTGACCAAATTTGGATAGAGTTGGTTAACTATATCATATAGCTGCCATAGGAACGGTACATCGAAAATGAAGTTTTAGTATGGAAAAAATTCTTGTTTGTTAAGATATCAGATCCGAACTCATTGAATAGGCATCTGGGCTAAAATTAAACTTCCTGACCAAATTTTGTTAGAATAGGTTAACTATATCATATAGCTGCCATAGGAACGGTACATCGAAAATGAAGTTTAAGTATGGAAAAGATTCTTGTTTGTTAAGATATCAGAATAAAACTAATAGAATATGAATCTGGGCTGGTATTATACATCCTGACCAAATTTGGATATAGTCGATAACTATATCATATAGCTGCCATAGGAACGGTACATCGAAAATGAAGTTTTAGTATGGAAAAGATTCTTGTTTGTTAAGATATCAGAACCGAACTGATATAATATGCATCTGGTCTAGGATTAAACTTCCTGACCAAATTTGGTTGGAATCAGTTAACTAAATCATATAGCTGCCATAGGAACGGTACATCGAAAATGAAGTTTTAGTACGGAAAAGATTTTTCTTTGTTAAGATATCAGAACCAAACTAATATAATATGCTTTTGGGCTGGTATTATACATCCTGACCAAATTTGGTTAGAATCGGTTAACTATATCATATAGCTGCCATAGGAACGGTACATCGAAAATTAAGTTTTAGTATGGAAAAGATTCTTGTTTGTTAAGATATCAGAACCAAACTGATAGAATATGCATCTGGGCTGGTATTAAACATCCTGACCAAATTTGGATGGAATCAGTTGACTATATCATATAGCTGCCATAGGAACGGTACATCGAAAATGAAGTTTAAGTATGGAAAAGATTTTTGATTGTTGAGATATCAGAACCAAACTGATAGAATATGCATCTGGGCTGGCAATATACATCCTGACCAAATTTGGATAGAGTTGGTTAACTATATCATATAGCTGCCATAGGAACAGTACATCGAAAATGAAGTTTTAGTATGGAAAAGATTATTGTTTGTTAAGATATCAGAACCGAACTGATAGAATAGGCATCTGGGCTGGTATTATACATCCTGACCAAATTTGGATAGAGTCGATAACTATATCATGTAGCTGCCATAGAAACAGTACATCGAAAATGAATGTTTAGTGCGGAAAAGATTTTTGTTTGTTAAGATATCATAACCAAACTAATAGAATATGCATCTGGGCTGGTAATATACATCCTGACCAAATTTGGTTAGAATTGGTTAAGTATATCATATAGCTGCCATAGGAACGGTACATCGAAAATGAAGTTTTAGTATGGAAAAGATTTTTGTTTATTAAGATATCAGAACCAAACTAATAGAATATGCATCTGGGCTGGTATTGTACATCCTGACCAAATTTGGATAGAGTCGATAACTATATCATGTAGGTGCCATAGAAACGGTACATCGAAAATGAAAGTTTAGTATGGAAAAGATTTTTGTTTGTTAAGATATCAGAACCAAACTTATACAATATGTTATACCTCGTGATACGAAACATTGTAATTTTGAATGTTATTGCTGGTCAGCTCCCTTTTCTATTAGAAAGAAGATTCATTTGAAGATAAAATGTAAACTTTGTTTAAGCTTCGGATTGAGCAAATTAATTCTAAAGACATTTATTTTAATCGGAAAATACTTAATACTTGTGGTGTCTTTCTATCTATTCATTTATTGATATACTGAATAATAACGTAAATGTCTTATCAAGGCTGCAAACCACCAAAATGTTGAAAAAGGTTCGGTTCGATGGCTCGAACCCTTCAGCAAAAATAAGGTTCGGTTCGCAAACCAGGCTCGAACCTTGGTTTTATTTTATTCAAGAAAATATACATGATTACATTTTCTTGATTTTTATAAGAAAGTACATTTTAAAGAAAAATAAAATTTTATAAAAGTCTAAATTAGATTAATGATGTCTTATTATTTTATGATTATAATAATGTTATTATATAAAATAAATGAGTTTATTTTGTTTCTGCGTGACTGAATTCACTTCACTTCTCGATAAGAACAAAATTTCAAAAAAAAGTTTAGATTGTACATCATTTAGTACTGCAAAGGAAGTAGCCCCTGTGAGTTGTCGATGTTTTCATGGAAATCAATAGATCGTTGAGTTGAAGTACTCGATATCACTAATAAAAAGAACACTTGTAAATATTTTTATTCGAACCGAACCTTTATTTTAAGAATTTGATTCTACGATTAGTTACGACGATATCCGTGCCCAACGTCAGCGCGAGCAAGACGAGCGGCGACTCTCTTTGACCAAAAATTAACGCTTACTTTAGCTTTGTCTAAGAAGCAAAACCACAAACGCAACACACAACAGCCGAAGAATCAAAGCAGAACCTCTTAGCCGTAGAAGAAGTGAGAGCGCGTTCTTGCTACACGCTACATTCAAATAAAGCGAAAACTTAGCCAACAAAAAACACGGGAAAATAAATCAAAAATTAACCGCGGTGACTCAAACCAAACTGCTGAGAACCCAGTAAACACCATAAATAGGTTTGCACCGCTGGCTGATACTTTCAACGACCAGCCTATCGAAGCTGGAAATGGACCAAAGAAACTAAAGCCCCCACCTATATACATTCGGGAAAAGATATCCAACGCATTGGTGAACAAGATCGTTGACCTAGTAGGAAACAACAATTTTCAAGTCGTTCCTTTAATTAAAGGGAACATTCACGAAATCAAGCTTCAATAAAAAGACGAGGAGCATTTCCGTAAAGTCTCCAAGTATCTAAATGAAGCTAAGAAAAACTTCTACACTTATCAACTAAAAAGCAGCAAGGGCCTGCAGGTTGTACTTAAAGGTATTGAACCGGATGTAATCCCTTCCGAGGTCGCAAGTGCGTTAAAAGAGAAGGGCTTTCTCGCTAAGAGAGTTACAAATATTTTAAACAAAAACAAAATTCCGCAACCTCTCTTCAAAGTTGAGCTGGAACCAGATAGTCAAGCTCCAAAGAAAAATGAAGTGCACCCGATCTACAAACTACAGCTCCTGCTGCATCGCCGGATCACTGTTGAGGAACCACACAAACGGAATGGTCCAGTTCAATGCTCAAACTGCCAGAAATATGGGCATACCAGGACGAGCTGCACGCTACGTTCGGTATGTGTAGCTTGTGGAGACTCCCATGGCCCTGATTCCTGCCAAGTCAACAAGAATGACCCTAGTACAAAAAAGTGCGGCAACTGCGGTTGAAATCACACAGCTAATTACAGAGGCTGTCCAGTGTACAAGGAACAAAAAGCTGCTAGGTGCAATTGTAGTATCCCAAACTACATCCGACGTCTTTTTCGCCAAAGCAGCCAGGTCCTCATTTAGTCTCGCAAACACTGTCAACGGCATATAATGGATAACGCGCAGCAGCCCATGCAGCAATCATGGAAACGATATTGAAACGATTATTTTCACCATACAACAAAGTATGATGGAGTTCATGTCGTTTATGAGATCAACTATGCAAAATTTTATGCAAAATCAAAACACCTTGATAAAGATGCTTGCATCTCAACAATCCAAATAATCAATGGCCTCTATGAATATCTCTGTGGAACGCCAACGATGTTTCACGGCATAAACTTGAACTTACCCAATTCCTATACGACAATCACATAGATGTAATGCTGCTTTCTGAGACGCACCTTACTAACAAATAAAACTTTTAAATACGTGGATACATATTCTACGGCACAGATCATCCGGATGGAAAAGCACATAGCGGAACATGTATTTTAATAAGAAACCGCATCAAACACGAATTCCACAAAAGGTTTGCGGCAAACTAACTACAAGCCAAGCAACAAACTCAACTATGTTACCCGGATAGTCCTACATACTGGCCAGCAGACCCCAACAAACAACCAGACTTAATAGATTTCACTGTGACAAAAAACATCCCACGCAATCTGATAAGCACCGTAGCACTTTCGGATCTTTCATCCGACCACTACCCTGTGTTATTAAGTCTACTCCAATCCCCGGAATATGTGGAATATTCGAATAGACTCACAACACACAGAACTAACTGGCTCAAGTACAAGAAATACGTTAGCTCTCACCTCTATTTTGCTCCGCAGTTCAACATCGAAGCGGACATCGACTGCTTTGCTGACTTATTAGAATCACAACGCACGCTTGTTCAGACGAATAAACGTAAATCTAATCTTCAAATAGAACAACTTGTTCTGGAAAAGCGACGATTGCGACGTGAATGGCAGTCTCACCGGTCGCCGTCTACAAAACAACGCTTTAAAGATGCTTGACGCAGACTCAGCAAAGCTCTTAAGCAAAAAGAAGCAGATGCCCAACGCCGATACATTGTGGTAAATCAAAAGATCTAACAGAATGCTGACACTTGCACTTTCTGTGAGCGCGCTGATCGGTTCAATATTCGACCACTTGGTTTAATGACCTGGGTTTTGTTTATGTAAACACTGCAACAAAGTGTTACAGTGTTTACGCTTTAAGTACTCTTGGTACAGTGGATACTCAATATATATGCATACTACATCTCCCTCCTTTTGAAAAATAACGTAATATTATAAAGTTATTTTAAAAGTATATTTTACTTAAAAGATTAATTTTTAAATAGCAATGGAAAATTTTCTTAAAACAAAAAATTTTTTTTTATTTTTTTTCATATTCCAAGAAAATGAAATTACAAATAATATACGTATATAAAGAAGATTTTTTTTCGTTATATAGCATGGCCACACTAAATTCAATTATGAAATAAAAATTTTTAACCTATCTTTATGTACTGTTTGTTTTTTGTTTTTATTATTTGTTATTATAATGTTATTTCTATCTCCTATTTCCGTTACTTTTTACGGACCTGTATATTTATAATCTAACTTATGACCTGTTTCATTTCTTAATAAGACTTTATCCCCAACTGATATATCTATGTTATTTATTTTCTGATCGTATAGTATCTTATTATTTTTCTTATTTTCTTCTATCATTATTCTTGCTCTTTTGTATGCTACTTCTAGTCTATATTTACTTTCCTTAGCATAGTCATCTATATTATATATTGGTTCAATATTTTCTATACTATTAAATTCATTTTGTAAATTATTTGTTTTACCAAATACTAACTAACACAATTATTATGTGCCATTGAGGGGGTCGTGTTGAAACAGAAAACGAAATATTGAAGCCATACGTCCCAATAAATTTTATCAACCGATATATATGAGCGTACGTATTCATTGAAAGTTCTATGACTACGTTCTATTGTTCCAACTGTCTGGTGGTGGTGTGCAGTTGATGTTATATTTTAAATTTTTAGGTATTTGCTCAAATCATTTATAATTAAATTCTTATATTCTGTTCCCATGTCTGTAATGAACGTCTTCATTGGACCGTACTTCAGAATAAATGATTCAAAAATTGCTTTAGCGACAGTGTTCGCATTCTTATTTGGAACTGGTATGGCAACTAAATATTTAGTTAGGTCACATAAAAGAGTGACTGCATATTCAATGTCATTTTCTGATTTTGGTAGTGGACCAATAGTGTCCACTATCACTCTGTCAGTAATATCTCAAGTCATACCTTTCCAAAAATAATGTCTTTTGACCTTGGCCAAGGTTTTTGCAATGCCGCTATGACCTCCTTGTATTGGATCGTCATGAAATTTAGACAGTATAGCTTCTTTTTCTTTTTGTTTTTCTATAAGGGTCACCGGGTTGAGTAGCGCTACTCTTAATGTATTCAATATATTATCGCCCATTTCTTTAAAATTATCAATTGAAACATGTTCAAAGATATTTTCCCACGGTGCCATTTTGAGTTGGCTGATTTTGTTTATACCGGCTTGCATTTCAAGCCTAAGTCTAGGATTTCATTGGTAAATAAATCGCTAACATCGTATCTTGCAGTAATTTTTCTACCATGCTTAAATAAACAAAGCGTATCTTTTACATGCAAGGTCACTACTTTACGTACCTCATCATTGTTTATGACTACATATACGTTGGGCTTAGAAGCTTTTTCTATAGATTGCGTAGGCAATTCTATTTCTTTGTTATCCGCGCGGATTTTCTGTCTATTTTGATATCTTGTAGTGACTTTCATTATATTTCCAGTTATGTTTTGTAGATCTTTAATGGTTATTCTT